>CM031243.1:785589940-786789940 GCA_018340775.1 Taxus wallichiana var. yunnanensis
CTCCACCTAGTAGACCTTTTCTTCAATCAACGATATTTCTCCAACCAATTAGGATGGCACAACCTAATCCCTATTTCATCTTCATGGGAACTATCCCACTTACCCTAAATGCTCAAAATCGGGTCTCGAGTTATAGCACTAAAGAATATTCCCTATTTGCCAATGTTTGTGAAATTCATGAAATCAATATAATCGATATTGTGGTCAAGTTGTTAGATTCATATTTTAAAGGTGAAGCTCTATAATGGTTTAGGATCCTAACTGCAAGGTTTATCCGAGTTGGAACCATTTGTACACAACCCTCCATAATCAATTTGGGGAAAAGGGAGATAATTTGTCTTTATTGGAACAATTGACAAAAATCAAGAGGGCTCCTAATGAATAGATGACCGATTTAAACTTTATATTTCAAAGAATATGGGGTAGAATTCCACTTGCTATGAGACAAGTAGTTGAAGATTCCTTTTGATACTTCTTGAAAGCTCTAAATTCAGATATTGCAATGATGATATAATCCATGGGAGGTATAACTTTACCCACAACCTATAACATTGCTATTAGAGCTAAAAACTAATTGATTCAAGCTGGTAAGTTAGTACCAAGGGCACCAATGCCTCTTTTTCTAGACATGGGAACTCTTATAGCTAGTCAAACACCGAGTTGAATTCCATTCCACCCCCTAGAAATAAAGGAAACAATGAGGCATCAACTTCTTCAAGAACATAAAAAGATTTACAAGAGGTTATGAAACAATTGCAACACCTAGGAAATGAGCTAGTGACTATCAATAGAAAATAAGCTCGAGTTTTAGACCGTATCATCCTCAAACTCACTATCAAGCATGACCCCCATATGAACAAAATAGACCACAAAATTAGGCTATGAATCAAAACTATAATTGGTGAGAACCTCAAGATGTCATGCCATTCGACGATATGATCCAAAGTAGATTCAACATCGATATCAATGGTTCCAACACAAAATAACATGACACAGAGTATGACTAGTGTTACCCTAAAATCTACGAAAGTAAATCAATGTGTTTCTATGGTGCAAAAACTAAGTGTTGATGGTATAGACCATTGGTGTGTCTCAAGAACCAATCCAAGAAGGAAATAGTAGTAGGAAACTTAGAAAGAGGCACCTCCAAAGGAAACCACATTAGTCACTTGGAAAATGGAAGACTTTTGTAGATTTAATCCACCTTATTTTTAAGGTGTGGCTGCTAATACAGGTCCAAGAAGAGGAAAATAGAGAAGTTACAACCATATAATCGAGTTGTTTCGCAGCCCACTCTTACACAACAAGGACTTAGTAGATCAAATGTAACCGTGAATGTGTTGAATTAGCCTAAGGCAACCGTTGCAAAGCAACACATGTGCCTCTTTAATCTCTACAAAAGGTTATACCAAGTAAGGGACAAAAAAGTATAATTCATCCCCTTTCAACATCATAAATCAAATGAAGAAAACACATGTGAAAATTTCGATGTGGGCATCCTTTGGAAATTTTAGGACAACGAGTTTTTTTACAAGATGCAATTTCAATTGGTCCGCCTTGAATGGAACAAAACAAATGTAGGAGAAAGTTCTCACTAATACAATGCAGCAGATTAGGGTAAACTAAGGAAAAATTTGAAGCCTCCACCATTCTATGTGTCATTGATTTTGGGAACCACTTAGTACATAACTACATGATCGATTTAGGGGCAAGTAGCTCAGTGATTCCAAAGAAAAATGTAGATCAATTGGGTCTAAAGTATGAACTAGTGCTAAAAGGAGTGGTGCAATTGGATGGAACAATAGTGGGAATAGTTGGGATCATCAAAGGGTTAAGTCTCACACTACATGCTTTTCCTAATGTCATGGTCTTTCAAGATGTGTCTATAATTGATCTTCCACCACTCTTCATGTTATGTCTATCAAGAGACTTCACCACCAAAATTGGTGGATGCCTATTAGCAAATTGGTCACACATGCTTTTTAGAACAAGATATGGAGCCAAAGAAACAATCAATTCATAACCAATTACAAACTTTCACATTAAACCCCATGTGCCAAGCCCAATCAATGCAAATTGCTCATCCTTTGATCAAGAAGAGTGTTTAGATGATTTAGAAAGAGGTACTAAGGTTGAGGTTATTATAGATTTAATTATGGATGAATGGGAAAATAAAAGGCATGTATTCGAACCATACAAGGAAATAGAGGAAGTTGAATTAGGTGTATATTATGTATAGAATAAAATCTAATTATCCCTAGTATCACCAAGCCAAAAATTAATGATGAAAATGAAGTTTGGAAACTTTTTTTGATGTCTCAAGAAGCAAACAAGGTGCTGGAGGGGGTGCAATGTTGGTTTCACCGTAAAATGTCAAATATTATTTAGCCTTCAGATTTCGGTTTACATGTTCAAATAACATTGCTGAATATGAGGCTTTGATTCATGGACTTCATTGGGCAGGAAAAGAGGCATAAATAATTTGCAGGTGTTAAGGGATAGTGAGTTAATCATCAACAAAGTTATGGGACAACATGATGGAAATAATGACCTACTCAAGAGCTATAAAATAGGGTATGGGATCTAAATGAGGATTTCAAATCTTTTAACATTGTGTCCATACCCTGGAAGAAGAATGAAGTTATGGAAAGGCTCATAGAAGTTGGATCAACTTTGAAAGTGGTTGACAATATCAAAAGAGAGAAAATATAGCCACATATCCATGTGATTGTAAGGCTAACAATTCCAGATGGTAACACAAGATGGAAGGTGTTTGATAATGATTAAAAATCATTAATTTCTGGCAAGAAGAGGTTGAATTCTCAGCTAGGAATCAAGATAAATTAGAGCAGTAGTATGGGGATCAAATAGTATTTTTGAGGAAAAATAAGCTTCCCAAAGGTTTAGTGGCACAGAGTTAATATTCAATGCTAATGACCGCTTTATAAAGAGAAGGCAAACATACAGGTCAAAGGAGAAGATTAGACCAATTTCAGTTGGAGAAGGAAAAACACTTCAAATTGGTAAAGTGTGTATTGAATATGAGAAATAATATTTCATACATCTTTGCCAAGAGTTTCTAGACATCTTCTCTTAGAGCTATGAGGACCCGCAAGAATTCAATTTGAATTTCTCACAACATACAATAGAAATGGATCCAGATGCTAAGCCCATGAGGAAAAAAAAATACCAATCAACCCACACATTGAGCCTCTTATGAAGAAAGAGCTAAGCAAGCTAATAGAGGCAAGCATTATAATCCCAATCAAGTATTCAAGTTGGGTTACAAAATTGGTTCGGTTAGGAATAAGAGGTTGTGTGTGGACTTTCAAGACCTAAATAGAGCATCTCTCAAAGACCACTATCCATCCCTTCAATGAAATAAATCTTATAGGTAGTATCCATGTCAAAAAGATTCTTTCTCCTAAATGGCTACCCTAGGTATAATCAGATAATGGTGAAAGAAGACGATCACTTCAAAATGGATTTCACCACCAAATTGGGCACCTATGCCTACAAGAAAATTTCATTTGAATTGTAAAAGGCTAAATCTACTTTCCAAAGGGTGATGGACATGGCATTCAAGGGAATGTTTCAAAATATAGTACTAATATATTTTGATTATATCACTATGTGCTCTGAAAAAGCAACAAATTACCTCTTTCATCTAAGATGGGTATTTCATACGTGTAGGAGATTTAGAGTATCATTAAATCCCAAGAAATGCATATTTTGGTCCATGAAGGTAATCTCCTAGGACATATTGTGTCAAAGGAAGGGTTGACAATTGACTCGAGAAAGATTGAAGCAATTCGAGCATTTCCCTTGCCAAGTCATAAGAAGGATCTTTAAATCTTCTTATGAAGGATCAATTTTTCTGCAGATTTTTACCAAACTTTACCACTCTCATGAAGCCAATAATGATAAAGTTGAAGAAGACCATGGAATTTAAGTGGACAATAGAAGGAAAATCATTTTTGAGGCTATCAAAGAGGTTATATCTCAAAACCCAACTCTCATCAATCCATACTTCTCCAAAGACTCGCATGCTCTATTCCTTTACTAGTGGGAACACAATTTCCACAATCCTATTGCAAAAGAAGAAAGAGGGACCTAAACAACTAGTTTCCTTCTTTAACCAAGATTTGGAAGAATATTAAACTAGGAATCTTGTTTCATCGAGAATCATGTTCTTGTAGTGAACACGAGATTGAAGAAGTTCAAACACCTTGTCTCGAACAATAAAATTCAACTGTTGGTTTCTCATGCGAGAGTCAAGGAATTCCTTCTATACAAGAACCGAAATGAAAAAATGCGGGATGGATCACTCATGTCATGGAATATGACATTGAAATTAAGGTCACTAAGATGGTCCATGGGGAAGCTTTATGTGAACAACTATCCTCCATTCAAATGGGTGAAGCAGATGACATGAAAGAAGTTGTTTTGGAACTACAATATGGTCAAGAGAAGGAAAATGATGACGTTCCCACTCCTTGTTGGACTCAAAACATGATACACTTCCTACAAACAAGACTATGCCCCAGAAATGAGAAAAATAAATATGTGATACTTCATATTACAAGCCATCCCATATGTTCTTGTTGATGGTGTTTTGTTCAAGAAAGACATTAATGGTGTTGTACCTTGAGATGCATTAGAACAAGAAAAATTAAGAAGGTGTTACAGATTTTCACGATAGAGAAGCTAGAGGAAATTTTTCCTCTCGGGTAACATCTCTCAAGATAATGAAGGCAGGATATTATTGACCCATGGTGTTCAATGACTCTGCTATACATGGATCAAAAAGTGTAAAAATGTCCATTATTCACGGAAAGGAAATATTAACAACATTTCTATTGCATCCAATTTTATTTAATCAACCCTTCATGCAATGGGGATTGGACTTCATCGGATTCATTAAACCTAATTCAAGCCAAGTCCATAAGTGGATGCTCGCGGCAATAGACTATTTCACCATGTGGACCGAGGCGGTGGCACTCAAAGAAGAAAATGAGTCTAACATACTAGACTTCTAAGAAGGAATAGTGACCACATTTGGTGTACCGACCACTATCATATCAGATAATGAATTCAAATTTATATGTTCCAAGATCATATAATAGGTGTTAAGAATGGAATCTACTTAAGCACCTCTTCAAATTATCATCCACAAAGCAACGGATAGGCGAGAATCCACAAACAAGAACTTGCCGAGAATCATCACAAGAAATTGAGAAGAAAACCAAAGGACATGGCATACAATGCTAAAATTGGCATTATGGGTTGACAAGATCACACTAAATAGGTCAACAGGTATTTCACCTTACAAGATAGTCTACGAGAAAGAGGTAGTGTTGCCAATATCACTTGAGTTTCCGAATTGGAGCCGATGAAGTAGTTTGAGTTGTTTAATTTCAAGAAAATGGAAGCCGGGTATGCTAAATTGATGTAATTGGGAGAAATAAAATAAGATGCAATGTAAATCATGGAAAGATATCAATCTTTGGTCACAATATGGTTTGATAAGAAAGAAAGATCAATAACCTTTCAAGAAGGGGACTTGGTTCTAAAGTGTGATGCAGATCGGGAAAAACCGGGAGGCATTCCAAATTTGATTCCTTTTCCAGTGGCCCCTACATGGTCACAGGATGTAAGAGAAGTAATGCCTTCCAATTGTCTACATTAGATAGAGAGGAATTTCTAATTCCAATTAGCGAGATCTATCTTAAAAATGACTACGAAAAAGAGAGAAGATTATCACCCTTATAAATATTAACCTAGGATTTTAATTCCTATAAATGTGTATGCACATTTGTCTTGTTTAGTTTAGGTTACATTTTCCTAAGTGCCTTTGGCATAGGTTTTGTTGCTTCAATTTTGTATAATTGTGCATTCAGTGTGCCACCAAGGGTGATGTTGTAATAATCCATTCCAAGAATCGGTGAAAGCCCCAAGTCAACAAGATTTTCTATTCTCAAAAATATCATCTTCAATATTTTCTTATGAAAATTGAGAGTTCAAGAAGTGGAGAAGGATCAACGGTATTGGAAGTAATTGAGGCAAGATTTGAGTACAAGATCGTATTAGGCTATCATTTATGACTCCATGCCTAAAGGATAGTTCAAGGCAATAAATATTTCAACTAGCATGTGGATGATCATGTGAGTCGCCAAATTCTTATCCAATTTTTCCCTTTGGGAAAAGTTGGAAAAACAAAGAATCGCAAATACAAAAAATGGAGGATTTTATCCATCAAGAGAGCTTTCATTTTTTAGAGGACTATATAAGCGTGTCCCACTTTTTGTAGTTTTGTACTTCAACAAACTATGTCCGACAACCAAAACATGACCAAACACATATAAAATGACCAAACATGCATTTTTAAGAGGCTATAAATCAAGGTGCGGGGAATTTACTCGATTTTTAAATTTTAATAGTTATTTTTAATTATTTATTTACTAGTCATATTTTAAAATATTTATGGCCACAAAGTGGGACACACTTGTATCTTTGAAAGAATCTTGGGAGCTCGATCTAATATAGAGAATCATGAAGTTCTTAAAGTCTGAAATTTGGACTTCGTAGGTGGAGCCTTTCGGATGTAGGCTAATGGTAGATTTTGAGGACTCGGTGTTAAAGGATCGAAATGAAAATGTCTCGAATTTCTTAAATTCTAAAATTCAAACTTTCGTGTTTCAAATTTTCAAGGATCTCGGTGAGTGTGTGTAGGTAAACAATGCCTCAGGTTCAAAACTAAAAAGTATTAAATGTAGAAAGTTCTGAAATTCCAAAATTTCAAAACTTTAGGCTTTCAAGTTTCAAATTTTGGAGTTTTGGAGAAACGAAATGGCGGGTTGAAAGGAATGATCAAAATTTCTGAAATCCTAAAGCCTGCAAAGGTTTGGATTAAGGTGGTCAATTTTGGTTTTGGGGTCAATGCAGAGGAAATTTTTGAGTTTCAGATTTTAGAGTTTTGGAACTCTTAGGCCAATTTTTGATGAATAGTAAAAAAAACTTTGAAATGGAAATATCTGAAATTTTGAAAGTCCAAAATTTCATACTTTTGGGTTTCGAATTTTTGGAGGTCTCGATTAGATCAAGTAGATGAATAGTAATAAAAATTCCAAAATGGAAAGTTCTGAAATTCTGAAAGTCTGAAATTTCAGACTTTCGATTTTTGGATTTTCAAAGGTCTTAGTGAGATGAAGCAGATGAATGGTAATAAAAAATCCAAAATGGAAAGTTCTAATGTTCCGAAAGTCCAAAATTTTGGACTTCAGACTTTCGGGGTTTCAGAGTTTTTGCGTGCCCAAGAAGATGAACAATATCCTAAACTTTGAAATCAAAATGTCTGAAGTCCTTAATTTGCAAAGTTTAAATTTCAAGATTTCGGAGGTTGGATGAATTTTGACTCTAAAAGAGGAAGATCATCAGCTCGGCCTTTTTGCAAAATGACACCCCAAACTTCAAATTTCCATAAATGTTTTCTATGAGCTCAAATTTTCCCAAGAAAGGAATTTTTGGAAAGCTCAAAGGGATATATTAATTTTAGTTGGACTAAATTCTTAAAAAAAAATATGAGGGTGTCCCAAGTTTCTCACCTACCACAATAATGAAGGTATGGGCTTCCTTTCTTTCCCAAAAAGAATAGTAAAATGAGGCATGGATTTTGGAGTAGCACCCATCATTATTTCATGAGAATTCAATGAATTTTAGGGTGGTTGAAGAAAGGATTTAGATTATTTTCTTCCCCTTCCTCTCATTCTTTTTATATATTGTAAGGAGGGTCATTATTCTATTGTTGGATAATTTGGGCTTCCTTTCTTTCCCAACAAGGAAAAGTAGAATGAGGCATGGGTTTTAAAGTGGAACCCATCATTATTTTAGGAAAATTCAATGAATTTTTGTGTAGTTAAACTAAGGATTCAAATTTTTTTCTCCCCTTTTCTCTCATTCTTCCTATATATTGTAATGAGGTTCATTTCTCTATTGTTGGATAATTTAGGCTTCATTTCTTTCCGAACAAGGAAAATTACAATGAGGCATGCATTTTGTAGTGGCACCCATCATATTTTTAGGCATATTCAATGAATTTTAGGGTGGTTGAAGCAAGGATTTGAATTATTTTCTCCCCCTTTCTCTCATTCTTCCTATATATTGTAAGAAGAGTCATTGTTCTGTTATGGATAATTTGGCTTTGCACCCTCCCTTTTTCTCTATTTGTAAGTGATCTTGTGGAGTTCAAACCTCCTATCTAAAATGTAATTCAATGTTTTTCCTCTTGGCCATTATAACGCACTATATCAAATTTTTGGAGAAACAAAATAAGTTTGTGGATGATTTCAACCCTCTGTTGTGTTCATTACTTTAATTTGATCTCTCATTACAATCTTCATTATCTCTGTGCATGGCTATTTTTTTGCATACTTGATGGTCTATGTTTAATAGTGAATGAATTGGTGATAAGAAACTTATCTGTTTTGATATTCATCCTTTTCAATCTTATTTCACATTCATTTCCATTCAAGACAAGTTATATAGGATTCCTTCAATGTATCACCTCTTTAGTTTAGGTTTACTTTATATGTAATCTTCTTAACCCCAGAATCCTTGGAAAGTTAGGGTATATTTTAGAGTATAGCATTTACATTTTGAGTGTGTGTATTAGGTTAGAGGAATAGGAACCAACCTTCATCCGGAGAGAAAATCGTAAAATCCTACACTTTGGGAAAATATCCATGTTATGAAATCACACTGATAGTTTCAACCCATCAAGTTATAGACATTCATGGGTGCTATGATTATGCATCAAAACTAAGCATTATATATCGCCACCTAAAGTTTCATCCAAAGGAATTATCAAAAGCATTCAAGCATCCAAACAAGGGAAAGGACTGTATTTTTGACATACACTTTAGAGAAGAGGAATTTCATTATTTCATGCACACATCTATGTACATTTTCTACATCTGGTTAATTTCTTTCTATTCAATTTCCACATAAAAAGATCTACCTAGGGCATGATTTTAACACACATAGAACCACATTGGGTCTGATATGTAGTGAAGTTCTTGGTCTTAAGTTCACTTTGTCTATAGACAGGGATAGTCTCGATACCTCATTTGCATTATTATCTTTTATGGATTTGATACACTTTTGTGGTTTTTTAGGTCATTTCTTCATTGTAGGTAACACGACACATATGCATGCTTAGTATGACATACTACAAACAAGCAACGACGAACATCGAATAACTTACAACCATGAAAACTAATTTTTTGAGGTTCTAAGTAGTCATTGTCTCCAAAATCAGGTCTTGGTGCCCTAGCTATTTTGGTGTGACAATTCCTTACTCCTGTTCATCAGTTCATTAACACGACATAGTCTAGATTATTATGAACCAACTATGTATTTTTTCCCTTCATTTACATCTAGGTTTACAAATTTATATTACTTATTTTATTAGATCAAATTTGTACTTAAGTATTTATATCATTGTGTTGTTAGATATTTATAATTAGGCATATTTTTATTTCAATATTTATTTAATCGAGTTCTTGATAATATATTTGCATATAATAAATGAAAAAAATGTAGTATACAACACAACACAAGAGATATCGGTGGAAAATATGCCCAAATATTCAATATATGCATAATAATACCCTTAAGGTAGGGCAACACCATACAATGCTCCTTAAGGAAGGAGTAACTCCATAATCTCCCAACATGGGAATCCACTTGAGGGGACACCTCTAATATATCTCTACCAAGTAGAAGACTAACTCATCCCCATGAAATTCATACTCACATCCCTTATATAAACATACATTACTCTTAGTAGATGGGTAATACCTAATCCCAAAGTAGGCCGACTCATTACCCAATATAACTAATTCCTATGAGACCCCATATACCTAACTAAGGGAATGTGTGCCACATGTCAAAATCTCCATCAACGCATATACATTATATTATCATATCCCAAACTACATAGCATTGCCTCCCTCTTTGACATGTTTCATGCCCAAAACATAAGAGGAAGTGATACAATGAGTGTGATTTAAATTATTGCACACTTGTCGCCGTGCTCGATCATCCAACCACCCATATGAAATCCTAGTGGGTGATGATGCTCCAAACCTAATTCCATCCTAGTCCATTTGTGTTTATTCTCGCATACATGCATATCCATAATTATTATTCCTGTGATTCCATGTCATACAATTATCGCTCCATTGATTCCATGTATAGCCAAAACTATTACTCCTCCAATTCCCTATATATCCATATAGATTACTGACCTCATGTTTCCTAAAGCATGTCTCTATGACTTTTTCCTCTCATGATGATGTGGGTGTGTATATGGTGCAACCTTAGTATGCTCAACCTTATCAATCTTTTCCTCTACTTTCATTTCCTCTTCCAACTTGTTTGTTATTTCTTGTTCCTCTTGAGTAGAGAAATTATTTTTGACTTTTCATCATGTTCTTCATCCTCTCCTTCTAATTCATCCTTCTTCCCCTCTTCACCATATTGAATTCATTTTTGTGATCCAATTTTACATTATGTTTTTCCTTGCTACGTGTGATATCTTGCAATGTAATTTTATTTCTCTTGTACCATAATTTCATAAATTTATTTTGCACATTAATATTAATTGTTCCTAATGTATCTAACCAAGGATTTCTAAGAACAATATCCATACCATCCATATCTAAAGCATAAAAATATGAATGTAAAACATATTCATCTATAGAAATCTTTAAGTATTTAAAAACTTGAATTTTATTACCATCCATTTAAGATTCCTTCATATGCTTTACTTGAACATGTAAATGTTGAGCTACATCCATATTGAATAATTTATATTTTCTGCTAGGGTTTATTAAAACAATTACCTTTTTCCTTTGAATGAGCCCTTCAAACTAAAATATTGAAGCTTCCTTCCCTAGAGATGCATTATTTGAACTTGTATCTCAATTTGTTGTCTCTCCTTCTAAATCATGTGTAGCAGCTTCAACCTCAACATTTTCTTCTTCTTCTTCTTCTTATTCTTTTGTTCTTCTTCTTCTTCTGATTTTTGTTCTTTCTTCTTATTCTCTGATATATCCTATTCCTCACTATTATCATTAAATTTGTTTACTTGCTCTTTCTTTTCTTCTTTTGTTTCCCATCTATCCATGAAAAATTGTTCCAGTTCCTCCAAAGACCAATTAGACTTTTCCTTTTCTAACTCGAGAAAACCAATTCTTTTGCAGGCCAAGTAATCCACATATTGAATAACCAAATATTTTATGTTTTAGAGAATTTATCCCTAAATTTTTTCCACCATTCTCTAGCCTCAATCCTTTCATCTCCAAAGAAATTTAACATCCCCATGATCCACAAAACTAGGGTTTTAGAAATAGAACCTTTTGATCAAAACTTATTCTAACCCTTTTGGATAAAGGTTGGAAAAAAATAGAAATCACAAAATAAAAACCCCAAATTAATTTTTTAAAGATTTTTGAAAATATAAGAAATTTAGGAAAATTCCTAGAATTTCGGCTGTGGAGAAAAATATTGAAAAACCCTAAAAGCGCAATAAAGTTGACAAAACAGATCAAAAAATTCTGAAATTTTAGTGGTATCACCTTTGCATATATTAACATGAACTCAAAATTGGTATTTCCTAATTCATCATATTCAAAAGATATATAGATGAAACATTAGAATTAGGGTTTTAACCATAAAATAAATATATCTTTTCCAAATGGCTCCAAAAAATATGAAATTTTTAGGAAAGATCACTCAAATTATTTTTCCGTTGCCTACAAAAAAATATTTGAAAAATTCAAAGTCGATCTCCGGATATAGGTGAATCAAAACATTAGGGTTTCATCCCACAAATTTCTAGGAATGCTATGGACCTTGGGGTATGATAATATAATGTATATTGTTTGATGGAGATACCGACATGTGGCACACATCCCCTTAGTTAGGTTTATGTGGTCACATAGGAATTAGTTATATTGGGTAATGAGTCGCCTACATTGGGATTAGGTATTACCCATCTATTAAGAGTAGTGTACGTCTATATAAAGGATGTGAGTATGAATATCATAGGGTTGAGTTGATTCTTCTACTTGGTAGAGATATATTGGAGGTTTCCCCATCAAATTGGATTCCCATCTATCTAGGAAAATATGTTCCATTTCCTCCCAATCCCATTCTAGTGGATCTATATCCAAATAAGAATACCAATGTCGTGCTTTCACACCAAGATGAAGATAAAAATTAACCCATACTAAATATTTTTCAAAATGCATTTTCTTAAATTGTAACCACCATTTTTTGCATCAATTTCCCCATTTCCATAGAAATTTGGTATATCCATGATGCACAAAATTAGGGTTTCCAAACTTACTCCTTTGACCAATATTTGATCCGATGATTTTATCCATAATTCGGCCTCCAATACGAAACCACAAACAAGTGACCCCTACTAAATTTTTAGAGATTACTGAATATGTAAAATTATCAAAGAAATATGGAAAATTGCAAGTTGTAGGTCAATTTTATGTAAAACCCTCAAAATCTCAATATATTCTAATAAAAAGATCCAAAAATAATAGAATTTTTACCATATATTTTTAATGGGATTATCGCCAATGGTAAAAATTTAGAAAAATAATTCCAAATAATGCAGCTTGTGAAGCAAATTTAGGAAAAAACCTAAAAAGGCAATAACTTCCACAAAACACCTCAAAAATTTCTTAAATTTTAACTATAGCTTTCTAAAACCCTTTCACAACTATGATAAACAATTTGAGAAAAAAATTCATAGCCAATTGCAAACTATAGATGAATCTCTAAAATTAATAAATAAATCGACTCTTTAATACCAATTGATAAGAATTTTTCATATAATAAATCAATAAATTACAAAAGATAACGCAACATAAGATATATAGGTGGTCCAAGTTGTCCAAATAATCAATATATGCATAATAATACCTTTAAGGTAGGGAAAAGCCATATAGTGCTCCTTGAGGAAGGAGTAACTCCATAATCTCCCAAGATGGGAATCTAGATTGGGGGCACACCTCTAATATACCTCTACTAAGTATAAGAGTCAACTAATCACCATGAAATTCATACTCACATCCTTATATATACATACCTTACTCCTAATATATGGGTAATACCTAATCCCAATTTAGGTCGACTCATTACCCAATATAACTAATTCCCATGTCACCCCATATAACTAAGGGGATGTGTCCCACATATCGAATCTTCATCAAACCATATACATTATATTATCATATCCCAAGGTACATAGAAGTTACTCAAAGAAATGATAGCCTTAGTGGAACAAAGTCAAGGAATACCTAAGAGCATGTTAAAACCTTTAATTGAAGGTGCCACAATGGATGGATAGAACAAGCATTATGAGAGGTGAACTATAATTAGGAGCTTGATGTAACCATAATATGTTTAGGAATTGGATACGAAATATGAGAGAGTGGATAGTTGAAGCGACAATAAGTGAAAGAGAGAAAACACCATAATGAATTAATGGATCTATCATTGTATTATTGATAACATGAGGCCCAATATAAAATTTATATGGAATGTTTGAAGAGAACCTAGTATGATAATCCTTATCGAGAGAGTGTAATGAATTATTGAGATGCATTAGCATTAGCAACAAGAAAATCAAGATCCCCCAATTAAGGAGGGCGCACTACACGATATGTATGATTATATGAAGAGTCAACAGATTATTTTTCATATTTAGGGAGAGGATCATTAAATATTTTTAGCTTCTTATTTTCATTGACCGATGTAGATGTCGATGGCTCAAGAAGCTTGATTGAATTATTGTTAATAAAATATTAAATAAGATGTTAGTTTTAAACATTGATCAGTATAATGCCCAATGCATTGATGATAGTCACATCTAGTATTTTTATTATAATTGTGTCCTTTAGGGTGAGATGGGTCAAGATTCAATGGGGGAGGTAGCGTAATACTATTTCTCTCAATGAGTTGTGGTAATAGAATATGCAGAGAACAAGGTAATTTTGTGAATGTATGCTTTGGGGGATTCCATTGAAGATTTTTAGGATTAGAGACAATGTTAACAATATATGATTCTTCATTGGGATTAGTAGATTGCTTGAAATTTGATTTGATTTGAAACCTCCTAGAAGATGATGAAGCTTGATCATGATACTTGATATTTCCCATAGAGATAATTTTTCTACACGTAATTTAAGAGTATGATAGAGTTGATAAAATGAATGATATTTCTTAAATATGACACTCTCTTGTAGATGTGGTAAGAGACTTTGGAAAAATAGATATTGAAGTTATGAGTTATCGAGAACATTGGTCATCCTAGGTAAGTTGTTCGTATATCGTAAAATTTAGTCCACCGGATGCTCATTATATCCTTGTTTAATTTGTACAAGTTGAGCATAAGATATCTTAGAAATTTGTATTTATTAAAAATGAACAAGAAAAGCATCGACTAAATGCGTAAATGATGTTATGGAATGAACAGATAGATCATATAACCAACACATAGCATAATCTTGGAGACTTACAGGATATAAATTTTATAGTAAAGTATGATAATCGGCATAATCAAGAACTGCCACATGAAAATATCTAAGATACTCTTAAGGTTGACCATGGCCATTGAAGGTGGGCAGCTTAAGGGTGAAAAAATTTAGAGGAAGTGGATAGGAAGAAATAGTGGCTGTTAAAGGGGTTTGAAGGAGTAAAGTGGAGTCAAGATATGGAGATGCATGAGAATTATCCTATTGAAATTTCCATATTTGAACTTGAAGGTCTTGGTAGAGATAGGATATGTCTTGATTTAAAGTGGAAGATGTTAGTGCATTAGCATTAATACATTTGTTTATAATTGTTAATGGTCTGAAATATAACCGTTTTCCCATGGTTACCTCCCTCTCGGCCTATATAAAGGTGTGTGCTCTGTATTCTTGAGATATAGCAATACATACAATCTTTGGAGTACCTATCATTGGTATCAGAGCGTGGAAGTGGGAGTAGCACACCAGAGTAGCGTGGAGGATAAATTTTGTTTGGTGCAAGAGCGTAGACAGCCTTTCAGCCTTTCCTTTTCTCTGCGTGAAGATATGTTTTATATCTGGTGTTGCTGCTCTCCCTGCACGTGTGACGGTCACATGGAGCTCGTCCCAGGCCCCTTCCTGTAAATCCGTTGAATGCCCTGCGTGCGACATTATCGAGGATTCATTTGGAGTTCTTTGCTGGTGCGTCCCTCCTGCGTGGAAATCTACAGACCCAGCAACAAGTGAAAATATTCCTTCGTGGAGTTTGGTGGAAGAACATTTCCCTGCTGGTGAGCCATGAAAAAAAAAAAGCATTCAGTTTTGAAACCGTTTTTAAACTTCCTGCATTGAAGATAAGGAACCCTTGGAGGCCCGTGCAGTTATCTGTAAGCTTCCTGATACGATCCAGGAAGATGTCCACAATCTCTTTGCCGATGGTATAATGGCCACGGGAAAAGTTGTTAGCCGCATCTTCTTTTCCACTGATAAGCTGCTCCGGATGGAAGAGCTGACGGTAAGTGCCTGTGCGGACTTCATCAATAACAGTGGGCTCCAGATCTACAAATACAACATGGGGAACATGCTTTCTGGCTCCTGTCTCATGAAAAAAAAAAAAAAAAAACGTGTTGAAGGCATCATCTCCGCCTCTGACAGTCTTATCGCTAGGCATCTGGCCATCGGGCTGAATACCGTGCTCAAGGTAGTAGAGTTCCCAAAGATGCATTTCGACTGTATTTACGGCTCGTCCAATGTGGCATAAATCATTAAATCGATCAAGTCTGCTCGCGAGTTATCCCATCAACAACCATTTCTCGGCGTGTAAGAAACAGCGGCGGTGACCGAGAAGAGTAAATAGTCAGGTGTGTGAGCGTACTCAGAGGAGGAAACCCATGGTACAAGCCCACAGTTCAAGAATTCAAAAAGAAGAATCCATCACTAAAGAGGGAGAAGAGAGCATGTGGCAATGACCACTGACCAACTTATAAGCACTGTGTGGAGTTTGACATGAGTGGCATCGACCACCGAAAACCCAGTGTGTGTTGGTAGACTCCTTCCCCCAACATCTTCTCAACTATTGTTCGCAGACCAAGCGATACATTAGCAAGCGCATTGTACAAAAGATCAAGAGACGTGGAATTTGTTTGAATCAAATCGGAACAAAACGAGATTAAGCCCCTTCATTCATTCATCAAATTTTCTATCAAAGATGGACGTGAACAACCAGCCTATGATCCCATGCAACAGTCTGAGAGCATGAAAGTCATGCCCAGAGATGTTAGCAACATTGCAAGCAAGCATAGAGACGTGCCGCATTTGAGAGAACCGAAGAGCATCGGTATCTACTCTTAGCCAGTCTCCAAAACTTGCAATCCGAGGACATAATGGACTGAGTCTTGTTCGACATATAGACGGAGAAGAGTTGTGTCGATCCAGATGACAAATGTGAGATTAAATGCCCTCAGGCACATCTGTGGCGCACCACACGAGCTTTTGAGCTCACTTCTTCATCTATTTTTCTACAAACGAGAGCACATCTGTCATAGAGATTCAAGAAAATCTAGGCAAAGTCCTTGTTGCAAGAAGCAAATAGGACATGTCATGACGTAACAAGATGATGAATCTGGGGTAGATTTGTAAAAACAATATATTAAGGGGGAGTTTATTGGTTAGTTTGGGTACAGGCGGTTACACCTCCTAACCATTTTCACTATGTATTTATTCACCCCTCGTACATTCAATAGATCATTCAAACATTATTTTACATTGCTCTTGTGCTAACATTGGTATCGAGAGATATGAAGAAGAATCATATCTTCGTCTCCTAGATGAAATATACCAAGACAATCTGGAAAAGTATGGAATGTCAGATTATAAACCAATGTCCACACCTATGGAAAAAGGCTTGCAATTATCTAGATTCCGGGATTCACCACGGGTAGATGGCACTCACTATATAGGCGAAACTTGGGGAGTCTCATTTACTTGACTTATACCGTACATGGATCTTTGCTTTTTTGTGAGCTATCTCTCGATTTATGCAGGCGCCGAAGAAATGTCATTGGATAGCAGCAAAGCATGTGTTGAGATATGTCCAGAAGGTACAGTTGACTTTGGTTAGAGTATGAGAAGAACACTGGTTCTTCTTGAGGATATCTGAGACTCGGACTATGCAAGGGATCCGTTGATGACAGGAAATCCACTTCAGGATATGTTTTTCATCTCGGATCTAGACCTATCTCGTGGATCAGCAAGAAGAAAACTGTTGTTGCTCTCTCATCCACTGAGGCTGAATACCATGCTGCATGAGGAGCTATGTGCGAAGCAATTTGGTTACGTCGCATTCTTGCAGATATAGGGATTCCTGAAGAGAAACCTCCCATCATTCACTGCGACAATCAAGGTGTGTTGAAGCTTGTGAAGAATCCTATTTTCCATGAACGAACAAAGCATATTGAGGTCGAATGTCACTACATTCGTGAACAGGTCTTGAACCACCAAATTCAGCTCCAGTACTGCCCTACTGATTTTCAGATTGCAGATATTCTCACCAAGCCTCTCGGCAAGGTGAAGTTTGATTTATTTAGGGGGTACATTTGTAAGAGCAATGTATTAAGGGGGGGAATGTTAGCGCATTAGCATTAATACATTTGTTTATATTTGTTAATGGTCTGTTGTATAACCGTTTTCCCACGGTTGCCTCCCTCTCGGCCTATATAAAGGCGTGTGCTTTGTATTCTTGAGATATAGCAATACATACAATCTTTTGGAGTGCCTATCGGAAGATACTTACTTGCATGTTTGAAATAAGAGGTCGTATGAAGTGGTTAATGGGAGTAGGATCATATATAGATGAAGGAATAGTTAAAGTAATTAAAAGGGTGGAATTAGGAGGTTGAGTAGCAATGGGAATGGAAGTGGTAGTAGAGGTAGGAACACTAAGATCATATTTTTGATGGCCTCCTCACAAGAAGGGAATAATAATAAATGAAGATGATCATTGAGATCTTGAAAGTGGGCTTCGATAAATGGTCCGTAAGATTGAGCCATAGAAACTGATGAAAAAATAGGTAGAAGGAAAATTTGGGTTTGAGTGATGGGTTCAACAAATGATTAGAAAAATATGGAATTTATGAAATCCCAATTGCATAGTCATGTATGATAAATAAATGTTAAACAACCACTAGAATATAGATGGCACAATTAATAAGCTAAATAAATGTAAAACTCTAAGTACAAGAGGAGAGAGAAAGACTTATTTGATTCACACTATCCTAAAGGTGATCTAGACCATATCAACTATTGAGTAGGAGGAACAGATCTGTCACAACTAAGATTTAAATATCCCGAGGCGACAGAGGATATTGGACTAGGGCGCCTTGAACTAGATAAGGGCACCTATGATCTAGATACCTTTGTTAGGTGCTTGTGACTATAGAAGATCTCAAAAATGGATTTTTTTGTGTCACACACCTTCTCTTTTGATTGCATGTATGTCATTGGATGGTAATTGAATTTTATTGTGACTGCAAGGAGAAGATGACTCTGCAAGACCGTCAAACTACATCAAATTCCAAAAAGAAAAGTTGCAATATGGGGATTCTTACTGACCTCAATGGTCACCTAAAAACATGAACTTGGGACCAAGTGCTACACTACATAGCATACACCATGTGATTCTTATACGCGTGTGATAGAATCGTGCCATAGGAAGCCCTTGTGCAAGTGCATGTGATGGCTGGAAATAACTAGATGTAGCAATGTAAATAGATGTGTGGATAGAAAAAAAAATTCCCCTCCTATGTGTGTGTGCATAAAATGCATTCCCTATCCCTTGAATGAATGCTAGATGAATGTCTTTGATACTCTTATATACCTTCGGATATAACCTTAGTTGATGGTAATAGATGATATAAGCCTAGTCCTTTATTTTGGTCACATATCTTTGTAATAGATGCAGTTGTAAGGCCGATCCATAAGGAAATAATATTCCTAAAAGATAAAATACATCCAAAATAAAAAAACTAAGATATTGATATGTCAAGGGCACCCGGAAGGATGAGAGAACTGTGTGCTTGAAACTTGTCAGGTGCTAGTGTCTAGAATGAATAAAGATAAAAAAGTAAATATTTGAGTGGGTTGTAGGGTGTGCAAGACAAAAGAGAAATCAAGAAAAAAAAACAGAGGCCAAAGACCATAATCAATTAATATTTTTCTTTCTTAGGAATCATATGAATGCAAGTATGTTATTAGGACCTAGAAATGTACCGAAGTGTGTGATTTTGTTTCTACAATACTAGGATTCTAATGGCTTAAAGGATTGACACTTTCATCAACCAACAACTGCAATAAATGCAAAAATATTTAAGTGCATTGTTTCACACTCGAAATTACGAGTCAAAAATTTCAATCAAATCCACTATGGAAGCCTATAGTGAATGATTATTCCTTTTAAGTCTTTTGATCCATAATTCAAATGGATCAAATTCATGGCTCGAAGGTGAAATAACACTGCAAAAATATAAATCTCATCAAGTTCATTTTTAGTGTTGGGCGATCTTGAGCCAAAGATTTCAATCAAATCCACTATGAAAACCTATATTGAATAATTGTGCATTTTGAATTCTTTTGATCCATTAGGTGGAACTTCACTAAGTCATGCATTTTGGGGATGTCAATATTAGAATGGTGTGAATAATTGGATCTAATTGATGTGCACTGCAATAATATAAAAATGATAAGGTGCGTAGTTTTTTGCGTGGGGAAATCGTGATAAGAAGTTCAAATCAAATCTACTTTTTCACTGTATAGAAAATGATTGTGCATTTTTAAGGATTCTAATTCATTAGTTTCATAATTCTAATTATTGGCTCAATTATTGGCCCACTTTGTAACAATGAAAAATTCATATGATTCATATTTTTATGTGGAAATCATTATACAAATTGTTTGATAAAATACATCATGGAAACATGTAGTATAAAACCCTTAATTTTTTAGATCTTGCTTAATTAATTTTTTTAGCACTATTGCTCTTAGTGAGCTTGGACATATGCTTCCAACCTTGGCCTATAAAGTGGAAGAACTTTGAGTAAAGTATTTAATCCCATACATTATCAAAAATATTGTTCCTCGTGATAAACCATGGATTATGATTTTAAACTTGTTAATAAAACAATCTACACAATTTTTCTAGAATATCAAATATTTTATCTCATGAATAATGGAAAAATTAAATATATGAAATATCAATGTATTTACATTTTTCTTACTTATATTGTCTATAAATTATTTCTTGAATTCACTTGATCTTGTTTTATTTTTTTGGAGGGATCTTAGTGAGTGTGAAACCTAGGGTGTATTCATAAAATAAGGTTTGTATATTTATTTAGTTAAATCCTAGCATAGAAGAAATATATGGAAAGAGAGACTTTTTTCTCTTAAAATTACATTTTGCTAATTTTTTAAATGAATAAAAAAATTAGGCATTAGCAGGAAAGAATTATTAGGTTTAGCTATACATTCTTCTAGGTTTGTTTGAGAAAACCAATGTTTGTTGGTGGAGTACATATGGTTTAAGTAATTGGTGGATCCAAAATGACATTTGAAACATCCATGAATAGATGTACGATTTGCATGAAAAAATTAGGTTATTCATGAGTAGATGTTATTTCGATGGTATGATTGATTTCCATTGTTTGTGTATTAGGATTAACCCTATTTTTCACAAGAGGTGCTCAAATTTTTAATAAATTATATAAAGCACCATAAATATATGAAATAAAGGTATGGTTTTTCCTTCTCGATACATTCAATTTTTGACAACATATGAGGGTATTCAATAACAATCATGCATATATGTGAATAGACATTTGATATACACAAAATGACATATGGTATCTCCATATTTTTGGTTCTTCGATATAAACCATTTCAATTGATCATTAAGTGATCTCAATTCTACTAGTCACGAGAAGATAAAATAAATAAGATAAAATAAAATTGAATAGTATATGTTGCACCTAAATAAATTAAAGAAAGCTTTATGAGTTTTACCAAGCATT
This sequence comes from Taxus wallichiana var. yunnanensis, assembly GCA_018340775.1. NCBI lineage: Eukaryota > Viridiplantae > Streptophyta > Pinopsida > Cupressales > Taxaceae > Taxus > Taxus wallichiana. Next base: position 785,611,095 of record CM031243.1, read on the forward strand.
CATGGTTTTCTTTGCCATCAAATAGGGTAATTAGTTTTGTCCTTTCCATCACATAAAATCTATTTTACACTTTAAACTCGTCTATCTAGAATTCACTAACAATTACATTTGTGTATATATCATATCCAACTACAAAAAGGTAAATAAAATAATGATGGTATGTTTAAGGAGGGCCAATTAAGACAACCATGATGTAAAAGAAGGGTTGTTTATGAGCCCTTAAAACTAAACAAACCTCTTGGAATGTAATTTATTGTCTTATTCGAAGAAGATATTGACATTACAGGATATTGAGATAAACAAGGAAGTGTTTTAAAATAATAATACATGTTTGTATGTACACAAATTTTGCACTCCAAGTGTTTATTACAATAAAGATATATAAATTCAAGAAACAAAAACTAAACAAATGATGTCAATGTTTTGAAATCCCTTCGTGGAGGTATAATTTTTTTGAAAACAAAGCCAATAGGAAAAAATGGTAGAATTTTTTTGTGCACATCACACCTCTACTTTCAACAAAGAAAGTGTGAAAATACTTATTATATGGTCAAATGGTTTTATGAATTTATAGGAAATTAAGAGTTGTAGCGTGTCATTCCCTTAGATTACCAATTATAAAGGAGTCAATAAAATTGAGCATGATCTCTTTAGGCCTAAGATCCATAGTTAGAGAGTATTATTCTTCAAAAGACAATTCGAAAAATTAGGTATCAATTTTTATAAAACAAAAACCCATTATAAGATTTTTATAGATTATTTTATTAGAGAATTCATTCTTATGGGGAAAACAAACACACTTTGGAATGTCACAAAAGGACCTTAGTTAATATCATTCTTAAACGAGTCCCATAGGAATGTCCTAAAATTTGAAGACTTCTTTCAATTGAATTTTTGATGTAATGTACCTCACCCTATAGAAATTAATAAAATAACATCTTTCCATGGATAAACATATATAACTTATGTAGTTTTAGATCAATATAATCCTGATTACAACCAAAAACATATGATTTCTTGTAGAATTTTTAGAGTATTTTTACTCCATGTAATTAAGGTAGTGAAAATCCCAAAAATAAATGCATGACATTAAATATAATTAGATATTCGAAAAATATACTTTGCAAAACAAATCAATACACAATAGTGGGAAAGAATTTCCTAATTAAACAAACAAAGATATAAATGTGGCACAAAAATGTGAAGGCAGAGGCATCCATATGATAGTTTCGAAGATAATTGAATGCATTTACCATTAAAAAATATAAAGCATGTACAGAATAATGTTTTTTTGTTTTTTCCCAAAAGAAAGAGATAAAGATGAATGAAATGCTGAAATAATAATACATTATGTCCATTTCCCATTTTAAAATAACTGAACCATCAATATAATGGCCCACTACTTTATATAGTCCTTTTTAAAATTTTCGTAGAAGTTTTTACCAGGAAATTAATTTAGTCAAACTGAAGCACGAAATAAAAATAAAACTGATATAATTTTTTTTATTTTATCTGCAACCAAATACACACAAAACATTAACAAAAGGTTTATATTTTTCCAAGATAAAATAGGAACAAAATGTGAAAACCAGTATTGTGATGAAACTTCAACACCTATTTTATATAACAAGGTACGACAGAAGAATAATATTATAATATATATATATATATTTATATATATATATATATATATATATATAAAAATAAACGATAAGAAATAGAATAATAAAACTAGCATTTTGGTATATCCCAAATAATAATATACAATTATAAGAATCATTTTTGTAGCCAATAAGAAGTTAATTTGTGTAAGAGATCTATTAAGTTATAGACGATTAAAAGAGATTAATAGCTAAACAATCTCTTTATGAAGTAGCAATGGGGTCTCATCAAAGAGCACAAAGTTTGGATTATTCCAGATAATGTTTTTTTGTCCTTCCCTCTTTGGAGTGTTAGAATTAATTGTCCTCAAATGGAAAGTGAATACTTTAAAGGTGAGTAGATATAATTGATGCATACATTAATGTAATGATGGCAATCGTGCTATAGTTTAAAGGTGAGTAGATATAATTGATGCATACATTAATCTATGCTAGCGTGCTATCCGATTACATTTTGTTGTTGTCCAGGCCAACTAAAGGTTTTGTACTTTTATTCAAACCCGAAATTTCCGAAGGATTTGTCCAATTGATATTAATAAGCCATTAAAATTATAACATCTATCAGGTTTTTAAAGTCAGCTTCAACCAGAGAACAAATTATGTATGCACAAATATGGGCTAGATGCACGGGTTAAGAAGGAACTATATAATATTAAAATTTCCATACAGCTGTCTTCAAAGTAGCATATTTATTTTATAAAAATTTATGTAAAATATGTGTAGGGGTATAATTTATTATATTAAATTTTAATAAACTATAGTGAAATTACATTTTTAAAAAGTTTTTATTTCATGACTACAAAATAAAATGTGGACATAGATACACGACATCGAGGCTTTCACTTAATATATACAATGTAGATGTCCATTGGAATAATAAACAAGAACAATGATGTTGTCAAGTACTACCGCAACAAAAATTGTAATGTACAGGATGACAAAATGTTGAGAAAGGCATACCAATCGGGATGGACACTTACTTGCTTGTATTTGGTGAAACAATGTCAATGTCTCATGAGGAAACCCATGTTTTGGCTCATGATCACATTGCACAAGATGATATCTTGATCAGTCATTTTGTTAAACACTTCACGTGCATATCTTATTTAGTCATTTTGTTAGTCTTACTCAAAGCCACGAGGGTTATGAAACATATATGATTTTTGAAGACGAATATGTGACCCCAAACACAACACAACATGAGCACAATCAAATGTTTTAAATTTAAAAAAAATAAAATTTATTTCTTATTCGAGAAGTAAATAGTTGTCTCAAAAAATCATGGCTTCCCAATGTAACGACTGAGCTAGCAAATGTAATGCCATGCCTCGGGACATAGAAAACCACACCTAGTGGTAGTTAAAATTTGGGTACATTTCTTTTAAAAATAAACAACCACTATACTTAACCAATTTATGTTATTAATTATATTTTATACCAATCTAATTTACCCAATTATTTAACTACTTGGTCAATTCCAACTTTAATTGTTTATTTCTCATCATGGTTACTCTATGAAATAATTGTTGTGGTCATATTAGAAAGTCTACATACCCTTTTAAATTAATTTGGCCCCCACACCCTCTTATTAATTGTTTACCCAACTCCCACAAAATTCCATAACTTAAAAGTTGTGTAGGATTTAATGTGAACCCTAGGATCAAACTAATCTTGGCCCTTGATTTAAAATTTGCCCTAGAGTTTCCCTAATCCATCCTTATGTTTTCTTTTCTTTTCCTTTCTTTTTCATTTGTTTCATTTTGTTTCTTCTTTGTGCGGGTTGAAGAGGAACTATGGGAATTATGGATTCATGGGGTTTTTCAAGATATTATCCTTATTATTTTTTGTAAACTTCTTTACAAGAAATCTTCTCAGTTGGATATATATTATACCCATTTTATTTTATTTTTGTTTAATGAATGCAAATTTGCACACACACACACACACACACACACACACACACACACACACACACACACACACACACACACACACACACACATTTATAAATTATATGTAATCCGAATTTAAAGAACTAAGGGAAAGAAATCTGCAGAGGGTTTTATGTTACATTGGTAGAGATCTGTGTGAAAGGGTTGTAGTGAGGGAGTGGTGGGTGGTGAAAGTGTTGGCGGTTAGGGATTACGATGGTTGGGAGGGAGTTCACGGTGTGAAGGGGTGTTGGGTGTTTGAAGTGAAGCATGGTGGATTGGGTGTGGGGTTGGGGTTCGGGGTAGGCCACACCACTAATATAAATGGCGCAACATTTGGGGGCTTGACCCTCCAAACTTAATATATTTTTATTCTTTTTAAAAACATATAAAATGAAACTTACATAGTGATTTAATTATATTATATTATATTATATTTATTATTTATTATTTATTATATATATATATATATATATATATACTATATTATATTATATAAACTATATTATATATTATATAATATAAAATATATTCAATATATTATACTTTATTTATATTATATACCATATTAAAATACTAAAAGTTGTAAACTACTAAGTTATGTTTTGTCATTTTTGAAAAGTATGCACTTTGAAAATATATATATATATATATATATATATATATATATATATATATATATATATATATATATATGATTTGCAAAAATAAGGAATAAAATGCATTGCAAGAATATTAACATTCATTTCCAATATTAATACACAAGCTTCATCATGCAACTAATTTTTTTTTCAAATGCAAAAATCAAACTAGTTCTACCAAATTCCTAACAAGGAGGAGATTTTACAAATGTATCATACTTTCATTGAAATCCCTTAACATTGCATTATACATTCATATTAAGAAGACATGCTTACAAAATAACAATTTTTCTTTTTAAAAAGAGAGACTCCAACAACCATAGAACTTCTTAACAAAGGAAAATTTCACAACATATGACTCCACTTCAATAAAATGAATATTAGTTTGTTCCATGTTGCATATCAACTATAATATCTTTCCAAATATAAGTACACAACCTCTCAATACAAAAAATATCTTCTAAAAAGAGGATCAAATATAAAACTGAATTTCCAAAATTTGAAAACATGGTTTATAAGTATCAACATATTCAAGGATGGTTAACACAATACTAATACAACTATAGTTGTTGAAAAGAACAATTAATCCCAATATGGGAAACTTACAAATAAATAGAACTCTCGACATAGTCATATCCACATTATTACAATAAGTAAATATTTTCCCAAATTTTTGGAAACATCAAGATCCCAAGATATCAAGGAAAATCCAACCATCTTCCAAACTTGAGCTCAAACTTTTGTGCTCTTCATAAAATCCAACACATAGAGAAAGGATTGTTTTACCACCCAACCTATAAGCATCATTACATGTATTTCCAAAGGTTGAAAGACATGCTAGCCTCCCCAATCCCATAGGAGAGAGAGCTACATTTCACAAATGTGCACAAGAATAAGTGTAAAATAAACAAAAACATATTACATACAAGACTAACCCATATACTAAAAAATTACAATCTTTACCAACCAAATAAAAATAGGAGAAAACCATATTAATCCTCAAAAAGGGGAAGAGTAGATGAGACATCCAATAATGCTAAAGAGTGTGGTCTAACCATAGGATGCACACCTACAAGATCTTAAAAAACCTCATAATCCATCCAAAATAATCATCCCTCCTTATTGATCCTCACATTTGCTTAAAATCCTCCTTAGGAGGATTTTCATACCATTGGGTTTCTCTCTATAAGGATGGGGATGGGGTTCAAACCATATGAACCACCTTCCCCACCTCAAACCATATGAGGGGATGAAAGAGAACCAACATGGCTTGCCCATCAAGCCATGAGGTTTAAGAGGGAAAATCCCTCCCTCTTCCCCAATAAAACTCCCAAATCCATCAAGCCATATGATGGATGGAGAAAATAACAAATAACACAACCAAGTAACCATACAACACATGCAACAAGACAAAAATTTCAACCATAAGCAAATCTAAAATCTAACATGCCAAATCATAAAAAAAGATCAAAGAGCCTACCTCCACAAGCTCTCCAAATCTCTAAGCTTTTCCCAATTCCTTGTCCAAGAAAACTCCAACTCCAAAAGCCTCCAAGCACAAAGAAAAAGTAAAAAAATCTTCTTCTCCCCATGAGGGAGTATTTGAAGAAAAACAAATAAATTTCCTCACAAATGAGGGGTGACATGTGTCACCCCTCTCTTCCCTCCAAGTCAAGATTCCCAAAATAAAATAAAGAAAATATAAACTCACATTTAAACACCCTTCTCCCAAATTGCCCAAAAAGAAAATGAGACAAACTTATGCAATTTTTCACAAAACACACATTTCAACCCATCTTACATGGATGGTGACAAAGAGAGAGTAAATGAGAGGGAAACTCCCTCCATGCCTTGGAATTAAGCCCCCTACCTAATAGGTAGGGTAAAAGGACTTATTTTCATGCTAAGTGAACTCTAAAAACAAAAATGGGTCACTTAAAATGTCAAAAAGAGCTCAATTTCGGGTTTGGCACATTGGGCACATATGTAAAGGATGTGGGGCCCACTCAATGGTGCTCATGTGAACACAATCATTTTTAATTAACACACACACTTAAACAAATACATAGTTAATGCATGTGGGGACCATTAAGTCCCCCAACCTAGTTTACTTAACAAAATTAAACAACCTAAACATAATTAATTTTACATGAAATACAATATTACAAATAAGGGTCACTCATGGTGCCCAAAAATACAAACAAACAATAAGGCCTCATACAGCTAACATGGTTAAAACATAGACTGTGGTATGCTTGTGCATAATTTCGTAGCCTTCTTGAAACACATGTTTATATGTGCCCAATAACCTGCACACTCAATGCAAACATTAAATGCATTTTCTCAATACAAGTGTAAATCAACTACTCAGTAAATGATCAAGTCTAACATGCAATCTGGGTAAGTGCACAAAGTTGGTGGACAATTCCATGGACATAAAAACCTGAAATAAAGGAACTGCGATCACGGTTTACATACCATGATCGCGGTTTTAAAACCGCGATCGTAGTTCCTAAATTCTAGGTTCGGTAATTACCGAACCTAAAACCATGATTGTGGTTTAGAACCCTGAGAGCATGGAATTTAAACCGCAATCATAGAACTCGAGACAAAATTTAGTAGTCCCGCGACTCCTTATTTTCCTCATTTTTCATTTCAAACCGTGATTTTTCCTAAACGTTTTTCACTCGCGCTTTCAATACCACCTCAAAATTGCTCATCGGACTTCTGGATAGTGATAGATTTAACCATGCCACCAAGACGAGGAGGTAAGTCCCCGATTGTAATCATTTTTTTGCATTTTAGGTTTTTTTTTGCATTTTAGGTTTTTTTTTGCATTTTTATGGGTTTTTTGAAATGTTTGTTTATATATACAATTTTCTTGTTTTATCAGTTGGTCGACAAGCTTGAAATCATGCAAACCATCAAAACATTTCTTAAAACCCACCGAACATTCCTCAAAACCCTCCGAACATTCCTCAAAACCCTCCTCCAAACATAGATCCACCTCTGTGGCTCCTTCTGTCCCCACTGAGCCAACGAGAACACAAGATAATATCATTGGAAGAATCTGAGAAAATAAAATTGTCATTGAGAACCTAATTCAAACTATAAGACAAAATCATGCTACAAATCCATCCCGCATGACTTTGGCCAATACATTGCCATCATTGATTGGTGAAGTCGAGTCCTGCAACCAACCAAATACATAGATGGAACACCTTTAAGTGACTGTAGGCGGTGGTATGTGGATAAACTATCCCATGCCGTCAAAGACAAAAAAATTGGGAAAGACCTCATTTGTGCATTATTTACCGACCCTAGAACTAATGCCCCACACGGTTACTTGCAAATGGTTCCCAATCCATTGGTGTCATGATGACAGAATCAAAAACAATTTTTAGGACCGATGGTGGATGGTTTTTTATTATCCACCATGCAACAACAATGAGGTTCCTCTTTATTTTTTGAAGAAATTATATTGCGAGTTCGTGCTCAATGAGGTCCCGAATTATTTTGAATTTTCTGACTTTTTTGGTCGAGGAGGTGGCTCTGCATAGAGCAGACTGGTGCATGCGTAGGTCAGCCTAGGATCCCCCATACCCCAAAACCCCCACTGCCTTCAGTTATCCCTCCTATAGTGAAGGAGGTTGTGGAGATTGATACATTGCATGCATTGAGGGAGCTCACTGACACTCTCACCTAGCATAGCACCCAGATTGCATCCGGTGATGTTGGTGGAGGCACTAGTTCTAGTGCACCACACCACTGTGGATCATGTGGTGCCGTATGCACTGCAGGCGAGACATCATTTGTTGGTTCACAGGATTTCTTTTCTATAGATGAGATGCTGGGGAATGTTTTTGGAACTGGAGCCACTGATATTGGTCTTTCATAGGTAAATTTCAAATAAATTTAAATAAATTATATATATAATATATATATATATATATATATATATATACACAATAGTTTAATTCATATGTTTATATATATATATATATATTTGATTGTACGTCATGTACATACATGTAAAAAAAAATGTTTTATTTTATTTTAAATAGAAAGAGCCAATGAAGGAGACATCCCAGTGTCGACAGCCCAGCTATTGTGGTTGGGCGTGTTTCAAACGTAAGTTTCAAGTTGTACAAACTTACATTTTTAATTTCATTTGATTGCACTATCTATTATTATTATAATTTGTTTCACGTGTAAGTTGTACATGTATTAATATTTTTCTCTTTTATACACAAGAGCCTGGTGGGTCATCATCTGCTCAGGAACTGAGGCTACTGGCATGCCTCACATGAGTTTTACGCAAGTTAGTAAATCTCTTTACACTTTGTTTCTAATTACTAGAAGTTCACGTGGATTACATGCTTTGGACCTCTGTCATGTAGATTTTAATATTGATTTGTACATGTTTTTTGTATAGCTTATGACTGCTAGAGAGACTCCTCCATATATGCAGACTGTGGAGGCTAGCTGTAGATACTGCCATAGCATCTGCAGATCCACTAACTGAGGTACAATTTTTTAAATTTGTTAAATTTTGGAGGTTCATTATTTCTTATTAAACTTAAATCTACAATATCAAATTTTGTAGGTATATGTGAAATATTTAATTTGAAAATTAATTATTTGTATGTAGCTTACCCCTTGTGAGTCTATTGTTGTCCCTGCATGATGCATCAACAACAAATTGATGGGGAGTATGACATTGCGGTAAGATTTCACATGCATTTTAACTAAATTGTACAAGTTTCTAAATTTTGAATGTATTTTAAAATTTTGGGTGTTAAAAACTTGTTGTTTATGAATACGCAGTTAGGTTGCAGCATGCTTAGAGACACCTAGGACCACACAGATGAAATCTATAGTGGCATCTCCCTCCACTACATCCCCAAGTTGTGGACGTGCTACTTCTAGCAAGGCAAAGAGAGGGAAGATGTTTCATGAGTAGATTTATAGTCTGGACCTAGATGTACATATGTGGTTATGAGTAGATTCACAGTCCATTGTATATATATAGCCTTTTGCGACCGCATGTGGTCCCATGATATGTACATTATAACACGTTCTTAGTTTGAGATGTACATATACATTATGAACTTATACATATATATTTTTAGAGACGTGCGTCTGGAGCACACTTTGGTTGATTCTTATATATATATCCATGTGTGTTGGTTAAATCATATTTATGATTTTTCAGTTCTTCTTTAACAAGCCGTGTAATGTGGTTAATCATCATCTTTGAATAGGTATACCAATTTTTCTATATGTTCTTTGTCTTGTTTGTTTACTAATGACTCAAAGAGGATTTCACTATGAGACTTATGTTTGTTTTTCTTGCACTTGGATTTTCAGAAGTAGTCTTGATTTTTCTTATACTCTTTTTATTCAAGTGTTCACACATCTTTACTTTTTATCCAAAACTTATGCGTGCAATCATCTAGGTTGATTGGAAAATATTTCTTACATATGATCCCCCTTCAAAATAGAATCCCTGATTCCCATGAATTCTGCAAATGTCTCATCATTATCAAAGAAATAAATTGGCATGTGAAATTTTTTATTCCAATCTATCGGTTCAGGATATAGTAGGGTAAATTTTCAATTGGATGGAGTATCTAATTATGACAAGGTAAAAAGAACTCAATTAGGAAATATGTTACTTGAGTAAAGATCCTCGTATAGTCTCCATTGGGAATATGCATCGTTGTCAAAATGAGATGAGCCATCCTCATTTTTTGAATAGGTTGTGTCTATCTCATAAGGTGGATCATTATGGGGCCTGATTCCAAGGCCATGTTCAAGTTCAATTTAAAATAAGGAATGGGAATAGGTTCTGGAACCTTCTTTGTGCGTTGATTTTGCATCCTTGAATCCATTATAAGGTCCATGACATATACCATGCAGTGGACTTTAATATACTATGGATCTTGATGACATGATGACATCATGCCATGGTACCCTAAGGTACCCTCCTAGTGGGATCTTCTATCATATTCTCCTCAGATAGGAGACCACTGGAAATAAACTTCTCCAATGGTTTAGGGCATCTATCTCTAGTGATTTTGAATTGGAAGCATGGTTTTCCACGTGTTATGAGAGACACTGAGAGATCTTATATTAATAAGGCATGTTGAGGACTTAATTTATCATCTAGACCATTCTTTTGATATGTTGCCTCCAACAATGTTAAGGGATTGACCAATGATGGAAATTTCTTATTACAACTGAGTGAGTACATTTGGAACCAAATGTTCTTTGATAACTTTTTTTTTATAATGGGACAACAATATCCACAGAAGGACATTCAGAAGTTTCACGAAAAAAATGTGCAATTCTCTACAATGTGTGAATGGTTCTGGATCACTTGGGATGGTGATTATCTAACCTTCATGCCATAAATTCATACACTGATGGAAGGTGGAGAAAATGGCCTTCATGACATGGATCCATGGGCACCCTAAGAGCATGTTGTAAAGAATATCCAATTCAAGGATAGGACCCACAAACCACAAGCACTATTTTGATCTGACGATGAGTTACAATGAGCTCTATGTATAAGGGTAACTTTTTCTCTTGGTTATTGCATGGGATTGCATTTTGATGAAAAGAGATATATGATCGTTGGAATCGGGTGTGTACTAATTTCTTGATGGTGTGTGAGATCTATTTTTTGTCGACACCCATTATCTCATAATTGTTTTATATAATATTTTCTTATGAGCAATGGTATATTTTACAAACGGTGGTCGATGGGAGACGGGATAGCTCGTGGTGGGAGTATGATAGCTTGGCAAACCGTAGGTAGTGGGAGTTGATTGGAAGAGCTTGTGAGGTAAGAGACTGTGGAGACTACATTGTAGGATAGAGAGGTGAGGTGAGTGTCGATGGTTAGCTAAGGGGTGAGGAGGTGGGAACGTGGTGATAGATATGGGAGCTCAGGCAAGCTGTAGTGGAGATCTCTGGGTGTGGGAGGGGTTGGTACTATGCCGATTCGGTGTTGAGGGTGAGGGGTTGTGGTGTTGGGATGGAGATAGTGGTCGAGTGGCTTGGGATTTTAATCTGGGGATGAGACAATGGGGTTGTTGGGACGGGAACGACCGAGTGGCTGAGAGAGTAACTCGGTGTGTAGGATAAGGTCTCGATGAGTATGTGGAATGAGGTGAAGGAAAATAGGGTGGAGTTGGTCAAGAAAGGGGAGTGTATTTGAATAGCGGGGATCTATGGGAGAAAAGAAGATAGATGCATGCTATAAAGAAGCTAGATCTGTAAAACTGAATTAGATAATTATATCTCTTACATATTTTCATAATTTACAATCTTGGATGCTTGCATTGTTTTGTCTTGGAACAATTCACATATCGCATCATTCACTTGTGCAATATTCAAACCAATAGATCTATAGGGATTATCTGATAGTATGGAAAATGTTTTCAAGAGGCCTAGAGCATGTGTTATTTTAAAGAATATGGCACAAGCATACTCTTAAGTTGGTAATATGCTCCAAGAATTGTTCTTGTGATGATTATAAGAATAATCTAGTGAGGCAGTAGCTAGTTTAGTTTGGTCGTCATGAAGAGGTTTCTTGAATCAATATACATATTTAATGCTACAGTTGTCTATAAAGAATATTTCACGGGTGAAATGTGTATTTCCAGCACCAACCATGACATGTTATGATGCATTCAAAGTGGTCAATCAGGTCTAGAAGTGTGTTTCATTCCAAAATACAAGTATCTCATCAAGTGGATTGTGCTATGACTTGAATTTTTCAAATTTTCTCTAATTTTGTAACCTACATGCCCGTAGGTGTTACTTTTGTGCTTGAAAAAAATGCTCAATGCCTAATCTTGAAATAGGAGTACATATATGATATTCTTGAAGGTACTCTAGGTGATTTCATGTGCTAGAAAGGGATTTTCTTGACAAGATGAAGCTAGATTTGGAGGTAAGGTTGATGATTTTATGATAATCAATTTATAATGATATGAAAAGGTGATTCTATAGAGCTATATGATGATGTGTATGATACAAAACACTCAGGGGGACATTGTTTATTTAAAGGCTTTTAGGTTTGTGATTCAATTGTATTCTCCAAGAACAAGTAAGGTATGAGTCATGAATGCATTATTTCATCCCAATATGAAGGCTACAAACATGTGACTAAATCAAGTTTTGGTACCTAGCAAGTAGAGTTGGCCCAAAGATGAAGGTAAGAAGGATCATTTTTCTATTATGATGATTATTTATCAATGATTGTCAACATGTTCAGATCATGCATATGTTATTCCCAGGGGAGCTTAGTGTCTCTATGCTTGAAAAGGAGCTAAAATAAGCTTTTGAGTGAAATTTCAAGATTTTGAGCTTATTTAAGACATGTGGTTGATGTTTCTAATGAAGAGGTGATCCTATCAGGAGGAGAAATATGAAGAACATGTTGTTAAATGTATGCCTTTTTCATTAATGTAAAAAATGGGGATAAGTATAACTAGTTTTTCATCAATGAAAAAGGGGGAGATTATTGGCATGTAGTTTCATATGTAAGCGTTGTTGAAAACATTATATTTTGAAAGCGGTGGGTCATGGCACCAAACCAAATACACCAACACATCCGGGTGGCCAGGTGAATGCTAGAGGAGGTGGTGTTTAGTGCGCAAAAGGTTCGTTGCTTCCGGCTACTTCACTTTTGGGCGTAGTCCCTTAAGAGCTATGAGACCAAAATATCATTCAACTTCGACGGGTGACTACTCAAACTCCGTGGCACCTAGAGAGGCCTTGTCTGATCCAAAACCTTGGTGTAGGGACCCTCTACAATAGCCTCTCTTGGTTTTTTCCTTCTCATTTCGGTGCTCTTGTTGTCCTATTGTTTGTAAATGCACGAAATAGTGCAGTTGGAGCCAGTATAAGGTTGTCAAAGCATTGTATTTTGCAAACGGTGGGTCGTGGCACCCAACCAACTACAATGGCACATCTAGGTGGGTAGGTGAATGCTATAGGAGGTGGTTTTTATGCGTGAAAGGGTCATTGCTTCCGGGCTACTTCGTTTGGGTGTAGTCCCTTAAGAGCCCTAAGACCAAAATATCATTCAACTTCGTCGGTGACTACTCAGAATTCATGGCACCTAGAGAGGCCTCATCTAATCTATAACCTCAGTGTAGGGACCCTCTACAATAGCATCTCTCCATTTTTTCCTTCTCATTTTGGTGCTCTCGTTGTCCTACTATTTGTAAACGCGTGAAATAGTGCAGTTGGAGTCAGTGTATGGTTGTCAAACGCTATATTTTGCAAATGGTGAGTCATGGCACCCAACTGACTATGTCGGCACATCCAGGTGGACAGGTGAACACTAGAGGAGGTGGTTTTTGGTGCGTGAAAGGGTTGTTCTTCCCGGCTACTCAATAGGGCGTAGTCCCTTAAGAGCCCTGAGACCAAAATATCATTCAACTTCGACGGGTGACTACTCGGACTTTGTGGCACCTAGAGAGGCCTCATCTAATCTAGAACCTCAATGTAGAGACCCTCTACAATAGCCTCTCTCAGTTTTTTCCTTCTCATTTGGTGCTCTCACTGTCCTATTGTTTGTAAATGCACAAAATAGTGCAGTTGGAGCCAGTGTAAGGTTGTCAAACGCTATATTTTGCAAATGGTGGGTCATGGCACCAAATTGACTACATCAGCACATCTAGGTGGCTAGGTGAATGCTAGAGGAGGTGGTGTTTTGGTGCGCAAAATGGTCATTGCTTTCGGGCTACTTCGTTCGGGCGTAGTCCCTTAAGAGCCCTGAGACCAAAATATCATTCAACTTTGACGGGTGACTACTCGGACTTCGTGGCACCTAGAGAGGCCTCATTTGATCCAAAACCTTGGCGTAGGGACCCTCTATAATAGCCTCTCTTAGTTTTTTCCTTCTCATTTTGGTGCTCTTGCTTTCCTACTGTTTGAAAACGCATGAAATAGTGCAGTTAGAGCCGGTGTAAGGTTATCAAACGCTATATTTTGCAAATGATGGGTTGTGTGGCACCCAACCAACTATGCCAACACATTTGGGTGGCCGGATGAACGCTAGATGACGTGGTGTTTCGGGTGCGCAAAGGGTCGTTGCTTAGGGATACTTAGTTCGGGAATAGTCCCTTAAGAGCCCCGAGACCAAAATATTGTTCAACTTGATGGTGACTACTCGGACTCCATGGTGGCACCTAGAGAGGCCTCATCGATTCGACACCTCAGTGTAGGGACCCTCTAGAATAGCCTCTCGGCTTTTTTTTCTTCTCATTCCGTTGCTCTCGCTTTCCTCTTGTTTTTGCAAACGCGTGAAATAGTGCATTGGAGCCACATGTAAGGTTATCAAATGCTATATTTTGCAAATGGTGGGTCATGGCACCCAATTGAATGCTTACAATAGTTGGGATTGAAGAGTAACCTCTTCTAGATTCACGAAGTTTCTATATTCGTTCAGCATTTTGAATTTTGTTAGCCTCTAATTCGTTTGGTTTTTTTACTTAATGACTTTATTTTTCGACTTTGTTTTTTGTCTCCCATGTTTTTTTACTTCCGGTGATAAGAAAAATGTGTAAAAAATGAAAAAAGTCATAGTAATTCATACGGTAAGGTCAAAGAGTAAAAATCACATGGTAATTTAGACATTGGGATGTGTGTAAATATATTTATAAACCATGAGCACGCTTTATAAAATGTGATCACAGTTTATAAAGGGCACTCATGGTTTATGTTAAAAACCACAATCATGCTTTATAAACCGTGATCACAAATCCATCTGCCGAACCTAAGCCTCGAGAAAATTTTTTTTCCCCAACCAAAGCTATGGAAGGTCATTATGAAGTCTAAAAGGTCAAAAACCTCAAATCTACTCTTCCAAAGACTTGAACCATGCTAAAAACTAAAAACATTTCACAAAAATGGTGCCATCACATAGGGGAGACTCTTAGCTTCATGAAATATTATTTTTAAAGTGAATAGAATAAGATAAATATCATTTTATAATTTTTACTAACAATAGGTCTTTAAGACATTTTTCCGTGAATTTTCATGTCTACGTTTAAGACTGCAACTTTTGTTTCGCTTATCAAAATATGATAAAACTTATACCATCCCAAGCGTGGAGAAATTCTATATACGTTAAAAAAATAAAAATTGATTTTGATATTTTTTGATATAGTTATGGCGGGCAAACGGAAAGTGCTCCATTTTCTAAATATTTTCAAACCACTTTCATGGAAAAAATCATTAAAAAAATATTGCTTAAAAAATACAAAATAAAATCCATCCCAAGATAGACAACTACATCTAACGTTTCACCAAAGGAAAAAAAAAATAACAAGATTTGGTCATCCAAAATGCGGGCAAACGGACTACAATCTTATAATTATTTAAAAAAAAAAAAACTAAGTCATATAATTTTAAGTGTTTAATATAGCTAAACTTGTCCATTTTTACAAAAAATAGTATTTTAGAAACTAGATTCCAAATTTTATGATTCATATTTATCTAAATTTTTCTACTTTAGAGTGTGTGTGTATAGGTAATAATCTCTACAAGTTGAGATTTCACCATTTTTATAAACGTCCACGATGACCCTATATTTGTCCATCAACTTCCCGCACTTACCCATCTATGATATCACAACATCAACATGGAATCGTAAATGAGAAACATGCACAATTTCACACAAATTCACCATGTGTTAGCCATTACAATACATATAAATGACATATATCCATGTTATCATGTGTTCTCATCAATAATCGAATAATCTATATCATCAAGTGTGTGAATAAACTATGTATCCATCATATATCAATTAGGCCCAAATAACATAGCAATATGTTAGTATCCACAACATCTATTAAAATGTGCCAACATACTAATCAAAACTAAATTGGTGCTATGCACCCAAATCACCATACATGTCCATGAAGATCAAATAACATAACATAATGTCAAAAATATGTCAAAATTCTGTCAAATCATAACTATGAGTAAATAAGTTGGTAGATAACTGAGGATATAAAATGTGGGAACTACATCCCCCTCTCCTAAAATTAGAATTTTTCCTTGAAGTCATGGAAGTGATACAAATATGTAGCCCTCAATGGTGTAGCATCCTCCCAGATAGTTGTTGTCTCATTGTATCTTTGCCATCATACCCTAACCTAGTCCAAGTCTTGATCCCGAAGGGCCAACCTTTGGTGCTTCAGTATGCACATGGGCTTTAGCATCCAGTGTCCTCCTACCTCCACCTGTAAGGCCAACCAATCCAAAACATGATAGATATCAAGTACATATCTACGTACTATAGAAACATGAAATACATCATGGGCCCGTGTAAGGCGTGGTGAAAAATCTAGGTGATAGGAAATTGGACTGATGACCTCCAAAATATCAAATGGCTACATAAAACGAGGTGATAGCTTAGAACCCCTTCCATGGAGGATCAGTATCTTATGTGGATGAACTTTCAATAAGAATTCATCACCCACTATGAAGTGACGATCAATCCTCTTGGTGTCACATATGCCTTCCGGCATGCTCTAAAGATGCTCAAGATGTTGCCTAATCGTAACAACATGTTTCTCTAAGTCTTGTAGGTAAGTTAGTCCTAAAATAATCTTTCATCTAGCATGTACCAACTCGAGAGGTGTCCTGCAAGTTCAACCATACAAATCCTATTAGGGGGCATACCAATGGAACTGTGATAGTTGTTGTTGTATGTGACCTCAACTAAATGTAAATAATATTCCCACTTCTTACATTTGGTGTATCACATACATCCTAAACATGTCCAAAAGTACCGATTCACCCTTTTCGTCTATCCATCTATCTCTAGATGATATAATGAGCTGAAATTAATATGTGTACGAAAAGAGGCCTGAAAGGAAGTCTAGAAAATCGATGCGTAAATGGTATCCCATTCATTGATGATCGTTTTGAGAATCCCATACAATCTAACAATGTCCTTCATAAATACTTTGGTGATGTCTTGTGTATTATAGTGACCTTGGTTGGCAAGAAATGCACAACCTTTGTCAGCTTATCCATAGTGACCATAATGGCATCTTGATCATAAGAAGACATAGGAGCCCTACTATGAAATCTATTGAGATCACATCCCATTTCCACTGGGAATATCATGAGGGTGTAAAATTCGCTGAATGATAATGCTCTATCTTGACCCTCTAGCACTCAAGGAACTGTGCTACAAAATATGCTATGTCCCATCGAAGACTAGGCCAATAATATAAATCCCCCATACCAGTGTGCATTTTCTTCACTCCTAGATTTGTTAAAAATGGGGCACGATTAGCCTCTATAAGGATGAATTTATGCATATCACCTAACTTAGGCACATAAATGCACCTATAAAACTGAAGTAAACCATCCGCCCCTAAAATTCACCTTGAAAATCTACCCTCTAATGAACCCTGTGACTCCAACATATGTCTAGCACCCTCATAAAACATGTCCCCTGGAAGGTGCTGAAGAATCCTACCTCTCAAGTCGGACGCAATGTAAAGGATGCAATCACATATCATCGTCTAATAAGTGCATATGCCATGAAGTTTTCCTTTCCTTTGATATATTACACCTCTATGTCATACTCACATAGGAACTCCATCCAACACCATTGGTGAGCATTGAGGTTTGGCTATGAGAAGATATGCTACAAGCTACGATGATCTATCCTCAAAATGAATGGCCTACCCAAAAGGAAATGACACCAACACACAAGAGCATGAACAACTACTACAAGCTCTAAGTCATGAGTAGGATAGTTAAGCTTGTAATATTTGAGCTTACGTGACTTAAAGGCAATAACCTGACGCTCCTGCATAAGAACTACTCCTAGACCCTCTAATGATACATCATTACAAACAAAAAAATCCTTTGTACAGCCGGAACTACTAATATAGGCACCATGGTTAACCTTTTCTTAAGAAACTAGAAGGCATGCTCATATTTTTCTCACCAATCTAACTTCTTCCCTTTTCTTTAAACAGAATTATAGGGTGATAAATCTTGGAAAATTCTTGAACAAACCTATAGTAATAACCTTCTAAACCCATGAAAATCCTCACCTCGATAACTGATGTGGGCATTGCCCAATCAATAATCACATGTATCTTAGAGGGATCTAGTTAGATACCCTTGTGTGATATGATGTGTCCCAAATAATGAATCTATGTCTGGAAGAAGATACATTTTTCCAAATTCCCAAAAAAATTTTTCTCTCTTAAAACCTATAGTACTGTCTCAAATTGTCCTCATGTTCCTCCACGGAATGAGAATAAATCAATATATCATCTAGGAACACTAAGAAAAAGCGGTCTATAAAGGTCCTGAATACTCCATTCATGAGGCTCATGAAGATAGCTGGGGCATTGGTCAAACCAAAAGGGACAAATGTGAACTCATAATTCCCATAACGTGTACATAAATTTGTTTTATGAATGTTTGTATCGATATGTGTAACTCGATGATAATGTGACTTGAGATCAATTTTGGAGAACACCCTCACTCCCCGCATATGATCAAACAAGTCATCAATCCTAGGAGTGGATAATGATTCTTTATTGTGACTTTATTGAGATTCCTGAAGTCTACACAAATCTTGGGAGAACCATCCTTATTCTTCACAAATATGGTGACACTCCCAAGGAGATACACTAGGAAAAAAAGACCCTTTTCCAATAACTACTTTAATCTATATCTTGAGCTCATGAAGCTCTGGATTCATCGTCCGATAGGGTTCCCTAGAAAATGGTGTTGATCCCGAGACTAAATTAATGGTGAAATTAACCTCTCTACAGGATAGTAACCCTAGAAGCTTGCTAGATACACATTTTCATACTCCTCAAAATGGTGTGATCATCTAAGGGTGAATTCTTTGGAGTGCCCTTTGATCGATCATGATGATGATTGAAAATAACGATAACCTTTACGCATGCTTGCTTGAGTGGTTTAGCGAGATAATGCACAAATGAATAGGTATGAATTCCTAAAATCAAAACTACACTCCCAAGATCATCCCGACACTCGGTGGCCTCATTCCTACATTCTAACTTAGCTCGATGAGCCTCAAACCTATCCATACCCAAAAAAAAACACGATAGGATCCTAGAGGTATAACTTAAAGGTCAAGTGTAGTGGAGAAGACTCCCAAATCAAGTACACAACTCTTGACATATGACTCCACGATGAGTTGGGCCCAGAGGCCTACTCAACATGTCAACTATTTGGCTTCCTAGCCATAAGTATCTCATATTGGTCTACTATAGAAGGAGATATAAAAGAATCTAAAGTTCCCTGAATCAAATAGTACTAAGAAAATACCCATGATAGTACCTATAGTCTCAAAAATGTGGCTTGATGCTCAGCGTGTTGGTTATAAAATGTTGCATATACATAATGTGAACTATGACCAAAAATCAACACGTGACCTTCTTTGCACCTGAACTCTCGAGGTCATGCTAAGATAGCCGGTGTAGAATGAATTTGAATGTGAGTGTGGTGACAAAGATCAAGATAATTGGGAAATATTATATCTTCAACACGTAATGTCGGGATATGTGAGTCTAAGGAAAATAATGCTCTCCTAACTTGAAGTGGTGTGATGGATCGGTCTAAGATAATAACCACTCATAGTCTCCAATTAATGATGAGCTCACAAGATTTTTTTGTTAGTTCGTTGAACACACGGAAAATGACACTGTGAGCGACTCGTATAGATTTCCGAACAAGGTCATGGAAGTAAGAAAGAGAGGTGACATAGCCAAAAGTATTTATGGGCGGTTTTCTAGTCTAGTCCAAAAATTCTTAGCTTTATCACTACTATCTTTAGTAAGGAAAGATATGCAATAATATCTAGTGGAAGTGGTGAAGATCTAAATACTAATGTACACAAACTAGTGTCAATTTCTAATTGACTAGTAGGCTCGTTGGGTTGTGGGACTTGAGGATCACAACCAAAGACTCATGGAGGTTGTGGCCCTTGAATGGTCATGCACATAATCAAATCCTATTGCTAGCAGTAGTCCAATAGTCGTAGGCTTGATTAGCAGCAATGTTTAGCATATTGAGTTTTTCTATTTTCTCAAAAAAAGTTTACAGTGTGCATAAGACTGTCAAATGTAAACTAGTATCAATTTCAGTTATCAATTCTGGCCCATTGGGTTGTGGGACCAAGGGATCACAATTGTATGTCTTTTCTTGTTGTGGACCATTGATGGTCATACAAAATGAAATAAAATGATTTTTGATAAGCAAACTAATTACTAAAGGAAATCTAATCTATTTTTTTGGAGTTTTCACAATATTACGGATCAAAATGATAAAAGAAAACTAATCTATGAAATGAATTTTTTTCTTTTCTAATTTTTAAGGAATGCATTCTAATCTAATAAATAAACTAAAGACAAGCAATCAGTTGGATGTAGCTAGTTACTTGTGTGAATGTATGAATATAATATAAAACAAATAACCTAATATGATAAAAAACCCTTCAAACCCTACCTCAGAGGTGAAGAACAAATCATGACCCTGAAAGGGGCTATTGTTCCCCACAAGTTCCCTAGTAATGTTAAGAGACAAGCTTACTAATGATTTGATCTACTTGTGATTGACTAATTTATTAAAATGAATGATTTTCTACTCTATTTGATATGTAACTGAATTTGTGATTGAAATTGACAATTTAACAAACGAGGTAAGAAAAACATAATTCCAACCTAGACAAACAAGATCTTTGGAAAATCTTGTTGTGTCTGTATCTATCCCCTTAGTATGTTCCTTTCTTTCTCTGAGTGTTCATGTGATTCCAAGGGATTGGGAATGTAATTACACCATCAGGAGGATAACGCTTGAGCAATGAACCTTGATGGTAGTCTGGATACAATATAGGTAGAAGATGGATAGCACAAGAGATCAGAGATTGGCTATGCAATTCCTAGCAAGATTGTAACAACAATACAATGCAAGATACATGAAAAATCTCATGCCTTTTGCTTCAATACAAGCATGGAATATGTGGGAATGGATGATGGGAGGTGCCTTCAAGCTCAAGGAAAGAAGCACTAGTTCCAACTAATTAAATATATTTAAAAATAGGAGGAAGGAGAACCAAGAAATCAAAGATAATTTTAGGCAATGTGGCTCGTGGATGCATGTAAAAATAGAAATTAAGTGAACTTTCTCATGTTAAAAAACATGTGAGAGAATATGGAAAAAGTAGGTAGGACCACCGCCCTAAGTCGGGTGATGGTTTCGGGACCACCGCCCTATTTTGGGTGGTGGTTTTAGAACCACCACCGTGCAAGGCGGTCATCTTGGCACTAAAATCCAAAACATGTGCGAAAAGAGAAAAATCCGGGAAGGAAGCTAGCAAAAAAAATCACGGGAATGGAAATTGGAGCTCAAACACCTTCTTGAAAGGACTTGAATCATCATTGGGGACTTTTATAACAATTTTTCTGGCAATGTAGCACATGTAATTTTGGGTGTGTACATATTAAGCCCCCAGAGAAGCATTTTAGCCATGAAAAGGCATTAAATGTAGAGTTTGAGTATGGCGTTCCCAAAAAGGGAAGTTAGAAGATTTACCTAGCACGCTCGTGTATCGAAATGTCATAGCCCAAACTTCCACTACCTACTAGAGAAAAGAAGACTCAAGTGCAAATAGATAAAATATTGAAAAATAAACACTAAATCAAAATGATAAGAGGACTTTCCATTTGTGTGGGTATATAGATGTATACATGTGCAAATTCTCCATTTGTAAACACATACACTCCAAATGAGGTTAAATATTGTAGACACCTATAATTACGCCCAAGAAATTTAAATACTTAACTTGCTCTAACCATCCCCTTTCTCGCAAATCGACAACATATCGTCAAAAGCACTCATATTCCCTCTTATTTTCATTAATTAATTACAATACACTAATTGATTAAGTCACCTATCCAACAAATACCCTAATTAATGACCTTCCATTAATAAATCACCCCATCTACATGTTATCATAGAATCATAGCACCCTTGTGTTTATACAAGTGCATATACTTGAACTCACGGTGTGATTGGATAACATGGGTACTATCTCCAAGTTGTGGGACTTGCTACTTGAGATAGACCTCCAGAGAAAGTTGGTTCTTGCTCCTAAACTACCTGCCACAATCTACTCTAATGTAGGATAAGCTAATTGTTCTAATCTAAATTTCCAAGGGACCAGGGAGAGAGAGTGCATAAAATGAAAGCCTACACTAAAGCGGTGATACACCAGAAAAGGAGGGTGTGAGAGTAGTCTCCAAATGTGTGAAATACAGAAGCAAAGTACACACTAGAAGAGGTGATGACAGTTCTCCATAATCTAGAAAAATGCATTCACAACAATATTCCAAGCATACACAATGATAATGGATCCCTGCAAGAACATAATAATAGACACAATATTCTTGTAGAAAGATTAAAGGGGCAAGAAGAATGCAAGAAAACACAGCAGGGGAAGATACATCCACAAACTGATATTTTATTGCTTCATGATATATGATTCGGTCTATTACAAGATAAGGCCACGGATCACCATGCAAGGAGTCCACTACAAGGGCCTGCAACACATTGGCTTCATAAAGAAATTTTGGCAGAGATTTTCTACCCAAAAGCTTCCTTTTTACAATGAGCCCAACACTCCAATTTATAGAAAAATGAGAAGGAAAGAGAAGGGAAAATGGAAATCCTGAAATCTGTCCTTCAACCACCTGTAAGAGGCATTAAATGGAGTGAAATAGTTATACATTACTTGAAAAATACTCCCCATACTGTCCCATGTGCTGCAGCAGAGAAAGAATGATGACCATGCCTCTTAATTGCACTCCCAACCACCAAATGAAACACTGTTGTGAACCCAGCCACGTTTTATAAAAAATATCCATCAATTTCTCATCAAATCTAGAATTTATTGATTTTTTTGTATCGGGCTAGAGCCACAATTCCAATGGTACCAATTTTGTGTGATTTCATTGGGAAATACAAAAGTTATGGTCTTCTGAGTGCGGGCAGCTATTTTGGGCCTAGCAGGTGTTTTTGTCATTTGACGGGAATGAGCATTAACTAACTAGAGCCGAATATATTTCTCTTATTTAAATATATCTACCCTTATCAAAAATAAGAAATCCAATTTTTGTGGCATAGAGGACGTCGTGCTCATTCCAGAAAGTCTAATTTTTTGAAAATCGGAGCTCGGAGTCGAAAGTTATGGCCGTTTGATGTTTTCGACCAAACGTTGACTTTTCTTCTTCTCCGTCGGCCGGCTTCGGATTTTCATGTCCCACGCATCCCTTTGGCCCAGATGTCCTAGTACTAAAGTCCCCTGTTTGGCCGAACCGGCCGGTTCGCGTCCGCCGCGTACTCTTGTCCCACCTGTCCCGGACTGCTTGGGACAAATTCTTCCGATTCACCCGGTTCGGCCGGTTCGTACTTTTGTCCCAACTATCCCGGTGTGAAAGTTCTCATTTCGGCCGATCCGGCTGGTTCATGTACTTCACGTACCTTTGGCCCAACCTGTCCTGGGGCATCGCTTGTTTCAACAGTTAGTCAATTTTTTCCATTTTTCGACCAGTTCGGATTTCCGCGTCCGACGTCCCACTTGTCCCATTTCCACATCCCGCCGCCCCACTGATGTCCCTCATGTCCCGACTGTTGCGAGGACTAGGACTTAGCCATTTTTCATGATTTTTTCTGGCCCGAGCTTGTTTTTGCAATTTTTTCACATTTTTAAAACTTGCTGGGTTTTCTTCTTGGACAGAAGAGTTAGAAAGAACCCGAGGGGACCCCAGAAACATGATTTTTGCCTTGAATCAATATAATTGCTTGGGACTAAAGAATTTGATGCATGTTATCAAAATTACCTTGAGGGGTGAATTTTGGATACACTACCTAGACTAATTAATTATTATTAATTAATTAGCTTTTCATTCCATTTAACCATTAAATCAATATTTAATTAATTTAAACCCCTTCTAATAGCCTAAATCATACTAGTATTCCTCTAATTAGCTTCTATAAGCTTACATCTACCTATTAGTTAATCACCTTTGATTAATTAAAACACCCCCAACTCCCATGACTTGCTAAGCATAAATTAAACCCTTCTAAAGTAAGGTTACCTTTTATAAAGCAACCTTATCCATTCCTAATCATGTTTTACCTTTATCCCACATGTAAAGGGATGAAGTGTTTCCTTTATCCATTGGGCTATATAAGGAGCCCTCCTTATAACTTTATACCTACACCTAAACTTATTATGAAAGCAAATGCAAAGCATATAGCAAAATAGACTAAAAGCTTGCCTTTTGTTTTCTTGAGAGGTCACCATTGTTAAGAGCTAAGCTTCCTATTCTTACATCCTTTAAGGATCAAACAAGAAATTTTTGATTTCCATTGGAGCTAAATAGGTCCATTCATTTTTGTTGGTAATCTAGGAGAGTAGAGATTTTGAATAGCATGCTAGTTTTGATCTTATATTTCAAAGTTATGATGTTTAGTATAGATCTTGTTTAGCTCTTTATCTTGATGGTGCTTAGGCTTTGTCTTAGCTAGATTATAGAACTATTTTAGGTGGTAGTTCTTGCTTCATTTAATTTAGCTTAAGAAAAGTACACATGCACACATTTGGCACACCGGTGGGACCCTTAGTCCCATGGCATTTTAGTTTAAGTTTCATTGTTTTCGCTAATTTATGATATGAACATGTTGTAATTAATGTCCATTTCCTTGGAATTTTGCTAATTTGATATGTGTAACTTCTTGTTCATAGCCATCATTTTAATGGGTTGTTGCCATTTTTAAACTAACTTGTCAAAATTTGAGATATTGTGAGTTTTCTTGTGTTTTTGCCGTATTTTGGTTGCAGGTGTGGCACAAGCACATTTTTAGTAGCACAGGCATGTTTTTATGGCACACATACCTCTTTGGTTGTCAGCAGCACACCGTTAAAACCCAATTCTCTATTTATTAACCACGGCGCATGCACGCTAACCCCAACACACACACCCTACCTAGTGCACAAAATTCGTTTCATCTTGTACCTTTATTGCATTTTTAAAACTGTGAAATCGACGCATACACCCTAACCAGAGTGCACACGTTGTTTTTGTGGTTCGAGACACATTTTTGGTGGCATAACATTTTTGGAATCCGAGATTGTTTTATAAAGCGGTGGTGCACATGATTTTTGGTGGTGGACATGCTTTTCCAATAGCACACACGCTTTTCAGTTAGCACAGGATTTCTATCTAAATTTCTTTCTTTTTATCACAAAGTAGTGCATACATTATTTTTGTGGTGCACACGCCTCTCTGGTGGCGCATAGGTGCATGGTAAGCCAAAAATACACAGAGTAGTGAACATGTCATTTTGGTGGCACACACGCCTCTCGAGTGGTGCAGGTGCACTTGTAAATAGGAAAAATAAAGAGTGGCATATACACCCTAACCCATATGTAGACGCCAAAATAGGGGTGTAGGTGTCCTTTTGTATTTTTGAAATTAATGTGTTGAGGTTCTAACATTCTTGCAGGTTTTATCTAATCATATACTTGTCTTTGCAGCTATTTTTTACATGTTTTTACTTGATTAGATAAATTTTGCATTGTTTACTTATAGGAATAAGATCGCGTATGCTCTTCCCTCACGTCCCTTGGGGTGATCTTGGGAATCATAAATGATTCTTAAGTTCTTTTGATGCTTTGAGGTTGTTAGTAATATTTGAGTTGGAATTAGTTAACTTGTCCTAGTTGAATTAAAGTATTCTTCAATTTGATATCTTTTTGGATTTTGAAGACATCGGGTATGCTCTTCTTTTGTGTCCTTGGGAGATCTGAAGAATAAAAATGGTGCCTTCTCTTTCGATGGAAAATATTAAAAATCATCATATAGGACCAAAATGCCATCGCTTATCAAAGAACGGAGGAATCAAAACAAAGTCAAAAACTACTAATATAGTTGTTATTGGTTTCCAAATGGTGTTCGAGCAAACCACACCTAATTAAGAAATATAAAATGAACAACATATTCAAAACACTGTCTTGTAGGTTTTGAAAAGGGTAAGTCCCTCTCCACTCAACTAGAACATAACCCGTTTGGCATAACGCCTTAAGCTACAACATTGAGAGTTGTTCCAGAACCCCAAAGTAGTTAATGCAAGAGGGAACCTTGTGGAAAAAATGGGAAGTGCTCCGCACTACCTATCTTACTAATGATTCTTTGTGAGATAGAGTTACAAGTTGTTCCTACATGACCATTTTAAGTACATGATGGATGCATTTTGTCCACCTTTGTGCTTGAAGGGGTCAAATTCAAGATACTCCCAAGATAGTCGGGACTATTTGGGTAAATCATCCCGCTCATGGATAATATTTGTAACACTTAGGATGAGAGAACCACCTAGGAAAATATACTTTTCCCAGGATCCCACTTTGACCATTCTAAAACAATGTTGAGTTTTGAACCATCTTTGTATTGCGAAATGTGTGACGCACTACTTTCGTTTAGTTTTTACTTGCCTTAGGGCGAGGTGAAACTCTGCCAAAGTGAAGCCATCATTTTTCATCCCTATTTTGATTTTTCTTCCTTCACATTCTTATGACACTTTGTTGATCAGAAGAAGGGTGACTACCTTTGTGTTACCAATCGATTGTTTTGCCACTTTTTTGTCCGTTTACGCCCATCCATGTTTGCGGCTGGGTAAGTTAAACGTATAAAGTGTGCGTAGATTTATTCATATCATCGGTGGCCATTGTGATCTTGATACCCATGTCAATATCATCATTATAATTAGGCGTGGTTCATCATCTTTAACTTCTTTAGAAGGTTTAACTTGTTTGTATTGTATCATTACAATTTTGATATTTATGTCTTGTTTCTTGTAAACTTGTTATAAATATCTATATTGTAAGGTTATGCTACACACATTTTAAACTATTCCTAGCTATACTTTGAGCTCTTTAGTTTGATTCTATTATTACCTCAATTTTTAAGAGTTTTGGGCATTACCATTTTTGCGTGTTATATCAATAGCACCTTGATATTAATACCTTACTTTCCCACAAAGTTTGGTTAACATATCTTTGTGATATTGTTGTGTCATTCACGAAATGTAATTGGAACTTTTTGAGATATAGGTATTAATTGAATTTGATCTCACTCCTCGTATATGTTGTTAGGGGTAACATTGAATTTTTGTATTTACTTACGTTTTGTTCATTCTCATGAACTTAGCATAAGTAAGAACATCTTGTTAATTATCTTGTGACATGAAACTACTTTTTGAGACATAGTCTAGGAGGTACTTCATTTGATAGGTTTAGATACCAAACATTTGTGTCACTGGTGATTTATCACTCTATCACATTGGTATTATCACATTTTTTTTCATTCCTATTCTTGACAGTACATCTTGCATTTCACTTAGGTGTGTTCACCAAGTTTTGAACACATTTACAACTTACCCTTGTGAAACTATCACAAAAAACATGGCTCCTAAAACATGATTAGGACTCAAGAAATAGACATACGAGGATAAACAAGCACAAGCTTGGGAATCCTCTAACGAAAAGGGTCAAACCCCTTCATTGGACACGATCTAGGACCTCTATTTTATGTGGAAAAAGAGATAGAAGATATGGTCGATCATAGTGGAAATGAATTAGAATCCCGTATGTAGAATTTGACTTTGATCCCACTTTATTAGATGAGTTTATTTTCAAAAATAAAGATAGAGTGCTAGCATGGGTCGTAGAATTAGGGGCCAAATTTCCCCATTGAAAATGAAACAATCCCACTTGTGAATAATGCTAATGAGGAAGAATGACCCCTTATCAATATGGAGGATATTTTGATGCATGGACATGCTTCTACCTCCAACACAGGAAATGATAAAGTGGTGGGACATAGAATACCCTTTATCAAAGTGCCACGTAGAAACAAAATAGGACATGAGATTGGTGAAGAACCTCCACAATATGAGGAAGAGGAGGAACCCTTAGAAGAAGAAACCACAATTCAACAACAAATTAGTAACCTAAGCTGAAAATTAGCTTTTCTAACCTCCCATGTATAGAAGGAAGCAAGAAAAATGTTCAAAAGTTGAAGCCTAAGGTTAAGATCAATGAACTCCATAGAGAAAACCAAGGAGAAGACGATACATGGTATCATCATGTATATATCCCCACTTCTCCCACTAGAGAACAATTTCTCACACAAGAGGTACAGTCTATGAAAGAAACACTCACGAGCCTACAAGAGAGCAATATAGGGAGCATTAGAAAGTATCAATATGAAGAATTATGCCCCTATCCTTTTGACAAGACTATGACCCTTCAACCCTTTCCTAAGAAATTCGATATGTTAAAATTCGACAAATATAAAGGAAAGGGGGATCCACGGATGATGTCAAATATTTCTATATGGCATGTCAAGAGGTGTCTTATAGTGACAATTATCTCATCAAACTTTTTCCCAAGAGTCTCGGAGGTCAAGCCTTGGAGTGGTTTACACGTTTACCTCGGGGATCAATTTTCACTTGGCGAATTGCGAGAAAAGTTTGTGCGTCACTTCTCGAACAACATAAAGAGTGATGTCACCATGACATATTTATTTGGTGCTTAACAACGCCCTAATGAGACTTTCACCAGCTTCCTCCAAAGGTGGAGATGGATAACTATCTACTTCCCTTATGCTTTCCTTGAAAAATAGCTAGTTAGTATTTTTATACCCAACCTCAATTCGGATATAACTTTCCACCTCCAAATGCATTGTGTTATTACTTTTGAGGAGGTCATCGAAAAGAGGGTTCAAATAGAGAAATCTCTCATTGTAAAAGAAACTCTCAAGTCCTAATCTAGAGATAATCAAAATGATAAACCCATAGAAAAGCCAAAGGTTTATAACAAAAAGAAGTGGTGGGATACGTGATCACCGATTCCAAATGTGTACAAATGGTCCAAACTAGTCAACCTTTTAAAGCGACCAAAGGACCAATTCAACCACCACCAAAGTGAAGAACGTTCACCTCTCTTAATGAAAATTTTTCAGTTATACTAAAACAATTGGATGTGGCTCACATGATGACATATGCTACGACGTAACCATTTGACGAAAATGCTCGAAAACCTTCATGGTACAAAGAGCATGAATATTGTGAAATGCATCGTGTCAAGGGGCATAAGATAGACAAATTTCGTGACTTCGTCATTATATCCAAGACCTCATCGACAATGGGGAGATAGAGGTGGACAACCTAGGAAAAACTCAGACACCCAATGAAAAGATGGGGATATATAAAGAGCCATTCCCCAATCATGATAAATTAGAAAAGTCAAAGTTGGATCGGGAGAGTCATCCCAAGGTTATAAAGCAGTGAATTACTTATACACCAAAAAAGACAACAATCATTATGATTCACTTATTGGATGTATTTACTCTCCTACTGACCATATTAATGCCATCCAAATCAAGGGAAAGGATTTTTCCATGGTAATAAGGCGTGCTTGCCTCGTGGTTCCAAAACCTTCTCCATCAACCCAACAAACTGGTAAATATAACCTCTTAGAGCAACTTGAGAAGACATCTGCTAAGATTTCGATCTTAGATCTTCTTAAGATATCTAATGTACACAAAGACATTCTATACCAAACTCTTCAAGGGTCAAGAGTGCCATTAGAGGTTGATCCTACACACCTACAAGCCATAGTCATGCAAACATCGTACCAAATGAACATATTGCCTTCATTCATAGTGAGATCCGTCGAGAATCGAACACATAATCTTCCTTTATATATTGAGGTAGTTATCACCCACAGGAAGATCAAATGAGTGCTTATGGATAATGGATCTGGGTTGAACATTTACACACTCAAGTTGGTTAAATAGTTAGGACATAGTAAGGCATATCTTGAGTCCAATATCATCACTACCACCACATATGAAAACATGGAAAGGGAGTCAGTGGGCATAATCATGTTGCCCATGGAGGTGGGTCCCACTTTGTTGTTAAACAAAGTTTCATGTTTTGGACTTGAAACTTTTGTACAATATGCTTCTAGGTTGACCATTGATTCATGCCATGTAGGTTGTTCCATCACGCGTTTCATCGGTGCATTAAATTAAAGCATGAGGACACACCATTACAATATAGGGAGATTCGAGAGCCCTTCGCTCACCTGTAGAGCTCTCAACAACTTTACACGAAATGACACATACACATGTCCCTCGGCCCGACATAGTTGTCTCTCTCTAATCTAAAGCCATGAAATCCCGGGTGGATTCAGATTCTCTCAGTTCTAGTGCCCATGGGGCGTCTACATCAACATCTCCTTTTGATTAATGGAAGATGAAAATCCTTTAATATGGTTATGGGGAATACAATGTACAACAAGTGCTCTTGGTTTTAGACCTCTCATTGTCACCCAAGACTAGAGGTTGACCCAACTATCACTTCAAAAGACCTAGAAATGAACACACTATTGGGTCATTCTTACCTAGAGGCTTGTTGGATGAGGAAAATTGCTAGATCCACCTACAACTTGGGTCCCAGAGGATACCCAACCATCTTGTTATCAAACCCCGGAATATGAGAAATCTAGTAAAATAATGTACTCCATGGGCTATAAAGGCCTAGGATGTGGTAGAAATGAACAAGGACAAAAGGATCCAATGTATCTTCTAGATTTCAAAATAGAAAGATACGACATTGGGATTCACCCTTATGGAGCAAACCCTAATGATCAAAATGCTACTTGTTCTGAACATGAGGATAGCTCTAACTATCTAGACATCCATACGGATTACCACTGTCACCAATATGAGGATTTTGTCTCCAAAAACCTATTCATGAATAATGCTATCCTAACCATAACCCCCATGGAACCAACCCTTGACCTTGTTTACCCTTCCCTTGTTGAATGGGACTAACAACGTCACATGTCGCTAGATTTATTTGAGAATGAAAAGGCTATCGCGGAGTTCACGGGAATTCAAGATACAATTCCCATCCGAGATCACAAGAAGGGATTCTTTATTGACTTGGATACCTACGCGCCCGCTTTGGTGAGGAGGTGAGCTTTTTGGTAAACAAAACTTACGAGAAAAGTGACGGAAAAGTTCTAATGTAAACCATCGTAAGAAATCAAAGTCCAAGTCACACGGTGAAAACCTCTTTGAGGCATCGGCCAACAAATAAGTAAAAAAATCAAAGGACAAACAAAGTGACCACGCTAATGATGAAAATCTTGTGGAGACATCCTTGGACAAAGATCTCAACCTCCCTCTTGATCCTAAGCATATGGAGGACTTATCCAAATTACTAGTCGAGAAACCGTTAACGTGAATATTGAGTAGAAGAAGATCCCAAGATAGTAAAATTGGGAGCATCACTCTTAGCTAGAGAACATAATACATTCATTATGTTGCTGTATGAGTTCATAGACGTGTTCACATGGTCTTACAAATACATGCCGGGTTTATATCTAACTTTGGTCATGCACAACCTAGTATTGCACGTGAC
This sequence comes from Taxus wallichiana var. yunnanensis, assembly GCA_018340775.1. NCBI lineage: Eukaryota > Viridiplantae > Streptophyta > Pinopsida > Cupressales > Taxaceae > Taxus > Taxus wallichiana. Next base: position 785,642,916 of record CM031243.1, read on the forward strand.
GCTAAGCCTATCAAATAGAAACTCATAAAGATACACCCAAGAGTGGCCTTACTAGTTAAAGAAGATTTGGAAAGATTTCTTGTGGCTAGGTTCATCTAAAATATTGATTATTATAAATGGATATCAAACATTTTTCTTGTCTAGAAAAATCCTGTCGATATCCGAATCTGCACGGATTTTAGAGACATTAATAAGGCTTCCCTAAAGATGATTTTCTACTGCCAAATATTGACATGATTATCGACTCAACAATAGGGTATGAGATGCTATCTCTCATGGATGGCTTTTCAAGATACAACCAAATCAAGATAGCTGAAGAAGATCAGCACAAAATGGCTTTCACGACTCCTTGGGGTACCTTTTGTTATCAGGTGATGCCCTTTGGTCTCAAAAATGTAGGAGCTACTTATCAATGGGAAATGATGGTGATTTTTCATTATATGATTCATGATATCATGGAGGACTACGTCGATGACATCCTCGGAAAGTTTAAGACAAGATAGGATCACCCTGCCATTTTGTGGCATATCTTTGAGTGCCTACGAGAGTACAAGGTCAGGCTGAATCCAAAGAAGTATGTAATCGGTGTGTTATCAAGAAAACTTTTGGGCTTCATTGTATCGAGATAAGGAATTGAGGTAGACCATGCGAAAGTGTCTTTTATTACGGAAATGCCTCCACCTAGGAATATTAAACAACTGCGTAGCTTACAAGGGAAAATCCAAGCTATCCATCGCTTCATCTCCCAACTTGCAAATAAGTGCCACTCAATCACCCACTTGCTTAAAAAGGATGTTTCCTTCATTTGGGGACTAGAGAAACAACAAGCTCTACTTAAACAATACCTTGCTAATCCACCTCTCCTCATGCCTCCAACTCCTGGAAAACCACTCTTTCTATATATTTTTCTACACAATTTGCTATTGGTGCGTTGGTCACCCAATACGATCTTGGTCATAAGGAAAAAGTGGTGTATTATCTCAGTCACACCCTCATCACCTATGATCTCAATTATCCTCAAATTTAAAAATATTACTTGGCTATTGTTTTTACTTTACAAAACTCGCCATTATCTATTAAATACCAAAACCAAGCTGATATTCAAAATTGACCCACTTAAGTACTTGTTGTCTAAACCCACCCTCACAAGCATAATTGCTAATTGGATCATTCTATTAAGTGAGTTCCACATAGAATTTATGCATCATAAGTTAGTTAAAGGATAAGTACTCACTGACCAACTAGCAGAAGCACCTTTGCAAGGCACTGAACCTTTAAATATAGATTTTCCAGATGCCTCATTGCTATACATTGAAGAATCTATCATATGGCAGATACACTTTTATGGGTCCTTTACTTTTCATGGTTCAGGTGTGGGGGTAGTCCTCATTACTCCTTTTCGTGACCCTTTACCAAAATCTTTTCACTGTTGTTTCCTCACACAAACAATATTGTAGAGTATGAGGAACTTATCACAGGGATGAAGCTTGCTATCAAGTGGAACATTCATCATGTCAAGGTTGTGGGTGATTCTCAGTTAATTATCAAACAGGTTAATGATGAATATAAGGTTAAGGATGACAAGCTCATACCTTACAAAAGCTAGTATAAACTCTAAAGGAGTACTTTATGTGCATTACATTTGCACAAATTCCATGAGCATATAAAAAATCAGCAGATGCCATGGTGACAATGGGTTTTATGCTTCATATTCCACCAAGGAATAATGACATGTTGTTCATTGTAGAAAATTTACGCTAGCCCGCATATGACATGCCAGAATTTTTTCTGGCGTGTGATGTTGTTGGTCCCAATTCCCTGTGGTATGAACCCATCTTTACCTATCTCAAGGACAACACGCTCCCTCCCGATATCTCTCATTCCAAAAAGCAAATCCCAATTCACCAAATAACTCATTACACCCTTTTATGAGGTACAATTTATTGTCGTGGCTACGATGGGAACCTATTACATTGTCTTTATGTGATGGATTCAATCAAGAAATCAAAGAGGTACATGAAGAGGTGTGTGGAGCACACACAAACGGAATGGTCTTAGCTAAGAAATTGTTGAGAGTAGGCTACTATTGGCCTACAATGGAAACCGATTATTGCAATTATGTTAGGAAGTGTGTACTTTTCTAGAAGTATGGAAACTTGACTTGATAGGAAACTTACCCCACCTTATCGATGGTCATACCCACATCATCATGGCTACGTAATACTTTACAAAATGGATGGAGGTTGTCCCTTTAACCTATGTAAAGGAGCTCATATTTCCAAATTTATAATGAATCATATCAATTGTCGATATGACATTCTCATGGCCATTATTACGAATAATGGGAAGTCATTTAAGAATAAGATGGTAAAAGGTATTTTTCAAGGATTCCAAATCATACTAAAATGGTCTACACCATATTACCCTCAAGGTAATGGACAAGCCGAAGCCACAAACAAGACTTTGTTGAGAATAATGGAGAAGATGGTCAGTAAAACACATCATAATTGGAACTTCCAAATCCACCTAGCCCTTTGGGCTTACAGAACCTCCATTCGCACTCCTACGGGTGTGACACCATATTCTCTAGTGTTTGGGACAAAATCTATCATCCCCTTAGAGATTGAACTTCCTTCCCTGAGAATTTCTCTTAGGGACTATCTGGATAAGGATGAGGATTATCGGGTAGCAAGACTGGCTGAATTGGAGCTCCTAGATGAGAGGTGCATTTGTGCTCTTAATCACCTGAAAGTGTATCAAAATAGAGTCTCTAGAAACTACAACAAGAGAATCATCCCTCGTTAGTTTGAGGTTGGTGATTTAGTCATGAAGGAGAACCAGTTCAACACAAGAGCAGAACGAGAAAAGAAAGGAAAGTTTGAACCACATTGGTTGGGACCCTATGTTATAGTTGCCAAGTATGGCACATGGGCATACAAACTTGCTCACCCCAATGGTGATGAGCTTTGTGAGCCCATGAACACCATGCATCTTAAGTGGTTCTATGCTTAAACGTGGTACGAGAAAATTAAAAAAAAAAAAAAGTAAAAACTCAAAAACATGGTAAAACAATCAAAAATACAAAAAAATCAAAAAGATAAAAAGAAAAAGAGAAAACAGGTCATCCACAAGTGAAAACCATGCAATTTTGGCACTTTGGATAAGTCCTTGGGTGAAAACCGGTTTTGACACCTTGGGAGGATTTGTTGTTCACAAGCATCTTGCATCTAGAGGGTAGTTTTACTTGGCCTAGCCCTAGTTCTACCTTTGATATTCCCTATGAGCCACATCCTATCAGGCCTTGATCTGGCTTTGTCTTCTTTTATTTGGCTATGAGGGACATGGTATTTCACTATTTCCCATCTTATGTTGGGGGCAATTCAACGACTTCACCTTCTTGTTCATAAGCACATGGATTTTTCCCTTGTACATTCCCCATCTAATGCTGGGGGCATCCACACTTTCTTGGTTACCTGTACATAACTCTAGAAAACAACACAAAAACAATAGAATTTTTTTCACAAAAACACAAAAATAATAGAAAATTGTTTCACAAAAACCTAAACAATAGAAAATTGTTTCACAAAAACACAAAAACAATAGAAAATTGTTTCACAAAAACCTAAACAATAGAAAATTGTTTCAAAACACCAAAAACAATAGAAAATTGTTGCATGAAAACAAATCTTACAAAAACATTTACTTGCATTGTCTTGTTTCTTGTTTTTGCTTGTTGCTTGTATAGTTGTTTTATGTTTTTTCTTTTGGGTTGTTTGTTGCTTGGGCATACTTTGTTAGGATTCATCTTTTCTTGCTTAGATTAGATTTATTCTTGCTTGTGCATATTGAGGTGTGTTTTTGCATGCTAGTGAATCATGGTGTATTATGTTAATTCATTATGTTCTTTCTTAGCATTTGATTGTGTTTATTACATGTGCATTGTTTTGTTATCATAACATCACATTACCATCATTATCATCACATCTAACATCATATATCAAGAAAAAGCTAAGTATACATCATACATGAATGCTAAGCTAATCATCATGTACCGTATCATCAAATGGGGGCAAGAGGGATCAAAAATATCAAAACCTGTCCCCCCGCACCCTTATCATCATATCATCCTATCCACAACGTATGACACATTTCATAAAAAAATGCATTTGATATATTATACAAGATCACATCATCTAGAAATAAAAACACATGTGATACATCAACAAGATCATGATACATATACATGTCAAATCAAATCAGAATGCATCGTACACACATCTATCTATCCATGAGAAATAATAAACACGTGTCCATCTCATATATACATATGTCATGTCACAAATGTCCAAATCATATATGTGTGGTATATCTATATCAAAAATGGTATACATCATGACAGTACATCATAAAGGCCTTCATCTGAGGCACACAAAAGAGTGATACATCTATAACAGAATAAAATCCTTCATCAGAGGCATGTATCAAAACTACTCTATATCAAAAATTCCTTCAACTGAGGCATATAAAAAATGATACATCAAAATGTCCATATATATATACAAGTATAAACCGTCGTGTCGGTACTCAAAACAAATACATCATCAATACAAGTATGCCATCAAAAAGGGGCATACATCGGGAAAGAATTAAGCCTTCACCATGAGGCATCATCAAAATAATGGTATACAAAGCTATACATCAGAATGAATCCTTCATAAGAGGCATGTATACAAAATATTTGTACAACAAAAAGAATGTAGAGCTCAACCACAGCTCTCGCCCTTGTCGGGAATCCTAGGTCTATCACCTGGTCAATGAAACAATGGTGGCTAAGAAGGACCTGCACTAGGTGGGCCACTAAACTATCTAGATGGCCCTTGTCCAACTGGCTGCTCTAGCATAGGCTACCTAAATGATCTCATCGAATGGCCTGATCTCCGCGACCTGGAACCTATTGTACTTATCTCTGACTATCGATACAGTACCACTCACTACTCTGGGGAACTACCCTAAAGTAGGTAGTCCTATAAAATAAAGCCTCGCCACTGAGCCTCTTAGCATCATGTATCAAGTCAGCATCTCATGAGGCGAGGCTTCCTGTAGGGTAACATCGCACTCACCTATCACTCTGCCTAAATCAGCCTCTTCCTGTGTCAAGGAGGTACCCTCTCAATCTCTCTCTACATAACAATCTGCACCTGGGCTCGTGTTTGATCCCTCTGTGAAAGATAGCCCTATGACTATATCTATACATGATCCCTCCGGGAAACGACCATCGCACCTAAGTGCGGGACTAGTGTAGGATCCTCAATATCCGAGCCCCTGTGTAACCATCTCCCACATCGACTCTACCATATAGCATCTTGTTACCTCCTAGGTTGGCCTAAGCCTTATCCACGATCTCACTCGATAGTAAGCATGACAATATGTGTCCGGGCCGATCACGCTCGGCCTATCGCGGTCACACACCACCTCGAGACTCGAGCCTCATCTCTCTCTATTATAGCTATGTCTCTCTCAACTAAAGCCTACTATAACTCTTGTTGTACTATGGTTATCGAATCCGGTGGCTATGTGGCTATCTACTAGTAGGAATGGCCCTTGGGGTGCTCTCGATGACTGGCCCTACTCTAGGACCCTTGCTCTAGGAAATTGAATTGGTGCCTGTACTGGGCCCTATGGCCTTGGTCCCTATGCCTGTGAGGCACCCTACCCATCATGTGGAATGCCATCAAATGGATCCTCTGGGTCAGGACCCACTACTCTCTCTTGCTGCTTAGAACCATGCCAAATCTCTATGGGTGGACGAGTGCCTACTACCAGGCCTCCTTTGGGATAGTGAGACGTGGGGTAACATAGTGGCATACCAAGCTGCATAATCTGCTATCATCCCCGGATCCCACACTGTTCATGCTGGGTCCCATGTAAATGGGACCACTTGTGTAAAACTCACCCTAGCTCGAGCCACCGGTATGCGAGGCCCCATGGTATGCCTCTTTAAATCTCTGCGTGCATACCAAATATCCAACTGTGGGACCCCCATACTGCGCAATTCTTCTGCCGACACTGTCAACTCGATACAACTCTATAATGTAGTTGTGAATGCCGATGATAAAATGCTCTACTAAGCACATGCTGAGCTCTGTGGCATCCTCTAGCCACTAGATATGTCTATAAGGCCACCATATAATATCTATCTCTGGTAGCTCATCAAACTCTCTCCTATATCTGAATAGGCTGCCTAGGTGGCCTCGTGCATCACCACCTACTAGTACCCATGCCATGTAAGATGGCTCCTCTAGGTCTCGGACACGTAAAATTCCCACCAAACATCTGATTGCGATGTGGTCCCATGACCAAATCTGTAGTAAAGAAGCTGGACCCACGGTCTTCTGACCGTGGTAGGTAATCAAATGCAGATCCTAGTATAAGTGGGCCAATATACACTATCCCCAACAGTATCTCTCGCCACTAAAAATGTTGTGTACCAAAGGTAATAATCCTCTCGGGAACGATGTCCCTATCTTATCAGTGAGTAAAAACCCACTGATAAGAGACATAATGTAGAGAGGCCCCCGATGCAATGTAGGGTCAGAAATGCACTCGTGCAGAGCTATAGTCATACCGTCATGCGGTATGTCATCTACATCAAAAAGATCACTGCATGTGGCTCTAATCAGCCCAACATTAGAGCTATACTCAATCAAGGTGCCTATGATCGGCATGCGAAGGATCTACCATACATCCTCAAGGGTCACAATCATCTCCCCTGTAGGCAATCTGAAACACTGACTCTTGCTATGCCATCGCTTGGCTAGTGTAGTCAGTAGGCCATGGTCCAATGTAATAGAGGGCATTCGAGACACGGGGCCTAGCCCCACTACCTCGAGAAGTATGGTCATGGCCCGCTAGTCTCACTAGCACATGCTCCCCTCTAGCTCCGTTATTTGGGAGTGGTGCTCCGTGTCTGTAAAACTAGCAACCGTCTCTGTAAAATATCAAATCACTCGTCATTTACTAGAATTTCTTCTAAAAATCTATCTATCATTTTAGGGTTAACCTAAGCATACTAAAATTCTTCTAAGTGTCATCTTTTTGACATTTTCCTATCTATCATCCATCGGCCTAGGATGCCTGCACACCCTTTGGAGCGTCTGTGCCCCCTTTTGAGAGTGTGTGCCTCCTTAATGACATGTGCATGAGCACACATTTGTCTTCTGGAACTTTCACCCTCATTCGTTGCACCTGCGCGCCCTTTTGGGTGTGTACGCCAAACATTTGGCACTTGTGCCATCGTCGCTATGCTTACGCTTGCACGCACATGTACCCCACGTGTGTGCACTCTCCCTTTTTGTGTGCACCCCACTTTTCCTGTGTGCACCCCCTTTCTTGTGTGTGCACATACACACACATGTGTTGTGTGTGCGCATGTGCATGGGTGTGTGCAACTCATCCCCGCACGTACATGTGTGCATGTTGTGGCATGTGCGCCTCGATTCGACACATGTGCCTACGCACTTGCACGCCGACGTGACTTCCTAGTGACAAATACTAGAATTAGGGCATTAATTGTAATAATTAATGAGAAAAGTTTGGATACTCATGAAGGGACCATCATCTGCGTGCCACTGGTACCCTCAGGATCGCATCCGCACACCTCACTCGGTCTTGTACAATCACCATTGTCCTCGTCACTATCATCAGATCCTCATAGTAAAAATTCTATAGGGCTTGGTCAAAACAAATTTCTCACAATACTTTTACCCCAAGAAGTATATTAACCTATTTTTCACCACCGGGAGGGCCTGGAGGCCCGTTTCGATCATCGTTTTCTCCTCTTGTTCACCGTGGAATAATTATTTTTATTAAATAATTATTTTTCTCTTATTTTTCACCATTGGGAGGGCCTAGAGGCCTGTTTCAATCAACATTTTCTCCTTTGTTCATTGTGGAATAATTATTTTTATTAAATAATTATTTTCACCATATAGGGATTTTTTTGCTATCAATAGCCCTTTCTTCACCCTAGGGAAAAAAAAATTTCCTACAACGATTTTATTCTTCTCCACACTCTCGTAAAATAATTATTTTTAAAATAATTACTTTTTATTAATTTTTCCACTAAACAAGGAGACTTTTGTCTCTTCTTTCTTCAACATAGGCACTTTTTGTTACACCTAGGCCCTTCATTCTATTTCTTCTATTTTCTTCTATTGTCCATAACATTTGAGAAAATAGAAAATCAAAACAATATATATCTCAAAAAACCAAAAACATGGCAAAATTTTTCATAAAATCCTAAAAAGTAAAAAACCTATAAAAATGGTAACTTGCTTATTATGGTGTAAAATTGTGTCTTGTGCATGGTATTTTCTCCATATCCTATTGGTTTGTCTCACATATATCCCAATTAATATGACTTGTGGATCACCGGATTCACAACCATTCACAAAGCTACTTACTTTCTCTCTCTGTACTCTGGGGCATGTTTGTTGCCTAGTGTTGTTTCATTGTGCACAATGATTTTCTTAGACCCTATGTCCATTATCATTTCCCCTTGCATGTATCCTTGCTTGGGCCATCATTTTTAACCCTTTTCGTCAATCACAAACTTTTGGATCTCTTCAACACTGATAAAAAAATATTTATACAACTTTCTTCACCGTTGTTGGGTTGGGTATGTGCATTCGTACTTGTTTTCCTTGTTAAATGAGCTTGTTTCCTTCTCGTATTGCATTGCATTGTTGTATGTTGCATGGAGTTGGTATTTTTAGGAATGGACAATTGTTCATAGTATGGCTTTTCATGTCATTCTACCTTTTTTGTATGCTTATATTTTTCATAAGGACCGATGACGTAGCTCTTATGGTAATATGATGACATCAAAATTGTTCCAATACACAACGGCTAGAGGCTAATCTCTTCTCTCCCCTCCTCCATATTTCTTCTACATCACTTTCTTCTCACCCCTAATCTTTTGTCTTACCAGGGCATCTTGCCTTTTCCCATTCTACTATCTATCTCTCACCTTTTCGATCGTCGATCGTCTTCTTTCATCACCCCATCAACACTCGAGGGGGCATCTCTCCCTCCTACTAATTTTTCTTCTATCCCTTCAAAATTTTCTTCCATCTACTATCTTTGAAGTGGTGTCACTTACGTCACCCCAAAGAGGGGAAAATGTAGACACCTATAGTTACGCCCAAGCAATTTAAATACTTAAATTGCGCTAATTATCCCCTTTCTCATAAATCGACGACATATCATCAAAAGTGCTCATATTCCCTCTTATTGTCATTAATTAATTACGATATGCTAACTGATTGAGTTTCCTATCCAACAAATACCCTAAGTAATGACCTTTTGTTAATAAATCACCCTTCGCCTAGACTAATTAATTATTATTAATTAATTATTTTTTCCTTCCATTTAACCAATAAATCAATATTTAATTGATTTAATCCCCTTCTAATATCCTAAATCATACTAATATTCCTTTAATTAGCTTCTATAAGCTTACATCTACCTATTAGTTAATCACCTTTGATTAATTAAAACACCCCCCAACTCCCATGACTTACTAAGCATAAATTAAACCCTTCTAAAGTAAGGCTACCTTTTATAAAGCAACCTTATCCATTCCTAATCATGTTTTACCTTTATCCCACATGCAAAGGGATGAAGTGTTTCCTTTATCCATTGGGCTATATAAGGATCCCTCCTTCTACCTTTATACCTACACCTAAACTTCTTAAGAAAGCAAATGCAAAGCATATAGAAAAATAGACTAAGAGCTTGCCTTTTGTTTTCTTGAGAGGTCACCATTGTTAAGAGCTAAGCTTCCTATTCTTGCATTCTTTAAGGATCAAACAAGAAATTTTTGATTGCCATTGGAGCTAAATAGGTCCATTCATTTTGTTGGTAATCTAGGAGAGTAGAGATTTTGAATAACATGCTAGTTTTGATCTTATGTTTCAAAGTTATGATGTTTAGTATAGATCTTGTTTAGCTCTTTATCTTGATGGTGCTTAGGCTTTGTCTTAGCTAGATTATAGAACTATTTTAGGTGGTAGTTCTTGCTTCATTTAATTTAGCTTAAGCAAAGTACACATGCACACAAATATAACATATATATATATATATATATATACATATACATATACATATACATATATATATATATATATATATATATATATATATATCAAAACAAACTCACTTTTCAATTCATTTGTGTATTGTTAATTTGCCAAATTTGGATCTCTAGATTTGCGATGACTGTTTTTTTATGAGAGTACAACCAAAACGACTGCTCCGAAAGAGTGATCATGCCTCCACATGCGGGAGATTGATGAATGTGGTCAAAGGTTGGTTATTTTCACTTTTGTCTTTTTATACCCTAAATGTAAAAATGTTGAAAAATCATCTAGGGGATTCTTTTGAAAAAAATGTCTTAAATGAATCTCTAGGGGACGCCATAGAACATGCTTTTATTTTGTCGAAAATGGTCTTTTTACACTTATGAACATTTTTAGGGTTAGGAACATATTTAAAGAAAATTGGTTCAGATCGCCACCCAAAGTAGGGCGGCAGTCATGGGACCACCGCCCTACTTAGGCGACATTCCTGGAACCTCCACCCTTCATTGGGCGGCGGTTTTGAACAAGATGTCGAAAACCTTCACTAACTTGGATTTTTTTTGGATTTTTCATGCTTTATCATGTTTTATGTGAGCTTGTCTTCTTGTATATGTTACTAATTTTTTCTTTTCTCATGTTTTGGTGGATGCAGAAGGAGGAATACATCCATTGGAAGAGTAGAGAGATAGAGTGTGATTGGATCCATTTGATTCTACATAAGTTAACTCAAAGCAAGAGGGACACTCTATTGAGGCCATGTATCCAGAGGATTTCACGGGTACCCCACGTTGCCCCTACCAGTCATATATTATATGACTTGTTCTCCTAGTGGGATGCAGATCGGAACACCTTCCGGTTTCCAAGTGTTAGGGTTGAATGGACAATTCCTCTGGAGGATGTATACTGCATCCTTGGGATCCCAATTCTTGGGAGGTGACTAACTTTAGATATAGCAGGATCCAAGGCTGCAATGACACATTGGGCCACATATATGGGAGACGTCATTTTCTCATCTGGTTCAAAGAAGGGGATGAAGGTCCGGTCAATTTTTACTACTATTCCAATTTTTTGGAGAGCCATTATGGGCATCTTGTCCTCGCGATTGATCGGGGACAAGGGAGGTGACACTCTTCTCTACTACTAGGCTCCCATTATCACACAGATTGAGGGACATGGCCGTAGGTACGCATGGGGAGTGGACATCCTAGGGACTACCTACCATGACCTATACAGGTAGTCCAATTATAGGGGTAGTCACTAAGCCACCCCACTCTTGTCATGAGCTGGGTATATGAGCGTATCACCCCCTATGGAAGGGGAGTACATGTATTAGACCTAGGGGTTGTCTGGGTAGTGAGGTGGACAACTATGTCTATTCTTAGGACACCTCATCATCTAGTGGATTCTCTTACCACAACAGACATGGTCGCTACTCCCTACTAGGACATGACAGGGTTATGGGGACAGGAGGTGACCATGGTGGTAGCTTGTTCTACTACAAACCAGCTAGTTGACAGGATGGGAGAGTTGATACTCACTCGCTTGATTAGATTCCTCAGGAGTTATTCCTACCACATTTTGAAATACTTCCCCAAAGTGGTATCACCACAAGACCATTCAAGAGGCCCAGAAAGGCCCTAGAGGAGATCCTAGTTGGACAATAGTTACTCTATTTATGTATATTTGAGTTAGGCACATGGTTCATCCTCCACGTGGAGTTGGTTCCCCTCGAGCGCCTTTACTCCAGATTTTGATGCTCCTACTCATAGCGTAAAGGAGGATGCACATATTAGTGTAGACTATGATTCGAGAGGATCACACAAGAGATGAGATGGAGGAGGAGTCGGTTAGGGAGGATACGATGACAATGAGGGGGATGCCGAGATTGGCAAGCCAGCCCTATATGATAGAGGAGGAGAGTGATCCTGAGTGGCATGACACTAAAGAGATGTTGAGAGCTACACACGAGGAGGCCAGTGTAGAGAAAGAGATGTTAGTCTAAGAGGAGCCATTTCCTTTAGGTGGGGAGGGGGATGATGAGTCCATGAACAGACAACGTTTGGCCTCCGCCTTTAGGAGGCCACACAATCACCACCATCGCAGATCGGCAAAAGAGTCAAAGACCCTACCTGGATGCCCGAAGATCCAAGTATGTTTGACACTCTTCTCTCACCTTTTTTAATTTAAAACCTTAGTTTTGATATTCTCTTTTGATTTGTTTTTACACTTTTCTAACTTATCTCGCTTCTTATCCTTCCTTCTTCAGAGACCGAACATGAGTCAAGAGAGCTCATCCAATGGGTGTGCATGGACACCTTGTTGATCCCCTCGGGAAAGATCCGAGCCAAGATGATCGATATTTCGAGTCAGCCACTAGCTACTGAAGACACACTGACATTTTTTCTCCTTTTGGGATGATAGCGAAGGTGGTGACCTCCTTTCATACTATGATGGCCTGGATATGAGGCCTCCGAGCATCTCGATGATGTGGAGCCATTCCGTAGTGATACCACATCCAACGGCCATAAATTACAAGCACCGACACCATTTGGTTCACTCCCAGTGTTGTCACTATATTGAAACATAATGATTAAGTGGTCTAGACAACCCTTAATTAATATGGGTCCATTCTTATTATATAGGTTAAATATTTAATAATATGAAATACTTTTCTATTATTAAATATTCATACCTAGGTAATATACATTAGGTAGGTATTTAATAATGTGAATCATTTATGTTTACATTTATTAAATACACTCACCTAGGTATATGTGTCAACCATTTAGGTTGAAAAGGTGGGTCGGGAGACATACCCGATCACCTTATATAAAAAGGACATTAGGTCCTCATTTGATATATTTGGGAAATATATCAAAGGTGCGCAAATCAAGTGATTTAGTTTTATATTTGGTAAATAGGGTTTTAAGTAGAGATGATCTTACTCAAAGTAAAATAAGTTCTCTAAAGTAAAAGGTTATTTTTAAAGTGGTTTTTACCCTTTTAGGGTTTTCCACTATAAATATTGTGTCACATGTGTTATTTATTTCTGTAAGTATTTATTTATTTACTTATGTTATGATGTAATGTTTATTTAAATATTTATTGTAACATTATATAATATGTAAGTTGATTAAATTTGTATTTATTAGAATCCTCAAATTCTAACACTATGAGAGAAAGGTAAATAAAATAAATAAAGATTAAATGGTTTGTAATTTATTTATTTTATTTGTACCGATTTTTTAACCAACCCGAAAGGTAAATTAATTATATTAAGATCAAATGTTTTGTATTTTATTTATTTAATTTGTATGGGTTTTTAAATAAATTAAGAGAAAATATTTTATATTTTATTTATTTAATTTATATGGATTTTTTCAACCAACCCTAAGGGTATTTAAAATAACCGCAACCTAAATGTTTTACTTTGTGAAGAATTAAGGTGAATTCACAGGTGGAAAATTTAGAAACTTCTTACCTTCCGTGAAAACTTGTGTAGAGGTAAGCGTAAAATATTTGAAATATTTTTTTCTATAGTTTTAATATGTGCAAGTTGAATTTTGTCAATGGTAAATGAAGGAGGAGACAAAGCTCCATCAAAATAGGATTTGAATTTTTCCATTGGATGTGTGGAAAATGTTGTCTCCTCTATAAATTCTAAGGTTTATGTAGAATTTAAAATTACATGCCCGGTAAATGTTTTAAATCTTTTTTTCATGAGAGGCCCCGTAATAAGGGTTATATATATATATATATTAAGTATATATACTATAGTTTATAATTTCTTATAGACTATATGTTGTTTTTTATTTACATTAACTATATACCTCTTTTTTAAAAAGTGAATATATTTTTATATTATAAATTATAATAGGTTAATATAATGTATTAAAATATAACCTCCCTAATATTATATAGAAGAAGAAATTATGGAGTTTTACATTCGGAAATACACAAGAAGTTTTTACTCCATTAAATTGGACAAATGTCAAATGACTGTCATGGTAGATCAAACATAAGGCAAGAAGATGACGGTCATTTAGACGTCAAATTTAAGTTGGCTGGATCTTTGTCTACATTATTTTTTTCCAGAATTTGTAAGTTTTTTTTCATTCTTAGGGGTTTCTTCTTCACTTCTATATGGTCAGAAATTTGTTTATATAAGTCTGGGGTATAATGCAAAGCCTTTTATATTGCAGGTTATTATTTTGATCATGGGAGGTTAATTAATGTGCATTGTAATGACAAAATTAGTTATGATTAAATAGTTTATGTAGATCTATTTCTATTAAAAAGGTTTTTTTGATAAAAATATGTATCTAACTCTGTGGTACATTGTATATTATAATGGGGTGTGTTTTACAGGTTCAGGAAAACAATGACGTCTAGCTATTTCTATCTTGATAAAACCTAGATCCTGAATGGAACCAACTACAACATTTAGAAGATTAGGGTTAAATCAAAACTTATGGTGAGGAAACACTAGAAAATTGTTTTGGATCTGATGATGCTCCCACCGGTCGTCAAACAATTGTAGATAACATGAATACATACTCGTAACGAATGCAAGAGGCTCTTTCCATGATTTTACACATGGTGAATGATGAGTACCTTCTACAGATTGGTAATATTGAACATTCTAAATAGGTATGGACACAACTAGAATCCATGCATGAAGGTACGCGTTTATCTAAAATTATTAAATTAGTTTTTGAATTTCTTACAACTCCTACGAAAGGAGATGAAAAAGTAGTTAATTTCTTAGCCAAAATTAAAATATTAAAGCACAATTAGATGGATGCAATTGTGATTTAATTGGTGAAAAATTAATCTACTTTATTATTCAGTTAAATATACATGAAAGATTTAGGATTTTTAATTCTATCTTGAACTCTAAATATCAAAATGAAAATAATCTACCTGATTTAAATACCTTGAGTTCACTTTTGATACAGGAAGAGCAAGTGATGATGACATTTGACTCTAAAGGAATAACTCTCGGGCACTTCTTGCTCATAATTCAAAGTTCAAACCTAACAAGCCCTTCTCAGATCAAAAATTTAGATCTAAGTCTTCCTTTGTTGATAAGAAAAGTTTTTCTTCTGATCAATTGTGTGTTAGCTTTAGTAGTAAATGTCACAAATATAGTAAATTTAGACATAAAAAGGAATATTGAAAAACTAAGAATGATATCCTTAAAAATAAAAAATAAATTGTTTCTTCAAAATACAATTTAATGAAAAAGGATAGCTCTAATGATATTCCTTAAATGATTGCATTATATGTTGTGTTGTATTCCTCCCCAAATTTTGAATGGATTCTAGATTTAGGTTCATCAAATCATATGACTAGTGTTTTAAATTCTTTATTTGATGTTGTGAAAATCAATGAGTGTGTGTATCTTGGTGATAACTCATCTCTAGAAGAAATAGAGAAAGAGAAAGTAAAATTTGTTAATAGTGTGTTGAATAATGTATTATTTGTTCCTAAGCTCAAAAAAAAACTTTTATCATGTTCTCAATTAACTCATTATTGTTTGGATATTCAAATTTTGAAAGATACTTGGTATATCAAGGATAGTAATGATAATATAATAGCTAAAGGAATTCAAAGAAATGGTCTATATATTTTTGATAATTTCCATTCTACATCCTATTTTGTTTCTCAAAGTTTGAATAATTTAAAACTATGACATGAAATATTAGGACATGTTAATTATAGAAGTTTATATAAAATGGCTAGATATAATCTTGTGAAAGGTTTGTCTGTGTTGTCTTCTTCTCATGATGCATGTGAATGGTGTTTACGCTCAAAACAAAGTATTAAACCCTTTCACTCACATCTTGAAGAGAGTTCCTCTTCCCCACTAGAACTTATTCATAGTAATGTTAGAGGACCTCTTGAAGTAGCTTCATTAAATGGTTCTTTATATGTTGTGACTTTCATTGATGATTTCATCAGGATGATTTGGTCATATTTTCTTAAAAATAAATTTGATGTACTAGGGAAATTTAAGGAATTTAAAGCATATGTTGAAAACTCTTCAAATTATAAAATTAAGAGACTTAGAACAGATAATGGGGGTGAATATGTTAGCAAAGCATTTGAAATTTTTTGTATTGATTGTGGTATTAAAAGTGAATTAAATTCTCCTCATTCTCCCCAATCTAATGGTGTTGCAGAATGTAAGAATAGGACTATTTTAGATATGGCTCACACTATGTTTCATTATGCTAGTCTTCCCAAATTTCTGTGGGTAAAAGAAATGACACAGTAGTCTACATTCTAAATAGGGTTCCCACCAAATCTATTCATCTTTCAACTCCTTTAGAAAAATGGTCAAATCAAAAACCTAATATTCCTCATCTAAAATTTTTTGGTAGTCCTGCTTCTTTATACATTCCTGAAAAGAAAAGAAAGAAACTTGATATGACTTCTTTCTCTTGTGTTTTCATTGGATATGGTATTAACACTATGGGTCTAATGATTTATGACCCTGTAAAAAGGGAAGTAACTGAAAACCACAATGGTGTGGTTTTGGAAAAATATTTTTGTTCATCTGATAATGGTAAAGATTTTCTTAAATCATCAATATTTGTAATAATGTTTATGATTCTGATATTAAGAATATAGTAAATGGTCATGATGATGTTTCTTGTGTTGATACTTTAGATGCTTCTCGAATCTCCTAACTCCCTAACTAAGAACCAAAAATAGGCTCAATGTGTTAGAGAGTTCTAATCCTATTGATCTTAGGAAAATGATTAGAAACCATCATACATACCATGCATTAATGACCTTGTATGAACCTGAGCCATAAATTTTTAAGAAGCTTCTCAAGATGAGAAGTGGATCAATGCAATGCAAGCTGAATATAATGCCCTAATTCAAAATCAAACATGGGAGTTGGTTCCACCTCTAAAGAAAATAATTATTATAGGGTCTAGGTGGTTATACAAAGTAAAATATAATATAGATGGTAGTATTGACAAACATAAAGCTAGACTTGTTGCTAGAGGTTTCACTTAGAAACCTGGTATTGATTATGTTGAGACATTTTCCCTTGTAGCTAAAATGAGTACTATTATGACCTTATTTGCAATTGTCGCTCAATTTGGGTGGGAAATCCACCAAATGGATGTGAAAAATGTCTTTTTGAATGGTGATTTAAAAGAATAACTTTACATATCTCAACCTAAAGGATTTGAAAAAATTGGTAAAGAAAACTATGTTTGTAAATTAAAAAAATCCTTGTATGGTTTAAAGTAAGCTCGTAGAGCTTGATGAGAAAATAAATTCTTTGAGCTTGATGAGAAAATAAATTCTTTCTATAAATAGTTAGGATTTACTAATTTTTCTTCTAACAATGATCTATTCATCAAGCAATAAGGATGACATATTATCATTTTTGTATATATGTTTATGATTTGCTTATGATGGTGATAATCTCGCTTTAATTTGTAGAATTAAAGAAATATTGAAACGGTACTTTGAAATGACTGATTTAGGTCTCTTACATCATTTTCTTGGCATGTTTGTATTTCAAGATAAACATTTTATTGTTGTTTCTCAAGCACAATATGCAAGAAATGTCTTGAAAAATTTTAACATGATTGATTGTAAACCAATTTATAATCCTCTGTGGAAGTTAGACTGAAAATTGATCCTAAATCTATATGTGAAAATTTTGATCCTACTTTATATAGGTAGTTAGTTGGTAGTTTGATATATCTAACTATCACCAGACCAAATATTTCCTATGAGTAGGAATTTCTTTGAGGTTTATGCAGGAACCTTATAGAGATCATTGGAATCTTGCAAAAATGATTGTTAGATATATTAAAGGTAAAATCAATTATGGGTTGCATTATACTAAGAATGAAAATGCTAACTTATATGGATTTTGTGATTTTGATCATGTTGGTGATGTATTGGATAGAAAATATATTTTTGGTTATGTGTTTAAATTTGGTGTAGGTGCCATTACTTGGTGTAGCAAAAAGCAGCCAACTATTTCTATCTCTTCAATAGAAGCTGAGTATAGAAGTGCAATGGAAGATGCAAAAGAGGCTCTATGGCTAAAGAGGTTGTTCAATGAGATAAAGATGAAGGATCCATGTAGTATTCCTTTATTCTATGAAAACCAAAGCACCATAGCTCTTACACATAATCCATTACAACATCATAGGATGAAGCACATTGAGATACATATACACTTCATCCATGAGAAGTTGCTAAATGGTGAGATAGATCTAAAGTTCATGCCATGAAGAGCAGGTTGTTGATATCTTAAAAAATCCTCGAGTCTGTAAAGTTTTGTCACTTTCATGAAAATATTGGATTGCTAGAGTTTTCATTGAGGGGGAGTTTGCATGACAATGTCACCTCCTAATGGAGCTTGGTTTTTGTAATAAGACCTTCGGGTAAGTGTAAAAATACCTTCGAGACATGTATACCTCCTCGACTTCTTTTTTAGAAATAAGTGTAGAAAGATCTTAAAGGTGGTCTTCAATAAACTCTTTATTGCTATTGATTTTACTAGTAAACATCTAGTACAATCATATTATTAAAGAGGTCCTTTGTTATAAAAGGCTCCAATATTCTTGGGTTCAGTAACTTTTTATGAGAACTTGTGAGAATATGTAAAATTCACAAATCATACTTAGCCACTAATCATGGGATGATCTTTGGGATTCCAAATCCTTTTGTACCAAAAGGTAACTTGAGTATGATGAAGGTGTTATAATTCCTTCACCCACATATGCTAGCCTTAAACCTTTATGGTTTAAGGATTGTAAATCTTGTAGTGTACCACGGGTAGGTAATCTATTAACATATCTTATCCCACTTAATTTTAAGGGGAGTGTTGGAACATAATTATTAAGTTCTCTAGCCAACCCTTAAATAATATGGGTCCATCATTATTATATAGGTTAAATATTTAATGATATGAAATACTTTTCTATTATTAAATATTCATACCTAGGTAATATACATTAGGTAAGTATTTAATAATGTGAATCATTTATGTTTATATTTATTAAATACACTCACCTAGGTATATGTGTCAACCATTTAGGTTGAAAAGGTCGGTCAAGAGACATACCCAATCACCTTATATAAAAAGAACTTTAGGTTCTCATTTGAAATATTCGGGAAATATATCAAAGGTGTGCAAATCAAGTGATTTGGTTTTACCCTTAGTAAATAGGGTTTTAAAAAGGTGATCTTACTAGATGTAAAATAAGTTCTCTAAAGTAAAAGATTATTTTCAAAGTGGTTTTTACCCTTTTGGAGTTTTCCACTATAAATATTATGTCACTTGTCTTATTTATTTCCTGTAAGTATTTCTTTATTTACTTATGTTATGATGCAATGTTTATTTAAATATTTATTATAACATTATATAATATATAAGATGATTAAATCCATATTTATTAGAATCCTCAAATTTAATAGTCACAACCGCAATATTATCCCTAGACATTGACATGCACCATCCTTCTCACGGGGATTGATAGGCCACTGGGTCATTTATTGCTTTGTTTCCATTTTTTTGGGCACTATATGATTTTTTTGTATATTTGGGCTCATTGCGAGCATTTTGACCACGCCTTAGCATGTGATGGCATTGTATAGAAACTTGACCCACTATGATATATACAGACTCTTATTTTTGGTTTGGAAATCCATTATATCTGAGTTGACTCTCTTTTGGTTTATTTCTCATGTGTACTCTAGATGTTTAGAATTTCCACTTTTCTATGCTTTTTAGAATGCATGCAATGGGTGTGAAATGATAACAAAATGATTTCTTTTTGTATTTTATAATGCTGATATATGATAATGTGAACACAATGTGATGTTTGAACTTTAGTTTCTTTAAACAATCTTTGATACTTCATATTGTCTTGGAAAAATGTGGTGACACAGTGATATGATAAGAAGATGTACTTTCCCCACTCCTAACCCCACACAACCAATAGGATGTGAGGGCTCAACACCAAGAGCCAGAAAGGGCACAAGTTACAAATTTATTTTGAATGGTAATGATGAGGGAAAGAAAATGGTTTGACAAGACCACATTGAGACACTACAACTTCACCCTACTCAAGTTACCTCATAGCTTAGAATGTGATTTACTTTCCATTTTATCTATACTTAGATCCGAATATGGCTACTTCCTTGAAAAAATATGGTGTTGAGGTTTTAAAATATTTTGGATTTTTGGAAATATAACTCACTTTGCTTTTGACTCATTATTTCACAACATTTGAGAAAATTATTTTTAACTTTCAAGTTTATCAAAGAGACCCACTACTTCTTGCCCCATGCTACTAGGAGGAAGCATGGGCTCATCACCATCGATAAGGAATAGGTGAGTAAGGGAATTTCTCTCCTTTTCCAACCCTACGTCACTACTAAGAGATGCGGGCTCAACATTGAAGTTTGGTAGGGAAAAGAAATGTCTAAAATAAAAATTTTCTGTGGATTTGAATTTGACTTACTCATCTAGGAAATTTTTTTAGTATGTTCTTATTTCCAAAGATATTTTTATGGGATAGATGTGACACCATGAAGCTTCTAGAACAGACTATAGGAAAAGACATCTAATCTAGAAAGAGACTATAAGTAGAACCAAGTATGCATGCCTTGGTATGATCATGGTAAAAAATTTGTCTTATCCTATTTGAACTAATGAAATGATTTGAAAACAATGATGATTTAATGAAAATTTGGAGAAACATGATTTGAATGTTTTCCAATGCTTTTCAGAAGTTTTTAGGAGTTGCTATAAGAATAAATCCCTTGATCACAAGTTTTACAAACTGAGCTGGAAAATGAAAGTGTGATGTAGATGCAGTAATGTACATATGAAAATGCTAATGGATGATGCGTAATACCTCTTTAGGTGAAGAAAATTCACATATTCATTAAAATCCTCACCCTCTAGTGTACACAGAAAAATGCCCCATTTTTGTATTCTACTATTCGATATGGACCCAACCACCTAGTTCGAATTTCCTTCCCTCCCAGGTTTTTTTTAATTTGGTTTTCAAGTCTTAAGACCAAATCTCACTCATATATTTCACATTAGTAAACCTTCTTATTGTATTTTTGAGCCATCTATTCAGTGTAAACATTGTGTTATTGTTCAACGTTGAGTCTAACCTCAAAAAGACCTTCTAACTAAGATATTCACGCTTCTTGATAGCCTTCTTCTCCAAAGATTTTGTGTAGTGAAATACAAAGACTCATTATTTCAACCTCGAGTTGTAAAACTACTTCCGCACTAAATACCAAAGAAAAGGGGGTTACCCTTGTTGGTGTTCTAACTAACGTCCGATAGGCCCACAAGGTCCAGAAAAATATTTAAATGCCAATCTCGTTTGTTCTCCTTAATGGTCTTAAGGAGGATGGATTTTAATGTTTTATTCGTAGCCTCATCCTTTCCATTAGCTTGAGGATGATAAAGAGAAGTTGTGAGATGACTTATCTTAAACTTTGCTGAGAATTCACGCACCTTGTCATTTTTGAAAGACATTCCATTATCTAAGATAATGACTTGGAGTACCTACAAATGATGTAGTTTAAGATGAAATTAGTGATCACAAACCCGGCAGTAATGGTTAGAGGCATGGTTCTACCCACTTGGTAAAGTACACTATTTCCATGCTTATGAATTTATGGCCATCTATTGACATGGGAGAGAATTTCCCTATTAAATCTAGGCCCCACATGGAAAATGGCCATGGTCTTGTGATTGGTTGCAAAGCTTGTGTTGGTATGTGGATCTCATGGGAGAATTCTTGACATTTGTGTCATCTACACAAAAAGTCTACTACATCATATTCTAGAGTGGGCCAGAAATATCCCATCGATATATCTTCCGAGCAAAGTGACGTGGCTTCCGAAGTGACCTCCACATACTTCTTTATGTGAATCATAAAGAATCATTTTAGATTCTTCGTCATCAACACATCTTAACAAAATTCCACTAAAGGCACCACAATAGACCACTTGCTCTATAATAACATACTTAGAGAAAATAACACATAACCTCCTTCTTTGTTGAGATGTTTCCCCTTTTGGATACGTATGGTTCACTATAAAATTAATGATGTCAGTATACCATGGACATGCAGAAATGGGAGGCCTAGTCTAGATCTACTAGATCACCTCCATCTAATGGATTATCAGCTAACCAATCCAAAATGATTTTTCCTTTGACATATTTCTTATTAAAAACATTAATTCAAATTCACCCATTAGAGTTATGAATTTCATGACCTTTTTAGGCAAGGATCCTTGTGTGAGGAATAATCACAAGTGATCTAACTTAACAATAACCTCGTTTCTTGATTCAACATATAATGTCTTAAACACTTTGTTACAAATACTATGGCAAGGCATTATTTCTCTTCCTAGGTGTAATGTGTCTCATAATAAAAAAACATCCGAATAATGAAATAAATTTCATGGTCTCATTTATCATCATCCTCTTGAGCCAACATGCAAGCTAGAAAAACATCTATAGCTAGTGAATACAATATCAAAGTGTTATTTAATCTAGGTGGCATTAACGTGGGAAGGGAAAATAAGAATCATTTAACTACCTCGAAGGCCTCATTGTATTCTTCTATCAATCAATTCTATAATACTTTTTCAAAAATTATTTATTGGGTGAACAAAAATGGTCAAGTCGTTGATAAATCTTAAGATTTCCCGAGTTTTCCAAGAAAATATTTGATGCCAGACTCGTCCATTGGTGGAATCATTTCCAATACAACTTGGATTTTGGCTAGGTCTACATCAATTCCTCGTGAAGATATGATGTACCCCAAAATATTGCCTCCTGTTATGCCAAATACACAATTTTCTCGGATCCAACGTGACGCCGTATTCAATTAAGCATGAAAGATGATCTACAACCTAGATTTTTGTTAGGTCTACATCAATTCCTCAAAGCATCTTGCCTCTAGGTGATCAAAACACTTTCTTTCCTTAAGCGTGAAAGGATGATACAAAGCATAGGTAATCCCACGTGAGGATTCCACAATATTATGTATAAGATCATGGAATATATAATTCATCACTCGTTGGTATGTATCTCCCACGTTCTTAAGCGAGAAAGGCATGACCGCATGATGAAGTAAGTTCCTAAGGAGTTATAAACATGGTTTTGGCATAATCCTCTTTAAACATTCTAATATGATTATACCAATAAAATCCATCCATAAGATACAAAACCTCAAAACCAGCTGTTGTGTCGACGATAACATTCTTTAGATGGTAATGGGAAATCATCTTGGAACAAGCCTTGTTTATATCCCAAAAATATATGCGAGATGTGGATATTCCCATTTTTCTTGAGAATAGAAACTATGTTCGATTCCCATTGAGATTAGTCAACTAGCTTGATGAATCCCTCTGGAGGAGTTTCATAACTTTTTCCTTCAACATGAGAACTACTTTTAGCTTCATGGGCCTCAAATTTTGATTAATTGGCTTTGCATCTAGTTTTCTGATGAGATTGTACACCACAATGTGTGACACAATCCCTAGCATTTCTTTGTAATTAAACACGAATTATTTTTGATGCTCTTTGAGAATTCGGGTATGTATTTCAACCTCCTCTAGAGTTAAAGAGGACCCTAGCTTCAAAATATTTGGTTCTTTCTCAGTATCGATATTTATATCGATTGTTCCCTCAATTAATGAGGCTTTTCCTTCCTCAAACTCAGGTGGGGTTGGAGGTAACTCTAAATCCCCCTCTTCTACCACCTCATAAATTTCAAGTTCCCTCCTAGGGGAATACTCTTTCATGGGATTTCAAAAATAGGAAGAAGGGTGTGGAATTAGAGAATTATTAACCTCATGATCTGTAAGATGTAGCTCTGTGAGATCGTTTAGATATTCTAGAGTCGCTTTGTCAATGTCAATGTGATTTGTAATGATAGGATCGATCTTAGCTCTATGTATGTCAACATTGGAGTTACCGGTGTCTTACAAACCAAAGGTTCTACATGAACTGAAACCGTGAAGCTTGAATCTCCAACTCACCGCTTGGAGTAAAGTGAGAAGCGGATGTTACAATTGATTCTGTAAGGAGATTTTGGTCTTTTGGAATTGCCTCGATTGATATGAAGTCAAACCTCTTCGATAAATTCAGCACTGCCATTTTGTAAAGTTATAAATGCTCAGCTCTAGTCTCATACAGTTCATATACTTGATTCGCAACTAGTGTTGAATCACCCAACACTCTGATACTAAGAGCACCCATTCTTTTGGCTACAATGAGACCAAGTAGAATGGATTTGTATTCAGCCCCATTATTTGTGCACTCAAAGTTTAACTTGAAGGAAAAAGGTAGAATCCTTCCCTTAGGAGAGGTAAGAATCACACCTGCCCAGTGCCAAAATGACACTTGGCTCCATTGAAATGGACAGTCCAATAGTTTACTTGAAAAAATGGACATTGGATCATTTTTTGAATCTTTCTCCGTCACTTCAGTTACCTCAACCATACAAACCTCATTTTCTGGGAGAGAATAGAGTTCTAGGGTATGTCTCATGCCCATAGAATCAAAAGGATTGAGAATTGATAAATATTTTTCAAATAGCTCGAAAATATTTTTGTACTCCCTAACGATACTTTTCTATGATAACGGTTTCATCTTTGACTATCATAATGCCTTAGATCAAACCTGTGACTTCTAATTCCATTATAGGAACTAGCTTTTCCTCTGGTACCGAGCTTACAGGTTTATTTAAATGATTTGTAGGAAGCTCAAACTCATAGTGGACCCTAGCCTCTTTTTCAAATTGGCTAAGTGTATGTCAAAGGGTTTTGGATCACCCTGTGCCACAAAAACCTTCCCTAAATGCAGGAACCTAATTTCCTAAAACAAAGAGGAGGGAATCATATTCATGCGATGAAACTAAGGATGGCCAAGGATCATATTATAGCTGGTTTCTAATCTATAATATAATTTTTTTAGTATCGTCTTAGGTCCAAGGGTGACCAATAACAATATAGTTCCGATGGACGCTGATTTGAGGTTGTCGTAGCCCCTCAACATATTTCATGTTGAAGATAAAATGGTTTCTCTATACCCTAGTTTTTTAATATCATTAATCATCACACACTTTACATAGTTTTTGTAAATCCAGACTTGTAAAAATAATAGTGAATCACCTCTACGAACTATTTCAGCATCTGTGGGCATCTTGTTGATATCAAACACAAATCCAACATCTCTTTCAAAGGTTGTCCTGGAGGATAGACATCAAAGTCCACATGGTTTATTTGTGCTTCTAGAGGAGGGGTGACATTAGCCAAATGACCAAGACCCAATGCTTCTAGTAGAGTGGCCCTATGAGCAGGGGAATTCTTTAACAAATCCAAGAAGGAAATGTGTGAGAACGTCTTAGTTAAGTCACTGATCAAATCATAAGCTCCTACTAGCTTTCTTAGCATATCACGATGTCATCTGATGTATTCAGGTAGATCAAAATAGGCTATAAAGAATAATCCCTAGTTCTAGTGGCAATGTTAATTTGTGGTTCAGTGTCAACTCTACCAACCCCACAATTTTCGTTTGTTGGTGACCATCCAAAGGAGGTTCCACTTGTGGGTTTGACAAAGTTGAGGATTCGCGATCATGGGTCCCTATTACAATACCCTTGTTTGAACTGTTAGGATCTATTCTACCATCCTTTAGACATGTGGGGAGAGGATCGTTAAATAGCCCAAGTGGTGTGTTTTGTTGAGATACCGGTCCCATGTAAGTGTTTTGAGTGGGTGTTGTTGGGTTCACCAAAAACATGTCAACAAATAATTATATTTGGTCCTCTAGAAAACATTGTAAAAATTGTTATAATCGTGCCACATTCTTGCATCATGCCCATGAACCCTATGGAAATCATGGTATAAATTAGGAACACAATCTCAAGGCCTTGGGTTTGCACATTGTTGTGACCGAAATTATGGTTGTTCTTCCGATGTTGATTTTTATTGTTAAAATTGGGAACCCTTGCCCTTTGTTTTGAAATTGGTTTGGGTATTGGTTAGGGCCTTGGGTCTATGTTTGTCTTGATTGTTGGGGTTGTTGTTGTTGTTGTTAGTAGTTAAAATCTACAACATTGACTCAGGGAGAGAATTTATTGTTCCTTTGATTGTTGTCATTGTTATTGTGGTTGTTTGAAGTGGAAGTATTAGGAGCATTAACAATGTTAGGTTTCTTAGGTTGGTCCATCACTCCATCCGTCATGACCCAATGATTCTTATTAAGGATTTTTGGTCCTTGGTTGTTATTCATGTTGTTGGAGTAACTGGGATTATTTTGATTAGGGGTGACTAACCTTCCATTAGCTTCGTACATCTTACAACCAGTGTCAATGGTTGCTTGGTCAATTCAAAGTGCACCCTCTAGCACCTCTTCATAGCTCCTTAGCGGGAACTTTTGAACCTCTTCCTTCATCTCCCCATCGAGGTAGTGGAGGAACAAATCCCAAAGTTATATTTGATCCCTATTTGGAGCACTTATAGAGTAAAGAACTTGTTGCCACCTTTAAATAAAGTGGGTTGTGGACTCATTGTGGTCTTACTTCATATGAAGGAATTCCTTGATTCGTGTTCTCAAAAGATTGTTCATATCAAAATCTTTAATAAATTCGAGATAAGAGTTACTTGAACGAGTGTATTGAAGAATCTAGTATCCTATAGTATTAGTCGAGATTAATATCTTCTAGTGTCTTAGGGAAATTTTTTGCAATGATTGCATCCCATGGAGGTGCTCTTGAATGGCCGTTGTGTAAACCTTGATGTGGGTGTTAGGACCACCCTCCCCTTTGAATTTTGGAAGATTAGGAAATGGTCTCAAGAGCATGACTATCTAAATGGAGAAGTCTAAGGGTTCCTTGAGATATTCAGAATAGGTCCCCATTACATATGATTCCACCATTGAAGATCCTTGTTGGGGATGTGGGGGCTGAATCGGTTGCTAAAATGGGACATCATTGACTTTTTGGGGTGTATGACATCCCCTCCGGTTTTCCACATGGACCCGAGTAGTTATACTTATCCCCCTATGGAGATTTAGGATACATGTGTACATAGGGGGGTTGATTACCTTGATATGCAATCAAAGGCACAAAGCCAGGGAATATTGCATTTCCGGCTGGTATGGAATTTGAGAATGCACTTCTGGCTGGTGCCTATTGCAAATATCCACATGTGGCTTGGGGGACCTACCAAATGTGTTTGTCCCTGTATGCAGATCTCAAGGGTTTTGAATATTCATCTAAACTGGAGGATTTTTTGTAGTAGGTATTTATCCGTAATTCTAGGTAGGGAGAAGTTTACGCTTTCCCTGCATATGAATTTTGAGTATTTTGGGCAAGCTCTAGCTCCTTGACTTTGTCTACCAAAGCTGAAATGACATCGCCCGTTGACAAGGTGGTGCTTTTCTTAGGTACTTTTTGTTGAACCCTCGGAGGTTGTTGAGGAGTATGGTATCCTACTATGAATTGTTCACTATGTTGCCACCCCTCATTGGCATTATTTTCGGTTGGTGGAGGGGTAGTGTTATTATTTTGTAGCAAGACATAACCTAGTCCTTGCAACCTATCAAAATCTCGATTCTTGTTTTGGAAGTTTTTTTCACTCCTAGCATATCGTGCTAACTATTCCTCATCTTGATGCGGGAGTTGATTTGATTGCATGCTAATGGGATGTTAAAACAATACCCAAGGAGATGAACTTACTTCACTAGTTAAATTCATGTTGTTTCAAATTGATTGTTCATGAGGATAGGTCTATGTGACCTGGTCAGTTCCTCAATACGTATAGAGGAACCAACATTGGTTCCCTGAAGAAGAAGGTTGTGAGCGGATGAGCGGTTTTCCACCCATGTTGAAAGTGAAGGTGATTGTTGTGGTATACTTGATTTGAATTTATACATGTCAAAACCTAGGATGGGCTGACCGTACTCATCATATCCTTACATATTCAGGGGGTATAAGAATACACATAGAATAAAGGATGGACAAATAAAGTGGAAATGTTTAGAGACTAGCTCTTAACATCGGGTTTACCAATTTGTAAATCAAAAAAATTAACACGTGACCTTCTTCATACCCGACCTCTCGAGGTTGTGCCGAGACAACCAACATAGAATGAATGTGAGTGTGGTGATGGACATCAAGCTAATTAGGAAATCTTATATCTTCAGCGCGTAATGTCGGGAGCTGTGAGTCTAAGGAGAATAATTCCCTCCTAACTTGAAGTGGTGTGATGGCTCGATTTGAGATAATATCCACTCGTAGACTCCAATCAATTTTGAGCTCTACCAAGATTCTATTTATTGGTTTTTGAACATGTGGAAAATGACCTATGGGTGCCTCATATAGATTTCTAGACAAGGTCATGGAAGTAAGAACAAGAGGCGTGATGGAGCCATAGGTATTTATGGGCATTTTTCTTATCTAGTCTAGAAAGTCTTGCTTTGATCAACGGCTATGTTTATTAAGGAAATTTGCGTAATAATATCTTGCAGAAGTGGTGAAGATCTATATACTAATGTATGAAAATTAGTGTCAATGTCTAATTGACTAGGTGCCCATTAGATTTTAGGACCGAGGATCACAACCAAAGACTTATGGAGGTTGTGGCCCTTGAATGGTCATGCACATAATCAAACCCTATTTATAGGATCATTCCAATAGTCGTAGGCTTGATTATGAGTCATTTTTATAATATTTAGTTGTTCTATTTTCTCGTAAAAGTTACAAGTTTGTGTAAGACTCGAATGTAAGCGGTATCAATGTTAGTTATCAATTTTGACCCATTGGGTTGTGGGACCAAGGGATCACAATTGTATGTATTTTTTTTTTTGACCATTGATGGTCATACGTAACAAAATAAAAATTTTTTGATAAGAAAATAAATTACTGAAGGAAATCTAATATATGTTTTTGGAGTTTTCACAATATTATGGATCAAAGAAATAAAAGAAAACTAATCTACCAAAGGAAATATTTTTGTTCTTTTCTAATTTTTAAGCAATGTGTTCTAATCTAATAAATAAAATAAAGACAAGAAATTAGCCAGATGTAGTTGGTTACTTGTACAAATGTATGAATCTAATCTAAAACAAATAACCTAATCCAATAAAAAACCCTTCAAACCCTACCTCAAAGGTGAAGAAAAAATCATGACCCTGAAAGGGGCTATTGTTCCCCACAACTTCCCTGGTAATGTTAAGAGGCAAGCTTACTAATGATTTGATCTACTTGTGATTGACTAATTTATTGAAATGAATGATTTTCTACTCTATTTGATATGTAACTGAAACTAGTGATTTGAAATTGACAATTCAACAAACGAGGAAAGCAAACACACAATTCCAACCTAGACAAGTAAGAGCTTTGGAAAATTTGGTTGTGTATGTATTTTCACCTCATTTTGTTCATTTATTTCTCCGAGTGTTCATGGAGTATAAGGGATTGGGAATGAAAGAACAGTAGTGGCAGGATGGTGCTTGAGCAATGGCACCTTGACACGGTGCAGATGCAATGCAGGTAGAAGAGAGATAACACAAGATATCAGAGCTTGGCTATGCAATTCCTAAAGATCATATCAACAATACAATGCAAGATACATAAAAATTCTCAAGCCTTTTCTTGAATACAAGAATGGAGGATTGGAGGTGCCTTAAAGTTCAAGGAAAGAAGGAGCAGTTCCAACTAATTAAATCTATTTAAAAATAGGAGGAAGGAGAACCAAGAAATCAAAGATAATTTTAGACAATTTGACTCATGGATGCATGCAAAAAGTGAAATTAAGTGAACCGTCACATGTTAAAACATGTGTGAGAGAATATGGAAAGAGTAGGTAGGACCACGCCTACACACATGGCGGTGGTTTTGGGACAACCACCTTGTTTTGGATGGTGGTTTTAGAACCCCGCCTGAGCAGGGCGAGGTCCCTGACAGTAAAGGCCAAAACATGTGCATAAAGAGGCGAAAGTTCAAAAAAGTACAGGAATGATAAGTAAAGACGTATAGGAAACAAATATACACCTTGTGAATGGAAATTGGAGCTTGAACACCTTCTTGAAAGGACTTGATTCATCATTGGGGACTTTTATATCCATTTTTTCGACAATATATAGCACATGCAATTTTGGGTGCATACGAGGAAGGTCGTACATCATCCACTATTTTCTAGATCAAGGGGATCTCAAGCATATCAAGGGTAGTAAGTTTGTGTGAACACATGCACACAGAGTGATGGGGGACCCATAAATAAAACATCCTCATGTACCCCTCTAAGATGTGTTCCCTCTTGTACTCTAGTGAACTGATCCTGCTGGCCCAACCCTAGTAGACTATTGGGTGTGAGTCAGATGTACCTACTAGTAACATGTCTACTATCCCTAGCTCCACCAACATCTCTTGTAGCTCCACCTCTCTCGTAAGCTTTTAGTCTGTCTAGCCCACTAATGTTGTTGGCCCTAATGTTTTGGATGTTGTGGATCCATCAATATTACTAGAGGAGGCCAAATTCCTCCTCTAGGGGGTGGCGATGTGCCCTGTGACCTCTGAATCTAAAAGGCCTGCATCTTCTCCTAATATTTTCCCTTATTCCTATCTGGTCTTCTTGTGCCCTAGTCATGTTCTCCTCAGCTAATTAGTCCTTATCAATGGCCTTCTCAAGCATGAGAGGAGAAATCATCCTAACTTATCCTACTATGTTTGCATTTGGGCCTCGAATAAAACCTATTAACCTATAATTTTTGTCTTGCGGAGTAGTTCACATACTGCAAAAGATCTAGGAACCTACTCTCATACTATGCCATTATGCCAAATTCTTGTTATAAGTTAGGAAACTCATCAATCCTCTTTGTACGAAATGATTTGACATATAATGAGCCCCTGAAATGCTCCTTGTATAAATCCTAAGTCATTGTATCTCGATTCAAATGGAGCTCTCGCTCCTTATTCCTCCACCAAACACCCTGTTGCATCTTGGAGGATGTCTATAGAGAACTAGGACTTCACATTTATCTCGTAAGAGTGAAAGAAAAATCAAGTATCAAGGTGAGCAGCGATGACTTGGACCCAAATCCATTGATAGTTCTATTTATGTAGGTGGCTGCAAGAGAAGAAGGTCTCTAATCACACTGCATGTATCAGGATCCTAGTGTTGCGGTCCAATAAGTAATAGGTTTTTCTATCCCCAAATAGTCCCTCAAATATTTTGAACATCTACGATGGTGTGAGGCCACCCTATCGCGGTGAATGAAAGGGTTGTGTGACCTCTCTCACCTCAAGTATCATACTTTAGTGGCTTTGAGTGTGCATCCTCACCTATCAGCTCCTCATCCCCTGACTAAACATCCTCTTCTCTCATCTCATGTGGTGGTGGAAGATGCTACCTGCAAAACACCTATCAACCGTCTTGAAGAGCCTCTAAAATGTGAGCTCTTAACTTGGGTGGCTACAACTTGGGCGTAGGTGATCTACATTCCAAGTCCCTAATGGATCGATGTCTCGCGGGTGTCATCATGTGTACGAAGTAAGAAAATGGATTATTAAGTTGTACAAGGTTGCGGAAACGTTTTAATTTTTTTATTTAATGTTATTAAAACATTAATATCTAATTAAATATTTTACCCAGAGCGTCGCATGTGCGAACCATCACTCTGATACCAAATGTAATGCCCCACCTCGGGACATAGAAAACCACACCTAGTGGTAGTTAAAAATTTGGGTAATTTTTTTAAAATTAAACAAATACTATACTTATCCATATTCTCGTTATTAATTATTTTATACAAATCTGATTTACCCAATTAATTAACTACTTGTCCAATTCCAACTTTAATTGTTTATTTCTCATCATGGTTACTCTACTAAATAATTGCTAGGGTCATATTAGAAAGTCTACATACCCTTTTTAATTAATTTGGCCCCCACACCCTCTTATTAATTGTTTACCCAACTCCCACAAAATTCCATAACTTAAAAGTTGTGTAGGATTTAATGTGAACCCTAGGATCAAACTAATCTTGGCCCTTGATTTAAAATTTTCCCTAGAGTTGCCCTAATCCATCCTTATGTTTCTTTTCCTTTATTTTCTCTTCCATTTGTTTCATTTTGTTTCTTCTTTGTGTTGGTTGAGGAGGAGCCATGAGACTTATGGATTCATGGGGTTGCTCAAGATATTATCATTATTATTTTTCGTAAACTTCCTTTACTAGAAATCTTCTCTGGTTGGGTATATATTATACCCATTTAAAAAAAAATTATTTAATGAAGGAAAATATACATACATACATACATATACATATACATACATACATACATACATACATATATATATATATATATATATATATGAATTTAAATAACCGAGGACAACAAATCTATATAGGTTTTTATGTTACATCGCGCAAGAGGTCTGTGTGAAAGGGCCACAATGAGGGAGTGGTGGGCGTGACAATGTTGGGGGTTATGGATTATGGCGATTGCAAGGATTTCACGGTTGGAAGGGGTGTTAGGTGTTTGGGGGCGTAGTGGATTGGGTGTGGTGTGGCCTATGGCAACACCATAGTTTCTTGTGGTGTGACCTACAACCACACCACTAATATAAATGGTGTAGGGTTTGGTTGGGGGAGGGGTGTAGGGAGGGCTGCTTGGCCCTCCAAACTTTATATATATATATATATACACACACACATATATATATATATATATATATATATAGGGTTTGGTTGGGGGAGAGGGGTAGGGGGCTGCTTGGCCCTATGTAAACTTTATATATATATATATATATATATATATATATATATATGTATGTATGTATGTATGTATGTATGTATGTATGTATGTATTAAAAACATATAAACCGAAACTTACACAAAGTTGATCTAATTATATTTTATTTTATTTATTATTATTATTATTAAATTTTACATACATGTGTGTGTGTGTGTGTGTGTGTGTGTGTGTGTGTGTGTGTGTGTGTGTGTGTTATATGCCATATTAAAATACTACCATTTGTAAACTAATAAGTTATGTTTTTCATTTCTGCACATTATGCACTTTGAAATTTCAATATATATATATATATATATATATATATATATATATATATATATATATATATATATATATAATTTACTCATCCTACCATGATTTGCAAAAAAAAGGAATAAAATGCATTGCAAGAATATTAACATTCATTTCTAATATTAAACAACAAGCTGCATCATGGAACCAAAAAAATTTAAATGTAAAATTCAAAACAAGTTCTACCAAATTCCTAACAAGGAGGATATTTTACAAAAAGAATCATACTTTCATTGAAATCCCTTAACATTACATTATACATTCATATTGAAGAACATGCTTAAAAAATAACAAATTTTCTTTTCAAAAGAGAGACTCCAACAACATTAGAATTACTTAAAAAATGGAGGAACACTTCACAACATATGACTCCACTTCAATAGAATGAATATGAGTTTTCTCCATGTTACATATCAACTATAATGTCTTTCCAAATATAAATACACAAACTTTCAATACAACAAATATCTTATAAAAATAGGATCAAATATAAAAACAAATTCCCAAAATTGGAAAACATGGTTTACAAGGATCAACATATTCAAAGGATGATTAACACAATACTAATACAACAGTAGTTTCTCAAAAGCAATCTCAATCCCCATATGGGAAACTTAAAAATAAATAGAACTCCCAATATAGTCATATCCACATGATTAGAATAATTAAAAATTTTATCAAAATTTGGGGAACAACAAGGTGCCAAGATATCAAGGAAACTCCAACCATCTTCCAAACTTGAGCTCCAACTTTTGTGCTCTTCATCAAATCCAACACATAGAGAAAGACTTGTTTTACCACCCAACCTATAGGCATCATTACATGCCTTTCCAAAGGTTAGAAGACATGCTAGCCTCCCCAAGCCCATGGGAGAGAGATCTAGCTTCCACAAATGTGCACAAGAATAAGGGAGAAGTAAACACAAACATATCACATACAAGACTAACCCATACACTAAAGAAAACACAACATTTACCAACCAAATAAAAAGAGAAAACCATATTCATCCTCAACAAAGGGGAAGAGTAGATGAGACATCTAATAATGTCAAAGAGTGTGGTCCAACCATAGGATGCACACTTACAAGATCTTAAAAAAACTTCTTATCCCTCCAAAACAATCATCCCTCCTTATTGCTCCTCCCATTTTCCTAAAATCCTCCTTGGAAGGATTTTCAAACCCATTGGGTTTCCTCTCCAAGGATGGGGAAGGGGTTCAAACCATTTGAACCACCTTCCCCACCTCAAACCATATGAGGGGATGAAAGAGAACCAACATGATTTGCTCATCAAGCCATGAGGTTTAAAAGGGAAAATCCCTCCCTCTTCCTCAATAAAACTCCCAAATCTATCAAGCCATGTGACAGATGGAGAAAATAACAAATAACACAACCAAGTAACCATCCAACACATGCAACAAGATAAAAATTTCAAGCATAAGTAAATATAAAATATGACATGCCAAATTTCATAAAATAAGATCATAGAGCTTACCTCAAAATATCTCCAAATATCTACACTTTTCCACATTCCTTGTCCAAGAAAAATTCCAACTCCAAAAGCCTCCAAGCATTAAGCAAAATCCAAACAAAAGTTATCTCTCTCCCATGAGGGAGTATTTGAAGAAAAAAATATTCCTCATAAATGAGGATTGCCATGTGTCACCCCTCTCTTCCGTCCAAGTTAAGATTCCCAAAACAAAATAAAGAAAAGATAAATCACATTTAAACACCCTTCTCCCAAATTACCCAAAAAGAAAATGAGACAAGCTTATGCAACTTTTCACAACACACACATTCCAACCCATTTTACATGGATGGTGACAAAAGAGAGGCTAAATGGGAGGGAAACTCCCTCCATGCCTTGGAATTAAGCTCCCTTTACCTACTAAGTAGGGTCCAAGGGCTTATTTTCATGCTAAGTGAACTCCCAAAACCAAAAGGGGTCACTTAAAATGCCAAAAATAGCCCAATTTCAGGTTTGGCACATTTGGGCACATATGTAGAGGATGTGGGGCCCACTCAAGGGTGCTCATATGACCCCAATCATTTTTAACTAACACACACACTTATACGAATACATACTTAATGCAAGTGGGGACCATTAAGTCCCCCAATCTAGTTTACTTAACAAAATTAAACAACCTAAACATAATTAATTTTACATGAAATACAACATTACAAATAAGGGTCACTCATGGTGCCCAAACAATACAAGCAACAAATAAGGCCTTATATAACTAACATGGTTAGGACTTAGTTTTGTGGGTCGCTTGTACACAATACAATTTGTATAACCACCATGAAACCCATATTCTCTTGTACCCTATACCTGCACACTCAATGCAAACATTAAACACATTTGCCCAATACAAGTGTAAATCAACTACTCAATAAACAATCAAGTCTAAACATGTAATCTATGATATCACAACATCAACATGGAATCATAAATGAGAAACATGCACAATTTCACAAAAATTCACCATGTGTTAGCCATTGTAATACATATAAATGACATATATCCATGTTATCATGTGTTCTCATCAATAATCAAAAATCTATATCATCAAGGTGTGCAACTAAACTAAGTATCCATCATATATCAATTAGGCCCAAATACCATAGAAATATGTTAGTATCCACAACATCTATTAAAATGTGCCAACATACTAATCAAAGATAAATTGGTGCTATGTGCCCAAATCACCATACATGTCCATGAAGATCAAATAACATAACATAATGTCCAAAATATGTCAAAATCCTTGTCAAATCATAACTATGAGTAAAGAAGTCAACAGATAACTGAGGCTATAAAATTTGGGCACTACAACAATAACTTATGTGGAGCGTCCCACTAAATAATCCTGAAAAAAAAAATGTAGTAATTACAACTCTAAGTACCTACGTGATGCTCTTTACCAAGGAACCACGTAAAGATGGAAATTATTTTATCTGTTTCCAGTTTTCTGAAATTCCAAGACATAAATGACCCACATTTTTTCCTATGTGGCATTGGCAAGCTATAATGTATCATGGTTCACGAGCAGCAATAATGAAAAAGTGCTCAAAAAATTAAAAACTACCCAAAACTTGCACGTTGTCGGGTTACTTACCCAACACTTGTATTCACAACAACAAGACAAGACTTGAGATTGCATCCATTCTTATCACTACAACAAAGAAATTTCTGTTACCACGTATTTAAATCAACAACATTAGGCTCCTTCATAAATAGAGACCCTACCTCATTCCTCCCCAGATTGTCAGCATTCAACATGCCTACAACTGCATCCAGATAAAGATAGGAAAGGATAGCTTCCAAGTTTCTTATTCCTCTGTATCATCATTTTCCAGAGGGTTGGGTATTAGCTTACTGCTATTTGGGTTGTTGCTACAATGTTCTAGGAATTGAGAAAGAGGAAGGGGATATCATGACTTGAGAAGTAGGTTTTTTCTTGGTGGGAACTCAAAAATTTCATCAACCAACAAATTAATCCTTGTAAGTTCAATGAATAAGTTTTCTTTTTTGTTTTTCTTCCCCAAAAGACATTATTTACGGAATTATTTTGTTGTTCTTGGCAAAACTTTCTGGTAACTGTTTTATGTTCTTTAGCATATTTTCAACCCATGATTGTAAGAAGGTGAAGTTTTCTGTGAGCAACGATGCAGATTTTTTGACATTTGACACAAGCCAAAGGCGTGTACGATATACGGAAATTAACGAGAATCGCATCTGCACTAGAATTTACATTAGCAATGCACCGATAGATGCCATCATCTCTCACATGTTAACCATTGTTCTGTATGCTTCGATTTCACTCAGTTTTCAGGATATGTAGAATTTGGAAGGTGTTAGAGCCTAATACAGGGGAATGGGCATGATTCATATCCCTGCGCATCACCCTCCTTCAATTCACCTCAACAAACTTGGTACAGGGATGAGTTTGTCTAGTTTGGTTTGGGATTAGTTATAGAGTTTCATCAATTTCAATATTCAGCATTCAGGATTCATGTTGTGCAGAAAGCGTTTTTAACAGTGATGTAGTAGAAGTGGCGATGACATTTATGGAGTATTTTTCCCATCTATTGATAGACATGCGAAGAAATATGCTTCCCCTGCGTAGACGCTTAAATTCTCACATTGTTATTCACGAACACTAAGTTATGTTACTACAACAACTACAATCTATCGCAAGCGCGCATTTTTGTAAGAATTGTAGGTGTTTTCCTCTTTCTTTGTATATCATTACAAAGAAAGTGTGCAATGTCTCGAAAGTGGCTAACGCTTTAGGATACCACAACTTCCACCACCCCACCATAGCATTACCTAGTATTTGGATGGTCTTCATAGAATGTTTATCTGATTGCCACGTCCACCTATATAATGTCAGATTGTTTCCAATCGAGTTCCATAATTTTCTCCCTTACTTATTTTAAAGGCTTCTGAATCTAATCATGATTGTTGAGGTCATAAATTCTCCACAAATATTGATCCAGCTCACTTATCACTACTACAAGGGGGTTATTTGAGACAAAAAATAGAGACAAAAATATAATTTCGTCTCAAAATTTTTCCCTTTTTACTTTTTAGTACACCGTGCCAGAGTATGATTGACAAAAATGTTTTGTTCCGTCGTTTGCTCTGCTGCTACTTTTGGGAGGGCATTTTTGTGTGCAGTGCCATGACAGTAAACGATTTTGAAATAGTTGTAGCCCTTGTCAACCAAGCAGAGAGAACACAGAGGAAGGTGATGTTGCTAGGCTTTACACCTTCACCCTGCATCCGCTCAAAGAACTGAATAGCCTCTCTGCTACAACCATGCTGAGTACATCCTACAATAATTGAATTCCATGATATTGTTTCATGTACAGGGGCTTTAGAGGATTTTTTATGCCGATAAGCATTACATTACAATGGAGATTTTGCTGCACTATTTACATCAGTGGCCCACGTTTACTGCTTGGCAATGCAAGACCATTAGGATAACCTACGCCATTGATCCTTGTGTTACTGTGCAGGATGATTATCAAAGGAGTTTGACAGATTTGAGTGGGGCACATTTATTGCTAGCGGGTATAGGTTTCCTAGAATTTACAGTTGGCGAGTACAAGCCAGTGGTGTTTCCTATTCGAATGACTTCAAATTTAGCAAGTTCAAATTTACTGTTTATCCTCATTTTCTGATCTGCCACTGTTGAAGGGCATGGGGTTGGCATGTGCAAGACCATTCAAATATTTTGGGCCATTAATCTGCCTCATCCAATTTTAGGGTTTTTCTTAGCCTTTTCCCCATTAAGAATATGGGGATTTGCAGGCCTTTTTTTGCAGCAGTTGTTTAAAACTACCAGGAGGATTTTGCCCATTGATCGACCTAGGCACTATGCATCTATCTCTTAGAGAATCCTGCTAGGTACCTCAATTTTTTTTCCTACCTACCCACACTAGTGTTCAATCCAGCTTTCGGTGTTCTAGGTATGGTGGAGTTAATATATTGTTTGATTATGACCAACAAAGTGTAGATGGTGGAGGCTACCATTGACGGGCACACTATTTCTCCTTCATTTTTATTACAGCCATGTATTATTCAATTTATTCCACTTGATGCCCTAATCACGCCAATGCTCAGTTTGGTTTCTGTCATTCTAGGTATGGCAGATACATTTTTTACTTATTTATCATGGTAAGGTTAGTTTCCTTGGGCTCCCATTAATGGGCATCATTTTTGTAGCAGTCAGGGTTAATTCTCGGGCACCTTTGGCATCAGCCACATGCCAAGAACAAAGGAAGATAGTGATCAACGAGGATCTAGTCAGTGTTCCTTTCAGGTATAGACAAGGTATTTCTTCTAATACAAAGAAAGAATCTCAATCCTCTTCTCAGTTTTTGATAGTTTCTAAGGAGTCCTTAAATGAAAAGTTATGTAAGTTGGAATGGTGTCCCCCAAAAAAGGAACATGAAGGTGGTATGCCTATAATACCTCCATATTTGGCTCGTGCGACTGATAGGGCTCTGCATAAAAGATGGGAAGGTGGAGCCCCCATTTTCAAAGAGAAGAGAGAAAAGTAATCTTGCAAAAATGTAGTTTAATCTAATATTCAGGTTACTGAATCTATTACAGTGTTGGATTTTTAATTGTCAGTCAATAACTTTAGATTGATTTCAGGAATTTCTAAAGTAATATAATCTATCAAAATATTTGGAAATGTCTTAAAATGTGACAATTAGTTAGAATTAGTTACTCTAGAATTCAGTTAAGGATCGGAGATGCCTAAATTTCTTTATCTGTGATAATGAGTTTAGACAGAAAACTCTAAACTTGAGATCGCATGATATTATTAGTTCTTATCTAATAAACTTTATTAAAATATTGCAAAATCTATTGAAATGTCACACTCATTCAAAATCAAATACCATTGAATCCAATACGAGGAGCAGAGATGTTTGACTTTTTTATCTACAATAATAATTTTTAAAATATTGTTAAATTAATTAAACTGTCACACTCTGTATCAGAATTTAAATTCCATGGTATTGAATAATAGAATTTAGAGATGTCTAGCTTTGTTTATTTGTAATTTTGAGATTAGACAGGAAACTCTCGGCTAAAGATCATCTAATATTATTAGTTCCATACTAATAAACTTCATTCAAATATGAGGAAATTAGTTGGACTATCATTCTGCTATCGGAAGTAAATACCATAGAATTTAATATGAAGATCATAGATCCTTTTTTGTTTCTCTATGGGTTTTGATCTTTGATCAGGAAATTGTCTTCTAGAGATCATCCTAGATTGTTAGTTCCACACTTATAAATTTTGTTAAAATATTGGGAAGTTTGTTGGATTATTAGACTCTGTATTAGAATTAAATACCATAGAATTTATAATCAGGGTAGAAGATGCCATAATTTGTTAATCAATGATGTTTGATCTTTAGATAGAAAACTGTCAGCTTGAGATCATCCCATATTGTTAGTTACAATATAAAAAACACACCTTTTAGAACTTGATTTTATATGTCTCAGTAGAAGTTAGTTTTGCTATTGGGAAGCATGGCCATACAACCATTGCAAACACATAAAAACAGTTTGGATAGTGCATAACTAGTAAATCGCTGATAGCTCACTTATGCCTAATGGCTGATATTGCACAAGTAAGAAAACAAATGAAACTATGGGTTCTTTTCCTCATTGATATGTTTCTGTGTGTGATTTTCAGCTGAATATATGAGTTTACCTACAAGCCAGTACTCTGTATTGGATGTTGAGCGCATAGAATGAGTGGATGAAAACACGTTTAGATGTTATGTCTACCGCATTAACTTTATTTCATTTGAAGTATGCCTGTACTTTTGGTTCGTGTTGAGGAAAATCCAGATGGTTGCTGCATAAGGATTTTGTCATGTAAGGTAATAG
Source organism: Taxus wallichiana var. yunnanensis (assembly GCA_018340775.1). Classification (NCBI taxonomy): domain Eukaryota; kingdom Viridiplantae; phylum Streptophyta; class Pinopsida; order Cupressales; family Taxaceae; genus Taxus; species Taxus wallichiana. Next base: position 785,683,616 of record CM031243.1, read on the forward strand.
GTCCCAAACATCATTTTTGTAAGACATTTTTGTTTTCCCAGTTTCTTCAAGTGCTTTTCCTTTTGTCCCATTTTCTGAATCTTCTATTTTTTTGCATAGAAGTTTAGATTTTTTACCCTATTTAGTCCAATCTTTCCCGATTTTCTGAGTTTTAGTGACATCTATTGACACCTTTCTATTGTATCCATTCTATGCTAAATCGTCATCTAGAAGGTTCTTCTATCGTGTTTGGTTGCTCAAAATGAGAAATTTTCAGGTACTATTTTCCTTCTTGAATATATATTTAGAAATAATGTTTGAAGCTTTCATCAAAATATTCTTTTACAATATTTACAGGATTATGTGGTCACTCTCTGCTTGAAATTGTGCGGAACTTCCATGGTCTTAAGCATCAGTCACTGATTTTCATTTCTTGAGAACAATTTGTCCCTCATTTCTTGATTTATTGTTTCAAATTCTTGTTGTAATCTGTACGCACCCCAAGAGATATGTCTGCAAATGTGAAAGCATGTGAAATGTTTGAAAAAATTCTTTAAAGAGACGTGGTTTCATGGAATGCTATGCTTATAGGATATGTAAAAAATAGATTTTGCAAGGATGTTATAGATGTTTTGAAGTAATAAAGTTACCTAATTGTTTCATTTTTGTTTTATTAGCATGCAAGTTTGGTGGATGAGGGTCATAAATACTTCAATGGCAAGAGTGCCTCTTTCAACATTATGCTTATGCCTTCATTGTGGTTAATGGTTACGTTGTTTTTTTTATTTGGTGCCTATAGAGCACATAAGAACAAGGAGCTACGAATAGTTACACCTACAACAACAACTCTTTTTGAATTGGATATTCACAATATTACATAGATGTTGTATAGATTTTAAAGGAACAAAGAAACAACAGAATAGAGCTAAAAAAGGTATATATAGAAGTATGCATAGTAGCGAACAACATGAAATAAAATAAATTTATAGTAGCAAGAAAAAAAGAATAGCAGTGTGAAAACATATCAGTAACTCAGTATTGTACAAAAACAGAGAAGGGGCATATAGGAAAAAATAAGTAAAAAGGAAAAATAAAGAAATAATGGAGCTTGTAGCAGCAAGCAGATGAAGTTTTAACTTTTGTAAACTCTTATTGAATATTAATATAAGCATATTTTCTATTTTTCTGAGTTTTATTTTTACTTCTATATCTCTGTTTTATTTTATTGATATCAACATTTTCCAACAAAATATAGGTATGCATATGATGAAATATAATAGTTGAGTATTACATGTCTCATAATAACAGGATTAGTTTTCAATGTTTTTCTTAAAAGTAACAACTTTTTATATAGTAAAAGCATTAGCACATCCAACAGTAAAATAATATATATCTTAAAACAAAATTTTTAAATCATATTATAATTCATTTTAACTAGGGATGTTTGAGTTAATATTGAAAATAATTTCTTGCAAAAGCAATGAAAATAGATTTTGTAGAGTCTTCCTCTTAACTCAATGCTTCAGTAATTAGTCTTAATCGCCAACATGCTACCAAATATTACTATTAGAATTGGTTCTCAAAATTTCAATCATTATCTACCATGGACTCAAAACAACACAACTCTGTTGATTTCAAGCTCATAATTTCCTTGAAACTAATATTTCTAAATGCATTTGTTGTGTTTTTTATCTCATATATTTATTATTTCAATTTATTTTTTGAATGGTTTAAATTTGGATAGATGGTTTTGTATGTGTGCCTTTTTGTTTGAGATTTATGTTGTGTAGATTTTCACTCTTATCTCTCATTCTAAGTATAATTCTCGAAATTCTAAGGATTTTGGGCAGTAAGAAGAATCAATCTTGCAATAGAATTTGAATTGAATCCAATCTATAAGTATTGATTTTTTAATAATTTTAAATTGTAGCTATGGTGATTGTGTGGTGTCAAGGCCATATACTCTTAAAATAGAATTAAATGTATATGGCCTCATCTATTTATTTTTTATATTACTAGTTTTTTTTGTAAAAATATATTTATTTAGATAAATATATAGACATTCTGATTTTGTAATTTCATTGGGTAATGAAAGAATACAAAAGAATGAGTTGAATGTATTAAGTTTAATGTTACTGGTATGACTTACGGATTAGTATTTGTTTTGTCTTAGTTGTTCTAATGGATATTTGTGCATTTCTTTTCATATAGGCACTGTTGTCCTGGGTGACCACTTAAACCAATGAGGAAGAGGATGATGCACGCTGTATCAATGCTGGCAATGTTAGTATCTTTATTAATTTCAATTGTACTATTTACATATTTAATCTCTAAAATTTCTGCAGATCTTGTATTGACATTTAATACTCTTGTTGATGCCTTTCATGTAGTTTGTAGTCATTTTATTCTAGTAAATTTTATTATTTTTTCTATTATAGGTTCATATCGGCTATGTGTGTAAGAAATTGTTAAAATTACAATAACACATTATGTTGTTTCATTTGAATTTTTTGTTTTTTGCAAAATAAATTATTCTTGCATGACTAAAGAATTCCAACAACATTTTCAAGCATGTGTTACAATCAACTGAACTATGATTTTAATAGAAAAAATGGTCAGCCATATGGGTGAGTTTCAAAACATTAGGTTTCTCCTTTTTCCATATCCAATCCAAGGACAACTACTTTTTTATGTTTATGTATTCTTTTCATGTTTGGATTTCAAATTTGATTTCTATAAATTTTCATGTAAATATGCATATGTTAGAAACTATTCAGAATTATGTAAATATGCATATGTATAAAGTTCAGAATTATGTAAATATGCATATGTTAGAAACTGTTCAGCTGTAAAGTATTATAACATTAAAACTATACTAACAAGGAGGCACATTAAACAATATTAAATATGCAACCCTGATCTTTGGACCTGTCTGCTCTAGCTGTTTGATGTTCTTGCATATTCAGGGTCAATGTAACCAATGGTACCCATAACATAGGTAGAAGTTCTTTACAGTGTTTTGTGAAATCACCTCACCAAATCTCACAAACAAATGCCCATCAGAAGTGTTGCTTGTGCTCCCTGTAACATCTCTGTGCTTACAATGTCAAGAGAACCTGAGAGGCTCTAAAGGATGCATAGTCCTTCATCACGGGTATGTTGTGGTCTTCTTTCAATGCGCTTATTAAGATGGAAATTACTATTTTTAGGATCCTAGTAGAGAAGTCCTACCTATTATAGTTGAATAGAGTGTTCATTTTGCATTGAAAGAAATGCAATTAAGAAACCAACTGCCGACTGTTACCTGGAATAGAACAATCTTGATTCAAGTTAATATATATACCCACACCAGTCTTAATATGCATTATGCAGGTTTCATCACACCTCACATGCATAATTTGACTGACCTTGTCAGGAAAACCTTGGCGATGTAGGTACCTCTACCAACTGAAATTTCAATCTGATGTGAAATACTGGCAGCTCTGGAATGCTGTTTTTTACACTATAAGTTTGCATTTTTGCTTTGTCTTCCTTTTCTATGTATACTTGAATAATTTTAGGAGGAGAGCAACCTATACATTTAGATAATTTACCTTTCCTTTTGAATTTGAATTGTATGGAGATAGAGCACTAGCAGATGCTTTGGATATTGCTCTGAAGCTGACATTATCGATTCCATTGCCTGATATAATGGAATTTTGGAAGGTTAACTAAGCTTCCACCTAAATCCTTGTTATTGTTTAATGAAACTGAAAGCTGAAACAAAACAGGACAGTGGACTTTGTTTAAGGACTTCTCTAAGATCACATTCTCAGTTCATAAAAGAAGCTAGGGGGAGGGGGTGTTTTATAACTATTTGTTTGTTTCTCATTCAGTCAATGAATATAAAACATGCAATTTTATTGTATGCTCTCAACATTTTCCCCATCTCTGATCATTGTTTAAAGCTCTGGAGTTTCTTGTGTCATTTTCAGCTTACACACTCATATTTTGCTCTACTGGAAGTATTGTGCAATAGCCACACAAACGTCATTGTAAATCTGGATACAAGTACCTTTGCTCACATTGTTGGCTCATTAGAATGGTCTCAAAAGCCTGGATGTTAACATCTCTACTCAGGTATAACAAAACAGCCTATACAGTTAACTAATTCCTTTATGGTTTTCTGTTCTTCTGCTATTTGAAGGGGAAATAGAAACTAAACACAAATTTGCTTGCTCACTTTTCATCTTTTGCAAGCACATCAGGAATGTTGTAGCCATTTTTACAACATGTTGTTCATTTCATATGTTATATTTGACTTGCAATATTGCCTGTTCCTCATAAATTGAATGAATTTCTTTGGAACTAATATCTAGCTTGTATTTTTGTTTCACGTCAGTGTGCTTCGGCTGTAGACAATTTAGCAGCTTTCTATTTCAACAATATCACAGTGGGAGAGACACCGACATTACCTTCTGTTGTTAATTTAGCTCGACATATTACAGAATGTCCCAATTTGTTTCCTGAGGTATGTATTGAAAATTGAAATACCCTTTACCCTTGCAAAGCAACAATTGTAAGATGATATGTAAGACCTTGGGAGACACAATGACTTATGACTCATTCTAAATGTGTTCGGGTCAAACTTCTGTGGGAAATTTGTACTAAATCTTTTCGGTAATTAAGAAATTTATTTGTTGTCTTCAATTTTATACCTTGAATCTGCAACTTCCGATAGAAGTTGGATACTTTAATTTCTTTCAAATATTTGATAATTAATTGACCATAGTCAAATTATAGCCCAAAGTGGACTCAAATAGTCAAATCCGTATGACATTAATTCATACGGAATTGATTCATAACGTAAGGATTCATATGGAATTAATGTCACTGTTTTGACTCTGAGTCCACTTTTGACTATAGTTTGACTATAGTCAATTAATTACAGGCCCAGGAATGAGTATATTTCTTTTCTTTATTGAAGTTCCAAGAATGTTCATATGTCTTTCCTTCAGGATGCTTTTCATTGAAGAGATTTTAAAGATAATGTGGAACAGTTTGATGGACCTTCTATATGCACTTTTTAAATAATGGACCTTCTATATGCACTTTTTAAATATTATATATGGGAATTATTTGGGCATACAGAAGATAGGAAGTGGTCTTTGCAGACATATTGTTTTGCAGTGTAATTTCAAAATTCCACTGTAGTCAGCACTTACAAAAGCTCATATATGTGTGAATTTATTAATCAATGTATTCGTGTTCATCAAGGTCACTTATGTGCAAGGGTGCACTGGTTACAGGTCCATAACATCTGATATAGGCCCCCATAAACTTGGGTGTCCGAGGATTTCATGCTGATCCTAGGAGATATCTGCTAGCCAACACTCTAAATCACTGGAATTCACACTATTATGTGTGGAAGAAAATTATAAACAAGAATTCAAAATATCAAAATAACATTAATCCATTAGACAATAACAAGATATAGACCCATAACATAATTTTATTAGTCTGGTTGTTCTGTACATGGCATCATATTGAAAGAGTTGTGTGGTGGTCTATCTTATCTATCTAAATCTATGTAGGTACATATGCATAATGATACTACCAAAGGCCAAGGAACCTTTATGGAAGATGAAATGACTGCTCTTACATTCCTAAGCCTTTGTCTTAAGTTGATTTTGGTTGAGCTGCATCTAGGAGCAATGATTGGTCCCAACAACACTTCCCTTGAGTCGTATGTGGGCTTCTGCCCCACAAAAGAAGTGGATACAGTTGATACCGAGGAGATCTAGCACCTACACCATCATGCACATTGTTGATGTGACAGCTGATGCAAGGATAGATAGGCTCTGTTTGAGTGGGAAGTTTTTCTTCCGTTGTTGATGTTGACCGTATGTTTGATTATTTTTTGTTAGTGTTGGTCATAGAATTTGAGCTTACACCTAGATCAGGTATTGTGTACATGTGTATTATGAATGAAAATTATAGTTCTATATCTATAGGCTTATAGCCATTCATAGGTAAACTAAAAACCATTATAAAAATAAAAATAATGTAGTAAAATCTGACAAATACAACCATATTTCACATTCACAATGCACATGCTACATCTTCTTGGTTGATTTTTGTTAAATTAAACATACATTGACATTTACACATTGATCATAATGTTCTTTACAGATGTGGGGATGGTCTTATAGATGTGACTGTGGGTTCAACTGCTATCACTATTTCCAACAACCATCTTTTTGACACTACTGATTCTTAATCTACTACACTTATTTAACACACTCCACCTTCACATTCACTCCACTCTGGGTTCTTGGCTTCTTTTCATGTTACTCCCTCCAACCTCTTTATTATCCTTTCATGACTCTAGACTGTCCTAGAACAGAGCACTATGCATACTCACTGTTAAATGATCCTAAGGACTTATTAATGGTTGTCTCAAGGCTTTAACATGCTCCATCAATCCATCCATCAACCTTATCCTATCACCCTACCCCCATATATCTTCAAGAAAGACTTAAAACCTTATCAATGCCCAATCAGAGCTAGGATTGCTACTGCAAAATACAATTCACTTCAAGATGCTCAGTCTACCACAAAACAATTTCAACAACCTTTGATTGCACTTTTAAATGCATTCATCACAATGCAAAACCTCTCTTACCACCCAAGCTACTCTTCTAAAGTACTCAACAACATTCAAACAACATCTAACTTGAGTATTACAGTCTTAAAGGAAAACTGTACAGTCATAAAAACAAATAGCCAACAAACAACAAATAGTCAAGATGTCATAGCTGTTCAAACAACAAATAGCCAACAAAAATCTTAAACAAGGTGTAGGTTCACACACATGATGTTATAGCTGTGAACCGGTCTCACTTGCAGTCACCTATGTCACAAATTAATATAAATAAAAAATTAATAGACTACTAAATTTCTAATAGACTGCACTGTGTAGATGCCAACACTGCTAAAGCTTGTTTATTGTACATTATTAGTATTGAGTAGGGTTACCAACTTATCACACAGATATGAAATAGTAATGAAGCAATGCTGACTTTCCAAACACATAGTAATGAAGGTCTTAAAATGAGGATCTCTTGATACTGTGTAACCTTCTTTAACTTGTTTGTACCTGTAAAATTGTTAAAACCTTCATGCAATAATGATTCCAAACTTATTCCAATCTGATGTACATACAAAATTAGGGGTCACTTTGGTTGCAAACTCTTTGACAAGTTCTGTGCAAGTTCTTCACTCAAAAAACTGCTCAGGAAGACAGATTTGCCCCATCTTCTTATTTATATTTGAGGGACTTGCACTAGGATTATTTTCACCAAACTTTGAAATATTGATCTAAATCTATTTTAAATCATTCTACAACAAGTGGCATCTCATTTGAAGGTCTACAACTCATGTTATTTATGATAGTCCGCAAGGGGTTAAAAACAAGACAACTGACTGAGAATTTCACGGTTTACCCCTCTAAACACCTTACCAAGCCTCAAAATATTTCACACATCTAAATTTTTTATCCCTATAAATCTTTCCTCAAAGTTTCATCTTATCTGGATCATCCATTCCCAAGTTATGCACTTTTTAGAGCTGCTAAAAGTGGGGGTTTGCATTACTTACAGACCTGATGACTGAGTTTTGAACATAACTCTCTCTCCAGGTGTCCAAAAACTCTAAAATAACTTGTAACATGTTATAAAAATCACATTTAGCATGTCTATAAATTTTCATAAGATTTAGATCATTTGTTTGAAAGATATTCTACTTTTAGTGAGCTTAAACCCTTCTTAAACCATCACCTACAGGCCTACTGTCTGTATTTTTGCAATATCTCCTTCTATAGACCTGAAATAGGCCTAAATTTTTTTCCAAAGTCCTATTTCAACCATCCAAATATGATCCTAAAATTTCATTAGGTTTGGATGAGGGAAACTCCAGATATCAACGTTTTAGTATTTCAACTCTAGACTAGGATTTGACAGGACAGCAAGCACCCAGTTTGCAATTATCTTTGTTTAAAAGTTTCAAATTCCTTTTCAACACTTCACACTACTCCTGTAGGTTTTCCTACAACTTCTCTACACTTTTCCTTCTTTTACTTACCTCAAAAACCATCTACAACATCATCTACAATGCATGTTTCTTCTTGACAAGCAAATTGTATATACCTGATTTCATAGAAAATTGCAATCAAGATTATATGTGATGTTCATAGGCACTTTAAAGTATTGAAAACCACATTATATCTTATATTTTTACCCTTAAACGATCCTTTCACAAGAGAATGATTTCCTTATTCAATGAAAACACCAAAATCTCATAGAAACATGCTCAAACAATAGTTCATACAAGCCACTTTACATCCACTGGTTGTAGCTTTGCAAACACTTAGGGGCTTGCAAGAACACTGTTCAAGCCTGGGAATACTAAAAATCACTGTTACAAGACTTCCTTGTCTCAATACTCTATTTCAACAACTTATCCATTCATTATATTGCATGTACACACTATATTTTTCAGTTCAGACCCAACATCTTCAAGTTGGATGACATATCATGATGAGAGAAACTATACCCTGCAACTTGTAGCAACATTTCACATAACTGTCCAATCCATGATACACATTATAGTCTTTAAAACTTTGATATTGCCTTTGAAAGGTACTAAGGTCATTTGAGCACTGCTATAGACTCATAAGGAAATATGATAGTTTTCTTGTGACTATTCTGAGTCATTATGTATCTCTTGTGATCCATTGATTGTCCTTGAACATAGTTGATCATGTATAGGCAAGAAATTGCTAATTTTTCACCTTCATAGAAATGGTCAGATCGTGAAAATAATATTCAACAAGCTAGCAATCTATTAGCAGCTCTCGGTAATTGTTCTTCACTGAGAGATTGTTTTTAGGGGGTAACTCCCTATTTGGCAATTTACTAGCTGAACTTGGAAATTTGAAAAAGCTTGGTAACCACACAACATTCCTGCAACATTGGGTAACCACACAACATTGAGGAGGCTAAAGCTGTCTGAAACTCATTCTTCGGGGATCTAGATATTAAATTTTCCTCTTCTACAGAGGTTCTATCTGCTCATTCAAATAAATTCTTAGGGACCCTGCCTGCATCCTTGGCCAATTGTACATAGCTTAAGCTTTTGGATTTCAGCAAGAATAGATTGACATGTGTGATTCCATCAAACCTCATTGCAAATTGTCAAGATTTGAGGGTTGTAAGTCTTGGCTCTAATTGGCTCAAAGGTGGTATTCCTTTATGGATTACAAACTTGTCTAAGCTACAAGTGTTGGATTTATCCAATAATAAATTTGGGGGAAAATTCCCCCTACCCTGGAGGGCCAGGAGGGATTTAGAAACCTTGAATCTTCGAAGTGAGTGGTAATACACTGTATGAGGATAGCGATGAAAGGAAATGAGTATACCCTCACATATGTGCTGGAAGCAAACACAATCCTGGACTTTTCAAACAACAATCTTGCAGGGGAAATACCAACAAGCATCGGGAAGGTAGGATGCTAGCAAAGGTTGTTGAATTTAGCTTTAAAGTGACAATTACATTTTCTTGAAAGTTTCTAAATCCTTTTCAATGAATCCCTATTATGCATAGCCTGTAATAAATTCCATCTATGAATACATCTCGTTGACGTTTTTGTCAAATGTATCATGTGCTTTGTATTTGCTTCAACATTTTACATACATGTCTACCAGGGAAGTTGCTACTACAACATTTGGTGAAATTCCTCTATCATTTATGCTTTTATGGATGTCCATACCTTGTTTCAAATCTTCCATTTTGAATAAGGTGGGAGTACATTGGAAAATGTATACTAGGGTTAGAAACCTATTTGTTGCATATAGTGAAAGCATAGAAAGGAGAGGAATTTGCTATTAGCCAATATCAATAATTTGTATATCATCACCTATTTGGAAATTGCAAATTGGCATTATTGACTTATAAGTTTAGAGTGTATGCAACAATGTTGTAATCATTATGCAATATGTAATGGTGCATGTTAAAAAATGATGTATTGAATGTGATAAATTGGGAGGTATAGAGTAATGTTTGGTATATTTGAGAAAGTTGTTGCTTACACTAGAGACTGATATGTCAATTGTTTAATGTTACAATTCCATTTAGTTCATGGTATGAAAAATATGGATATTGAGTATACTATTGTATATTTTATGTTTTGGTGCGATTATCGAAGTGGATTAAAAAGCAAATTATCGAAGATTTGTCAATCACTATTACCTTTACATTAACAATTACATGACCGAATTGACATAGTTTTTGAAGGTTAGTGTTCTCATATTTATTTAAATTTTATTTCCATTTTCTCTATAAGTGAATATTTTTCCTCTTCGTACTTTCATTTCGGCCTGAAATCATTTGTTTCTATGGACTAATGGTATTATTGGCTTCTTAGGTTTGCTGGCGTATGTGTTTTCATAGTCTATTTTTCCATGTTAAAAATACATAGTCTATTTCAAACATATTTTCTCTATTGTAAATATGACTTCACATTAAGCTTAACAATGTTCTTGTATGTTAAACAGATAATATATTGTGTCTTATTCCTCTAATTTCCTATATGCATTACTATTGTATCATTAATTAGGTTCGTGAAGAATATCTTGAAGCTGGTGCAAAGTCTTAATAACAACATCGTACTAGGTCTGTGCTTATGATATGCATTATTCATACATTCTTATATGTTTGTTCACTTTTTTTTCCTTCATCTTGGCACCTCTTCATTCATGTGATATTTATGGGGATTTGATTGTTTACAGGAAACAATTCATGGTAGCTAACAGTTCCTCAGACAAAGCATAGGCTGGAAACATCAGTTGGAATAGCTATACTGCAGGTGCCAAATATGTCTAATTCCTTATATAATAACACCCCATTTGGCTTGTCTCCATGATGAAGCACATTTTATGTGTTTATCAATATGTATATATTGCTTGGTAGGTGCCAATGACAACAGTAGGTGCATTGCTGATGGACAAATCTGGTAGATGACCACTTCTTATGGTATGAACTTAGGCTCTGATAAAAGGCTATTATAAGGATTTTCATTGCTTATTTACATGAATATTAAGAGAAAATTTTCTTTAGATTGCTACTAGAGGAATGAGCATCAGTTGCTTTGTGGTTGGATTTTCCTTTTACATACTGGTAATTACACTTATCACATCTTTATATCCACCCATCTTTATTGTTGGGATTTATTTTCATTTAATTAAATTGTTCACTACAATTAGGATACTGGTATGCAGATGCAAATGAAGTAGTAATTCTCTTTTTAATCATTTGTAATACTTTGGTATGGAGATGCCATTATCATCCGAAGATGGATCCGTAAGTGGGATCCAAAATGGTAGGATTCATGAATTGACTTTAGGAAAATCCAACAAAAAACTAACATGCAAAGAAACTGATCTAAAGACAACAAAAATGTAGTTGAATATAATATAATTTTATTGATAATGGAGCTTTGATGTTCCATACATCCACAAGGAGAGAATCAATCACTTAAGAAAATTACCAAGTACATAAAAGTATAAATTGCAAAATGGAAATTAGAGCAAAGATCACAATTATTCATGTTTATTGTGGATTATCTTGACTCATTTTCTGTTATACAGGGGCATTCTCATCAATCTGCTTTGAAATTGCTTTGAAGCAAGGTAGCTTTAATTGGTCTATTGGTGAGTGTTGTGCCTCAATGGTTTCACTGGGAATTGTTTGTATATAATGCTTGTATGTTTTTACTCAATTTTCATGCATGTAGTGTAGAATATCCACTAAAGAAAAAATAGATGAATAATGACTTCATTTTTGTTTTTTCGTGCAGACAGATTACATCGTAACATTTTCACTAGGCATGTGTGGAATTCTAGGGATTATAATGTCTGAGGTTAGTCCTTGATATAAGTTATGAAAATGGATTGACAGTAATGAGTTAGTGATAACTAATTTTTTAGAACAAAATGTAAAGATCAGGTCGATTTAGTAAAAACTAATTATTGTCCTAATTTAAATGTAATTTGTGAATACTTTTGGCAGAATTGGAGTAAAATATGTGATCAAAATTTCTTATAATCCAATAAACCTTTATCAAGCTAACGATAGAGAGAATCGTGCATCAAAGTATACACAATCAAAGAAAAGAACATGAAGATGACTGCCGCCGATGGAGAGGCAATTGCTCAAAAAGGAAGTTGCATAAAATTGAAGTTAAGAAAAATAACCTCAAAGTAGCACTATGGAATCATATGGATCACTTGAAGTTGGTGGTGGAGAGAAGGTGTTAATATTGTTTATCAAGGGTTAACGGAATTCAGGCACCCTTTTGTATTTTATCATTGTATTTCAAGGTTAAACGAAATTCAGAAACCCTTTTGTATGTTATCTTATTTGATATTAATAAAATATTTTTGACCCATTTATTGGGCACAATATTTAAATCAAATTGTTGTTAATTTATAATATTAATTACTGAGATTCATTCCGACATCATAGATGATATGTAACTTCGTTGATTGCACTATATGATATTTGGTTTTATGTAGTTTTAAAATTCATATTTTTCATTCTTTAAATTCATATCTTCTCTAGAGAGACAATAAAAATTGAAATTAATATTGTGTCTAGAGAGACAAAATTATATTATTTGGTATTGTCTCTAAGGAGACAATAATGATATTGTCTCTTGAGAGACAATAATTAGATACAATATTAGAGAAACCCACTTTGAGACGATAATAGAGATGATATACAACTTTTTTATTGTCTCTATTTGAGACAATTTAGTCAAATTTTGTCTATATTAATGTCTTAAATGACCCCCTTATAGTAGTGTATTCTCAGCAATACAATTGTGTTTCCATATGATGTCCTGGTATCGGTAATTTTATCCACATAAATTTATTTTGGGTCATTTTTGAGTGACCTCATTACAAATTAATGGTGGCCTCCTTTTATTTCTTCCCACCTTTGTATCAACATGGGGCTTCTCCTGATATCCACGAACTTCAAGCTCTTTATTTTAGTAAGGATTTCCATTTCCAATCCTTGCAATCAAGGACACACTGATGCATTCATTTCTTCCCATGATGTCATGTTTTCAAAATTATTAGAAATTTTTAAGTTCCCTACAACCCATTATACTCATATATTTCAAGGATTTCATCTATATAAAATTATCACCTAGGCATGACATTTAGTAACACCCATCCATCAACAACACTTTAAAATATCTCGAGTTATCGAAAACCTTGTGGAAGGTTTTTTATTCTTGAACAATAACCTAAATCAACCATCTCCATATAAGTAGGAAATGTATATACACAGATCATAGTGATTTGTGATGTGCCTCTCAAACATAGGTGACGTAGAGATTTAAGTTTTTGAAGATGGATGGAAGGCATACCTTTGCAATCTTTTATAACAAACTCTTCCAAAGAAGATAGTTTACAAAACATTGGGGTAATTCATGCATCATCGAGCATCCATATAATTAAGGAAGTAGCAAGCCTCCTATCTAAAAACTATATGTGTTTTCCTCCTTTTGTGGAAAAAGGGTTGATCTCTCTTAGACTCCAATTAGTGGTGGATGCAAGATGAACAAGTGATCCAAAAATTAAAAAGAAGTGAAGATGATCGATGGAATGGTAATACTTTGGCAGAGAGAACCTGCAAACTCTAAACAACATAATATCTAACCAAGTAAGAGGAGGAGAGTAAAATCATGTAAATAAATTATAATAAATTTTTTAACAAATTGCTTTCTCAAATTTGTTGAAGGTTTCAATAACATCTAAATTTTCAAAAAATCAAATTGAACATAAATAAACTTTTACAAAAAAATAAATTTAAGTGCAAGTTTTTCAATCTTAAAAGTGTATATATTTTATGAAAAATAACAACATCATCTTATTAGTTGAACAATACAAATAGTAATAACTATTTAAGTAAGTGTGCCTTTAGAAATACTAAAAAGACACAAAATTGATATTATTACATCCTATAATTATATATGGAATTAAAATGTTTCATGTTTATAAATTTGATGAATTTTTAAAAAAATATTGATGAAAATTTACAAACGATAAAAGGTTTGAAAGATGTGATGAAAATAACAATTACATGTTAAAAATAATGTTAAAAAGTAAGTAGATAAAAAATTATATTTTATTTTAAATATAAGAAGAATAAGGCCTTTTATTGACATCCTCAAGACCAAGTAGTCTAAGGGACCAAGAGCCATGACATTAACAAAATTTCAGATTTTAGTTAATGTCGGATCTTCTACGATAAATGTATATTAGGAAGCCAACTATTTTACGTGATTTCTTCCTCATCAAATATCTCATTTAGACTATCCACCTTAAAATAATATTGTAAATCGATATCCTTGTATGATGTGAATTCCTAAATGAAGTGCCATCAAGTTTTGACCACTCCTTTACTTCAAAAATACAAGTTCTTTCTTCCCAATTTTCCCTGGGGACCTTCCATCTAGCAATCTCACACCTAATTTGATGTGAACTCGGTCCTCAACTAAGGCATTAACATCCTATCTAACCCTTAATAGTAGCATGTAGATATAATTTAACTCATGCTCGATGTGGGGTTGAACTCTTTAACATAGTATGTTTTTTGAGCCAATTTGTTTTGTCCACATGGTAGTCCTGAATTTTTATATGAAAAACTTTATTTATATCCACATTAGTGTCAAAACAATATTCTAGCTTAATGTTGCATTTATTCACCCACTTATTGTTTTTCTTCATCTATGTCTTCTTCCTACAATCAACTCGTCCTCAATGACCATTTTTATCCAATGATGGTTATCCACATTTTCTGCTAAAAGGATCTCATACAAATATGTTTCTTTGAATTTGATGCTACTAGTGATTAGGTTCTTTTGGATTCTCTCTAGTTGTCTCCATTTGTGATTTTACATACTAATCCCCATACTTCATACCCATAGAGGACAACCAATGTGACCAACAAATGAAGAGGGTTTTCTTGGTTTTCCATTCCCATAATTATGATTTCATACACCTAAACTGGAGTATGTAAGATACTTTGCACCCTCCTTGAATTTTTTTTCTCTACAAGTATCCTAGATGAATCTATTGTGGAAAAAAAAATCCAAGGTATTTTTACTCTTCCACTATTTCTAATGGTCTCGCCATAAAAAATAAATGTAACCTGTTTCTTCTTTCTCTTTAAGGAAACTATCATGAATTTGGTAATACTTGTGTTTACTTGCATCCCAACCTCATGGAAAAAGAATTCTAAGGGCCTAAAATTTTCTCTTAAACCATGGGAAATTTTTATAATTAGAAAAAGGTCATCTACATATAAAAGTAGCTTAACCACACAGATGCCAACAAGATATCACCCTCATATTTTTTGTTTAACCATTCCTCACGTTTATTTATGTATAAACCGAACAAAGTAGGAGATAGAGAACATCCTGTTTAAATCCAATGTCATTACAAACATTCAAACATGTTGTCGCTAGTTCTTATTTTAGCTTTAACTTATTTATAAATTTTATGCACTATGCCTATATAATCATCAACAATCCCAAGTTCATCCATTTTTTCCACAGCTTTTCTTTGAACAACTTGTTGAAGGATTTTTAAAAGTCCAAAAAAAGAAGAAAATACTTACTCCTATTGATTCAAGGCAAAGCATCATGTCGTTATGAGGGTCTCCTAAATTTTTAATCAAATGTCTAAGAGGTTCGTCCGATGCGAGGGAAATGGGTCAATGGTGGAATGTTGTGGTCTATAACATGTATGCCATTTAGCTCTTTTACCCTCTTTTTGTGCCCAACTACTAATTCTTCGCTCTACCAAGCTCCCAAATTTTGTTCAAAGAAGAGGGTGGGCCTTAATAGTGATGGTAGTTATAAGGATTATTGAGATCCCTATTTTTGTATAGAGGGATAACTATGTTAGTTTGTCATCAGAGTTTTGTCAGAAATCCATCTTGTGTGACATCTTGTTAAAAACTCTTATGATGTATTCAAAAAAGTTTCAACTCCCCATTTTATAAATTCATCTTATTGCTGATCAATATCTTATGCCTTATCTCTTGTTAGTTTCTTTATACCTTTTTTGATATCTTTCACCGAGAAGAACTTGATTGATGTGTTAATTATGGGAGGTTTATATTTTTCTAACATTCGCTCATATAAGAGATTCACATATTGTATCCATTGACCATTTGTGATACTATTTTCTATTTGTTTTTAATTTTTGTAACTTTCTCCAAAAGCCTTAGGGGTTGTGTTTACTCATAGATATTAATTATTTCTTTCTTGAAACTACATAGTTGTATTTTTTTGCTCTTATAAAATTTTCATAATATTTTTTGATTTTTTTTTTGTTCTTATTCACTTTGACAGGTCATTTCACATCCTTGCATTCATTTTCATACCACTGATTATCCGGGAAGCTATTTACATCCTGCCTTCTAGGTCGAGACCTCATGCAATCCTTTAACACTCAGAACTTAAAGGGATCATCATACATAGTTATAGTTCCCACTCCTCTTTGACACTATTTACATTATGTTGATATTACTTTGAACCGATACTTAAACATTTTTCTTATGATACATTTATCGAAGATGATAGATTATGCATATATTTTTAATATTAACATATTGTGATTCACCTGTTTGATTATGTTGCATTAGATGAAATTGGTAGACAACTTGATATATGTTGATTTGCACTATTTGAATTTTTATACTGACATGTTATACTCTAGATGTTTGAGTAGAATTATAATCTCATGGATTTTAGGATTAAATTATTCGATATGTTGATATATGATAGAATTACTTAATATCAGATGTTGAGTATTGATTTTTATATGTATATTTGTCTCGATGTTGTTAATACATCTGTAAGGCCAAAGAGGTATATTGTTGTGTTGCAGGACATTTTATTACATAAATCAAAACAGGATAGGGACCAATAATGGAAGGGTGTAGGGTGTTGAGAAACGGGGCCAAATTTGACAACTTGTGTAATGTTATGTTGTGTAGTTGTTGCATGCCTAGTTAGGAGGTTTCCCATGTGGGGTGACCTCACATGTGTGGCCATGGGGTGAAATTATTTCCTTATTTCTTTTATTTTTTGGTTATTTTAATTGTGTTCATTTATTTAATTATTGGAAATTATTGTCACTTTATTAACAATTATTATTATGTCTTAATTAGCTAATCCAACTTAATTTGTTAACTAAAATAAGGATGTGACAATGGGATAATTATGAGGGTAGAGTTTCCTTGATATATTGAGGATGTGGGATGTATTTGTGTTAGTTTTTGGGTCATGTACTCTCCCCAGCCTTCAAAATTCGGATTTTGACTTGGGAGGATTTTTGTAGACATGTGGGACAACCTAAGTTTGTTCCATGCCTCTTAAATTCACCCAACAACCCTACCTTTAGTATGGGGAGTTAATTTTTGACTTATTTATCCATTTTGGAGTGTATAAGGGTGAAAATAATTGCAATTTCCTACTTACCACAATTGATTGGTCCTTGGTAGGAATGGTGTGCAAGTTTGAGTGTATTATGGGTTATCATAGTATTACATGTTTGTTTATTGTCTTGGGCCTAGTGTTTTGACTTGTGTGTAGGAATATTGACCGATGAAGTGTTATCCTACATGGAGCCACATCATCATCCTAACATTCCATTCTCATTTATTGATGAAACTTGTTGGAATGGGGGTTACTTGTTCATTTTCTTCCTCTTCCATTTTTGAAATTTGGAGCTTGTTGGAGCTGATTTTGGAGTTTACTTGGCTCAGAGGTGTCAAAAATCTTGTGGAGTGAAGAATCTTGTAAGCTTTATGGAGAGGTAGGCCCTCCATCTTTGTTGTTTTCTTAATTATGTTTGGAAATGTGAAAATGGTGTTTTTAAACATCAGTATGAGTGTTGTGGTGGTTTTTTTTGTGTGGTTGGGTATTATGCCTTAAGTTGGGTCTGGGATATGGATTTATGGGACCATTAGGGACGAAAAGGGATTTTTTGAGGACCGCATTTTGGAGGGAGTGTGATTGGGAGTTTCATCTATGGGGAGTGAAAATAAAATCATGTTCATTTTTGCATACTTGTAAGGGGAGAGATAAGGATATTTTGTTGTTTCTTTTGTAAACTTAGAGGATTAGGGTGAAAAACCTACTTCTCTTGGAAGGAAAAGGAGGTGGTTCCCATATTCCTTGAGTTGAGATCAAACCTATGTATTGTTTTGGAAACTTGTGAAAAATTTTAATTATGTCTTGTTAGTTGTGTTGAATGTTTTGGAATGTATGTTTTTGTGGAAGTTGTTTTTGTATTAAAAGTTGTCAAATGTTTCTCAAGATCCCACATGGTTCTATGGTTAGGGCTCAAGGGGCTGATAAGAGGATGGATTCTCCCTTAATGGATTAAAGTTTGGGTGGAGAGTGTCACCTATCCCCCCTTCCTTTGTTTTTTGGCTCAAGTGTGTGAAAGATTGGAGAATGCAATATTGAAGACTACAAGTTGGAGAAGACATGCAGAAGACTTGTGTTTGGCCTTGTTGAAATAACTATGTTATATTGATCACATTGTTATTCCCACCTTGAGTGCAAGTTGTAATATTTATTTTATCTCACGTTGGAATGAGTTCATGAGTATAGATAGATATCTTGTTGCTTACCTTGTTGGAAAGGATTAGATGGCACATAAATAGAGCTTCGAGTCACCGAGATAGATCTAGGAGCCCTAGGCTAAGGGATGTTATTGCAGAGAGACCTAGGGGCTAACAATCAATAGTGACATATCACATCAGAGAGATACTAAAGTTACACCTGCCACATTTTTCTAGAGACACAAGAGGATTTTAGGTTGAGGCATGGTTGGTTAGCTTGAGAAGATGCTTCAAGCTATGTCCTTATACTATAAACATGAAATCTTGTGTTATTATCCACCTTCTGAGAGATAGAGATGGAGTTTTGTGCATGATTAAGGAGTATAAGCTCCATATAGATTCTAATATTGTCACTTGGGAGATCTTCGAGGAGCTCTTAAGGAGTAGATGCATCTATAGGAGATCCATCCTTACATCGGATCGATGAGTTTCATGATCTGTGATAGGATTCCTTAGTAGTGGCAGAGTATGTGGGTCAATTTTTGGATTACCTTTAGTATGTGGATTATATGTAGGATAAGCAGTTAGAGTTGAAAGGTTTATCAAGGGCCTAAATTATACTGGGTGAGGCAATGCACATTCATTGCCCATAGAAACTATCATAAGCCATGGAGAAGGCCTATATTACAAAGGAAACTAGGGGGAAGACTCAATAAGCTCGTGATAGAGTGAGGAGTTACATACAATAGTTACAGGATAGTAGATTGAGGGGATAAACTCCTCCTCCTCGTAGTGGACACACTACAACACACTCTTCCTTTAGGCATCCTCATTAGTAGTAATAGCAGACTCAATCACCCTTTGGTCTCCACAAAGCATCATGATGCTCGGAGAGGGTGTAGTATGGGACATCAAGATGGGGGGATCAAAAGGAAAAAGGATCCACCTCGAGCACAATCAACAAGAGTATGTCCACCACAACACCCACAAATATCTATGACAAGATCATCAGGTTCTACAACATGAACTACCGGGCCACATGGAGGAGTATCTACTTAGTGGAGATGGCCGGTGTACTTTTTATGGGTGTGGTGTGCATGATCATCATTGGAGAGGGTGCCCTCAAAACCCCGCTAATCATGGTAAGTCACCGTTTCTAATCCTATGGTTCGTGACATGGCTAGATCCGTAGGATTTATGTTGGTCGAGAACCACCAGGAAGAGCACCAGGGCACGGTGATAGAGACCACATGTAGCATTGGTGGTATTTCTACCCTTATCTTATTTAACTCAAGCTCACTAGATTATTTAATCTCTCCATCTTTAGTATAGCAATGTAGGCTAGTGACGATTAAATAGGACCTTATTTGGGATGTAAATTTGGCTTTTAAATCCAAGCTCTCAAGTGAAATCCTTAGTTAAGGAGTGTGTAGTGGACCTATGACCTTTTTTTGTGACTTTTGATCTTATGGAGTTATTTTGGACATGGATTGGTTGTTTACACATAGAGCTAGGGTTGATTGTCGCAAGAAGGTTATATCTTGTGCAGACGATTTGGGAATGGAATCAGAATTGATTGTCATAGTTAAGAGACCAATCTCTATTCGAACCATATTTTCTATGTACGATGGGATTTTAAGTTATTTTCCATCACTATTAGTGACCAATCATGGATGAGACACATGGACCATCCCTTTATGACCACCCCATTTTTAGGAGTTCTCTAATGTCTTTCATAGTGAGTTGACAGGTTACATCCCCCATGTGAGATTTAATTTCATACGATTTTGTTCTAGGAGAAGAGCCTATCTCACCCACACCATACGGGATGACCACACCCAAGCTATGTGAGCTGAAGTCAGTTGAGGTCCTTCTTAAGAATGGCCTAATCCATCCTAGTGTATCTCATTGGGGTGCACCAGTGATCTTTGTGAAGAAAAAGGACAGATCTCTATGTTTGTGTGTACACTACAAGTAGTTGGACAAAGTAGCAATAAACAATCATTATCCCCTTCTATGGATCGATGATTTATTTGATCAAATTAAGGGAGCTACTATATTTTATAAGATTGATCTTTATTCAGGATACCATCACTTGAGGATTACAGAGGAAGATATCCACAAGACATCTTTCGCACAAAGTATGGCCACTATGAGTTCACAAAGTGGTACCTTTTGGTCTGACAAACACCCCTGCAATATTCATGATTTTGATGAATGGGGTGTTCAGGATGTTTTTGGATTGCTTAGTACTTATATTTCTTGATGACATTATAATTTACTCACGTACACGTGAGGATCACAAGGAGCACCTTTGACAAGTTCTGCAGTGTCTTTGTGAGTAGAAACTTTATAGGAACCGGAGAAGTGTGTCTTTTTATGTCATAGGTTTAGTACTTAGGTCACATCATTTATGGGGAATTTATCACTCTTGATCCTTCCAAGATTAGAGCTATTATTGATTGGATCTGTCTAAGCAATGTGACCAAGGTGCACAATTTCATGGGGTTGAAAAGCTACTATAAGATATTTGTTTAGGAATATTCTCAGATTGAGCACCCCATCACTTCCCTTCAGCGGAAAGGGAAGAAGATTTTTGGTCCAATGGATGTGAGGGGCCTTCATTACAATAAAGGGATGCCTCGCGACAATACCGATCATTGTAGTATGAGATCCACATGGAGAGTTCTTCGTATGCACATATGCTTCTTTGGCATGATTAGGTGGTGTTTTGATGTAAGATGACCATGTGGTTTCCTTTAAGTATCTCAAACTCAAGATTATGAGCTTAATTATCCAACTCATGACCTTGAGTGTGTAGATGTTGTGCATGCTTTTGTTTGATGGAAACAATTCCTTCGATAGGATATTCATTCTCGGGATGGTCATTTGAGTCTTCCTCACCTCTTCACGCAACCCAATCTCAATACTCGTCACGCGGAGTTGGATGAAGTTTCTTTTGTGAGTATCACATGTAGATAAAGCATGTGAAGGGGAAAGAGAATGTGGTTATAGATCTTTGATTAGATAGAGACATTTGGTTATGGCTACTTCAATGGGTACATAATTACGGAGTAGTATTTTGTGACAACTTCTACATGACAACTTATATGTTACAAAAGCCTAGATCGAGATTGAATCTCGATACCCCTTAAGGGGAATTTTTATGGTTTTTCATTAGCTTGAATGGATTTATCGGACATAGAGGCTGGATTTATGTACCTAGGGATGGAGGTTTGAGGTAGGATATATTGGCAAAGGCTCATCGTGTACCTTATTTAGCCCATTAAGGGGTGAGGAACATGCACGCCACCTTGAGATAACTTTACCATTAGAGAGGTCTACAGAGATATGGATCTCATTTTTTTCATGTTGTTTAGAGTGTAAGAGGGTAAAGGTCAAACATCAGCATCTACTGGCCTTCTCTACCCGCATGATATACCGAAGTGGAAATGGGACATCATTTTCATGGATTTCATTGTTCAAAGCTACCGACGTCCATATACCACCATGATTCCATCATGGTCATAGTGGAGTAGATTGACTAAAGTGGCTCATTTTTCTCCCATGAAGACCACATATATAGCTAGTGTTATCCCAACTTTTCCCCGGGTGAAATTGGTCAAAAATGACCCTACAAAGAAAACCAAAGGGTCGGCTTGGTCATGAGAAATCACATTTAAGTCCAACAATCAGAAATAGTGGGACTCTACAATAGAGGAGTAGGGTCTACAAAGCACCAAAAACCCCGCATAGAAGAAATATAAGGGTTGCTTCCATCACACAAGCCCATGTTTCAAATCTAATGATTAGGTTGCAGATGGGCTCGAAAATGGAGAAGCACAGTCGACTAAGGAGGAAAATAGTGTCAAAGAAAATAGAGGCTCTTAGGAGAGAAATGGGAAACAACTCAAAGTCTTTGGGCTTCACAAATGATTCAGAGCAAGCCCAAATTGGCTAAGTATGGCGGAGACGGTGGAAGCTTCCTCGTGCCTCATTGTCGCATCTCCAAGGGTTAAATCCAAAAGGTAGACTCAAACAAGTGCCAAACCTCCATGTGTCCAAAGCCCCAAAAGTTCCTCCAGCCATTGAAAAGTCTTCGACCCAATGGAAGGTGCCAAATGTCGACTCGGTGAAACTTCAAAGATAAATACAAAGAGCAGAGACACAAATGAGCATAGGCTTGCCACGTAGTCCAAGTTAAAAATGGGATAGAGCGGGCCCAAAACGATTAAGTATAGAGAACCCACGAACGGTGCCACATGTCTTCTCGGTGTAATTTCAAAGGCACACCCCAAAAGGTAGTCCCCAAATGAGCGCTAACTCACCATGTGCCCCAGGTCCAAAAAGGAAGAGTTGGGGGTTAAATAGTAAAATCAAAGGTAGGCCGGTGGAGAGAGCCAAGGTCAAGACGCCGCTACTTCAAAAGTAAAATTTAGAGTAGAAAATCAAACTTGCTTCAAGTCTCCACGTGTCCCGGGTCAAACATATGGCCTCGCAAAGCAAAAGGACTTAGCAAAAATATAAGAAAATAGAGCGGATTCGTAGAAGGTGCCACATGTCTTCTCGGCATAACTTCAAAAATAAAATCCAAAAGCGGTCCCCAAACGCACGCCAACTCTACATGTGGCCATGCTTCAAGTACAGTGGGAAGGCAGGTCATTGGAGGTAATTCAAAATTTTTGACCCGAGAAGGCATAAAGTGTAAAAATGAGACACACATTTGCGATGCCCAAGGAGCCACGTGTCAAGCCTAAATTGCATGTGGGCCAATCGGCCTTGGGAATACTTTTCACCCAAATGGAAAATGCAGACCGGCGGGCCCAAAGAGTTTTTTTGGAAAAATGAATTGTGGGGCTGTAGGGCAATTTTTTGCATTTTTATTTTCTTGTGCGACAAGACACAAAGTGTGTTTGAGCTCCATACCATTCTCTACTAACTAGTTTTTGCCATTTTTGTATGGACCCGACTCAAACATTCAAATGGACATATCTTTTGATCTAATGCCCGAAATTCAACAAATTTTACACTCGTTGGAAAGGTCTCAACCTCGTCTACACCATGGGAGCCCGAATCTTTAATTTTATGAGGTAAGGTGGGTGAAAATTTTGAAAATGTATTTTAGGCCATTCATGCAGTAATCTGATTACTTTAACTACCAAATCTAATTTTATTTGATCTGCCATTCTTCCTTCTTCAACACGATGAATAGACATATGGAGCCAAACTCGATAGATTCTAGGTGGATTCGTGGTAGGCATTGATTGTTGGTGATTAGATTTTAGGAGCAGAGTTGAGTTTCTCTTCTTGTTCCTCCAATTTTCATCGTATATATGGTAACACTTCTCATTTGATAAAGATATGCATTATGGGTTTGGAGAAACTCACAAAGTTGTTTCGACTCCATTTGAGTTGAGATTTTCTCCTACGCTTGGAGAGTGTATTTGTGCCTCTCGAACCCATGTAATAGTCTATGTACCTTATAAAGCAATAAAATCTTGTTTCATGGTGTCTTTCAACCCTTGGCATAATTTCTTTTTCTATATGCCTCTTTATCTCGTGTTTGCTCCTTGTGTGTGTATTTCACATTTGCATGTGTAATATGTCATGCTTCGTGGAGTTTCGATGGTGGATTTGGATATGGGTCTGTGTCACTTCTATCTGACCTCCCTCAACAGAGTATCTCACCACTTCCTTTTCTAGTGTATCACCGCTTAATGTAGGCTCTTTCACCCTCTCTCTCTCTCTCCCTATCCCTGGACTAGTTAGAATAGGATAGTTTAGTTTCAGTCTCTACAAAGGAGTAGCCTATGGTAGGTAGATTCAAAATCAAGAACCAACTTTCTCGGAAGGTCGATCTCAAGTATTACAAGTCCCATAGCTTGAGAGATGGTCCCATGTTGTGCTATCACACTGAATGCCCCTCTCACGCGCCAAAGCCATTTAGGGGTGTTGTGATTCTCGCACTAACAAGTACAAAGTGGAATGAATTTACCTTGATGAGATTCTAAGATCGCATAGATTCCACAAAAGATCATTTGTGACCATGATCCCTTATACACCTCTGATTTATGTACTACCTTACAACATTTCGTTTAGATGAGTATCAAATTTAGTACACCATATCATCCTAGAGATAGATGGATAGATGGAGCCAGTGAAGCATATCTCAAAGGATATGTTGCAAATATATGTCATGGACTATCAATCTAGGTGGGAGGAGTACTTGTATTTAGTGGACATTTTCTATAACAACCTTTCATATTTCTATTTGTATGGCTCCATTAGGAACTTTATGGTAGGTGTGTGCAAGACACCACTGAGTTAGGACAAATTGGAGGACAAAGTATCTCTTGGGCCAAATTTGTTACAAGACATGGAGAAAAAGGTTATTTTCATCAAAAAAAAAGGCTTTTGGAGTGTAAGATAGATAGAATAAATATGTAGATCAGAGGAGAGTTGACCATAGATATGAGGTGGGCATGAAGGTGTTTCTTCATATCAAACCTCAGAAGATCCCTATCCATTATGGAAAATGTTCTAAGTTATCTCCTAAATTTTTGGGTCCATTCAAGATCTTAGAGTGGATCGGTCCCTTAAATTATCGTCTTCAGCCTTGCCAACCAACTTATTTCATGTGCATGATGCATTTAATGTTTATGTTCTTAGGAGATACATTCCATATCCCTCTCATGTATTAGATTGGACTAGATTACATGTGCGGGAGTAAGGGAAAGTTACTTGTGGATCCGGTGCGCATCATAGAGCACAAGAACCTGGGCCTTTGAGGCCATGATATTAACCATGTGCGATTCCAATGGGATAAGTATGATTAGAATGCAGCCAAATGGGAGGATGTTACTTTTTTATGGGCCTAATTTCCTCACCTAGTTCGGTGACTTCCGGAGGAAGTCGATTCTAAGGGGAGGGGTGTGCAGTGCCCACTCCTATTTGACACTATTTTCCTTATGTTGATATTACTTGGATTGAGACTTAGACATTTTTTATTATCATGCTATTGATGTGAAATCACAACACCCCCAAATGGCCTAGTTTTGTGTGGGGCATTTGGTGTGATCTGCATAACATTAGACCATCTCTCAAGCTATGGGACTTGCAAACTTGAGATGGCCCTCCGGAGAAATTCAACTTCTTCTTCCTAAACTACCTGCCATAAGCTACTCTAGTGCAGAAAACTAATCTATCCTAATCTAACCATTCCAAGGAACTAGAGAGAAAGAGAGAGTGAAAGAGAGCCTACACTAAAGCGGTGATACACCAGAAAAGGAAAGAGGTGAGATACTCTACTGAGGGAGGATGAAATAGGGAAAAAGGAGATGAGGGAGGTTAGACAGAAGTGACACAAACCTCCAGTCCAAATCCGTCATTAAAACTCCATGAAACATAACATCCTACACCTGAAAATGTGAAAATACATGCACAAAAAATATATAAAAGGGAGAGCCACGGAGAAAAAATAAAACATGACAAAGGGTTGAAGAACACCACAAAATCATGAGTTTATTACTCTCGAAGGAGCACAAACCATTACATTTCTACTCAGAGGAAAAAATATTCTTGTCAAGCATAGGATAAGGCTTATAGCTCAAATGGAGTCAGAAACAAATCTTAGAGATTTTCCTCACACCCAAAATATCTCTCTCTCAAATGAGAAATGTTTACAATATATAGAATGTTGAGGTGAGAGAGAAAGAAGAAAACTTAGAGTCTACTCGGAAATCTCAACCATGAACCATTAATGCCCTAAAAATCTTCCTACAATCTATCAATTCTCATTCCCCATGTCTTTTTGGCATGTTGGAGAAGGAAAGATGGCTAATTAGATCAGAACTCTAGTCAAGCAATGGATCCCATATTAATGTATTAAATGACTTTTTCCATATTTTCACCCATCAAATCCTACTGACAATAAAAATTTATGCTTCCATTGTGTAGACAAGGTTGAGACCTTTCCAATGGTATAAAATTTGCTGAATTTTGAGCACTGGATTGAAATTTATGTCCATTTGAATATTTGAATCAAATTCGTACCAAAATGGCAAAAAAAAAAGTTTTGTAAAATGGATCCATGAGCACGAAATTCTCTTTGTGCTTTTGTGAAAGAATGCAAAATTAACAATACCTCCTATAGCTCTGAGGCCCAAAATTCACTTTTGTCCAAAAGCCCCTGCAAGCCCGCAACCTTCTCATTTTCATTTGTCATCCCCAGGCCCATTGGCCCGCATTTTCCACTTAGCAAAAGAAATCCTTCCCGGTCTTACAGGCCCTCAATTATAACTTGTGCCATTTTCAAAAAGTGGAGAATTCTAAAATATCTCCCGCCACCCCGCCAATCCCCAATCTTCCCCTTTGGCGAAAAATTCTTCCCCGGGCCCACCGGTTCACTTTTGGCAAAAAATCCTTCCAAGGCCCGCCTTCCTGCTTTGAGCGAAACATGGCCACATGTCCTTTTTCATACATTGGACACATGGAAGCTTCATGCATGTTTGGGACCTACTTTTGGATTCACCCCTTAAATAGCGCCAAAGGGACATGTGGGGCTTTCCCTGGTTCTCCTATATTTTGCTGATTTGGGATTGAGTGAACACTACCTTTCTCCATTTTTCCTTGTGTTCTCTAATATCTTTTGGCATCGTTTGCTCCTTCACTGACCCTACCTCTTCATTTTGGATCTAAAATGTGGTCTCAACGATTTAACGAACCCTTTAGATTTTCTTCTGTGCGGGGTGTGTTTGATCAATTTTTCTAGGGGGCAAAATTGGGATAACAGTTTAGCGACTCCTGAGGACATCTTCCTACTAGATGAAGAGACCAATAGCCTTGGAAGTATCCATTGGGCATGGAGTCAATATTGGTAGCCCGATACCAATATTTTTCCTAAACTACAAGCCCGATCATTTTTGCACTTGTGACCCTGAACTTGCCTCACAAATGAACCGTGGGCACACTGAACTGCATAGTGACACAACCTTGGAGAAACAAAACACCACAACACTACTATGTATAAAAATGGAAATCATACACACCCCAAGTGGGATATGTAGAGTGTACACAAGCACTTCTTCTAGTGAAAGAAAACCTACCTATTCTATGCTAACCGGGAGCAAAAGGGAACTCAAACAAATCCTACAACTTATAGGGAGAAGTAGCTTCCCTTTCTCAAAAAATTCAGCAATGAAAATGATTTGACATTGAATATAGTTTCTTGTATGAGTGAAAAAATGACTATAAGACAATCCTCCCCAAATCATTAAGGTATCAAGCTAGAGACAAGACAAATGCCTCTTTTAGTTGCTCTCCATTTGGATCAAGAGGCATTACAATCGATCCTGATACTTTGGAGCTCAACCTCATGCTTTGAATGGGCGTGACTTTTTTGGCTTCTCCCTTGGCTCTAATGAATCCAAGTACCTAATTGGGCATGGTCTAATTTGATGGATGTGCCCATTGTTCTAAATTTCAACTCCAAGGATGGAGTCTTCCTGCAGACCTTCTTGGGTGGATGGTATGGAAGAGATGGGATCCTCATGCTCTTTTCCTTCCTCCTCTCTGAGAAGAACATGGAAGATCATGATCCTCCAACCTTGGTTCCAAAGGGCCGTTGTGAGATGCAGGATGATGTATTTGGATGCTCTCCTCCATGACAACAGACTCATGTGCTTGGAAGGCGAGATGATGGAGGAGAAAATGATGTGATCTCCTTAGGCTCCTCTCCATCAAAGCATTCCTCTAAGTCAGACAGATAATCAGCCTCCTCGTTGTCCTATTGTGTGTGTTTGACCTCCTCCATGGTGTCCTCTTGATCTATGATTTTCTCACCATGGTTTCCCTTGTCTTCAAACATAAAGTTTGAAATCTCAAACTCTTCTTCGACATTAGAGCTTCAAGGGGATGAAGTGGGAGGAAGAACTGAGGTTATTCTATGGCCTTCTCCGCATTGAAACCTTTAAAAGCGTATAGTTCTCCTCTCAAGGGGATCGCTTGCAGGTTGGGGTGCACAAAGTTGTGGCATGCATGGTTCTACCTCTACAAGCATCTCAATCTCCTCCAACTAAGCCCTTTAGAGATAATTGATTTTTCTCTTGAATAGGCACCCATACAATTTCCTCTTCCTAGTGGAGTTGTATGTGTCATGCCATTCTTCAACCATCCTATAGTCATCGAGCATGATGACATTGTTGGGAATGCACGTTGGTAGGGGGTTGTTCATTTATGGTACAACTAGGCATAGGGGACTTGGAAGAAAATGGAAGTATATGGATGTAGAAGGGATGGAATTCTAGTGGGGAAAGCATGCAAGAAGCTTGGAACATGCACAAGAGGATGAGATGATGTAAGTTGATGTGATGGAGGGGGAGGACTATAAGATGGTAGTGCAGGGTTGCCCCACCGATGTGGTTATCACATGCTAGACTTTTGATCCTCCATTTTTTCTGCCCATTCTATAATCTGGGGCAACATCTCAGTGATAAAGTGCAGCCTCTGTTGGGTGTTAAACCATACTAGTATAGGGCCGACCCATGGACAAGGGACCTTGTAGCCAACTTCATCTTCTATTATGGAGCACTTGACTCTGAGTTACATCATGCCCATCTCCATCTCATGCACTTTCCTCTCAAAATCAGCTTTGACCAAGGAGTTTCCACCATCATCTGCATAAACCTATTCTTCATAAACATCTTGGTTAGAAAAAATTGGGTTGTATGCATTTTTGGGATAATCGGGCTTATAAAACAGATTTAGAGGATGATTTTGAAACTGTGGTGATGGTGGGAAAAATTTCTATTTCTGCAAATGATAATTCCATGGTGGGAAAGAAGTCATGATTACACAACTTCATGGAATGGGAGAAAATGAAAGATATGGAAAGAATAATGGATGAAAATGGATGGGAAGAAGGTCTGCAACTCCAGAGGATGGGTTGTTGACCAGATGGATTCACCTGATGTGCTTTGCATGTGCCTCAAAAGGTTTAATCTCACCAATCTAACACATCAACTTGATGAAATGAAGTGGCAAGGTGCTTGAGACTGTCCCATTGGGCATACCAAAATTGTTGAGTGTGGTCGCATGGTGGCTTAAGATTTGTTGTTTAATAATGAGGCACCTCTGAAAGATGGAACTTTAACTTCTATGATGTCCCACCAAGCATGAAAAAATTGTTGATGCAAAATCATAACACCCCTGAATGGCTTAGTTTTGAGTGGGGCATACGGTGCAATTTGCATAACATTGGACCATCTCTCAATCTATGGGACATTTGGACTCGAGATGGCCCTCCAGAGAAAGTCAACTTCTTCTTCCTAAACTACCTACCACAAGCTACTCTAGTGTAGGAAAACTAATCTATCCTAATCTAACCATTCCAAGGAACTAGAGAGAAAGAGAGAGTGAAAGAGAGCCTACACTAAAGTGATGATACACCAGAAAAGGAAAGAGGTGAGATACTATGTTGAGGGAGGATGAAACATGGAAAAAGGAGATGAGGGAGGTCAGACAAAAGTGACACAGACCCAGGTCCAAATCCACCATTAAAACTCCATGAAACATGACATCCCACACCTGTAAATGTGAAAATACATGCATGCAGAAAATAGATCTCGAAAGGGAGATGCACGAGAAACAATAAAACACGATAAAGGGTTGAAGAACACCAAAAATCATGAGTTTATTTCTCTAGAAGGTGCACAGACCATTACATTTTTGCTCGAGACACAAATACGCTTTGCTAGGTGTAGGAGAAGGATTATAGCTCAAATGGAGTCAGAAATAAATTTTTAGAGTTTCTCCACACCCAAAATATCTCACTCTCAAATGAAAAGTGTTTACAATATATTGAACGTAGAGGCGAGAGATAAAGAAGAAAACTAGGACTCTCTTATGAAAGCTCAACTACCAACCATTAATGAGCTGCAAATCCACCTATAATCTGTCAATTCTAGTTTCCCATGTCTGTTTGGCATGTTGGAGAAGGAAATATGGTAAATCAGTTTAGATCTTGGTAGTTTAAGCAATTGGATCCCGTATTAATGGCTTGAAAGACTTTTTCAATATTTTCACCCATCAAAGCCTACTAAAAATAATAATTTATGCTTCCATTGTGTAGAGGAAGTTGATACCTTTCCAACGATACCAAATTTGTTGAGTTTGAGCACTTCAAAAGCATGCCCATTTGAATATTTGAATTGAATTCATACAAAATGGTAAAAAAACAAGTTTTGCAAAATAGATCTGCGGGCAAGAAATTCACTTTGTACCATTTGCAAAAAACACAAAATTCACAATACTTGCCACACAATTCCAATGCAGCCTAAAATTCACTTTTGTCCAAAATCCCCCGCAAGCCCGCAACCTTCTCATTTTCCATTTGTCATCCCCAGGCCGGCCGACCCGCATTTTCCACTTAGTAAAATAAATCCTTCTCGGGCCCATAATTATAACTTGTGCCTTTTGCAAAAAGTGCAAAATGTAAAAATTTCTCCTGCCACCTTATCAGTCCGCAATCTTCCCCTATGATGAAAAGTCTTCCCCATGCCCGCTGGTCCACTTTTGGCAAAAAATCCTTCATAGGCCCGCCTTCCTGCTTTGACACTCAAACATGGCCATGTGTCCCTTTTTTCGACCTGGACATGTGGAAGCTTCACACACGTTTGGGACCCGATTTTGGATTCGCCCCGAAATATTTCTTAATGGACATGTGAGGCTTTCTACTGGTTCTTTTAAACTTAGCCAATTTGGGCTTTTGAGTGAACACCGTATTTCTCCATTTTTTTCCTATGTGATTTGATCTCCTTTGACTTCGCTTTTGCTCCTTCACAAACCCTACCCCTTCATTTTTGGATCTAAAATGTGGGCTTCGCATGACTTAACCGACCCTTATGATTTTCTTTTTAAGGTGCGGGGTCATTTTTGATCAGTTTTATCGGGAGGAAAAATTGGGATAACATATACATTGATCAGTAGATGATATACTATGCATATATTTGGACTATTGACATATTGTTATTCATAGTTTGATTATGTTGCATTAGATGATATTGGTAGACAACTCGATATATGTTTATTTGCATTATTTATATTTTATATTGACACATTATACTCTGGATGTTTGAGTAGAATTATAATCTCATGAATGTTAGTATCAAATTATTTGATATGTTGATAGATGATAGAATTACTTAATTTTGGATGTTGAGTATTAATTTTTATATGTATATTTGTCTCGATGTTGTTAATATGGCTATAAGGCCAGAGAGGTATATTTTTGTGTTGTAGGATATTTTATCACATGCATCGAAAGGGGATATGGGACCAACCATGGAAAGATGTAGGGTGTTGAGAAACGGGGCCAAATTTGACAACTTGTGTAATGTTATGTTGTGTAGTCGCATGCCTAGTTAGGAGGTTTCTCATGGGGGTGACCTCACATGTGTGGCCATGGGATGAAATTTTTCCTTTTCTTTTAATTTTTGTGTGTTTTAATTGTGTTCATGTATTTAATTATTTGAAAAACAATTCACTTTATTAACAAGTATTATTATGTCTTAATTAGCTAATCCAACTTAATTTATTAACTAAAATAAGGATGTGACAATGCGATAATTATGAGGGTAGAGGGTTTTGATATCTTGAGGATGTAGGATAGATTTGTGTTGGTTTTTGGGTCATGTACCCTTCCTCAACTTCAAAATTCGGATTTTGACTTGGGGGAATTTTAGAGACTTGTGTGACAAGCTAAGTTTGTCCCATGCCTCTTAAATTCACCCAACAACCCTACCTTTAGTATGGGGAGTTAATTTTTGACTTGTTTATCCATTTTGGAGTGTAAAAGGGTGAAAATAATCACACTTTCCTACTTACCACAATTAAGTGATCCTTGGTAGGCATGGTGTGCAAGTTTGAGTGTCTTTTGGGTTGTCATAGTCTTACATATTCGTTTATTGTCTTAGGCATGGTGTTTTGACTTGTGTGTGGGAATGGAGGAATGATGAAGTGACATCCTACATGGATCAACCTCATCATCCTCACATTCCATTTCTATTTATTGATGGAATTTGATGGAATGGGGTTACTTGTTAATTTTCTTCCTCTTGCATTTTAGGAATTAGACCTTGTTGGAGCTACTTTTGGAGTTTGCTTGGCTTGGATGTGTCAAAAATATTGTGGAGTGAAGACTCTTGTAAGCTTGATGGATAGGTAAGACCTCCATCTTTTTTATTTTCTTATTTGTCTTTGTAAATGTAAAAATGGTGCATTTTAAACATTATATGAGTGTTGTGATGGTTTTTTTTTGTGGTTGTGATTTATGAGACCATTGGGGAGGTAAAAGGGAGTTTGTGAGACATCCATTTTGGAGGGAGTGTAATTGAGAGTTTCACCTATGGTGAGTGAAAATCAAATCATGGTCATTTTTGCATACTTGCAAGGGGAGAGATAAGGATATTTTGTTATTTTGTTTGTGCACTGGAGGCTTAGGGTGAATCTCCTACTTCATTTGGGAGGAAAAAGAGGTGGTTCCCATATTCCTTTCTCTGGTTGGTTTGAGATCAAACCTATGTATTGTTTGGGAAAGTTGTGAAATTTATTAAGTATGTATTTTTAGTTGTGTTGAATGTTTTAGAACGTATGTTTTTGTGGAAGCCATGTTTGTTTTAAAATTTGTCATACTTTTTCAAGATCCCACATGGTTACTTGTTAGGAATCGGGGGCCAATAAGGGGATGAATTCTCATCTTATTGGATTAAAGGTCGGGCAGAGAGCGTCGCCTATTCCCCCTTCTTTGTTTTGTGACTCAAGTTTGCAGTGAAAATGGAGAATGCAATATTAAAGAATACAAGTTGGAGAAGACATGTAAGAAGACTTGTTTGGCCTTGTTGAAATCCCTATTTTGTATTGATCACATTGTTATTCCCACTTTGAGTGGAAGTTGTAATATTTCATGTTTGAAGGAAATTTGTAATATTTCTTTTATCTCAAATTGGAATGAGTTAATGAGTGTAGAAATATCTCTTGGTTGCTTACCTTGTTGGAAAGGATTAGAATTTCTGAAAGAAAAGGGTTTGAACCTCTTCCATCAGAAAAGAATGATTTGGAAATCGTAGTTTTCATGATTGTATTTTAATGTTATAGTGAAGGGAAAACTTAAGTTGTTTATTGTCTTGAAATGAAATTGTCCTAAAAATTTAAGCATTCATGTTGCAATATATATTCATGTATATTTGTGGAAAAGAACCAAGATGTATTGAAAAGGAATGTGTTGAATTATTGTTGTTTTAGTTGGAAAAATGGAACATATGAAATAGAATGAATTGTAGTAATGTCATACTCACTTTTTACTTTTATTGCAAAAATGGAAGAATAGAATTTGAGTTGTTGTTTTGTATTTGAAACTAAGAAACTAGATATACTATCACTTTACATAAAATGAATATAAAACACCCTTATTAAATTTAGTATTGCATTAAAAATCAACTCAAGAAGAATTTTTGAAAATCATGTTTTGTTGAAGGTTATGTTTTTCATGAATAGAATCGCCACCATGTGCAGAGTGGCGCTTTAGAACTCGCGCCAAAGACAGAGCGGTGGTCAATTAACCACCCCTAGGCAGTGGTGGTGGTCATAGGACCGCCGACTGGGTAGGGTGGTGGTTTCGTCACTTTTGACAGAAAAATAAATTTTCATCCATGAACAACCCAATTTCAAATTTAAGTAAAATCTAAGCTTAAAAATTTAACTAGTAACCTTCCAACAACTAGGAATCAACTAAATCTAAAGGATTTAACCTTCCAATCTCCATTTTAACACTCAAATGTGTAAAACTCATGGATCTAAAAGAAATGGGGTTTCCCCAATAGTTGAACTCAAAACAAGAAAATGATTTTATTAAAATAAAAAAATAGATCTAAAGGATCTCTACATTTAGCAAATGGGTAACATTACAATGGAAAAATATTTCATCTAACTTCAAATATTTTTTTGCAATGGTTACTAGTCCTCCTTACTCTCATGGCTCCTCTTCTTCCTCCTCCTCCTCTTCCAAAACCTGTAAATAAGAAAAGAAAAAATGAGGTTGTTTGAGGAAAATAGGAATTAAAAGAGAACCATAAGGAAATTTAGGAAATCTAAATCTAAGGGCTAGGATAGATCCAATCCTATGGACCAAATTAAACCCTACATCACTTAAGTGGAAGGGTATTTTGTGGGAATGTAACTTTTAATAAAAAGAAAGAACATGGGTAATGGGGTGAATGGGGTGACTTAGTGGTTAGGTAAAACAATTAACCTTTGGGTTAGAAAATAACCTAACCTTGGTGATTGATAACTAATTTAACTAATGGGACTGAGTAAATGTTATAAAAATTAAATATAACTTAGGAATTAAATTATAATATTGTTGTTGCAAATCAAGAAGACCCACGGATGTTGATCAGATTTCTAGTTTGATCACCCTATGCATCTAGTGTGATTGCACAACATTGAATCCTCTTCCCAAGTGTGGGACTTGCAAAATGGAAGAGGAATCTCCAGATTAGAGGTTGGTTCCTCAACTCCTCTGATCAGCTAATTCACTTATACAATTGCAGAGGTTTAAACTCCTAAGTCTTCTCTAAATTCCAAGGAGACAGAGATAGAGAATGCAAAAAGAAAGAACTAATGCTAATAGGTGATGCACCAAAGGAGTTGTAGACACCTGATGCTACATGCAATACACAATCCACAAGGAAACACAACACAAAACATGCACAAATACTCAAAATGTAATGACAGATCAAGAAAACAACGATAGATATATGAAAGGATTGAAGGATTTTAATCACAGAACATATATCAACATCTCGATCCAATACAAGACATTATAAGTGATCCAAAGGCAAGAAAAGGTGTTGCTTTACATGGAAAGGTAAAATTTCTTCACAAATTCTGCCAAGGAGGAAGAAAAAGAAAGTTGCAGAGATGAGAAAGTGTCTCTTTTTGCCAAATGAACTCATTCTCGCTTTTACAAAGGCAAACCACCATCCCAGAGAGAGAAATGCGGGAAAACGTGCAAGGGGTTCAACCATTGACCAAAATGCCATCAAAATAGCATGGGCACCCTGACATGCACCCATTCCCTAAAATTTTTAACCATGCTGGGAGAGAATGCGAGCCATTCTTCATTAAAACGGTGGTCAAACGTCATTTCGCAATGACCACGTGCGGAGGAATTTCTTGATTTATCTCTCCAAAATACACCAAAATGCAAAAATGATAGCAGAATCAGAGAATTTTACCAGTTTTCCATTGATATAAAGAATGTGAAAATCGAGCTCTGGATCGAAAGATATGGCGATTTGAAGTTTTAGGGCAAAACAGGGCCAAATCGGGTCGGTGGGAATTTTTTTTGAATTTTTACCTTTTTGGTCATTTGGAAAATTTTCCAAAATTTCCCCGTGCTCCACCAGTTCAGGTGCCACGTGGCATGTTTCTATTGGCCATGGGCCATCCTTCAAAAAAATTTCTTGCGCCAACACTTAGTCGATTTTTCCAACTTTCTCCCCTGGGCACGTGGCAAAGCAAATGATTGGTCGGCAGGCCTGCGAGGAAAAATTATTTCTTTTGAAACCTTTACCAAAACACTTGGTAAAAAACCAAGTTCTCCTCCAACCCCCGCCACTTCTTTGGACACGTGGCATGTCCTGATTGGCTGCGGGCCTTCTAGGGGAAAATTTCCCACAAAAACTCCGCCGAGCCATAACTTGAAAAATACATGGAGTTAGGAGGAAAACTTTACCTTTCTGGAAAGCTGAGAAAGAACTCTATCCAATGGTGTCACTTCTACAAGGTTTTGAGTTCTTGAAAAGAAAAATTTTGTGACTGATGCACAATAGAGGGAAGAATGAGAGGAGTTAGCCACAAAATGAGGGGCACATTTTGGATAACAAATATTTAATTAATAATTTAATTCCAGTGTTCATAATCTTGTGTAGAAAACCCTAATCAAGAATTTTATTAAGTATTATATTGTTTAACCTTGCTTACACTATTTAACAAAAAAATTATTACCGTAAACTTGTCTATTAATTTATTAGTTCTCTTTGTTTTGAGGGTAGAAATTTGTGGGTGTTACACATAATGCTACCTATATGAACACTCTCTTCATTATTTTCTTCATTCCTTATGCACTTTTCTGTCACCTTAAGTTGTTATTTAAGTGTTTCCGTGAAGCGATCTTGATTTATTTGATTTAAGTTGATTTTCCCATTGGATTGAGCCATCTTTTGCATGTGTTGGGCATGTCCACCTTGTTGTTCATTTGTGGGAAAACCAAACTTTTAAGAAGTGAAATATGATTGTATTTTAATATCTCCCTAGGGCCATCCCCAATATTGAACTCCAATGTCCTAGAAATAGAATTTTGAGAGAAAATTACATAGTCCACGACAATTTTTCCATTGTATGTTTTACATTTGACACCTCCGACCTTGGCCACATTCCAATGTCGTTATAGATGACCAAAACATATGAGCTACATAGCCCTAATATTTCTGCTCCAAAGTGTGTCACACTCCCATTCCCATCTTGTGAGTCTCTTTTCCAAAGTTGGTCCCCATTTTCTTCAAGCCATAATGGATTTGTATCCCCTCTTTCATCAAGGCATAATGGATTTTTATTCCCTATTTCATCATTGCTCAACTAAAGGGATTGATTGTTTGATGTCCTTGCATTGAAATCGCCTATTAAGAAAATTTCTCCTAAAGAGCTAAAAACATAAATGTGTTTTTTCAAAGAAAGATAAGGATCTTCATTATCTAATTTTTGCCTCCCGTAGATCTTTGACCTTTTAGGGCAAAGTAGCATACATGTAGCGTGATTGTTACTTCAATCTTTTTATTTTCATCCATATGAACCGCTTATTTCAAGGCCCCTCCTTTTCTATTGATATGGTTTTGTCCCACAACTCCCTTATTACTAATATTGTGACTCTTCCTTGCCCTTTACTGTTTTTGTCCTTCATTCCATAACGATATTTTCTTGTACCCTTAAAGGCATGGAACTTGCATCTGTCATGTTCATGTATTCCTGTAAGAATAATAAAATCTTTCTCCTCTGCTATGGACCTCAACCCTGGTCCTCTTATCCATGGGTAACCTATAAAATTCCAACTTACCATGTGTAGATATTCCGTGGGGACCCGTATCCGTATTTCTTCTATGGAAAACGCTCATTGATTTGGGCTTTTCCATTCTACAACCACGCATGACTTTCCAACCTATCTTATTGTTTTCAATTTATCCCATTAATTCCTTCTCTCCTCTTGATGGAAAAATGTTAAATCGTTATCAAAATATATGTGAGTGCCTCCATGCATTTCGTACTCTTTAGGATTGTCTTCTTTCATTTCCTTCTCTTGACCAATGTTACATGCCTATTCTTTCCTTCCTCTATCTTCCTTTTGCTGAAAAAACCCTGTCCACTCCAACTTATCTTTTAAAAAGTCTCTTGTTAAAATATCATGGCTCACAAGACATGCAATGAAAATGCGCGCATTTTCAACTGTTACAGCACCCCCGAGCTCTCCGTACGCGCTCACCAAGCGGCAAGTACTGCTGCCTAGGCTTACCAAGGGCGCACTGAATACGGATAGTTTTGGGCACAGTTTTCTATATATTTTTGAAATATTCAATCAAATCAACCTAATAAAACACGCCACGTAATAACAGTTTGCAGTACAGTTTATATTATATTGCCACCTGTCAAAATCATGTACTCGCATTTTTGCTTTGACATTCCTCCATGTGCGCAGGCCGGGGTAAATAGCCCGCTGCTGTCACCAAATTGGACCCTGCCCTCGCTCGCCGTTTTGTTCATGTGCGCGGGCCCAGTTATGTCCTTCTCTGCGTAGTCCTTAGTACTATGGAACAATACAAAATGTATATTAGTGGAACGTGCAACCACGTGGAATGAAAATATCTCATAACTATTATTTCGAAGACTATGCAAAGATTTACCGCTGTTTCCCTCGCCGAAAGAGGTAAAGAAAGGTTGTGAAAATTAATAAGCAATCAATACGACCTTTAATGGAAAAGTACCCTATCTTTGGCAGCATTTAATGCTTGAAATTTTGAATGGTCCCTGTCCATCGTCCACGTTATGAAATGGAAGGCCGCGAACATGGAATGAAAATGCCCCTTCTTTTGCCATTATTGAGCGCTCGAGCTCTCCAATGTGCATACGCGGCCTAGGCTCAGCCAAGTAATGCACTCGCGCTCAGACATTTTCGAGTAGTGATTTGGCAGAGAATACTGTTACATAATACACTGTATATGACACTGCACTGACCCTTGATTAAAGGGCACATGGCCTCTTTAATTCTGGCTTACCAACTCAACTCTAGTCATTCATTCTGCCGTTTTTACTTGTTGCAGGAAATTACCTGTCCATGTAAAGAAAACATTGATCTATGCTGCTATGCAGTTATTCTCTTTGCTGAAAATTGAATCCAGATCTAAGAGATGATCAGTGCTATAAGTCCACCTTCGTTTTGCCAAGAGTCCAGAAGATCTTTTGATATTGTGTTGTTTGAAAGCTTTGGTATAAATGGAGCTCAATCTTGAAGCAAAGTTCATGAACGATAAAGAGCCGGTGAGTCCCCTTGGACGGACTTTCAGTACTTCCTTGCTTACATTATGCAATCAAGCCATATTTGAGATGGAAAGTCCCGTGGATGTGTACAGCGCCAAGAAAGCCATTAGGGATATACTGTTGCCATGCAATCCCCGCTTTTGCTGTATAATGGTAACTACCTTTTAGTTATCCTATTACAGGTATATAATGTAACAATATATTACTGAATAAGAGGCTTGAATATTTTGGTTTGATGGCAGACTGAGGATAGGAATGGAGTGCTGAGTTGGGAAAAGACTGAAGTAAACGTGGACGATCATGTGATTGTTCCAGAGTTTCCCCCGGCCAGAATGACTACGACGAGTTTGTGAATGATTATATCTGTAATATACACCTCACCCCTCTTCAGAAATGTCGGCCCCTTTGGGAGTTCCACATTCTAAACTACAATACCAGCAATGCAAGGGCCACACTGATTATAAACATGGATCATTCCTTAGGAGACGGCATTTCCCTCATGTCTTTGCTTTTTGGCTGCGTCACAAGAGCAGACAATCCAAATCTTCGCCTCACCTTTCCTTCTTCCAAATCTCTTCCCAGGAAAACAACTAGTTCATACTGTTCATGGGCTTTCGCTGAGTTTTTCTATGGGATATTGCATAGGCTGTTTATGCTGGTGCTTGTAATGTGCTACACTGTTTCTGATTTCATTATCGGCTTGCTGAGAATGAGATGGATGGAAGATAGCAAGATGCCTATTCGGGGGCCTCCGGGTGTTGAGATGCTGCCTAAAGTCATGTCCTCCGTCGTCTTCCCCATTGAAGAAATTAGAAAAATAAAGAATTCTGTTGGAGGAGTAACTTTTTCTATCTCTCGACTGTTTTCGTATTTTGGTTTGGTTGTAGTCCTTTCATACTTCAAAACTTCCATTGAGATCATGACATTGATTGTTGAATTATTTCTGCAGACGGTAAATGATGTGGTGATGGGGATAATATTCTACGGTTTGCAACAATATTTGAAGAATGCATCTTCTCACGGTTCGAAGATTGCACCTCGTTATTTCTAAGTTTTCATTATAATGAAGGATAAGGAGGACGGGATAGTGATTAACATTTTGTATTATTGCAGAAGAGCATACAGCAGCTCCCAATGAGCTAAAAAAGGCGAATTTAAGAGTAACAGGCCTTGTTGCGATGAACACTAGAGCAATGTCCGGACTGAAGGTCTCACAAAATCTGTCTCTGCCATTTATTTATGTTGAGTTATCTGCAGAGTATCGTATCATTTTTTCTATTTTTGCTGGACATTGCAGAGTATAGAAGAAATGCTGAAACCTAACAGTGGAACACCATGGGGAAACCGCTTTGGGCTGTTACAAATCCCTATACCCATGGCAGATATGAAGAGTCCATTAGACTATGTTCGTAAAGCAAAACAAATCATAGATAGGAAGAAAATGTCGCTAGAAGTGTTAGTAACCAGTCGAGTATTGGGTTTCTTAGGCCGGCAGGTATGTGAATTTACTATACAAATGATTGTTAGTTTTGAACAAAAGATTTTACATTATTGCGTATTGCAGGCTTCTGCTGCATGCTTCTATAAGACCCTGGCAAATACGACGTTGGCAATAACGAATTTGGTGGGCCCGATGGAGAAGATAGCCATGAATCGAATTCCAATTAAGAGCTTCTTTTTCTCTGTATCCGGTTTGCCTCAGGTAAAGAAATAACCGTTCCTTGCTGTTTTATGTTGCATGTTTTATCCCCGAACGAAAACAACTTTAAAAATAAAGAGTTGTCTTTTGCAGACGCTTCTTTTGACGATAGTGAGTTATATGGGCAGTATGAGAATCACAGTGATAGGTGCCAAAGGTTACGTGGATACTGAAACCCTAGCTAAGCATTTTCGCGAGTGTTTTGAGGAGATAAGCGAGGCTTCCAATCCATTTCAGGGTTAACGAGTTGGTGCGTCATCATTATTATTTTAAAAATAGTTAAAATAATTGTTCGTTCACCAATAACCTCGATCTAAGCATTATTCTTTTTACTCCTGTTTCTCAGACAATGTCGTTCGCTGTACGACAGCTCTGCTTTATGATTCTTTATATATATATATATATATAACGTTTATGTTGGCCCATATTCGTCAAATGGTTAGAAGTTATCACTTATATATAGTTAGCACTTGCAATTAAATTAGTTATCGTATGAAAGTAATGTAATTAAGATGTTGATAAGAAGGTATTCAAGAAATTAATGTTGAAAAATTGAAGATGAAAGATTATATAAAAGAAGGGCGAGGATGAAAGGGATTGATGGAAAACTTTTATTCATGTGAGGAATTTATTGAAGGGAACATAAGTAATATTCTTATTTCATCTAATAAGTCATGTATGGACAACATGTCATTTTTCTAAATTAACTTGAAAAATGACACTTTTTAACTGATTAGCAATTTTTTGACATTACATTTGTATTTTAAAAACATAAGTATTGAACTAATAAAGAAGGGGTAAACTCGATAGCAAAATATGGTATACTAAGAATAAATTTTAACACAATATAAGCTAATAGCCACTTCGATATTCTTCTTTCATATGATCATTCGCATATGCACCACATGTCATTGTCGGAAATAACCTAAAAAGTGCCACTTTTTAATGGATTTGCAACTCAGTAAAACTACTATAATGACATTTTAGCGTGTATTAATAACATAAGTGTTGAACTAATAAATAAGATGGAAAACATAATAGAAAATATGGTATACTAATATAAAACATCAACACATATGTTAAGGGTCACTTCAAATTAGATATCTATGAATATTGGTAGGAAAGTGTACATCAAATTCACCGTACCACAAGGGACAA
The DNA here is from genome assembly GCA_018340775.1 of Taxus wallichiana var. yunnanensis. Lineage (NCBI taxonomy): Eukaryota > Viridiplantae > Streptophyta > Pinopsida > Cupressales > Taxaceae > Taxus > Taxus wallichiana. The sequence goes on from CM031243.1 coordinate 785,725,782, forward strand.
TATTTTTCGAAACAAAATAAATCAAAATCGTAGTGGTAATTAGTCTTTGAGTTACACTCTTACGCGTTGGAAAAGTATTAAGGAGATATGGCACATGTTAACCAAGGGTGGTGGTACATGTACGAAGACACCATTCCATTAGAGCTATGTTCGTGGAGAGATATGCTCATGGTAGGCACACACCAATTGGATGTAATCGAGTCTCCTTCACCACCACTTGTGGATATAGAATCTTATAGATGTCTAAATCCCTTGTGGTTTTTGCATTTCCCACCATTCCCCTACGAAAAGGTGTCAACACTAATGGTAAAGAAAAGGAAATCCTCACACTTGTAAATCAATAATATGGAGAATTAAGGAGAAGAGGAAGCATCATGAAGGAGGATTGTGTATTTTTGAGTTGCTTATAAACCGTGGAATTCATATTTTTCTTTTTATATGAATAAAAAGCACAAGAGTTAATTTGGTGAAACATTGAAAAGAGAAAGAATAGGATATGCAAACACATGTCTTCGACCTACTAAACATAGGAAACAATTGTGAAATTGAGTCCTTGATTTTCAATACCCTTAGTATCTATAGTCGGTCTGGCTAATGTAAACCCTTGCAATGTTGTGCATCAAGAGAGGCTAATCCATTTCCATAGTCAATTGAATATAGTACCCTATGTTAATCGATATCTTGGAATCAAGGGGAGAGTGGATATCGTAGTTAGGCTAAACATAGTTCTCATACTCGATAACATTACCAAAAACACGGTAGTTATGGAGGTTTTAACCCTTTTTGAAGATGACAAATGTAGTTTCTAAATATATACAATTAACTCAACGATCATTGACCTACAAATGGAAGTTTACATAACTTGTTGCTCTTTGTAAAATAATAATTATTGGTTGATGTTGAATGTCATACAAAAATGAAAGTGATCTTTTCCTTGTATTGTTTGTATTTAACATTTCAACAAGAATTATTAATGACTTCAAAACATTTCCTTCTTATGATGTTCCACCAACCCGCTTTTTGTGATCAAATGTGGGCAATTTTAAAATGCATGATTTCATCTTAAGTGTGAATGAATCTCATTTGTTGAGCTCTACTAACTCCTACATATTTGGGTCAAAGCATATGAGTGTGTCCCACTTGGTGGAAAATATATAGTAAAATTTTACTAGTAAATAAATATTTAAAAATACTATAAAAGCGTTTAAAATCAAGTAAATTCTAGATGCCCTACACCTTGGTGTTTATAAGCTCTTACAAATACATGTTTGGTCATATTATATGTGTTTGGTTACATTTTGGTTATCGGACATATTTTTCTTCAAGTACAAAAACTACAAAAAAGTGGGACAGGGGAAAATTATAGTAGGGCGAATATTAGTTAATTCACGAATATTTCAGTTGTTGAAATTTGAAATTGGTAAATTTTTTAGCAACAATTAGTACTGTGTCACCATAAATTTTTGGGTACAAGTTAATTTTAGGGTTCAATTCACCATTCCCACGAAATAGAAATTCACATAATTCTCCTTAATCTATTGGCTAATAGCATTATTTATATGCTACCGGTGACATCATATATTATGTTGTTTACCGATAGCATAAAAATGCTATTATTCGATGATATATTTTATGCTATTGACTAAAAACATATAGTTGTGTTGTCACCAAGAGCATAAAAATGTTATCGACTAGTAAGCATTGTTTATGCTACCGACCACCAGCATATTATATGATGTCATCACAGTAGCATAAACTATGACATCGCTTTGGTAACATATAAAAAAATATCTTCTAAAGTAACATTTAATAACAATGTCATGATGTCTTACTTATCTCCATTCGCGTGAAAGTCAATTTTCACATATTTGGAAATGAATTTCTATGAATTTTTTTGGGGTGTCTTAAATTTTCCCTGAATGGGACACAATTATATGCTTTCACCCATTTACCACTATTATCTTCATATTGTGCAATGATGTCTCCCCAATGTTACTTGCAATGTATGCATGTATTAGATTGAAACTAAGTCATTAAATTAACCTAACACCAAGTAGATTTGAGCTTAATCTAATATAAACAAAAACATCATGATAAAGAATAAATGAAAGTTAAAGTAATTATGCATTAAACATAAAATCAAACATCAAATTCAAACCTCCATTGATTTTTAGATTGTAAGTATTTTTTTTTGTGAACTGGACACAACCATACACGATCATGGAATTTATTCAAGGAAGAGGAAGAGATCTCACCAATATGGCTTGATTTCTATTTTGTGTTATTTTCTTACTACTCTTAGCCAAGTAGAAAGGAGGTTTGAACAAATTTTTTCAATAACTTTGTAACGCCCACAAAACACAAACTCAAATGACATGGAAAATGTCGAGTAATTTTTTTTTGAAGTCTAAACGACACCACAAGAGATCACAATGGGCCACAACTAACTCACGATAGGCTTGGAAAAAAATGACTACCTAGGCACGAGGAAACATATGACACCCTTCATGAACAAGACACAACATAATGGTCCAACCATGGAACATACTTGTAAATTTGGGGCATCCCACAATGTAAAATATTTTAAAGTTATGTATTTACTGAAAATGTCTTTCAAAACTTGACTTTACGATCTACAAGATTCATGATTTTATTCATACAATTCTTATTACAAAGGTGAACTTCTGTCTTTTATACTAATGACTAAATTTCTTAAGATCAAGTTTTCTGAAAGAGGATCATCAATAATATGTCAATAATTTGCTTAATTCGTTTATTTATAAAGGACATTTTCCATATTTCACAAGGTTATTTATTCATACTCAAGCTACGATATCTTGTTTCCTACCTCCATTGCACAAGGTGACAAGCCCAAGTTGCAGTTGAGGGAAAGTTCCATTTAGTTTCGAAACTCCAACCTCCTTGTTAAAGGATCAAACATTTAACAACAATTAAGAGAAGATTACAAGGCACTTTAAAGGAAGTTAGAGGAAGAAGATCAAATTGGATTCATATTTAACATCTCATTAGTTATTAACCATGATTTTATTGGGGCTAAGAATATATCTAGAATGATTAAAGGTTTCACTTAGGCTTCACTGACAAGTTTGACATAAGTATACAAATTATGTTTTCAATGGGTGAGATAGATTGAATGCTTTCTTATCAGTTTCCTCCTACTTATTATGATCTTATCATCTTCCAAAATATAATCATTGATTTCTCCTTAAGAACATTTAAGGACTCGCCATAAAAAGGGATAATGTTGATTTGTTTAGCTTGGGAAAAAAGGGTACATATATTGATATATACAAAAGATAGTTTCCTCTTTGATCACTTAAGGGCTCAAATGTTATCAAGTAGATCATGACTACATAAATTTATTCATATATATATATATATATATATATATATATATAATAAGGATAATTTAACCCCTTATAAATATACCTATAATCGAACTAATGCAAGGACCTAGGAGGTTCACGAGGAAATATTTTGACTCGAAAAAGGCTTGCCATTACACCAACTAAAGAAAACATGGTTACATGATTTCTATTCGACACGACATATGAACCAAAGAGACAAAACAATTCTATGGAACTATGACTAGTGAACAAGAAGGTAACAACATTGATCAAACAATGCTATACTATTCCTAGAATTCCTATAATACATTAAAACCACTCATAACAATACAGTGATAAAATTTATATTTTCCATGATAGTAAATACAAGTTTTAGTTTCATATTTTAATGAAAACCTTACTCCAAAACACATATTACTAAGGCACTAATCTTCTTCTAAAATTTCCACATAACCCATTCAAGAGTTTTACAACATAATAAACATTCGAACAAAAGAACTTCATAACCAAAAATGAAGAAATTTTCTACAATTCTTTCCCTCATCTATTTGCAAAATCCATTTGCAACAAATTATACACCTAAATTAGTTCCCAAGAACTAAGCAAGATAAATCTACACATAACAACAAACCTCCTCACTAAGTCTATAGTTTTGGTTTTAAAAAGTGCATAATCCCTTTCCAGCATAAGTTCATTTGAAATCAACCATCATTACCAAGATCAAACCACTCTTGAAAAATAAGCGCATTTACATAAATCACCAAATGACATTATCTTAACAACAATTTCAGTCATAAATCAACAACGCATCTATATAAATAAATACCCCCAAATGTCCCAAATGATCTTAACAATTCTATCATGAGTCAACAACATATCAAAATACATACGTCATCCCAATTTAAATAAATTCAACGAGGTGCACAAATATATATACACCACAAAAGTCATCACGCATTAGAATTACGCAAGGTAGTTTGATAAAAAGAGTACTATCCATAAATACACACATGTAAATTTCAAATCTTGGTGAAAAAAATTAGTTGTGGTTCAAGCTTCATAAGGAATGGTCAAAGTGCCCCTTAAGGAAAACCTTAAACGTCTTGGTCCTACACCGGTGATTATCAGGAAATAGGGTATATGTCTAGTACCATAATCAATCCTATAGTAATATCCATGGTGCAAAATAACTAAATAACTGGGTACCTTCGCCATGATACTCCCTTCATACTTAGAACTAACCATTGTAGTCAATCACACAAAATTTTTGTATACCTATGGAAAAATTGAATTTCGAAGGGACCACTTACTTAGTCTAAGAAAGGAGAAGATGGAGGTCCAAAAGACCTCGAAAAAATCACCACTCAAGATTGGGCAACAATAGGGAATCAACTGACATTACGTGATCTATTGCCATAACCCAAAAGGATGATTAAATGTCCATAAAACTATAGTCTCTCCCAATTCAGATCGTGTACAATCTAGTGCTTGTCCGCCAAAGTAAGGTTTTCATAAGTCATGTGAACTATGCTCAAAATACCTAAAACATAAAGTAAAAATACATTGGTATTGATTCCACTAATCCAGATTATTTAAGGAATAACAAAGAGGGGGGGTTATAAATTGAGATGATAAAAACAACTTTCACACCCAAAAGAGGCATTCTCGATAACTACTTGAGTAACCGGATCTATAAGTCACAAAAATAGGAACAACTTGATTATCTAGGAAGAAAATCAAATCTAAAATAATAAGTTCTTATGAAAAGCAAGAGGTTTATAGTTACAATAGGCTTGCTTTCACAACAGAAATTACTAGCTATAAACAACATGATAAAATTGATACTCAATCAAAGAAATGCAGATAATACTTGTAGAAGGTTGATCACTCAAGCATGAAAACACAACATCCAGAGAAGGGGATAAATCTATGCTTGTCTAGTTTAACACTGATAACTATTATTGCTAAAAAAGTAGATTTCAAGAGGAAATGAAGGATATCCTAGCAAGGTGTCAAAACCCACAACAAAATGTAGTAGAGACAAACCAATTTTAGGGAAGAGAAGGTTCTATTTCATGATATTTTTAAATCTTAGCAATTGTAGCAATGGTAGGTTTATCTTGTATGATTTTCCAACTTCTACAAGTCACCCAAACACCTCACGAACCGTAGTAGCAAACCCTAGCTTGAATCATTGTCCACATATGTGTTGGCACTAAAACATTACTCACTCCCACGATGGCACAGAAAGGAACTCCAAAATCGATGAGTTGCATTTGTCATAAATAAATGTGGTCCAATGACTACTATGAACATAGTATGTACACCAAATGGGTTTATTGAAAAGGTCGAGAAAACATGTGATATACAAGATGAAACCCAAACTCCACAACCTTTCAAACATACTCCCACCCTATGTAAAAATGGGATGCAAGAACATGACCAGGGCATCCATCAAAGCAAAGGGGAAAAAAAATTTGTTTTGTTAGCTATAGTCACAGGTGTCTCAGGGGCCACGTAGGAAAAATGTGGAAGTGTATACACGAGGCAGGTAAACTATTTGAAAAAATCTTCAAAGAGATGAGGTCTCATGGGATTTCCATGATTTGGGGAAAGTTTTCTCCTCAAGGCACTATACGCACCCACAAAAGTGTTACCCCTTCACTCCTCAAAACTCATAAATTCCTCCTCCCAGAGAAACCCACGCAGCCAACAACCAGAGTAGAACAAGATATGCATAAAAGGATCTTATACACAACCCTGCATCACCATAAGCAACCAACAGGTGTCTAATCTGTTCAGTTCACCTTTTCCATCATGCCAATGCTAAATAGGAGCTTTGACATAGGTATGGATGTCCATCCCAACATAAGGAGAAGAGACTTTTTCATGATTTAGATGCAGGTGCCATGCGAGGAATGTATACGGGGGTAGAGAAGCTGCGACTAAGAAGGAGAATCTAGCGAAAAGACTGAAAATTTCCAATCCTTTAATTGTAGACCACAAAACCATGTGGTGAGTAACATTTTCAAGAGAGAAAAACAACAAGAAAACAAGGCAGATAAAATGAACGAACTAAACAAATCCATCGGCCAAGGAAGGAAGGAATGCGGTGAGGGTGATAATAAATGCATTAAAAAAGGGTAGGAGATCATCCACTCCCACCCGTAAACAAGCAATCAAGACAATAAATTTTTAGCCCAAAGGTAAGCTTCTCCCCCACGCCAAACACAAGGAATGGCAGATTGGTGGGTGGATATTTCCACAAAATTTTCCAATAAATTGCCATTAAATTCAAGGTATGCATGGAGCCAAAGGAGGGGAGGAACTAGTGGTTGACTTCAAACTCAAACATAGAACTATGACCAACCATGGTGCCATAATAGGATATCCTCTTATTTTGCGCGAAAAGAGGCTTGGTCTACGAGGAGCGATCAAGAATACAATATAATAGCTTAAAGATAATTAATAATAATATTGATAACAATTGGTAATAAAAATAATAATCTCTAATTGAGAATTAAAATATTATTATTATTATTATTATTATTATTATTATTTTACAGCTTAAAATAATTATTAATCATAATAATAATGGTCGATAGTCAAGCTCGATAAATAATAATTATAACCAATGATCAAAAATTCATAATAATTATTATTATATAGATATTTCTTTTAAAAGGACACGCCCTAACATCCTAAAAAAATAATATTCTATTAGAGCTACAACACCAAATCACCATTCAAGCCATCTCTATGGATTCGATAACATGATTTTCCTTCAAGAAGATAATCATAAAGGACACTACATGGAGGCTCACAAATAAAAGCATAAAAAATAAATGAGGAGGCAAGACGGAGAGGAAGGATGCTAATGCTTCTCTGTAACAAGGTTGAAGTCAACTAACAATCAATGAGAGCACTCAAAAATGTTCAACTTTAGTAATAGGGTCAACAAAGTAAGAATGTAGTAAATGAAGAATGTGGCATTACATTCTCCTCCCCTTAAGAAAGCATCGTCCTTGATGTGACATAACACGGAAGGAAGGAAAGGTGATAAGCAAAAAAGAACAAAAAAATGAAATTACACCCTATGGTAAAAATTTCATCATTAAAGCATGGCCATGGGGTACCCTTAGAAATATTTTGGCGAGTGTTTAACTTTAAGATCTATGTGAAGATTGGAAGTTCCCTCTTATTCATTAATTAATTAGCCTCTTTATGTTTACATTATTCCTAATTCAGCTTTCTTTAAAATTTCATTATTGTAGAATTTTAGTTTATTCATTCTTGTGGGTTCCCAACGTGAACTGTTATCACAACACCCTACCAGGGTCATACACAACACTAATGATTCACAAGAATAATTTTACATACTTACATGATGTACCACACCATAAGAGCTTAACCAAATCATGGAAGGAACGTACATGATCCACATATCATAGTACATATCATAGATCTATGGTGACATATAATACTTGAAAAAAGTGTACTACAATAACCAAAAATTCCCACAATTCCACAGATGAAGATTTCACATAACTCAAAACAATAGCTGCAAATACATAGTGTCAACAAGGGAATCAAATCCATATCCACAACATCACAAAACATATCCAACTAACATGAGTAACACATACATCATAGCACCACTCCCAAAGCATCACAACAACTCAACATATCTCCCGAAGCATCAATCACACACACAAATCTCTTATGCCTCCCTCAAGTCTCTTATGCCTCCCTCAAATATCTTATGCCTCCCTCAAATCTCTTATGCCTCCCTCAAGTAATAATAAATAAATAAATTTTCCTTTTCGCTCCCCAAAGAGGTGGTTTCCCTATGGCCCTAGGCACATAGAGTCTAGACACCCCTAACCCAAGTGACATAATAACTCATGGTTAAACAACCCATTAGTTATCTGTAACTCCTTGGGGCATACCCCCATACAAAGATGTGGATCCATAGGTCCCACCATTCCATGGTGCATCCCATGACCCTATTCCACACATCACAACAATAGAACCAACATAGCAATCCGATTCAAATGCCAAGTGGTGAAGTACAAGCCTTGGGCTAGGCTGTAAATTTTTAAAATTTAAAGAAGATCCAAATCAAGGAAATTTTTTTCCCAAATAGCCATATTTAGTAAAAATCTACATGTTAGTACCATAAACCAAGGAAATCCCCAAAATATAAAACATGTTAATCTAGAAAATTACTGGTCCTTGTAGAAATAAAATAAAAAGTTCTATTTACAAATAAAATACACATATAAGAATAGTACATTACGATGTCTATGTGGCCTTATATGGCCACCAAGGGGGTACTCAACGAGTTGCTAGACCTTAGAACATCAAGCCTCAACTCATAAAATAACATATCAATAATACAACTATCATCATCTCTATCTGAATCATCCCGCCACCACTTTGACAAGGCTAAACATAGTCATAGCTTCACTTAGGTTGAATCCATACAACCACAAGGAGAGAGAGAAAGAGGAGAATAGGTCATCATCTATTGAGCCTAAGGTCAGCTCGAGTTACTGGCCCATGGTACACATTCCCTCACTCCAAACATACACTTTTACCAATTTCTCGATTCGGTTAGCGTAAGGTTCACAACATAACATGTAACTACATCACTAACACAATGGTGGTTCACGCACATTAACCATAGTGTCTTACACATGGTACAAATACATGGTATATCACATACATTACATTCATGGTTTACAACACACCACATTACCACATGTTGCACCCAAAGTGCAATCATTGTATGATAGGGATCATATACTCACCATATTTCCTTAAATCATGACATGAATCATTACATATTACATGAATTATAATTATGATGAGCACAATTACAACATACAATCAACTGCCATATAACATGGGGATACACACATTTCTACACAAATGATAATGACATCATTATGAAATCCAGTTCACTACAAACCAACCTTGTCGTACAACATATCAACACAATCACACATAACAATATGATACATCATACTCAAATCCTCATTGGATTGATGAAAAAGATAGATAATACTCTCATCTCCAACACATCAACATGCTAACAGTTATGCAATAAGTGACATACACAACATGTATGCTCACAATATCACAATTACAACATAGTTCACATCACGCTTATATCACATTACTCTTCCAATATCCACCACCATCACGCAACACCATCACAACTCCAATTTGTCCCAAAGGTTTGAGAGCATGAACCTTCTCTCTGATACTAAGTGTAACACCCACAAAATACACACATGAATGAAATGGAAAATTTCGGGTAATTTTTATTTAATTCTAAATGACACTAGAAGAGATCACAATGGAAAACAACTAAATCATGATAGGCTTGGAAAAATAATGACTACCTAGGCATGAGGAAACATACGACACCCTTCACGAACAAGACACAACATAATGGTCCAACCACGGAACATACTTGCAAATTACGGCATCCCACGGTGTAAAATATTTTAAAATTATGTATTTACTAAAAAGTCTTTCAAAACTTGACTTTACGATCTAGAAGATTCATGTTTTGATTTCAATTACAATTACTATTACAAAGGTGAAACTGTGTTTTATAATAATGACTAAATTTCCTAAGATCAAGTTTTCTGAAAGAGGATCATCAATAATATGTCAATAACTTGCTTAATTTGTTAATTTAAAAAGAATTTTTCATATTTCACAAGGTTATTTATTCATACTCAAGCTACTGAATCTTGTTTCCTACCTCCATTGCACAAGGTGACGAGCGCAAGCTCCAGTTGAGGGAAAGTATCGTTTAGTTTCAGAACTACAACCTCCTTGTGCAAGGATCAAACATTTAACAACAATTAAGAGAAGATTACAAAGCACTTTGGAAGAAGTTAGAGGAAGAAGATCGAATTGGATTCATCTTTAAGATCTCATTAGTTATTAACCAAGATTTTATTAGGGCTAAGAATCTATCCAGAATGATTAAAGGTTTCACTTAGGCTTCACTTGATGAGATTGACATAAGTATACAAATTACATTTTCAATGGGTGAGATAGATTGAATGGTTTCTAATCAGTTTCCTCCTAATTATTATGACCTTATCATCTTCCAATATATAATCATTGATTTCTCCTTTAAAATGTTTAAAAGCTCACCATAAAAAGGGATAATGTCTATTAGTTTAACTTGGGAAAAACAATATATATATATATATATATATATATATATATATATATATATATATATTACAAAAGATAGTTTCCTCTTTGATCACTTAAGGGCTCAAATGTTATCAAGTAGATCACAACTACATTAATTTATTCATATATATATATATATATATTATAACTTTTATAAGGAAATTTTAACCCCTTATAAATATACCTATAATTAAATTAATGCCAAGACCTAGGAGGTTCACTAGGAAACATTTTGACTCAGGAAAAAGCTTACCATTACACATACTAAATAAAACATGGTTACATCATTTCTATTCGACATGACATACGAACCAAAGAGATAAAACAATTGTATGGAACTAGTGAACAAGAAGATATCAGCATTGATCAAGAAACACTATACTATTCAAAGGATTCCTATAATACATTAAAAATTCTCATAACAATATGGTGATAAAATTTATATTTTCCACGATAGTAAATATAAGTTTTAGTATCAATTGTTTATGACAACATTACTCCACAACACATATTTCTAAGGAACAAGTCTTCTTTTAAAATTTTCACATAACCCATTTCAGATTTTTACAACATAATAAGAGTTCAAATAAAAGAAATTCATAATAGAAAATGAAGTAATTTTATACAATTCTTTCCCTCATCTATTTACAAAATCCATCTGCAACAAATTTTTAACCTAAGTAAGTTCGCAAAACCGAGAAAGATAAGTCTACACATAGCAACAATAAGCTATTATCTAACAATATCATGAAAGGAAAAATTCTATTTCAAGAATTGGATCGAAGCTCGATAACACTAACAAATCATTAAATTATAATAAAATTTCCACCATTCCAATCTAAGAAGATAGTATTATACCTCGGGTAATAATAAAGTGTCTCAAATGCAACAAAATTTTAACCACCAAATGAGTAAAACCATAGGCATAAAGAGTTAGAAATAAAATGTCGAGTGCAAAAGAGAGTTCCATTATACAAGTTAGCATTCTAAACATCCATCCAAGTTTTGTAATACTATGGAATTACAAACCTTCTTAATAAGTCTATAGTTTCGGTTTTAATAAAGTGGATCACCCCTTTCCAGCACAAGTTCATTTTAAAGCAACCCTCGTTACCATGATCAAACCACTCTTGAAAAAAATGCATTTACATAAATCACCAAATGCCATTATCTTAACAACAACTTCAGTCATAAATCAACAACGCATCTATATAAATAAATACCCCAAAATGTCCCTAATGATCTTAACAATTCTATCATGAGTCAACAAGATATCAAAATACATACATCATCTAAATGTCAATAAATTCAGCGAGGTGCACAAATATATAAACAACAACAAAAGTCATCATGAGTTAGAATTAAGCCAAGGTAGTTATGAAAATAAAAGAGTATTGTCCATAAATAAACAAATGTAACTTCAAATCTTGGTGAAAATTTTGTTAGTTGTGGTTCAAGCTTCATAAGGAGCAGTCCATACAATGCCCCTTAAGGAAAACCTTAAATGTCTTGGTCTTACACCACTGATCATCAGGCAATAGGTTATATGTCTAATATCATAATCATTCCTATAGTAATATCCATGGTGCAAAATAACTAAATAATCGGGTACCTTCATCGTGATACTAACTTCATACTTAGAACTAACCATTGTAGTCAATCACACATAAAATTTTTGTATACTTGTGGAAAATTTGAATATTGAAGGGACCACTTACTTAGTCTAAGAAAGGAGAACATGGAGGTCTAATAGACCTGGAAAAACTCACCACTCAAGATTTGGCGACAACAAGGAATTAACTCAAATTACATGATTATTGTCATAACCAAAAGGATGATTAAATGTCCATAAAACTATAGTCTCTCCCAACTTGGTTCGGGCACAATCTAGTGGTTTTCTGCCATAGTAAGGTTGTCATAACCCATGTGAAATGTGCTCAACATACCCGAAAATGTAAAGTAAAACTACACTGGTCTTGATTCCACTAATCCAGATTATTTAAGGAATAACAAAAGGGGGGTTTATAAACCTAGATGATAAAAACAACTCACATACCCAAAGAGGAATTCTCTGATAAAGTAACTACTTGAGTAACCAAATCTAGAAGTCACAAAAATAGGAACAATAGGCTTGCTTTCACAACAAAAATTACTAGCTATAAACAATATGATAAAATTGATACTCAATCAAAGAAATGTAGACAATAATGGTATAAGGTTGATCACTCAAGCATGAAAACGTAACAAGTAAGGGAGGGGGATACATCTATGCTTTCCACTTTAACAATGATAACTATTATTGCTAAAACAAGCAAATCTCAAGAGGAACAAAGAGATTTCCCAACAAGGTGTCCAAACCCATAGCAAAAAAACAATAGAGACAAACCAATTTTAGGGAAGAGAAGGTTCTATTTCATGATATTTTTCAATATTAGCAATTATAGCAATTGTAGGTTTATCTTACCCGATTTTCTAGCTTCTACAAGTCACTTAAACACCTCACGGACACTGTAGTAGCAAACCCCATGTTGAATCTCTTTCCACACATGTGTTGTGCTAAAACACTACTCACTCCCATGATTATATAGGCAGGAGCTCACAAATCCACAAGTTGAATCTCTCGAAATAAATGTGGTCTCAAACACAGCCTTGATGTAGTATGTACACCGAATGAGTTTATTGAAATGGCCCGGGAAATACGTGATAGATAGGAGGAAACAAAAATACAAAACCTTGCAAACATCCTCCCATCTTGTGTCAAAATGGGACGTAAGAGTAGGAAAGGGGCATCCATAGAAGCACAAGGGAAAACATATTTGTTTTGTCAGCTATAGTTGTAAGTGCCTCAGGGGCCACGTATGCAAAGTGTGGAAGTGTATACACGAGACATGAAAATTATTTGACAAAATCTTCAAAGAGAAGAGGTTTCACGTGATTTCCATGATTTTGGGAATTTTTTATCTTCAAGGAAGTATCATGCAGCCCACAAAATTTTTGCCCCTTCACTCCTCAAAACTCAGAAATTCCTCCTCCCAAAGCAACCCATGTAGCCAACAACTAGAGCAAAACCGAATATGCAAAAAGGATCTTATAAACAACCTTGTATCACCATAAACACCCAACATGTGTCTAATTTTTTTAGTTCACACGTTTCCATTATGCACATAACCAATGCTAAATAGAATCTTTGACACATGTATGGACATCCACCCAAAGATAAGGAGAAGAGACTTTTCCATGTTTTGATACATGAGCCATGTGGGGAATGTATGCGGGGTAGATAAGAAACCACCAGGAGGGAGAAGATTATAGTAAAAAGCCTGAAAATTTCAAATCCTTTACTTGTAGACCACAAAACCATGTGGTCAACAACATTTGCAAGAGTAAAACAACAACAAAACAAGGTAGAGAAAATGAACCACTAAACAAAACCAGTGGCCAAGGGAGGAAGGTATACGGTGAGGGGAAATATTAAATGCATTAAAAACACTGGCAGGAGCTCAACCACTCCCACCCACCAACAAGCAATCAAGACGATAAATTTTTAGCCCAAAGGTAAGCTTCTCCCCCATGCCAAACACAAGGAATGGCAAATTGGTGGGTGGATATCTCCACTAAATTTACCAATAAATTTCCATTAAATTCAAAGTATGTGTGGAGCCAAGGTAGGGGGACTAGTGGTTGAAGCTTTGAACGCAAACACAAGACTACGACCAACCATGGTGCCAAACAAGATATCCTCTTCTTTTGCGTGAAAAGAGGCTCGATCTATGGGAGTGATCAAGAATACAATAAAATATCTTAAAGATAATTAATAATAATATTGATAACCATCGACAATAAAATAATAATAAAAGTAATAATCACCAATCGATAGTTAAAATAATAATATCATTATTATTATTATTTACAACTTAAAATAATTATTAATCTTAGTAATAATGGTCGACAGTCAAGCTTGATAAATAATAGTTATAACCAATGATCGGGAATTCATAATAATAATAATTATATAGATATTTATTTTAACGAGACACACCCTAACATCCTAAAAAAATGATATTCTATTAGATCTACAACACCATATCATCATTCAAGCCACCTCCTTGGATTCAAGAACACAATTTTCCTTTAATAGGATAATCGTAAAGGACGTTGTGAAGGCCCACAACTAGAAGCATCGGTAATGACACGGGAGGCAAGATAGAGAGGAAGGATGCTAATTATTCTCGTAATAAGGTCGAAGTCAATTAATGATCAACGATAACACTTACAAACATTCAATGCTTTAAAAATAGGGTCAACAAAGTAAGAACTAGAGTAAATGAAGAACAAGGCATTAGAAACATGAAAATGCTCCTATCAAGTGAAAATGTCATACAAGGATATGGTGTAAATTGAAACATGGTGTACTAGGTTTCTTATGTAGCTTTCAAGTTTTGGAGAAGCTTGTAACCTACTGAATGTGGGATAACCATAACGTAGAATTAAAATGGATAAGTATGATTAAAATATATTAATTAGAGATAAACAACTCATGGGAGTTGGAGGTGATATAATTAATCAACTAGGATTACTTAATAGACCGATTTAAGCTTGTAGAAGCCATTTCGAGATGGTTTAGAAGAATTTGAAGGATTTGAGAGGTGGATTTGACCAATAAGAAAACTTATTGATTAAATAGAGATTGAAACACTTAATTAACTAAGAATGGTAAAATAATTAACTAAAAGAGGATTATAACTAACAAAGTGTCATTAATTGACATTCGGGATTGAGGAATGATAGTAAATTAATGAAGTGTCATTAATTGACTAAGATGAGGGGTATTTTAGATAATTAATGATAAATCACTAATTATAATGGAATCACGAGATGAATATAATTACTATAAATTTAGTATTAAAGCGTGTAATCAGATTTATATGTTTACACTGGAAAAGAACCTCTAGGTTCAAAATCACTAAGGAAAATTAAAAATGTGTGTGTCATACATAATTGAACACATGGATACTATAGTTGTAAACTCATCAACTATTTTTGTATTATGGGTAAATAGTTTTGAAGGGACTATACCATGTTACAAAAAGAGCTCAAAAATCGAGATAGAGCAAATAATGCAATCAATAGTTTCGAAGCGGACTATACCCTATTACAAAATGGATCAAAAGCAAAAGCATCAACTATTAATAATTTTATACTAAAAAATTTATTCATGTAAAATTGTCACAAATTATTATATTAATTATTATAGATTGTATTACAATAATAATATAGGTTTTTTTCTTATTTTAGTAGTTAGAAAGAAATATGATTTTATGACGATATATTGTAAGAATTTTTAGATTTCTAGTATTAATTCATTCCAAAATTCTAACTATTTACATTTTTTTGTGAATAACATTTTATTACACAAAGTATAATACATGAAAAATAAACATATTAAACTATGATAATAACTAATTTCTATTTATTGTTAATGATGTAAGTATGGTTACAATTGAAACCCCCTTCCTCCCTCTAATACCTTCCCCGAAATCCCTTATGGCCCTAATATTCCTTTGTAAATGGGACCAAAGAAACATACATATGATTTCAAGTAAATACCATTAAACAACTTCCCTCCTTTATTTTTATGAAAATGACATTTTAAATTTGGTTTCTCATAATGTCTTGTTTGTGTGGAATCACAACATCCCCGAGTTGTCCCAATTGTTTATGGGGCATTCGGTGTGATTGCACAACATGGAGATTTTCTCAAAGTGTGGGATTGTGGAATTGGGAAAGCTCTCTAGAGAAAGGTCATTTCTTATTCCCAAATCTAGACACAACACTTCCAATTTTAAGAGAAACTAATCTAATCCTACCCTAATTTTTTCCAAGGAGATAAGGATAAAGGATTGCATGAAAAGTAAACCTATTCTAACTAGAGGTGATGCACCAATAAGGAATGTTGGATAATATGCACTTGCAAGGGAATGAAAATAACAAGAATGAAGAGGGTAATTAATCACCATAGATCACAACAATTATTACAAATCCATTCACCAAATAAACACAACCATTTAATATTTACACTAACAAACACAATGCACAATGAGGTAATTATAATGAGAGATCAGAGAGACATGATAACTGAAAAGAGGTTTTAGAATCATCCATAGGTTCATTTTATTGCTCCATAAATTGATACGATGCATTACAAGGAGGTCAATAGGCATAAAAATTACATTACCATTACAATAGAAGGCTTGAGATATACAATTTTCTCCTAGAAAAGAAATAAGGGAGAGGAAAAGGCAAAAAATCCAACCTTTTGAAATCTTCCTCTATAAATTGTAAGCATCACCCTTACGATGCATCCCCTCGGTCGAGCTTAGGGAGCTTGGCCCTTTACCCTATCTTATGACTCGATCAATGTGACCTCCACTCACTTGCCAAAGTGATCTCTCCATCAGTATGACTAGGATCCTAATCCACATGGATCTTGTGGAATTCCCGACCTTTCCATGCATTTTCTTGAGCTTGGGGAAAACCCATTTCCATCTCACCATTTGTAAAGCCATTTATATAAATACTCGTCACTTATTCGATGCCTTCCTTGATTTAATGATTACTCACCATCTACCTTTGTGGGCTATTGATGATCTTCGTGCAAAACTCGTGGATCGAGCTTCCTTACTTCCAAGATATAATACCATTCACCACTGATTCACCAAGGTGAGTTGATTCCAATTCTCTCGACTAACATGGCCCTCTAAACTCACCGAGTCATCCGTTCGTGATGCATCTTTTAATGCGGGCTCGATTAGTTACTGGCCAATGTCGTCAAGCTCTTTAGAGGTTTGCATGACTATAAATGTAACTTATCTCATTGAGCTATTTGGTGAGTCATTTTTCAAATTTTCCCAACAATGTAACTTCCCAGCTCGTTGAGTAGCTCACCAAGCTGCTTTTCGAGCTTGGTTGTCCTATCAAGGCCCAAATGTAATTTTTACCTCATAAGCCCTATTCATTGTTTTTTTTTCTTGTTTCGTAAGCTTGAAGAAGATTGAAAGTAAGGTATTTTGAGACCTTACAAAATTTCTCCAATTTTCCTCATTTTGAGACCGGATGTGCGCCAACAGGCCCACACTTCATCATTTTCCAATTTGATTTTAACGATCAAAAACCTAGAAGAGGAAAAATACCTCGATATCATTTTCATTTTGGAATCCACATAAAGTTTTCCCAAGACCCAAGAACTTCCTGTTTTTCCATTTTCTACTTGTGGGGCCCATTCAGTGTCTGTGGTCATCTTGGGTCCCAATTGTCCAATTTTTCTAGGGAGAAAAAATTGTCAACAATTGGGCGAATCGCGGGGATATCTTCCAGCTAGATGTTCTATACCAATAGTCTTGACATGTTCATTAGGAACGGTGTTACTATATACCTACAAATTGATCTTGAACCCATTAATTGAAACCCTAAGAGTACTTGAAATGTTGACCCTGGACCTATCCGTTGCTTTGTACTATCAATTTTCATAAGAAAATATTGAAGTTAAAATTTTGTGAGAGTATAAAATTGTTTAAACCTAGGACTTTTCACCTATTAATCTGCAAACCCTGAACTACGAGACTGAAATATAATTTTAAACTTGTCCCAATATTTGATCCTACCAAATATAAAGCACATAAAAATTGATGATTGCTTTGCATGCATTACACGTTGTAGAGTTTTTGAAGAAGACATTCCTCAAGTTTTTACATCATAGAACTCTATTAAACTTGTTTTTTCTCTTTCTTCTAAAATTCCCATTTGCAAAATGTTGTTGGATGCCACTCTATGATTAGGTAGAGGTTCTTAGAAGTTCACATGTGACTCATCTTGAAGGAATCAAAGAATGAATTTTTAGTAAAACCTGTCCTCATTTCGTTTTTAGTTGCTTTTCATTTGATTTCTCTTAAAATTTGTAGAATCTTGTTCCTTACAAGTATGAACTTATTTCCGTAACAACATTCCTTTGGGAGACATCTTGAAATGCACAATGGTACAACTTGGAGAAATAAAAACTATGCCAAAGGTAATTAGGTAAATTGAAACCTAAACTAAAACAAGACAATGTTCATACGCACTTAGAGGAATTTAAAGTCCTAATCTAATATATACAAGGTTGAGAATTTTCCATTCGATAAGAATAATGTTTAAGATAGATTACGCTTACTAGAATCGAAAGGTCTTTTCCTCCAAAGAATAAAATTGGAAGGAATTTATACTCTTACATCCTGTGACCATGTAGGGACCACTCCAAATAACATCAAACTTGGAATGTTTGCTGGTTTTTCCTAATCTGCATCCCACTTCAGTACTAGGTCCCACTCCTGGAAGGTCCTTGCTTTCACTTTCTTGGAAAATGACCTCTTGATTAAATCTTGATCTTTCTCCATTTCTTGCATTGGATTCTCTCTTATCTATTCCAATTACATCAATTTCGGATACCTACTTCCATAGGCTTAAATTCTAACAACTCCAATTGTTTCATGAGTTCTAATTTGGAAATGTAATTGATATAGGAAACACCGCTTCCTTCTCATATAATAACTGTTATCTCTCAAAGTGCACCTATAGAGAGATGATTGCAGGTTTTCTAAGCTTCCACAATTGATCTCTCTCTTTCGTAGATACAATGGAAATGACATTGCACAAGTTAGTAATTTTTTAAGGGGTATCATGTATCTCCTCAATAGAGCCACATTAATTACATTCCCAAAGAAAGGGTTTAATACTCAAGAAATGACATTCTTTCATGCTAGTGGGGAGGATTAAAGTGTAAGAGAGTTCTTAGACTTTAAAACTAACCTATATCGTAGGGAATAATACATGATAAACTATAGTGTAGACATAAAATCATGTGATTGGGTATATTTATAGGTCCTAAAAGCATACTAGCATTTACATGAATCCTAATCAAGAAAACTAGTGGTTGACAACTATCTTTGGCCTCTTTTCTTTGTCACATGTTTTCGAGTTTGGTCTTACACATCCTGACCTAGTCAAAAATTTATTGTTGCAACTTTTATGAGTTGAGACACCGGTGTCCATCACCAACATTAGCGTAAGGTGCTTATGTCCTTTCGGTTTCCCAGACCCTTTCTTATCTTACTCACTTATTTTTGTCTCTTTTATCTTTTGAGCATATTTTTTTCTTATGGGTTGGCCTTCCACTTGTCAATTACAAAATTAAAAAAATGGAACCATATAGATACATAGTTATGTGTTAAAAATGAGGGAACAAGGACTAAGAATTATTATCATCACCTAATATTGTGTTCAAAAGGTTCCTAAAGCAACCCAATGCATCCATCTAACATCCATTCAAGGGATAAGGGACATAATATTCTACATACATAACATATGAAGGGGAAGTAAATTTTATTCCATCCAAACATTATACTACATTTCTACATTCTAGTTACATCCCATATCAAGTGAAAATTCCACAATAACATCGTATGGAAAATTTTCTACACAAACTTACTAGAACTACATGGAGTCCGAGATGTAGTGAAACATTCATTGTAAGTTCACTCTGGGAAGACCACCGGGGTTAGTATGAATTCCCATTTTGTATCTATTTTTAAATATTTGATATGATTTTTCAACTTGTGTAGGTGAAATTCTCTTTTACATATTAAAGGTAAGTTCGATTCAAAAATAAACTATCTCGCGATCAACGGAAAAAAGCCATGACATTGTTGTGACATAGTAAAAACTAGATTTTGGCCATTTGCAGATAGTCACAACCACATAGTAACATTATCCTCACGTGTAAGATCCCTTTCCCTAGTGTGGCTGCCCATGTCCAAATTTGTTTGTGAGTTTTATAAGTTATAATGAGCATTTACGACACTCTTCCTATCCCATTCAACAATTTTCCGATTCTAGATTAATTACAAATCAAGCTTAAATCAGCTAAGCTATCTCTTGTGCTTAGGGTTTCATATTTTAAATCTTATTTTTAGTATGGAATTTCATTTTTTTATCATTTATACATCAGTTCCTCTGTAATACTTATATTTATTCAACTCAAATTAAATTAAAATCATTTGGTGAATATCTCGCTCAAATCCAACCTTCCCTAAAGTATTTTCCTTTCATGTCCATCACTTGTAGTGGTTGTTTTGGTTCTTTTGAGTACTTTGAGCTTCCTCCATCTATTCGTAAATCTTATAATTCAATGGATGAATCTTATAACCCCTTTCATCTTCGATAGAATTATTCTATGGAAAACATTGAAACATCTGATAGCAAACAATCCTACAATGAGGACACTAATGTTGATCAAGAACAATTAGACAAGCTCACTAATTACCATAAATAATTATGCACGAAGCATTTGCATATTCCACATTTTCTCAATGCTTTATTTGATGCCAAAATATCTCAATATGATGATTTTGTGCTCTCTTGTAGGTTCTTCATAGACTTCCATGGCCTCCACCCAACCCCTTAAAATTCCTACTTCTATTCCTACTTCCACCTCTCCCTCCTTAATCCCAATGCTTTAAATATACAACATAGTTCCTCTTTCGACACCCATGAGATAGATTCCTTATATCTAGATTTCCAAGTTTAAATCCATAAGTTACGAAATCTACTTCACTCTCCCTCTTCATATCTTGATTCCTAATTTCTCCTTCAAAACCCGTACGCATCCGCCATTTCTACTTATCCACTTCCTCCTAAATTTTTCACTTGTATTTTTCCCATTTTCAATGGCCATGGTGATCCTCAAGACCATATTCTCTCTTTTCATGTGGCATATCTCAATTAGGATTATGATCATACATATATATCTAATCTATTTCATAGAAGTGTTAAATATTATGTACCATATATTGTTTTTATGACCTACGTGTTCATTCAAAGAACTACTTTTATGCATTTATCCAATGTTTTTCTTGCTCAATTTTCCATCGATATCAACACCAATATCCCTTATGCACAACTATCTTAAATCAAGAAAATAAATAATGAGAATATAGCGGAATATGTGTTGCATTATAAGAAAAAACTAGCTAAGATGAAAAATGTGCTTGTTGATTCATAATTACAAGATCTTTTTGTTCAAAGCCTCTTACCACCACTTCAGGAGAGTGTTATCTTTGACATGTTTCCTTCATTTGATCAATTATGCCATATTATCATAATACGTGATGTAAAACTCATATCTATGGTAAATCAAATATAAAGACACTCCTTCATCATGTTCTAATATTTTCAAGCTAAATCAACATTCAAGCCATCTCCTAATCCCGATGAAGAAAAAATAACTTTTAATTTTGTCTCTCCACTTGAAAATATTCAATGGAGACCTCCGAAGCATACTATTACCAAGCTAACCTTTACAACTCAATTTGTATTTTCAAAAGTCATTGAAAGAAATTTAATCACCCTTCCACTATCAATTAATCTTGATCCATCTCACCCCCATGGCTGCAATTATGATGAAAATGAAAAAATGTGACTATAACCAATGCATTGGGCATTATTATGGTCACCGCCTAAAAATAAAGCATATCATTCAAGATATTATTCATAGAAATAGACTTGATCTCCCTAAGACATCCACTTTTACACCGGTCAATGATTAAAAAAACTCAAAATATTTTAAGGCCTTTTGTCCAAGCATGACCAACAAACTATTGATTCTTCACCGATCATACATATATTGTCGTGCCTCCTCCTTCATCGAGGCCTCTTGATTTCTCTTGTAACTTTTGTTGATGCATCAAAACCATTAATTTCATTTTCAAATGACATTTATCATGCTACATTCACCTTGACTCATTACATATCAATTCTTCTTTTGGTTCATGTACTATCAACAAAACCATGATCTATCAAGTGTCTCTTATTAGTGTGTGCTCTATTGCATTTGTCGAGGCTATAAAATGTATTTAATAACACATAACCAATTCCTAATTATTTAGGATACATTAGGATTCATGTTAATGTTAGACCTATTATCATCCTTGTACCATTTTCTCGGCATCTTTAGTCAAAGGTTGTGACATGCTCTTAGGTATTTCTTGGCTCTGCACTACTCAATCCATTCCCTCCATGAACCATTTGTGTCTCAAGATAATTCACAATAAACAAGTTTTCACTCCTACAGAAATTCCACCATGCACATCATTACTTAAGCCTAGTCTTGATGATATCTTTCCACTAGTTATAGGACCTAGGCCTCCTCGACCTCTCAAATATAAGGCACATACCACACCTTGTTCTCCCATTCGCACATAACCTACTTCATGACCTTCTCATCCAAACCGGTCTATTAGCCCATCTTGTTAGCCTAAGTTACCTACTCAGAAGTCCCTTCACATAGGTGTTCACCACATCCTTCACCGCATCAAAGTATCCTAAAATATACCTCATTACTCTCATGCTCCACCGGTCTTAGTGAATTTTTACATTCCTTTATATCCTCGTATATCGGATGGAGGGACATTTACCTTCACTATTGTTGAATAGCCTTCTATCATATTCACACATGGGGAATAAAGCTTACTTCCCCATCCCTCATAGCATCATGAATTGTATAAAGAATATACTATCATGTTATGTGCTTAACATTTAATATTTTTCAATACTATTACACATCTTAATACACACCTTGTATCATCATAACCCTATGACATACTCTAGTTCCATCGTTCATAGTCTATTGATGAGGGTATAAATCTGAAATGAACCTCATCAAACTTTATTGCACACATTTTCAACCCATTTCCCTATAAATCACTCTAGTTTCATGCTTCATACTCGACTATTGAGGGTATAAGTCTGAAATGAACCTCACCACATTATCTTTTCACACTCCATGCTTCATGATTTATCTTTCGCACACATTTTCAAACCATTTCCTCATGACACACTCTTGTTCCATTGTTTGTTTTTTATTATTGAGTGTTATTTTATAAATACTTTCATTTCATACATATTCGTTGGTGGGCATGCTGCTCCTATCATCTCCACACCCTTGTATACCATTCAATCACAATCATACTTACTTTACATTTTAATCTTGCTTTCTTATTCTACTTACATGTACAATTTATTTTCCATGCTAAAAAAATACTTACTATGTCAATATATTTTCTATATACATATACATGTGCATTGACTTGGTATTTTAGAGTGAATGCATATATCTTACTTATTTTCACATGCTGCAAAGATGTTTGGCACTTTATCCTTTAGTAGTCCCACCTACGCTTACGGTGGCATCTACCTTTCCTACTCTCAAACATTGTAATTGATATTGTTTCGTCATTTATTACTTTATAACACATTGATTTCCATTGATACATACATGATTTGACATACTCTTTATCTTTCTTACATACTAACATGTGCTTCATGTGTAGTATTTTCTTTGTAGGAGTATATGCCACCATGGTTATCTTCCACATATTTCTTGACATTATTTTTCATTGTATGTTATTGTTTACGGGTTATGACCTATATCTTGTATATTTCTTATATTATTTTGGATGCTTCATCCCTGATTTTCTTATGACATTGTGAGTAATGTACCATGTTTGAAACCCAAATTTCAAAATCTAGCTTATTTTGTGGAAGTGTTTGTTACATTGTCTTATATTACATGCTTTGTAATGTTTATACTAACACATTTTAGTATCCACTTTGTTTGCATGTGCCTTGGTTAACACCATGTGCATCCCCTACCCCCTATAGGTATACATTTCATCTCAACATTAAATCCTCTCTTTTGGGCCGCATTCTCATACCGATGTCACATGCACCCAAAATTGTGGGGGCATACATTGGGTGAACAAATAACCCCTCCAACATCTCTAAGATAGAACAAATACTACATAGTATAGGAATAAAATAGGAACACAATTACATAATGGCCTAGAATATGACATTGTTCCTCAACACAACACAGACACCAAAGTGTCAAGCATCGACAATAGCTCCTAGGTGCCCATATTCTCTTTGAGCACTAATTTCCTCGTGGAAAACAAAGTGATCTTATATGATCAACATAGTATGTATAAGTCTTGAGTAGTTTCACATTCACGGGAATAGTTCTCTAGCTACAAAAATGCATGTAATCTCCTTCAATTTATATGGAACTAATTCGGAATAATCGGGAAAATGGGGACAAATTAGGAATGTACCATATGTAGTGGCTCTTATTGGGAAGATTCATGGATGGAGAGTGACATAATACCTCTCTCCACAACACTTTTCTTTAGCATGAGATCGAACAAAACACTCACTCTTGGTCTCATATCCCCCAAAAAACTCACTCTTCACAACACGAGGACATTTTTCTATCCTTTACACTCTTTTACATCACGTGAAAACTTTCCTTTTACTAATTTTACACATTTTACATGCTTTGCTCATATTTCTCATATACTTAACTTTTACTACTCTTTTTCTTCTTTTGAGGTATATCCTTAATACGCAACAAGAAGTATCGTACAATAAGAAATGCAATAACATCAATAGGTATAATGAAATGCATACGCTTCACCCCTAGGGTCACTTTCCTTCGGGCCTAGTCTCCACACTTCACTTTTAACTCGACACGCTATTCACTAGACACTCTACAAGATTAAAAGATATGCATCTTCTAACTACTCTATGGTATCGATTATTTACTCAACAACATAAAGTGGAGGAAAATGTAGACAAAAAATCATGCACTTGGGTACATTTCTAGGTCTTAAAAGCATACTAGTAATTAAATTATTCCTAAGTAATAAAACTAGTGGTTTACAACTATCTTTGTTTTCTTTTCTTTGTTTCTTATTTTTTATTTGGTCTTACACACCTTACATCTTAGTCAAAACTTTAGTTGTTTATCTTTTATGACTTTAGACACCAGTCATTGTGTTGTTGTGTTGTCATTAATGTCAACTCCATTGATGGAAAAGGGTGTCGAGTGTCATTGAGTCTGCATATTGTGTTATTTGGAATTCAACTATGAAGGTTGATTGGTAGTGTGAAGTTTGGTAGTGTTCTATGAGGCCCTTGAGCATGAAGAATGATTTGGATTCATGAGTTTTAGAGCCAACCATTCATGGTGGAGAATGGTAGAATCATGGTGGTAGTGTAACTCTATTTTATGTTGAGTTTTAGGTTATTTCTCAGAGGTTTGGTGATGATTCAAGGTCCTTGGGAAGCAAGTATTTGAGATACATGCATGTTGGCATAGGTAACTCACTATGGATGGAGATTTTTAGATGTATTTGAGATAAATGGTTATTATTAAAAGTTAAATTATGTTGTCATGATGCTTCACTAATAATTTCAAGTCATTCTAAAGAATATTTATGAATATATGCAAGTTTTGGTAAAACCAAGTAAGTAATAAGCAGTGTGTTTTTGAAACAAATGTTGACTTTCTTATGCTCGTTGTGAACTATAGGATTTTCATGGGGACATGATCTATTTGGAATATATTATAAGGCTAGTTCTAAATATCTAACAAAAATAATGAGGTGGCTTGATCATCATTTTTTTATGAACGATCATTAAGAGGTTAAAGTGGTTTGAAACCTTAGCTAAACCTTAGCTAGGAGGATCTTGAAGAAAATTGAGTATATATAGTATTTTGTGATTTCTAGTGTAAAAGTGATGATAGTATGTTATAGAGGACTCTTCCATATTTCCAGAAAGGTATGTTAGTGCATGTGGTGATATGTGGGCCGCACCTTAAATGGATTAGATATGAAGAGTGTTAGTTTAAGGAATATTTATCCAAAATAGGTAAAGAATAAATTAGCATTTATGATATCCATGGAGTTTATTTATATTTTCATGAAGGTTTCAGGTCATTGTGAAGGTGAAAAAGTGCAAAGTTTACCCTATTTATGAAGATTAATTTTTGGGGTAGTTTTGAGTAGCTTGTAGTAAAATTGACATTGTAGGAACTACATGCGGAGATAGGAATCTATTCAAGTTGTGTTATGAAGCTAGTTCAAAGAGATTAACATTTTTATACCCAAATTTATTATTGGATAATGTTTTAAAAAATTATGAGTTTTTCTTTGGGTGTCAAGTTTGAAGAATGCTTGTTGTAGGTTGGTGCTAAGTGGTTACAAGAGGTAAGATGATTATTTTGAGTTTTTCTTGATTCGTGAAGGTTTTGAGTTTGTAGACATCATTTATAATTTTTCTGCATGCTTTGGTTTATTTTGAAAGTGATTTTTGGTAGAGGGATCATGTTGAGCTCATTGTTAGTTCTCGAGTCCAAGAAGGGATAAAAAGTTGTTTACATAGATTGGATTGGTTGAAGGCATCCCACTTAGATTTTGGTAGCATTCCAATATATTTTGGAAATTTTATATATAAATATTTAAAATGAGGTCTTTCTTGTCATATCATGAGGAATTTTTTTGGTCATTCAAGTCAATTTGTGAAGAAGTTTATATGTTGGACTTAAGAGAGGTTTGTTCTTGCTGAAATATTAAGTTGTTTGAAGAATGAGATGAATTATTTAAAGTTTGATATCACTTGTAGAGTAAATAGTGATGAAAATTTTTCATATTAAAGTCCCTTTGAGGTCTTGAAATATACAAAAATGGTGTTAATTAGCTAAGTTTTCTATAAAAAAATTAGGTAGCTCGTTTTGTTGAAGAAAAAAGTAGATATGGTTTTACCCAGTGAGTGTTTCATGAGGTCTTACATGGATGTAATTTATCATTAAGTTATAGGAATTCCATTGTTGGGTCACATACCATATTTGAGTTTTCTTGGGTTGTCTTGATGCCCAAAGGTAAAATCATGCTATTAGAAATAATGTTTTAAAGAAGGAAATAAGCCAGCGTGACCATTTAATGAAATATTTGATTTTTACAAGTAAATGTGTGACCATGTATGATGCATATATGTTATATTAATCATGTGTGGTGAATTAGGAAGATTTAATAAGAAATAATTTTGTATGGGTGGATTTTTCTCATCCTAGTGATGGGGCATATTAGCCTTCTTGGTGCTTGATGAGTGATTTTTGGCATGTCCGACCTATATGGGTCATATGTTACACTTTTAATGATTCAAATGGGATTTAATTAAGTTTTATTGGTCATGAAAAACTTTAAATACTGAAATATGGTGATTTCTAAGGAATAGAAGGCTATAAATCTAGTGGTTTGGGTTCATTTCTGAACTAGTTCTCTTGGAGGGAAAAGTGTGACACTAGTTTGATTGTTTTGTAGGTTTGTGAAATATTTAAAGGATGAAAACATGTGTTTCAGGTTGAGAAAGGTTTTAGAGAATGTGTGTAAGAGTTTAAATCCTATACAAGTTGAAGAAAAATAATAAAGAACAAGTTGTTTAAACAAGGGTTTGAAGGTGTGTGCATGAGCTGAATTAGATTTCTCCATCAAGTGTTACTAGAAACAAAATCTAGAGATCATCATCATCAGATGGCTGAGTTTGCACTTAGTAATCCTAGGGTGTTATAGCATCCTTATTGAGGGGGTTCTTCATTAAATTAGGGGTTGGAGCTCCTTGTGAAGTTGATGCTTCACTAAATATCTATTATTTTTGTAATATAAGTAAAGTTTTAGTGGGTTTTCTTCCCCATGAGTGTTTCTCACTTATATCTTGTGTCTATGTGAATATTCTCATGTGTTATGGTTGTTTGAATGTATTGTGCACAATAAATAAGTAATTTTTTAATGTATGTTAATGAATGCATGTTAACTGTTGCTGTAATAAATGATTAATGAAATAATAAATTTATAGCACTGATTCACACCCTCTTAATTCATTTTTCTTTCATCAAATTGAATCGAGAAGGTCTTTATGAAGCAAGTCTAACAACTTGACATACATCTTAGAAGAAAAAATGGGTAAGTCAGGTGATCTTTGGAAGAAACTATATGATATTATTGAGTCTTTGGTATTTAGAGTGCAAGAGAAAATGAGTGACATGGAGAAATATCATGATCAAGATATCAAGGGTCTAAAATTTCAAGTTGAAAATTTGGTTAAAGCCATAAAGGATAAATATGAAGCTTTCTCTAGGTATCAAGACAATTTGAAATCCCTAGAATCATATTTAGAGAGTGCATCTAGTAGGTTGAGGATGTATGAGAGGCTTGAGAAGATATCTGAAGCTCTTGATGGGATTATAGAATGAAAAAGGTGGCTATTGATAAAATAAGCCTAGGGTTTCAAGGAAAACATGTGAAGAGTGATGGCGATGTCAGTCAAATTTTTAAATATTACAAGAAGTTGATAAATAAAAATGATTTGAAAAGATATAACTAAGTTAAAAAACCTAATGCTATGAGTTATGGTTCTTCATTCAGTGGATATTTCTTTTTTTATAATGATTTTGGTCATAGGGCTAAAGATTGCAAAAGGAGGTATCCTAAGAATTATGTAGCTCTCTTCAAAGTTGAATTATTTTCATGATGGGAGCATGCTCATAGGGAAAAGGATTTTGGATGAAATATAAGAGTTTTTGAACCAAGAAGAAACAAGAATGGTGAGGACATATTGTAAAACACTTTGTCAGGATGGAACACCAAGATATACTAGGAGGTTTCAAGCATCAATTGGAATGGTTTTCAAGAGGAAATTTAGTACCATATATGAGTCCAAGACATCCACATTAGATAAAAGGGAAAAGAAGGAGGTTTATCAGTTCAAATAGGTCAAGAAAATCGATTCTTCGCCTAATCCAAAGACTATTTTTAGAGAAGGCTTAAGGAAGCATATTTTCTCTAGTTGAAGATGATAATATGTGTGTCAAGGATTCAGTTCAAGAGAATTTGAAGGATTTTCGTGTTTGGAACACTTAAAGTGTGAAATGGTATGATAAGTGATCACACCATGAGGTTTTTTAAGTCCTTGTTTCTTGTAGGTGTCTGAGTATTGTCATTGTCTCAAAGTGGGTTTTATAGTCCTTATTGGTTGGTCATGTAGTGTAATGATGTGTATTACATATTCAAGTATTGTTTGAGTCAAAGAAATATGTGTCATGGGCCTTCATATGCTAGAATTCCTATATCAATTATGGGTAAGGGTTTATGTAGTTTTTTTACTAGATATTGGTCTCAAAAGATAAGGTGCAACACTTTAAAAATCTCAATATTTTATGTCAAATTATGAGAGTATATATTTGTGACATCTTATCAAGGATTTTTAAAAGGTCATGATTTGAGTTAACAAGAAATGGTAGTCATTTCCTTATCAAAAGGTATGCCAAGCCTGTATAAGCTCATGAACTATGATAAAGGTCTTTGCCTCATCAAAATACTTATTCAACAAGATAAGAGTCATAAAAGGTGAGTTTGTGTCAAGGTATTTGGTCAATGGAACATCATTATAAGATTTTGGTAGGTAGTATTAATGACTTGGCATGAGAATATGATTAAAAGGTGGTTGAAAATTGTTAATTATGTATGGGAACTAGAAATCCTACAAGGTATCTGAAGATTAAAGTCATGTGTTGAGTTGTAAGTACTAGTAGTAGGAATTTTCAAGATATTCAAGTGGTGAGATGGAAATTATTGAGCTATATGAGTATGTATTGTGATTTATAGTGGTTTAATTAAGCTCTTGAGGTGTTTAATGTCATCATATGTCCCTAAGATCTATACTTTGTATATAAAGAAGGGAGAGTGTTCATAGAGAAAGTGTAAATATTAAAAGGGTATAAAATGCTAATCTAAAAAAATTCATAGGATTTTACAAGGTAGATACTTGAACGTGATTTGGGATGTGTAGTCATTAGAATTCATTGAAAAGAGGTGTCATCATTTCAATCAAGAAGGTGCTACTAGGTTGTAAAGAAAGAAAGAAGGGAATTTAGGATGGTGTGAAGGTCTATAAGTCCTAAAAATTGTGCATAGTATAACAAGTAGGTTCATGTTGTTTAGATGGTTTTGAATCTATTTCAAGGGTGTGTATATTCTTCAAGGATCTCAATGTAGCATAGTGGTCTAAAATTCTATGATATAGGTTGTTAAGAGGAAATGACAAGATTAATGTATATAAGAAGCTCGTAAGGTAGGGAAGTATCCAGTTCAACCGAGCTTTTACAAAGTGACCTAAAAGTGGATTGAATGCAAAAAATTCCAAATGCATGCATATTGGCATTTTTAATATCCGAGTGCACTTCTAAATGACTTGATTATGACAAGAAACGTGTTCTAGATACCTAGAGTGATAGAATAAATTTTTTTACAAGGATTTTGTGTCAAGGTGCTTGAAATATGTGAACTACAGAGTATAGCTTATTTGTGAAAGTATAAATTAATAGTGGTCTAAGTCATGAAATTTTTTTATCTATTTTTTTAATGATGATCTACATATGTCATTATGATTTTGTGCCTTGTGAAAGGTTAAAGTCAGGGGTATAAGTTGTCTCTAAGATGTTTCCATGAACAATACGTACGTGCATATAGTATTTTGTACGTTTGAATGGTGAATAATTTTTTTCTCGGGGTTAGATACGAGTGTATCCTACAAGTTTAAGGTGGATCATAAAATACAATGTGAATTAAGTTGAGTGTAAAAAGAAATTAAGACAAGTAGAATGCACTATGAATACTTGAATCAATGCCTATGTCAGTGTTTGAAGGTACATCAAAGCTAGTATTATTGTGAGAAGGTTTTCATGAGTCAAGTATAATGGTCATGATTCATGATGAATATCAATCCTATGTCAAGGCCAGTTGTCTAATAATTCCAAGAAACTCTTGAAGGTATGATACATGGATCTTAAGATTAGTACTGTAATTATTTATGGGTGAAGTTGCATTGTACAAGTCAAATATTTGTCAAGAATCTATATGGAAAAAGTGGAAAAGATTAATACCATTTTTAGTAATGTTGGTGTCACGAAGTAGCATGAATATGGTAAGAAAGAGTATGTAGCTTGATCAGTATTGTAGAGTGATTTGAAATCTCTTGAGGTTTGTATATGGAATTTAAGGTCAAATCAAATCTTTAAGATACAAAATGATGAGGTACTGAGAACTAGGTATGATTTTTAAGTTATGGGAATTCGTATTTGATATTGAATTAAGTGTATAAGGAGTGAAGAAGTGTGAAAAGTTGATTACATGGTTCAGTCATGCATGATGTGATTTTAGAAGCCCTTGTAAGTATAAAATTATGTATTTTTCATATATATTTCTCACTAATACAAAGTCATGTGATATGTTGTATGAAAATAAGGTCTAAATAACATGAAATAAGGTACAAAACATTGAAATATATCTTCATGGACTCGATAGTAGGTTGTGTCACCTTAAGCCATGCAAACAAGGTAATCAACATAATTTTTATAAGTTTTATCTAAGAAAGGTGTCATTATTCCGGGGGAGTAATGTGAAGGAAATTCATGATGCATATGAAATTTTAGAGTTTGGAGAAGTGTTTTGAAAGGAACTAAAGTTGGAGTTTAGGGCACATGGTCCAAAAGGTGGTTTTACTATCTATGGAGGCTTAGTTTTGTGATTTCATGCATTATGTTGACCTAGATATGGATATAAAACATGAGATGAAGGAAAAATGGAGTGTAAAAATTCATGGGGATTAATTTACATGTTTATTATAATTCCATGGATTAAGTTATGTTGTTAAAGGCATCAAAGAGAATAAATTTCAGTCCCAGGGGAGCAGTTTGAGTTAGTAAGTGATTTTTTGCAATGTTTCCAATGTGTGTTATCATTTTCCATATCTAGTAGTCATTATATCCTTTGTCATAGATTGAAAAGGGGGACATAAGAATCATAAACATGTAGAAGAGGTCATGTGTGTGTTGGTCATATTGGTTGCCATCAATGTTATGAAGATAGTTGACATCAATGAACAAGGGATAGATTCTTTGCCATTGTGTGGTTATGTTATCATTTATGTCAACTCTAGTGATGGAAAAGGTTGTAATTGTGTCATGTGAGTCTCCATATGGTGTTAGTCAAATGTAAATGTTGAAGGTTGATTGGTCAGTGTCAAGTTTGGTGTTCTATGAGGCCCTAGAGCACACATAATGAGTTAGAGTCATGATTTTGGAGCCAATCAGTCATTGTGGTGCATGGTAAATAGCAAGGTGGTAGGATACATTAGGTTTATGGTGTGTTTGAGCCTATTTTTAGAGTTTTGGTGGTGTTTTACGGTTCTTAGGATGCAAGCATGTTAGAAACATGCATGTTGACATAGGTAAGTCACTATGGCTGGAAGGTTTGTGATGTATTTGATATAGATGGTGAATATTTATAGTTAGAAGATGTTGTAATGATGCTTCATGAAACATTTCAGGTCATTCGAAGAATATTTTTTAAGATATGTAAATTTTTAAGAATTGTGTAAGTAATAATGTTTTTGAGACAAATGTTCACCTTCTAATTCTCATTTTGAAATACATGATTTACATGGGGACATTATATCTTTTAATATATTCTAAAGTCACTTATTTATATTTCAAAAAAATAATTACGTGTATTTATTTTCATGTTTTTATTAACGTTCGTTAAGAAGATAATGTAGTTTGAAACACTAGCTAAACCCTAGGTAGGAGTAGCTTGAAGAAAAGTGAGTATACAAAGCCTGTTTTGATTTCTAGTCTAAAATTAATGTTTGGATCTTTGTAGAGGACTATTCCAAATTTCCGAGAAAGGTATGTTAGTACATGTGGTGATATGTGTGCCCCACTTGAAATGGCTTATTTATGAAACTTTTTGTTTAAGGAATAATTATCTAAACAAGGTAAATACTAAATTATAATTTATGATATCCTTGGAGCTTATCTAGGTGTTCATAAAGGTTTCAAGTAATGGTTAAGGTGAAAAAGTACAAAGTTTGGCCAATTTATGAAGATTGGTTTTTGGGGGAGTTTGGATCATCATGTAGTAAAATATACATTACTAAACCTAGAGGGGGAGTTAGGAATCTATTCAAGTTGTGTTGTTATGTTAAGTGAGTTCATAGAGATTTCGATTGGTATATCAAAATTTATTATTTGATAAGGTATGAAAAATTTATAATTTTCTCTTTGAGGGTCAAGTTTGAAGAATGTTAAGTGGCTACAAGAGGTAAGATGATGATTTTGAGTTTTTATTTATTGGTGAATGTTTATGAGTGATTATACATCATTTATAAGTGTGTTCTATTCCTTTTTAAAGTGGGGAAGTGAGTTTTGGTATGATGCAACATGTTGAGTTCATTGTTAGTTCTTGAGTCCAAGAAGGGATAAGAAGCAGTTTGTAGAGATTGTCTTTATTGAAGTCCTTCCATTTGGAGTTGGAAGGAGTTACAATATGTCATGGAATGGTATTTAAAATATATTTCCAATAAGGTATGGATTGTCTTATGATGGGGATCTTTAATTGTTAATTCAGGTCAATTTGTGAATAATTTTTTATGTTGGACTTGAGATGAGGTTTTTTCTTTCTAAAATATTGAGTTATTCAAAGCATGAAATTAATGAATGGAACATCTTCTAACTACTTCATGTTATCAAGTGTTTAGTCAACAACATAAAGTGGGGTAAAATGTAGACACAAAATCATGTATGTGGGTACATTTTTAGGTCCAAAAGCATACTATTATTTACATGATTCTTAAGAAAGAAAAATAGTGCTTGATAACTATGTTTGGCCTCTTTTCTTTGTCGTTGGTTTACTATTTGGTCTTACACACCCTACATTTAGTTGAAACTTTAATTATTTATCTTTTATAACTTTAGACACAAGTTCCCGTGGATGTCTTGTCCTCTTTGGGAGTCTATGACCCTCTCTTATCTTACTCGTTTATTTTGGATCTCTTTTATCTTTTGATAATATTTTTAACTTATGGATCGGCATTCCAATTGTCAATTATGAAATTAAAACATGGAAATCATATAAATACATAGTAATGTGTTCAAAATGAGGGACTAAGTAGTAACAATTATTATCATGGCCTAAACTTGCTTTCAAAATGCACTTACATAACTCCAAGGGACAAGGGACTTGTATATTCTTCATATACAATATAGGAAGTGAAAGTTCATTTTAATCCATCCAAAATTTCTACTACATTACTAAATTATAGCTACATTCATCCATCAAGTGTAACTTTCAAAAGGACATCCTTGGCCACAATTTATACACACACTCACAAGAATTACATAGATTCTAAGATGTAGTGCGATGGTCGGTTGTAATTTTACTCTACGAGTGACCCCGAGAGGGTTAGTATGAATCCCCCTTTTGCATATTTTTTTAGATGTTATGTTGTTTCGGGTCGTGCATGTGAAATTTTGTTTTGCGAGGTTATAGTTACCTTCATAATTTAAGAGTGACTATCATGACATTAATAAGAAATAACTATGACACACTTTTGAGATATTGAAAACCATATTCTTACCATTTGCGGAGTCACGGGTTTCATGTAGTAATCTCGATCACTCGGGAACCCTTTCCCTAGTGTGGGCACCCATGTATAACTTTGTTCATGAGTTTCATAATTTATATTGTATATTTTGACACTCGCCCAATGTATACAAAACTTTTCCTAGTCTATAATATTTCTAGATCGAACGTAAATTAGAAGAGGCTCTTCATCTATCTCTTATGCTTAGGGTTTCATATTTTAAATATTAGTTTTCTTGTGTAATTTCAAGATTTTATCATTTATATATCAATTAATTTGTAATACTTAGATTTAATTATTTCATATTAAACTAATTCATATAGATAACATAGGGTATGCCATTTTTAGCAACACACAATTAATGTAACAACCCTTTAAGTAAGTTTATATGGTCCATCTTAACTTGAGTGAATTTCTCACGCAATATGACCCACTAGCAATGGGTCCTCAAATGACCCTACCCAAATTTATGTTACAAATTATTTCCGATATGCTACACCTAACAATCCAAGTTTTTATAACCCAACACCCATGAATGCATTATCAAATGTTATCCATTGCTACATGTATATGTATTGGAATTCAAAAAATCAGCGAGTATAAGTTCCCTTGTTTGTTTACTTAATTCCAAGGAACCAAATAAAGTCCAACTAGCATTCATGATACACCTTACCAAGAATATTATTCTGCTCTAATCCTTTAAGTACTCTCCATGGTGGACTCCCATGTGATGCAAACCTATGTTGAGTACTTTAAAGATCCTGTCAATTTCACAATAGGAAGTATCGTGATTCCTCAACCATTTCTAGAGCTTTCTAAGTTTAAATGGTAAGGAAATCTCAATGGTCACATTAAGGATTATGCTACTCCAATTAGAGAAGTATTCCTATTGGATGAAGTAGTTATGAATAAATTTCCAAATATCCTTGGAAGAGATTGCTCTATATTGGTATTATTGAATCCTGAATCCTTCATACATCTTTCAAATTACTCGAGTATGAATTTATCAAATATTTTGACATGGATTAAAATTTAAACATAAGAATAAGGACATTCATACAAATTAAAGAAGAAAAAATTTTTTTTTTTGTACCCACTTCATACAAAGATGGCAAGTAGGTTCTCTATTGTTCCATGAGCGTAACTAATATGAACCAAATGAAACTCTATGATATTTTCCTTCACTAACTTAATCAATAAAAAAAGTAATAGGTGCATATATTTCCCTTTCATACCTATGAGGAAGCACTTGAATGTTCTCTTTATGTTGATCAAGTAGATATTGATGGTAGGCGTAAGAATTATATTCCTAATGTGAAGTTAATAGTTACCAATAAAAATGCAAGCTATAAAAATTGTAGAATCAATAACCAATTGCCAAAAGTTTTGAATCAAAATTGAGGTTTAATCATAGATAGTATAATTGATAAAGAAAGGAATCCTAATATAAAAACACTAGTAACATGAACAACAATAACAACAATATGGGGAACTAAATAAATCCAAATCATATCCCTATATTAATGTAAATGATTTCATGTTGGCAAGGTGTTCTCATTGATGTATAAATATGATGTTGTATGATTTTTCATTGAGTTTCATTCATGCGAAAATAAAAGAGAAACATTATGATTGATTAGTAATCTCAATGCAAGTTGAGTTTCTTGTTGAGATTGCTTTGTCCTAGTTATGGTGCATTGTTTCTCCAGTCAGTAAGGTGGCTTGAAGAGGTGTTGAAGTGAATTGTGATGTTTTTTTAATTTCATAGATTGTGATGAAGATCATTACAGGTTATGTAATGTGTCCAAGTGATGAGAAGGTTAGATTTGGTTAAATAAACATGTTAAAGGTGCTTTTTGATAAGCCTAGTCAATAGGTATGATGTGGTATGATAGATTAAAGGTGCGTAGTAGTTGTATGAGCATATTAAGAGAATGTGAAGTAGGTATATGATTTGTAGAGACATTTTCAAGTGTCCTAGTGTGTTGGTTTAGGTGTTGGACATGGTTTCTACATCTCCACTAGACTTATTCTTAAGCCCTATGCGATCTAATGAGGTGAGTTGATCATTTTTAGAGATAGATATGAAAATTTGAGATATGTAAGAGTTGTGGCATGTTGTTTCTATCATCTTAGTGAATTTTTAAGTCATTACTTTGAGCCTTTTACATATGAGGTGAGTTTGTAGGTCTATTCCTAGACCTTGTATTTGTGAGAGCATGTCCTAGAGTGGTAGAGCAAGCATATATGAGAATATTTGGGAAAATTTAATCATTGAAGAGTGCGTGATAGGTTGATATGAATATGTGGTCAAATTTTAGGTCCTTTTTGTTAAATATTTTGCATGTTATTACATTTTTACTAAAACTGAGTTCTTAAAGGTGATATTTTGAGCTAAATTTTGAATTTATGATGCTCATTGGAGAGAATGTGTGTTGCATGGGGAAATGATGTCCTAGGGTTATTATAATAGGTATATTATGAATATTTTCCAAGTGGAATGAGTTCATTTGATCGTCATGTGTTTATGAAAAATCGTCAAGAAGGTAGAAAAAAATTAAACCCTCTCAAAACCCTAGCTATGTAGTGACTTGATAGAACATGATTATAGTGACCTTGAATTTATTGTTTTTGGATATGTGATGATTGGGTGTTTTAGAGGACTCCTCCGATTTCTCCAGTTGTACTTAGATGTTGTTTTTAAATATTTTTAGTTTTTGACAAATTTTTATGTTGAACCTAATGACTAATTTATCATTTATGGAAGGATGAGAGATTTTATTAATGTCTACAATGGTTTTTCTCATGGTTTTTCTCTTAATAAGTCAAGTGTACCATATCTTACATGACTTGTAATAGGTAAATATTTGGTAGTTTTGAGCTTGATGTTGCGAGATGTTCTTTAGAGGTGTTATAGTTGGACTTATGGCATGGTTTTAGTTTTTGAATTACATTGATGTAAATATATTTCCATTGATATATAACTCTTGTATTTTTATGAGATTTCATCTAGTTATGGATTTTTTTTTTTTGAAGACTAGTTTTGAGGGTGTTGGATTGTGCATGGTATCAAGTGTGTTTCATGCCTTCATATGTTGTGGCTAAGTGTTTGATGGTTTATGTATGTTTTTAAGGATTATAATAAATTTATATGTATTTTTCATGCTTTTATGAATTTATTTTCTCTAGAATATTCCTTTATGGTGAGTTGATTGTTTTCATGTTTTGGGCTTCTTGAGTCGTAATGGAAGTCTAGATGGTTGTAGATGTTGGTGGATACCATTATGATCTTATGAATGATATTTCTATGATGTTATTATGACATGGGGATGTATTTTAG
Source organism: Taxus wallichiana var. yunnanensis (assembly GCA_018340775.1). NCBI lineage: Eukaryota > Viridiplantae > Streptophyta > Pinopsida > Cupressales > Taxaceae > Taxus > Taxus wallichiana. Next base: position 785,764,119 of record CM031243.1, read on the forward strand.
TCGATGATAGCCAACCGGTGAATTATAATGAAGAAACATGTAAAAATGCAAGTTAGAAAGATCATTTGAGTAAGTTGAGAATTATGAGGAAAAGTACGACCTAAAGGGAAACTTGTGGAAGTGTAAGAGGTATTTGAGACTGTAAGATACGGGTGAGAGTATATAATGATTTTATAGAGTGTGGTATGATATGGACAAGCTAGGCTAGATGTTAAAATCAACATGAAGGAAGAAGTTTTTTGGCATGGAGGCTAGAGAGAAAATTTGAGTAAGATATAAGTAGAAGTGAGATTATTTGTGTCATCATCAATTTTTTTAGAAACATTTCAAAGATGGAATAAAATAATATGTATATCACCATATGTCCTTCAGTTATGGACGTTATGGTTGCTCATACACAAGGCTACTCTAACCCTAATCGCATCCATGGTGGCGGCTCTGCTCCTGAAGGGGAAAAGGCTTCCCAATGTGGCCGCTACAGGCTCTGTCAGGGTTGCTAGAGGTAATACTTTGGGGAATGAAGTGGGTAAGGGTTTCATAAGCCACACCAAGGCTAGGGTGGGTAGCGGATCTCTTTCCTCCCCTAGCGATGGACATACACGTAATTTCATGAGCCCTAAAATATACAAAATTTGAGATTCTTAAAACTAAATCTTCTGCACGTAAGGATGCAATGGGACCCTTTCAACCTGCGAAATTAGAGGCGGAAAGGCTTTCGAGGATAATCACAAGGGTGGGCCCTATCTTGGATTAATATTGCTTTTACATCTTTTGAAGACAGTGCCACAATCACCGGTTAGGCTCCCTCTGGTGGAGATGGGGCACCTGTACTGGGAGTTCACCATGCTCTTGACGGGATTGGCCAAGGCACATCTATTCATAGCCCCACTGTAACCTCATTCAAGGATGCATTAAGGGGCAAGGATTCTCCTATGAATCCTGTAGACAATAACCCATGCATAACATTTGGGGAGGAGGTCATTACAACTGAAAAATACTATCAGGAACATGCTCTGATCTACAGATTGAGTACTTTGGCCCAACCTTCCTGACCTACATGCATGGATCTCCAAACATTGGACTCCATGGCTCGCCGGGAGGTTATACTTATATCTGTGTGCTAAAGGTATGTTCATTGTGAATTTTTCATCAATATTTGATAAAAAATCCATTGCTTCCAAGCTTTGGGTTTGCTAATCTAAGTACCTAGTCATTAAAACTTGGTTCCCCTCTTTTAACCCACTCACTGAGTATTTTTCATGTAAACCTATTTGGATCTAACTACCCCATTTACCCCTCCAATTCTAGAGTGGCGAATGTTTAAAATCTATTGGAAAAACCTTGGGAACTACACCTTTTATAGATTCTCAAACCTCGATGACACCCACACTACCTATGCTCGAGATCTTAGTGGAACTCGACACGGCTAAAAACCTCCCTGCAACCATTGATCTTAGAGTGCAAAACAGAACTTGGTCACAAATTTTAGATTACAAAGGTCTTCCATTTTGATGCAAAGGTGTTTCTATTTAGGTCACACCTCTACTGATTATGGGATGACAAAGCGCCAGCATGAGAAATGTAGTTGGTGGAAAGATGCCCTCCCGGAACATTTGGTTTTTGGTGCAAAAGAGGACCTAGAATCAAACTCAAATGCTGAGGTTGAATCTAAATTTGTCCATGAAACCCTTTATCAGAAAATCCTATTGTTGACAAAGAAGAAAAATGCAACTGATTTATCTCATTTAGTTGTTGATAAAGCAAGGAAATTTTAGTAAGAATTATTGCAACTAAGGAAAATTCTCCTTTATCTATCCCTCCATTGGTGAAGGCATCCTCAGGATGGGTAACGGTCCATAAAAAGAAAAAGTGTATTTTAAAGAATGCCACTTCTCCACATTGATGATTTGATTCTCTTCTGCTATTGGTTGTTCTACATTGTTCCTTGTCTTTGCCAAGTAGTAATTTTTTGGCTCTACAATGATGATTTGGTGTTGTTGCGAGACTAGTTTCGTTCATCGATTATTTTTCAAAGTGGGATTGTTGCTAGATGTTGGTACTTTTCTGAGCAAAATGTTTTCTGTTGTTGGGATTTCATGTTCTATCCTAGCTTTTGAGCCTTTCTGTACAAGGGTATAGTCCCTTTTAAAAAACTATTTACCCATGATAAAAATAAATAATATGTATTTATTTTTGTCGATTCATCTTTGGGGTTGTAGCCTCCTTGTATGGTTGTTTCTCTACTAAAATAGGGGTTGGTGCTCCTTGTGGGGTTGGTGTTACACTACATCTATGGGTTAATGTTCCTTGTTGAGCTTGTGCTCGGATAAATTTGAATTATGGATATAATAAAGTTTTATCTTAGTGGGTTTTCTTCCCTGGAGGTTTTCCCACTTAAATATTGTGTCCATGTCTTGATGTGTTCTCATTTTCTCATGTTTTGTTATGGTTTTTGAACACATGGTTCATGATTACTTGCTAAGTTACTGAATGGTTAATCCAGGGCTAAATTTAATGTGAAAGAATGCTTTATTACCCACCGATTCATCCCCCATTCATTGTTTTTCTTGTAACATTTGAAACATACCCCATCTCATCAAAATTAATCTAAAGGCCGAGAAGAAATACCAAAACTGGTCAAGGGGCTATGTATGATTGAAAATCAACATGTGAATTTAAGGTGCACTTGACTTCCCAAGGTGATGTCGGGAAAATTGATGTGTAATGGATAGTGGCTATGTGGAAGATATATAAGGAGAATGGGTGGAATGTGAAAAAGGAAAGATCGAAGAAACCTGATTTACTTTACGGGAACTAATAACATATGCTCGTGTAAGGAAGAAAAATCTTGTTCTACTTGCGTGGGTGAGATGGAATGGTCTTTGATAATAGTGACGCGTAAATGGTGGTCAATATATGGCTCAAATAAAATGCTCGCAATGGGTTGCAAAATGCGTGGGAAATGTCATGAGTTTTCATCGTATAATTTTCCGTACAAGGTCATGGAAGAGCATGAGAAAAATGTGTGATGAGGACATGTGAGTAGATTATGGGAACTAGTTCCGCCAAGGCTCGTTCATTAAGAACTCATAAGAATTGTCTATTTTAGTGTTTAATGTTCTCTCTAAGAAATTATCGTAGGTGAAAGTGGTGTGGATCGGAAATCTAAATCTCTATGGCTGTGTCAATATATAAATGTAAGTAAGATGATTTTAGTTGTGGGACTCATGGATTATACACGTAATCGCTCGGTTGTTGAGGGACTGGAATGGTCATATGGGATTTTCAATCTATCATCCAAAAAAGAAATAAGATCACAAAGTATCGTTCAAAGGAAAGGTTGATGTTTAAACCTAGGCCAACTAAGAACATGTGGGGAGTTGTATTACTTTCCATGTAACTAGTGGAAGCTTAAATTTGGTCAAATTCAAATTAGCACAACACAAAGATAATCTTCTATTGATCAACTATTTAAATTTTACAATATGAGGAAAGATATCATATATCCATAGATATAAAGAAGCAACCTCCTACAAACTAGGAAGTGACACAACTAAATAGCCCTTTAATAGTTTTACGGGTATAACAAAACTCTATGAATACTATATTGTCATCAAAACAATGAATTATAATAATATAATTGTATAACAAGTAACCATATGGTAAACTCACCACATCGTAATTAATATTTACTCTACTATAAATATGTGGTAACATATACGTATTTAATGGAGCTCTATGAATTCTTAACATTCCCCCATTAGTGCAAACATGGGAGAAAAAAAATCACATTTCTTCTACATCTTGTCACCTATGTGTGCTCATGATCCTGGCTCTCTGATGTTTTTGAAAAGGATGACCAACAACCTCAGTATGAACCCCGATCATTTGATATGAACTCCTGTTCATCAAATAAGAACCCCTGTCACAACCAGAAAGGAACCCCTTTTCCGGGAATGAATCCTTGCTCATCCTCTTCACTATCATGATGATGTTTTTCCTTGTGCTTTCAGGATGAAGAGAACCAGAGAACTACAAACACAACCATGTTAAGAGGAGTTGCACATGGAACAAGTATTTACATCCTTTTATAAAGGAGCATAATGGTTACGTCAAGGACCTAATATAATGTCGATGGAATAAGTTGCTAATGCATGCAGGAATTATAGCCAACATTCACAAGTTAGATTGAGATAAGTGGAGATCACTAAGACTGTGCCGAGTAACTCATTTTCAGAAGTTGAAGCTACTCAGATTATTCAAAGTAGATACGATGTAGTTATGAAGCCGACAGTTGGAAGGAAACAATTAACCAGGCCATCATTGAGAAATATAATTAAATTACAGAAGTATGTAGATGCGTAGGCCATGAAAACAAAAAGACATCACCATCCAGCTAATAAAATTTATAGTTCCAAAATTTGATATATTTAATGATTAAAAAATTGCATGTAAAAGTAGATCAAAATGTGTCAACTCCCAAGGTTCAGGATTTCAAGAATGCGATGTAATATATATTGATAATGATATAACTATATCTTTGTCATGACAACAAAGATCCAAGAAGATGCGTATAAGGTCTTGGTCGAATTTATCCATGTTGTAATCATATTAGGAGCCCAAATAATTAGTGTCTAAGTTGTTTTATTCTGTATGGGGATCTAAAAAAATAGTTACTATGTGACTTATGAAGAGATGAACAGTGCGCGGTGGGAAATGAAAAAAAATATATACAAAATAATTAGCAATATTTCAAAGATAATAATCTTATCTCTTCCTTATAAGTGAAGCTGAATTCTATCTCTCTATTTATTTAATTCCCCATACCCAATCTTACAGGTAACCTGCTCTCATAAGGATCGTCTCTGATACCAAATCTTAAGTTTGGTCGGAGTTGAATTAACACAACACAAAGATAGTATATTATTAATCCATTGTTGCAATTTTACAATATAAGGAGGGCTATTATATAGCTATAGATATAGAAAAACAACCTCTTACAAACTAGGAATTCACACAAAAATTTCTTAATAATTTTATGGGTATAACAAAAATCTATGAATAATATATTGTTGTTAAAACAATATATTATAATAATATAACTATATAACAATAACTATACGGTAAACTCAACACACCATAATTAATATTTACTCTACACTAAATACGTGGTAAAATATACTTATTTAATAGAGAACTATGAATTCCTAACATCTAAGTGCCTAATTTAACAAATGGAAACAACAAAATTTAAATCAATTCAATTCAATAACTATTCTCAAATTAATTAAAGCTACATTTTTCTAAAACTAATTAATAAAGGAAATGACTAATTTGATAAATAAAAAAATCTATTCTAATGTTTTTGTTTTTTGCAATTTAATAATGGAAATTCAACAAATAAAACAAACTAATTAAACTAATCTATTATTTTTTGGATTTTTTATGCTTTCTGGAAACAAATAAAAGACATCTACTAGGTTTTAGAAATTTAAATGGCCTCTAAAATAATATTAACAGAACTAAATAAGTGAGTTACCTAGTGTGGTTATTTCCCTATGCAATGTGGATCTAACATATTATAATAAAACAAAATATTTTCCAATTTGTATTTATGGATTACTACTTCCTCTGCTCTTACCTCAGAGTCACAAGAAGAAATCAAAGCTTCTTAGAAGCTCTTCTTCCCTTGAAACCTCCACAGTACAAACAATAGGATCTAATAGAAGATTACAAGATGAAAGGAAATTATAATAGATACGAAAGTAATGTAGGAGCTTCTTCAAGACAAAATTCTGTGTAAACCCATAGCGATAGGAAGAGAAACAACTTTCAAGTATAATCTTTTTGTATTTATAAATGGAAGATACAATAATGTATTTTCTTTGGAATTTAATACTATAACATATTGTGAATATAAATCTAAAGAAACTAAAGAAATCTTCAAGAAACTAAGTACATCCCCAACCTAGAAGTGTAAAGCGTGACAAATCCAATGATGGTTTTGCTTTGTTTTCTGCTCAAATTATTTTCTAATTTAGTGCTCAGATTAATCTAGGGAAGCTGTGTTGGGTTTTATGAAAGAAGTAATGCAAAAGTGTTGGAGTAGGAATGACTTGCAAGCAATCAGAAAGAATGCGGGAAAGAGAATAACAATGCAAGGGAACTGAGCTTGATTGTGTACTTCTTGGCAAGGTTACAAAGAAAGCATAACAATTGAATTCAAAACAATAATCTCTAACCAATTCTTTGGATAGAATCTTTGCTCTCTTATAGGGAAAAGGTAGAGAAATAGTCTAAGCCATTTAGTAGTAAGGAAATGCCACCTCTCTTAAAGAAGGGTAGTTAACTCTCAATTAATGTAAAGAAGGGAAGGATAAGGTTTTATGCATCAAATTATCCCAAGAAAAACCAAATTGGTTAAGAAATGTGTGCTAAAATCAAGTTTGAAGAAGTTTTTGAGCATTCAAAACATGCCTAAAGAGTCTCGGAGGTAAAACCGCAGAACCTCCGGGTTTGCGCATACAGGGTTGGTTACGTGAATCTGTCGACATGGTTACAAAACTTCCATTGAGGGAAGATTGGTGGTTGCATAACCACCATGGTGGTTGCGTATTCATGACTTAAAGTCAAAAGCTAAGGGAAAAGCATGCAAAATAATAAAGGAAAGTGATCAAAGCATTGAAATGGACAAGGAAAGTATTCTAGGCTACAAATACATATTATAAATGGGAAATTGGACTTGAACATCATTGGAAAAGACATTAATCATCATTAGGGATTTCAAACCATTCTTAAAATATAACATGTGAAAAATTGGATGTGTACATATTGCCCCCTCGCAGAAGAATTTTAGCCATGCAAAGACGTAGAACGTAGAGTTTGAGTATGGCACTCCCTAATAGGAGAGTTAGAAATTATACCTAACACATCCATGTGTTGAACTGACACCAATCCATGCTTCTTGCCACCGGAATAAATAAATGAGAATAAAGTGCAGTAATTACAAAATCGATAATACATACTAAAATCAAAATGACAAGAGGACTTACCATATCCATGGGGATAGAAATATACTTGTGCCAGTGTTCCATCCTGCAAAATAGACACATTCAAAATAGATTTAAAACATGTTATATATAGCCAAAATAGATATTTTTAGAAATAATTTTCACTCGCCCACTTAGAGATTTTTGAGCTCTAGATCACTTGTGACCGTTTCACGTGCAAGTACAGTCAAATCGAATAGTATTCGGATGTGATTGCAGCCCCACCAATGAGAGGAACAACAACTCGGATATAGGTAAGTCACTTGCATTTATTTATTTCTAACATATAATGTGAAAAATCTGAAAAATATAACCTAGGGAGATTATTCTTGCTAATTTTGTAGTCAAAATGTTCATATGGGCACCCCTAGGTGTATTTGGCTTTCATTTAGTCAAACATGGTCATTTATTTTGTCTTTTTAAACTTTTTGGGTCATAGGGTATGACTTGTCATTTTTGAACAAGATCGCCACTTTGCACATGAGCAATGCTTACATAATCACCACTCTATATAGAGTGGCGGTTACAATTGCCATCACGATAATGAAAATATCTCTACAAATATGGGTGGCTGCATAATTGTCGATGCGCAGAGGAAAAAATTGACTAAGTGTGAAGTATTTTTTAAAGTTTTTTTGTTGTTTTATGATGTTTTTTATGAGCTTATTATGTTTGAGATGTTTCTACCTTGATTTTTTTAGTGTTTCGGTGAATGGAAGGCCCATATATCAAATGGAGTAGAGACAGAGAGAGTGATTGGATTTCTTCGATTTTAGATAGTCTTACTTAGGCTGAGAGGGATATATTGCATAGGCTTAGGATATGGAGAAAATCCCAGACACAGATACTTGCACCGGCTAGTTATTTGTTAGCTGATCTTTTTAGTTATTGGGACGTAGAATGAAACAAATTCTAGCTTCCTAAAGTTAGATGGGATTGGACTATCACTCTTGAGGATTTCTACAAGATTATGGGTGTTCCGTCATGGGAAGGAGGTTGAGATTATCTAGTGCTAATTCTATTGTATAACCATGTCGGTGGGCCACATACATGAGAGATGCATTGTCACCTAATACTAGTGTGAAACATGGCATGATATTACTATTAGTTATCTGCTCCCTTATTTGTTCCATGCACAAGGCCATTATTGGTATCTTGGCTTCACACTTGGTTTGGGACAAGGGAGGGGACAAGTGACTTTCTTGCTGGGCTGCAATTATCTAGAGAAAAGAATAGCATGGCCACATTTTTGTATGAGGCACATACGTCTTGGATGCCACCTACCACATTTTTATAGGTTTTTAGACTGGGGGAAATATCCCTCAATCATCCCACACTTGTTATGGGTTGGGTTTATGAGACCATGATCACCTATCGGAGGGGTGTTAATATTACATACCATGTGGCTATCGAGCCTCTAGATGGATGATTATGGCTCAATTAAAGGGGTTCCATAAACCACTTAACACACTCACCAAAAATGATATTATTGCATGGCCATATCGGGACATGAACAACCTATAAGAGGGAGGAATTTGTTATCGTGGATACATACAAAACTACTACACAATTAGTGGACACGACTAGCATGGTTGAGGTCCATCCAGTTTAGAGGGTGCCCCAAGAGTTTGGGTTACCTTACATTGATGCCCTCCTATAAGTTCCAAATGTTTACCATGGGATTCAAGAGGCTAGATTTGGCCCTAAGGGAAAGATAAAGTGGATCATTGCTATACTTGGTGTTCCGATTAGAACCCCATAGGATGTCCTAGATCCGACTAGGTTAGGGGTGATTATTAAAATTGAGGCCACACCCACGCATAGTTGGGAGGACATGAGGAGGCCGAGGACGAGATGGATACCGAGGAGGAGGCACACGAGGAGGGGGATTAGTAGGATACGGACACCGAGTGTATTTCCAAAGAGAGGGTTCCAGGGCATTGAGGGCTAAGGCTAAGGCTGACATAGAGACTTTACACAAAGAGGAAACTCTCCATTCCATAGGAGGATGGGATGAGGAGTCATTTTTAGAGGGTATCTAGCCTCGAGAGAAGGTTGTAACCGACAAGGTTGTTGTAGCGGCTCCACCACCACCAACATCACTAGCGGAAGCATATTGGAGGTTAGTAGATTTGAGTAAGTTAACACTTTTTCATGAACTCTATTACTTAGAGTATATTTGTTAATGAATTTCACATTATCATCTTTTTGGGTTTTAAAAAGCTTTCTAACTCACCATTGTTTTCTCTTGTGCTTTATAGCCATTGCTTACAAATGGATAGATTTTATTTGTCAGTCCTAGTGAACGCACTATTCCTTCCCATGGGGAAATCATGAGAGGAGTTACTTGTAAATATGGGGAAGCCACATATGGATGGATTCCACATTGATGTATTTGAACCAGTATTTTGAGATGTAGAGATTCTTATCTCGATGAGGAATGAGCTTATCGTATACCAGTTATTTGAGAGGAGACTACGAAAAGGTTAACAACCCCATCTCATGGTCACTCTCATTGTCCTACTCATAGAGGCTCCCACTCATATCATAGAATCCTCAACAAGAGTCCTCATCTGTTCTCCTTCATCTAGGTCTCATAGGAGGGATAGGATATATTCCTTATTACTTTGTTATATTTGAGACAAATATATCAATGTTTTTTGGAATTTTTGATCTTTTTAAGAGTTTTGACAACACATGGAGTGTGGTGATATTATATAGAAACTTGAATATTATAGATATATTTACATATGATTATTTTTGGCTTGGATATCTTGTGTAAGAGTTTACTCACTCATTAATTGCTTCACCAAAGTGAACTCTTAGATGTATAGGATCTCCCATGATTTGTATATGCTTTTATGAATAATCATAATGCAAATGTGTAACACAATGATTGACTCTCTTTCTTGTTTTCTTTATATATATATATATATATATATATATATATATATATATATATGAGGACAAATTGTAAACTTAAAACTTTTGTTTTTAAGAAATTTTTGTATTCTTGTCTTATTCGAAATTTTGACGAAAATGATATGATAATGAAATGAACCCACTCTATTGTTAACTCCATGCAACTAGTAAGATGTGAGGTATCAATACCAAGAGTCAAGAAGGATGTGAGTTATATTACTATAATGAATGAAAGTGATGATACATAATTAATATTTTGACAAATACCCAATTAGGAAACTACAACTCAACCCTAGGCAAGGCTAACTATGAAATTTAGAATGAAGTTTGCTTGTAATTTTAACTTGAATTAGACCTATAGATGGCCTCCTAATTGACAAAATCTAGTTTTATGGATTAACTCTCTTATAACTTATCCATCTATTTCATTTTCTGATAATTTTAAAGGACTTAAAGCATTTCTTACCTATTGAAGTGTTCACAACTTATTGATTTCTTCGAAAGGACCTCCTATATTTTTCCCCATGATACCACTAAGAAGCATGGTCTCATCACCAAGGACAAGAAAAAGGTGAGTAAGGGAACTTACCTAATTTCATAGGCATGTACTACCTAGAGAAAGAATGGTATCATCACAAAATCTTTGGTAGGGAAATGTAGTGTGACTTTATTTGTGAAATGAAATTGTTTTGTATTTATTGGTTGTTTTATATTTTTATTTTTTTAAAATTTGACTAGTGCTTTTGGGAGGGTAAAATTTCCCCTAGCCTCAACCCCACACATCTAGTAGGATGAAAGGTATCACCAAATAAGTTTGATTCAAGAAAACAAGTAATCCGAGTGAAATGCTTTAGATTACTTTTGTTAAAAGAGAAATTTTGAGGAGAGATGTGACACTAAGAAAATTTTAGTAGAGAATATGAGAAAAAACACCTAAGCTATAAGAAGCCATTAGTAGAACTAAGTATGTAGGTCCTTATAGGATCAACATCAAAATTCATGGAGTGGGATGATAAAGATTGACTAACCTAGAGATGATATACTGAATGATTGAAGAGGTATGGTTAAAATGTTTTAAAAATTCTAAGAAATTGGGAAAGTCACTTGAAAAATAAGTTTCTTGTTTCACAATATTATAATATGATTATGAAAATGATATGTAGTGTGGATGCAGTAATTTACATGTAATAATGCAAATGAATTATCCGTATAGGCATTTAAGGTGAAGTAAATTGATTGATTCACCAAAATCCTCACCTTGTCTGGTAAAAAATGATATGCACCATTATTATAGTCCTCCATGACTTATTATGCACCTAGCCACTTAGGTCTGAAATTTCTTCCTTCACAAGTGTTCATGTCAATTTGGATATTGCATCTAAAAACTAGGTCTCCTACCTATATTTGTCATTTCTAAACCTTTTAATTATATTGATGACATAGGCTATTAGCATAGAGATTGTGGTGTTTCTCGGATCTAAGTCAAGCTTCACCAAGAGTTTGTAGTTGCACCAACTATGCTTCACGGTAAGCATTTTCATCCAAAATTCCTTGCAAAGATATGCGTATGCTAGGTAAATCGATTTATAATGGTAGGACCACTTCAAATCCGATGACTAAAGAAAAGGAGGTATCCCCCATAGGAATTTTTATTGACATCCTATAGGCCCATAAGACTAGAAATAGATTTGAATGATAGTCACACTTATTTTCCTTGACTGCTTTACGTAGTATGGACTTCATTGTTTTAATTATTGCTTTAGCCTATCCATTGTCCTAAGGGTAATATAAGGAGGTTTTATGATGTGATATTTTGAATTACAAACACAACTCACATACCTCTTCATTCTTAAAGGACATGTCATTATCCAAGATAATGACCAGTGGGACTCCATACATGCAAATGATATGATTCAAAATGAACTTAGCGATCAAAAATCCAATCACGGTAGTGAGAGGCATGGCCTTAACCCATTTTGTAAAATAATATATGGCCGTAATGATTAAGTTATCTTCATCATTGATGAGGGAGAAAAATTCCCTATCAAATCTAGACCCTAAGTAGAAAAGGGCCAAGGTGTCACAATTGGTGTAGAGCATGAGCAGGGATATGAATCTCATAGATGAATGCATGGAATTTATGGAATATGCGTACATATTATATAACATTATGCTCTAAATTGGGATAGAAATAACCCATCCGATGAATTTTTACGAGTAGTAGCATGCCCTCCGAAGTGACCCCCATAGACTTCGTTGTGGTCTTTGAAGAGGATATTTTCTGATTCTTCTTCATCTACACACCTCAAAATCATGTTATCAAAGGATATGCGATAGATCACTTCATCTACAATTACATACTTGGTAGCTATGATGTGTAACCTCCATATTTTATGTGAGGTTACTTCCTCAGGATATGTATGATCCACAATATGATTAATGATATCAGCATACCATAGACATGACACAAAGGGAAGTTTTTTTCCACATAAATTACACACTCATTCCAAAAATCTAGGTCTACAAGGTTCTTGCCATCTATTGGGTTGTGGGCCAACCAACCAGCAATGATTTGTCCTTTGACTGAATTTTTGTTGATGAAGGTGAGTTTAAACTCACCCATCAGTGTGAGAAAATGTCCATCCTTTTTAGATAAGGAACCTTGAGTCAAAAAGGTTTTTAGTTGGTTAGACTTGATGATCACTTACATTTCTTGGTTAAGAATATAATGCCTTAACCTCTCTATTCCAAAGACTATTTCCATAAATTCTTTCTCTGCCTATGTATAATGTATCTTGTAGTCAAGTAGGGCATGACTAATCAAGTAAATGACATGTTCTCATTTATCATCATCCTCTTGTGTCAACATGCATGATAATGAGACCTCGGTGGCTCAAGATTATAAGATCGAGAGGACATTTTGATTTGTGTGGCATGAGTGTAGCTGGTGACATGAGAATAAATTTTACTAAATAAAACACTCTATGACATTCATAATTCCACTCTTTAATGCACTCCTTCTTTAAAAATATGTTAATGGGATGGATGAAACAAGCTAGATGGGGAATAAATGTTTGGATTTCCCCAAGTTTACCCAAAAAAGACCAAATTCTTGATTCATATGAAGGTGGAGTCATCTCTAGAAACACTTGAATCTTGGATAGTTTGACATCAATTCCTCAGGAAGAAATGATATACCCCAATATTTTTCCCGTTGTCACTCTAATACGCTCTTTTTAAGATTCAACGTTACATCGTATTCAATAAGATAAGAGAGAATAATGTGAAGCACCTAAGGGTGATAACAATGCTTCTTAGCCTTAGTCAATAAGTCATGATGTAATATTTAACATTATTATGGATAAGGTCATGGAAGATATATATAATATCTTGTTTAGAGGTGGCTTTGGAATTTTTCAAAACAAATTACATGACCGCATAGAAAAATATCCCTCAAGGAGTAGTAATGGTTGTCTTGGTTTTATCCTCCTTAGAGATCCTTATTTTATTATAGTAAGAGAAGCCATCCATAAGTGACAATAACTCATAGTCAGTCGTTGCATCTACAATGACATCGATGGAAGGAAATGGAAAGTCATCCTTAGGACAAGCTTTGTTGATGTCTCTAAAGTCGATACAAATGTGTATCTTCTCATTCTTTTTAAGGACTAGGATGATGTTAGACACCCACATGGAATAGTCCACTAGTTTAATAAAACCCACTTGAAGAAGTTTCATTACTTCCTCCTTAACCATTAAAGTCACCATTAGCTTTATGGGTCATGACTTCTACTTCATAAGCTTGGCATCGGGCTTCATGATGAGGTTTTGAACCACCATATCAGGAGTGATTCCCGTCATTTCCTTATAACTGAAGGTGAAGGCTTTCAAATGTTCTTTGAGCACCTTCGTATGTGCTTCTATCTCATCTAGAGTAAGAGAAGAACCAATTTTCAAGATATTAGGTTCCTCCTCCATCCCTATATTAATATCTATGGTCCCTTCAATCAAAGAGGTGTTACCCTCTTCGAACTCAGGTGGGGCTGGAGGTAGTTCTAAATCTTCTTCCTCTACCTCATAGATCTCAAGACCCTCTGATGAGGAAGGATACAACATGTGATCTCCAAAGTAGGAGGAAGGGTGAGGTTTAAGATAAAATCCTCTCTTATGGTGTGTGAGATGAAGATCAGTATATGCATTGAGGAATCCTAGGATTTCCTCATCATTCTCTGTGAAGTCCATGGTGGCAGGATCATTCTCGGCCTCAACATATGAAAAAATTGGGTAGTTGGCACTCTTTAAACTAGGGGTTCAGATCGAACTGAGACCATAAAATCAGTTTCGTTAAAGTCCTTAGTTGGGAAAAAGTGAGAGGAAGAGGTGGTCATTGAATCAATTTTCTCTCTAGGTATGGCTTTGATAGAAATGAATTCAAAAACCTTTCTAAGCTCAAGGATGGCGATCTTGTAGAGTTATAGGTGCTCCAGGTCTAGTATCATAAATTTATGAAAACTAATTAGCAAAAGTTGGGAATCACCCAAAATTATGATAACACCCATCCTCTTGTCTATGATAAGACCAATAAGAACAACCTCGTATTTTGCAGCATTGTTTGTACATTCAAAATTTAACTTAAAGGAAAAAGGGATGAACGTACCTTCTAAAGAAGTAAGGATCACCACTACCCCTACACCATAAAGATACTTCAAACTGTCATAGTTAAGTGTTTAGAAGTCATTGGGGAAGATAGAAGTTTAATCATTCTTGGAATCTATTTGTACCCAAATATGGCTGCCCTAATTTCTACATTTTTTCCCTTTCAAAATCATTTATCAAAAAAGTAGGTCTATAACAACTCAATTTTGAGGAGTATTTATCTTTCTTATTATGAGAGTTATGGACGTATGGATGAGTGTGTAGTTTTCCTCATTATTACCAAGAATTTTCTTAAAGTTTTTGCATATTTAAGTACAACACAATTTGTATAATTAATGCAAAATCAAGATTTCAGATGTACTTGGCCAAGAGTGAGTACTATGAGTGTAATTTTTCCCCAAAGGCCGGAGGTTAGATATCTCTAGATTTTTGTGGCCTAACCGCAAAGTAGACTATAAAGTTCCTTGGGACTCGATTTGGGTTATATTCTCCATTGTAAAAATATATGCGTGTTATTTATATTCAAGATTCACCTAGAAATAATCAAAATACAATTTCTCTCCGACATCCAAGAAGAGGCCTTTATTTTTTATTTTAAAAGGTAAACTAAATTTCAAAGCTTGGGGCCCGAACTATTATTGGATTTGACATAATTTAAAAGTGGTGTTCTAGACCCAAATAGCTAATTAAAATCAGAAATAAAATGAAAGAAACATAGTCTCTCCCAATTTAAGGTTGAGAAAAGTGATACAGACCTACTTCTCTCTTTTGTGTTTCTATGTAGTCAAGTGTGACACATGAAGATATAGAGGCCAAGGGAGTGTCTATTTCAACAATGTTCTTATTTTTTAGAAAAGAAAACAAGAAAATGAAAATATATGCTTTAACGAATAATAATTACATAGTATATACAATTTTTTTTTCAAAGCATCATTTATGGTAGTGAAATGGGGGATATATTTAAGGGCCCTAGCTCTCCACTATATAACTGTAGAAAAAAATAAAGAAGAAAACAAGATACATTTCGATACATGTAATATAGTGTCATGTATAGAAAACTTCCATCACTTTGTAGTCACATTTGGGGCACCTTTTGGGCCGGTCACTACACCGAATGAAGTCTATATGGGACATGACGTTGAAGATGAATTGTATGTCCCTAACTACACCCTTGATATCCCTTTCTCATGTAACAAAAGGATACTCATTTTTTCCATTCAAGATGTCAACCAGCTCTTTCCTTTTATTAGGAAAGTTCACCCATTCATGTAGACTAAGCCCTCCCCTTTGATATGCCTCTGTTCATCGGCCTCTGGATGGATAGGCCTCGGAACTAGGGTCAAATTTCAAATTTGGGCATCAGGGAGGGCATGCCTCTTTTTGGATTAAAATGTATCATGTCCAACCAAAGCTTAGATATCTTCCATGGTGAACTCTAAAGTCAAAAGCTAATCCTTCATTCTAGTAGTAGGACATTTCGAGGATTGGCATTCATTGTTTAATTCTTGGTGTTGCATAGAAAATTGGATCTCTATTTCAAGTAGAGATGGGGTATAGTAGGCCTTCATCATGTGTCAATGGTCATCATGAACATGTAGACAATTGTGAGACCAATGATTTATTAGGAAATTGGGATCTAAATATAACTCTAGGCATACCAAGTGAAAATGCAAGGTATAGAAAACAGGGAAATAAGGACACATTTAAGTAAAGTGATTCACGAAAGACAATACTAGTGTAGATTGATGAAGGTAATCTTGGGGATTGGCTCTAGAATTCGGTACACATAAAACTTGGTGAATTAGACTTTTTTTTTCCCCGAAAGTTGAACAAATTAGATCATATGGGCTAATTCCTCCGATTGATGGAATTCTACTCGGGAACATAAATCCTTTTGATAAATATTGAAGTGGAAAGCTATGGTAGGAAAGGAAATGATTTTGAAATTTCGTAGAAAAATCAAAAAGGATAGTTAACAAAATGCAAAGGATTGTTAAACCTCTTAAATAGGCATGGTGATCGCACTAACATAGCAAGGAAAATCATTTCACTACGATGCCATATCCAATTACGCTTTAGAGGTACATGTTAGTTTTAAATAAAGATCAATTATTTATAGAGAATATATCACCGGAAAAGGATTAACTTCCCACATAATTGAAGAATTCCTTGTCACATTGACATTTCTCACCACATCATGATTATACACATGTGGAAATTTTAAATGTTAAATGTGAAATGACATGGAAAATATTTTATTGTGTCATTGATGACGTATGTAAGACATAATGGCAGTTGGAAAAATTAGTGGCCATTTGTAAATAAACATTTGTATTTTCATGGCAGCCCCAAGAAGTAGATAAGCAGTGACAATTTGTTTGAGTATATGAGGAATATGATATAAAACCCTAAAAATATAAGGTCATATATAAGAAGAAAAGGGAATTTTTATACAAAAAGACAGGATGAGGGGTTCTTGGTAAGGGTAGCAGGAAAAATGGCTTGAAGTTCTTGATGGATAAAATTTTGGTGGAAAATCGTGGAGGCATTGAACCAAAGGGAAGGACTATGTTGTGATGAAGGTTTTTTCTTTGTGTGACCCAATTATTGGAAATTTTTTTAAGAATATTGCAATATGTACAATCATTAACAATATTTGAGAGTATCAAAAATGTTTCCTTATCTTGTCCTAAGTTTAATGGTTTTTACCTAATGAATTAATTTGGATTGACAACAATTCTTTTATTATGTTAAAAATGATGTAGAAAGGGAGTGACATGTGTCCTTTTGTTGTAATTATTTGTGATTAATGGTTATAATTCAAATATAAACATATCCTACACTTTATAATATCTCATCTAGGAAGGGTATAAGTATTTGATGTTTTCTAGGGTATCTCGAAAACCTCACTCCTGAAACCTATAAAAATCTCCATACAAACTAAGTAGGATTTGGGGATATGACTTGTAATTTATTGGGGGTCCTTGATCCAAAATATTAATTATGAATTTGCATCAAATGATCTTTCCTTACATGTACTTGAGATATATTTTTAGTAATTTAGGTCTTGATTTCCATGGATACTTCCATGCAAACCGACTTCATTACGGGGTTAATTTATTGCCTTCACCTAAATTCATGTAGCACTAAGGACATATGAAGGTTGGTATTTTCTCTTTGGATTTCCCCTATTTCCTTTCATGGATCTTTCCCTTATTCTACTCCTTTTGTTGAGATCCCCTTTTATCCCCACTAAATATATAGAATATCTTCTAGTAAAAATCCTAATTCATTTCTTGGGTCCTGGATTGCGTTGTTTAATCTTCTAACAACCCGTCTCGGGAGAATACATTAACAATTAATCTATATTGTGTGTTCTCACCCCCTATCTCGAGGCACTTCATCATCAACCCACCTTAAAATTATGTGAAAAAATTAGGGATGAAACTTCAGGTTTGGCCAATACTCTCCCCTAGTAGTCCATGTCGAGTTATCTAGTGTTTATAGCATTTGGTGACTACTATTTCGAGTGAAAATTATATTTGGTGGTTGATCTGGTTTCAATCTTCTTATCTCGAGTCCCCAAAACCTCAATCCAAATCCACATCCAAAACCTCCATGCCCTATGGACCATATCAACGGGTCCTCTCACCCTAACTAAGAATGTCTCAAAAGTAATGAGGATAACAACCACATGTTTTATTCAAATAACTCCCCATCACTCCCTTAGGAATCGTGGATGGGTGATCGACAGGAGTTATTCCCCTCACATACAAAGTAACTTCTCTTAAGGTTAAACCTCCATCTCTTGACCTCCCATGCACATCCGCATTTCCCTCTCGCCTTCCCTTGGGGTTGTTGTTGAAAATTTTTGCACTTGTACGAAAATGGGCAGCTCGAAACTTCGTCGTTACATAGAAAATTCTTGGGTGAAGTATACCTAAGCTAAGGAAGTTATTATGTTATTTGTTACTATTGAATTAGTTACAAGATTAAATGAAATATGTAGTTATGTGTGCTGTTTCAAAACAGAACAGATCACATAGTCTGCAATTTCATGTCATCCTCAGCAAAAGAACACAAATCCCCGAAGGACAACTATGTTGTCTTGATGAAGATGAAAAATTAAAAATTAGGTGAAGTGTTGAGTTTTGAAGCAACAAACAAAAATGTAAATTACAAAAATCAGAGTTCATTACTAAATGTTACAAGTTCCTATCAACATTATTTCCTTCATGATTAAGACATTCAATTATGTTACTAAGTTGTTTAGTTCATTATACAATCCATACAGAAAAGCTAGAATGCATAAGGAAATATACAACTCATTTACAAAATTCAATGTTTTATTCACAAGGAGAGTCAAATGTTTCCCACACAAGCCGTGGGATGTAACTAAAAAGTAAAGTACAACTATTGAAAAGAAAGTTACACGTGCATTAAAGAGAAAGAAAAGGAGTATGAGAGAACCCATCATTACCTTGGGGTTTCTGTTCTTCAATTGAAGCATCTTCATCTCCATGGTAGAAGCCATTGTACCTGAAAAGAAGAAAAGAATTAACTATCAGTTACGAGCTCAGGGATCAATTCATATTCCTACACTATCCTACTTCATGTATATGAATCTTCTTGTATCGGAGATGTATTCATTTAAAGGAAAACTACAATGCATGCTTTATTCACTCAAAGAGAATAAAGAGAAAAGAAATAAGAAAACATGGACATAAGAGAGGCCAAAAAGCCTAATTATTTTCTAATTGTTTTCCCAAGTGTGTAGGTACAGGTTGTAGCCAAAGAGAAGAATAGACAAGTCTTAAGTTCATGCAATAAAAGGAATAATGTAACTCAAAGTTCCAATAACTATTCTAAAATAGAAGAAGTTATAGTGTAGAAGAGAGACTAGCAATAGAAGAACATGCAACAAAATGAAAAGTAGAATTTGAAAGCTGATGTTTGGCTAAAAGAGAGGGTCACATTTGAAAGGAATGAAGACAGATATTCTGGAATTTTTTGAAAGGAATGTAAAATGGAAATTTACAACTTTCCATCATGTTGTTTTAACTACTACATGCTTAAAGGAATGATTTAAATCAAGTAAGTGATACAGAAAAACAACAAAGCATGTTATGATCAAGATAACACAACCATGATGTCTCATTTTTATTTACCAATCCAGCTTCAAACATGAAGTGTTATGTTCCAAATCAGAAAATTCAACTACTATGCTGAAAATAAATGGAAGAGAGATTACGGAAAAAATTTGACAGGATTTTCCATGTAAAGTCAACACTTTAAATTTTTAGTTTCTACAAGAAAGATTTAATTTCAAAGCTAGTTTATACGGGTAAATAAATTTTCAGTTTCTATGGCAAAGATTAAAATTAAAGCTAGTAGTGTAGGTGAAGCTCAAGTACTACATTGAAGAACAAAAGAAAATGGAACTACATTTTGACAAAAATTGAATTGTCTAAATGTGTAGGAGTTTTAAATGAGTTCGAAACAATATGTTATGCATAGTTTCATAAAATAGTATACATTATTTTCAAAAAGTCAAGAATATTGTTACAGTCAAGCATTCAGTAGATGTGATTTTTAGAAAACAATTGCATTTCAAAAACTCATCTCATGGAGAATTTCTATGTTCAGTTATCTTAGTTTGAAAAGGATTAAAGCAAGTATTCTCAAAGGGTGCTACAGATTTCAAAGAATCAAGTTGATCCTGAAATAGTGAATTGTAACAAATAGATTCTCTAGAATACAAATTTGAGCCAAATATTTCAGAATAGACTTGAAGTAATGTACAAGAACTATATTTGTAGAAAATCATAACCATCTTCTACAATATTCTCAACAAATGATGAAATAATAGTTGTCCTGAAGTTAAAGCACAAGAAACTCATATAGAGAAGAGGTTGAAGTATGAATATCCAGAAAGAAGAAAATACTCTATGTCCACCATAGTAAAACAAAGGAAGGTACAAAGTAAATAAGAGTTTCATAACAACAAACACATAATCATAGAGTCTTTTCGAAGCTCATTTTAGCAATGGCTGAGCATGACAGATACAAGAAAATTGGGAAATACAATTATAGTACATAATGAAACCAATGCTTCAATCTTTTACAAGTATTTCACACACAAGGTTAAAAAAGTTCTCAAGGTCACACATTTAGAAATACCCAAAACTCAAAAATACAGATCTATAATTCATGGTTTAGATTGGCCAAAGAATGCACTCACCGTATATAATCAAATGGTCATTACTTTAGAGCAACCGGATAATGAAGCAATAGGTCCATAGGCCCACGTAAAGCTTCGAACTCGAGAGTCAATCGGGAGAAACAATCACAAAACCCATAAATATTTCTAAGAGTTTAGTGACACATTAAAAGAATAAAATCTAATAGAAGTATTAGTTCATATAGAGGACGAGAATGAAAACTGAAACATTACAGTGCTTGAACAACAAGAACTCACCATCTTCTTGTTTAGCCAGAGATATCATGCTTAAGAATATGAAGTAGAAAGATTGAAAGATGTTCAATGGTGGCCTCTTTAGAAAAATCAAAGAGACCTCAAACATCGATAATGGCCGAATATAAGCAAATGAACCTCATAAGATAGATTTACTGAGTTCTTATTCATAATTAACTCGAGCTTGAAGGCCACTACAATGATGGCACACACTCATAATCACCTTGTTCAAAAATCTCTAATGTGAACAAAGAACAATGTCTACAAAGGAAACCCCGTAGAAATGGTAGAACGAATCCGAGATCGCCAAGCTTTAATAATGGTGGCCATTAAATAAACCGCAAATTTAAAAATGACGAGAAGATAAAGAATGACAAAACCGATCTCGAAGGAAGAGTATGACAAAAATATCAAGCACTTCGCTCACAAAGTAATACAAGCTCAACTCAACTAGATCTCATGTTGAACCAAGTAAAGCTTGAAGGAAAACATGGTTCCAATACAAATCGAGATCGAAAACACTAAAAATGATGGCATTATTACAAAAAAATCACTCGAGAAGGAGCTCGAAAATACATTTAAATCCGATCTCGAATCGAAACAAGAATAATGGCATGGAGATATTTTTTCCGGGGCTTCACCCGCTTCACAAAAAATCCAAATGAATGTGCTTTAGAGACGAGTTATTTTTACCGCCCGAACCCAAGAAGCAGGTTAACTCCAACTCGACCATGACAAATGATTGACAACATCAAATTTAAACAATAAAGATCGAACATCCTCAAATCAATCCGTGATCAATGCAAACCACCTAGGTAATGTGCCACCATCAACATCAAATTCCAGTCAGAAAACCCTAACCGCAGATCAAAGATCGATGACATCAAAAAAAAGGTATAAAATTTGATGGCCTGAAATTGGCCCCAACATTCAAGGTAAACCACCAGGGTTATAATTAACCTGACTCAAGTTTAAGAAGCCACCGACCAAGTCACCAAGGGGTGAGTCACCGTGGAGAAGGGGACAACCCACATGTCCACCGAAATATCATTGCAAATGACTTTCAAAAGTCTAAACCTTAGTACATGCTTCAAATAATCAAAAGGGGCGACCAAATCATATACCATGATCATCGAAAAGGTGAGTTTTATAATATGCTAAGGCTGACATAATCAAAGGTTGTCGAGCATAATATGGTGGCCTTTATGAAGTGCCCAACGTATTTTTAAAACCATAGTATATACTAAGTCCACAAAGAGTGCCCAAATCCAATGAATCAAGAGTTCACAAACACAGTTGTCCCCACTTCGAAGAGATAGGTTGATTTGCAGAGTGTCACTCATGTGACCATTTTTCAAAAGGAGATGTCAATATCAGAACATGTGCACATATCAGGGTGTCCCCATAGGAGGAATTATTTTTACAAATATTGCTAAGTATTGTAATAATTTTACACACATACAGGGATTTGTATTTTGCATGCCTTCACAATAGGACATAATAGAGAAGAAGACAAAGTTTCATGTTCATGGAGAAAGTTTATCCTTGCAAGCAATTTTATTTTTAGCAAATTATTCATCCTTCTCTTCTTAAAAATAGAACAATCAACTTTAGTTTGATTGTATTGTAATGAAGGCCAATAATACCTATTTGTATTTGCATGTTCTATTTTTATTCTTTTATCTATTATTAAATAAAGGATAAAAATAGGATGCATGGGTGAGTACAAGCCTAGGGCTATTTTTAGGAAGAGGGTGAATTTTATTTTTGCTATATATTGTGTGCCTTTGCAAAGCATAGGGAAACGGGAGGACTTTTTGGATATATGAGTACTGAAGCAAATTTTGCTTGTTCATCCCTACGAGTGTGAAGTATTCCATGCCTTTCCAAGTTATTTTGTAGTCTTGTGTATTTTTATATTAATCTTGTGATTCTCCTCGTCTGATGAAGTGTTTTCCCTTAGACATCCTGTAGAAAAACTATTGGTTCATGCATCAAGAATCCTTCCCAAATCAGTTGTGCATATACTCAGTCAAATCCCTCATACAAATTTGGTGTATCACCTTAGTTTTAATCATTTTATAGTCATCTTTTACTCTTAAACTCCAAGAAATCAGTTTAGGATACACCAATAAGGAACTAGCCTTGATACTAGAGACTCACCTCAAAATAGGTATACCCATAGACCTGAGGTGTTTCCATTGTATCTACGAAAGAGAGAGATCATTTGTGCAAGCTTAGAAAACCTGTAGCCATCTCTCTATAGGTGCACTTTCGAGAGATAATAGTTTTTGGCATGCCCGGTGGGACCACGAATCAGATCTTGCATGTGAATTACAATTTCTACAATAGATCTATAGCATATTATAGCAAATTAAAAGTCACTATCGGGAACAAGCTACAACAATTTATTCTAAAGATTCTAGGATCTTTTGGTGACTCCATTTAAAGCTGATATCAGACCAGTATTGTAGCTTGTTCCATGACTAAAATGACTATGATATCATCAAGAAGAGGAATCCCTTCGAGTTTGTTTCTTTACCTTTGAATTCTTCTAGAAGGAGAACAGTTGGTAATACTTTACCTTATAATAGACCTGGTTTTGGTAACCCTCCTCCTAATATTCCTTCACCATGTATCAATTTTTCAATTAATATCCTAGTTTTTCAAATGGCTATCCAACCACCAAGGAATTTTGTGACCTTTACTAATGGAAGTCCATTAGTAATCCTAGTTTACCATGACATTCTTAATGCTACCATGAAATTTTTTCCATCATTCACGGGTGAAAATCAAGTTACACCAGATGAACATATCAAAGATGTTGCAGCCCTATGTGTAGTCCATAATATCACTCATGAAGATGTAGCTTTAAGAATTTTAGTTGCATCTTTTAAATGGCATGCCTCATAATGGTATAGAAACCTAGAAATTGGAAGCATAAGAACTTGGGATAACTTAGGTGAAAAATTTCTTAAACAATTCAGGATAATTCAGATCATTTGTCTCTCATTGAATAGTTGTCTACTATTAAAAGAGCTCCCAATGAATTTATGTCTAGCTTCAATATCCATTTTTCTAGAACTTGGGAGAGAATTCCAGCAAGTGTCAAGCCTCAAGCTGATCATGCTTTTATTTATTATCTTAGAGCATTAAATAGTGATATCTCAACTATGATTCAATCAATGGGGAGAGACACTTCCGGATGCTTATGATATTGCTATCCGAGCTGAAAATAGTCTTATTCAAGCTAGAAAATTAGCACCAAGGCCATCAATGCCATTTTTGGTAGATTTAGCACCTATTCCTTAGCCTATTACAATCATAGAGCCTATTGTTGTAGCTCCATCAAATGATGTGTTTAAAGCTTTACAGACTATGGGAAATAAATTAACTTCGATTGAGAACAAAATTACATTGCCTAGCAAACCCTATTAGGCTCCTTATCATCCTTATCAACAAAATCAACAAAACAGCAACCCTATAAACATAATCAAAATTATAGGCATCCTTACCAAAGAAAGGGTTTGACCCAAAGGATCCTAGCTCATCGATGCTTTAGTCCCAATTAATATGGCTATAGAAGAATGGTGTCAACCTTACAATTAACCTCATTCAGCCACAACTTGACCAAATGATTTTCGAATCTGAATCTTGTTGCAGACAACCTCAATTTAAAACATTGTTCATGCCTTAAATGGAAGGGTGGGAAGCAAGAAAATCATGTTCAAAAAGAACTTGAATAGAATTTATTTAGTTTTAATGAGGAGGATTTCATCGCGGTACCACTACTAGGGCTCAAGGAAAGGTGATGAAAGTCAAAAGCAACAAAATAGGCATTTCCTGCCTACTTTCACTTATAAGACAACATCTATAACTCCAAAGTCATCCAACACTTTTGTTGTTCCATAAAAACAAGTGTCCTAATTGATCAAATCCATAAAAAAACTTCACTTGATCCAAGAAGATTTTTTATACCTCAGATATCCAAGGCATTGAAGCAGAATTAGTTTTTGCTAAGGCCTACTCTAAGACAATTGATTCCATCTCTAAAACAATTGCTTGTTTCAACATTGTTGATGTAATGAAAAATCATAATGTTAAAATCTCAATGTGAGATGCTCTAAGTATTCTTGACAACAAGATTTACTCTCTCATGAGCTAGTTAAGATACAAATTTCTTCAAATACAGTAGAAAAGGAAGTTCACAAGAAATACATGGTCTTCGGAATGTTTGAGCAAGACTGCATTAAAGAAGTTAAGTGGATGGTTCAAAAATTTATGAATGCTTGTGACAGCAAGAAACAACCACCATTTTATTTATCATTGATTATTGGTGAAAATCTAGTTCATAATTGTATGGTGCACACCGGTGCAAGTAAAAAGCATGCTTATGCCAAAAGTGATTGCAGAAAATTTAGGTTTGTAGCATGAGCCTACATAAAGAAGTGTCTTGCAGCTCGATGGAACCGCAACTAATACGGTTGGTATAATAAAAAAATTTAAAAGTGACGTTACATGCTTTCCCAAACATTTCATTTCTATAAGATGTTATTGTTGTAGACTTACCTTCATACTTTTCCTTATACTTATCTAGAGATTTCATAGCAAAAATAGGAGGTTATCTCTCTTCAAATTTGTCCTTATTTTTCACTACTTGTTATGGTACTAAATTTACTATCAATTCAAAGCCATTGGCCAGATTTCACATTGAGCCTCACTCTTTAAATGTTGTGGCTGATTATTCATCCTTATATCAGTCTAATTTTGATGAGGTAGCTCATGTTTCAACATTAGATGGTGTTTCTAACATGTTTATGGATGAAAATATAGTGTAAGAACATGCTCATGATCCTTTTAAGGAAGTTGAAGAACACCTATTTGGTGTATATTGTATGCATGAAAAAATACACCACTTCCCTTGTTGTCTAAAACAGAAGATTCAATAGAAGGGATTTGGAAGCTTCATTTCGATGGAGCTAAGATTAAGAAAGTGTAGGGGACTAGTTTGATTCTCACTTCCCCAATGAACGAAAATTATTTCTCATCTTTGAGTCTTCAATTTTCATGTACTTACAATGTAGCTAAATACGAAGCTTTAATTCATGGCTTACTTTGGGCCAGAAACAAAGGGATCAACATTCTACAGATTCTTGGTTACTATGAGTTGGTTATTAATCAAGTAAAAAAATTCAGTGTTTATAAGAATCCATTAATAAAGTCTTACAGACACAGAGTTTCAGACCTAATGGAATATTTTGATGCTATTAATATTCTGTCTATTCCTAGAGCTGAAAATAAGCATGCAGACAAACTTGCAGTAGTTGGGGCTAGTTTTGAGGTGTTGGAACAGATTGAAAATATGAAAATTTAGCCTCATATAAAGTTAATTTTCAGGCCCTTAGTACTTGATAATTATTCAAATTGGTAATTTTTTGAAAGTGATGATCAAATCTGCAAGTTTTTGCAACAAGAAGATGAGTTTTCTACATTTAATCAGGATAAATTACAACACTTATATAGTGACCGGATTGTTCAGTTGAAGAAAATAAATGTCTCGTGGTTTAGTCACATTAGAAGACATTCAACACCGATGATCAGTTAAGAAAGGTCAAGACTAAAATGTCAACTCACGTTGACAATTACGAAGAGATATTGGTTGATGAAGGGAAAAAGCTATTTCTTGGAAAGGTATGTTCCTTAACTAAAAAGTAGTCATTTATTAATCTTTGCAAAGAGTTTAAGGATGTTTTTCTTGGAAATACCAAGATCTGAAAGGATTTGATCCCAGTCTAGAACAACATACAATTGAGTTGTAGCCAAATTCTAAAACTGTTAGGAAAAAACAGAGGCATGTGAATCCCAAAATAGAACCTTCGTTGAGGAAAGAATTATCTAAGTTGATATAATTAGGTATTATCTTTCCAATTAAGCATTCAAGTTGGGAAGCCAATCTTGTTCATATTAGGAAGAAGAACGGTGAAATCAGACTATGTGTAGATTTCAAAGATCTTAATAAGGCTTCATTAAAATATCATTACCCACTCCTAAATATGGATCAGATTCTAAGAACAATCTTAGGTTCAGATAGACTATCTCTTCTAGATGGTTACAGTGGATATAATCAGATTTTAGTTCGAGAAGAAGATAGATACAAAACACCTTTTACCACCAAGTGGGGTACTTATGCTTACAAAAGGATGCCTTTTGGTCTTTCAAATGTCGGTGCAACATTTCAATGTGTAATGGACATGGATTTTCATAGCTTATTAAATAAATACATCCTAGTTTATTTAGATGATGTTACTGTATTTTCAAAATATTATGAAGAATATCTAATTCACTTAAAAATGAGACTTTTCGGTTGTGCAGCAATTTAGAATATTTTTGTATCCTTTGAAGTCTATCTTTTCAAGACATCAAGGCAAGCTACTTGTTCTTATTGTTTCTAGCGAGGGTTTACAATCGATCCTTTCTGAGGATCAAATCCATATTACATATTTTCCTTGGAAAAATCAACTTTGTTAGGAGATTTATTCCATATTTTGTAGCATTGGTTAAATCACTCACAACTATGTAGAAGAAAGAGAAAACTTTCTCTTGGACTAGCAAAGGAAGAGAAGGATTTGAAGCAATCAAAGTAGCTATATCTCAGGATCCTACCCTTACAAATCCAAATTTTGATAAAGATTTTACAATGTATGCACTTGCAGGAGCTGAAACAATCTCAGCTATATTAACTCAAGTCAATGATGAAAATATTGAGCAGTCTATTGCTTTCTTTGGATAGAGCTTGCATGATTATGAAACAAGGTACACATTTATTGAAAAGTAGGTACTTTTAGTAGTCATAGGATTAAAAAATTTCAAGTGTATGATTTTGAACAAGTAAAATACATGTTCTTATTTCTCATCCAAGTGTCAAAGCGTTCTTACTAAATAAGGAATTGAATGAGAAAAGAGAAAACTGGAAAAAAGGTCATAGAATATGACGTTGATATTCGGGTTCTAAGATAGTTCAAGGGAAAGGTTTATATGGAGCATATAATTGCTGATAAGTAAAAACAAGAAGCTGCAGAACCAGATGATTCAAAACAACATGCTGAAATTGCGTATCAGCAATCAGAAATTATGGTTCAACCATAAAATCAGCAACCTGAACTCACTCATGAGATTCAGGAATCAAGATGGATGACTGATTTGGTTAATTATCTATAGTAGGGCACCTATCCAGAAGGTATGGAAAAAAATAAACGAAGGTATTTCAAATTACAAGATGTACCTTATATCTTCATTGATAATGTGTTATTCAAAAAGATATAAATGGAATTTTGTTGTGGTGTGTTGATTATGATAAAGTTCAGAAAATACTATCAGAATTCCATGAAGGACCTATAGGAGGTCACTTCTCAGCATGTACTATAGCCTTAAAAATTATGAAAGTTGGCTACTATTGGCCTAGCATATTCAAAGAATGTTTTGAATGGATTAGAAAGTGTAAAAATGTGCTTTCTTTGTTGGAAAATAACATTTAGCTTCTGCCCTTGTAGCCTATTTTAGTTGATCAACCTTTTATGCAGTGGGGTCTTGAATTTATTGGCTCAATAAATCCACCATCATCACAAGGACACAAGTGGATCTTAACTGCTACATATTATTTTACACGATGGACTGAAGCAATAGCCTTAGAGGATGTTAATGAAGCTTCGATATTATCCTTTTATGAAGGAATAGTTTACAGATTTGGTGTTCCAAAAAATATCATATCGATAATGCTTTAGTTTTCCTTGAGTACGAAGATAACATATTGGGTTGTCAAACATGGAATATATTTAAGTTCTTCATCTAATTTTACCCACAAGGTAATGGCTTAGCTTAGAGTACTTACAAGAATCTATTAAGGTTCATCGAGAAGATCACTTAAGGATAATCAAAGAGCTTGACATTTGATGTTTAATTCAACACTTTGGGATGACAGAGTGACTCCTAAAATATCAATTGGCAATTCACCATATAAAATTGGGTATGAAAAAGAAGCGAGAATTCCTATTTCAGGTGCGTTACCTGCATTAGATTTTCTACATCAAATGGAGCTACTTGAGAATGAACCATTATAGGTTCGTTATGCAGAGTTAATGGAATTACAAGAGCTAAGAGATAAATCCCATTTGAATATGGAGAAGAATTGAAGAAGAGTTTTGAGAAGAAAGAAAATTTAGAGTCTTCAAATGAAGGAGATATTGTGTTAAAGTGGGATGTTGATCGTGCAAAGCTAGGAAGACACTCAAAGTTTGATACACTATGGAGTGGTCCTTACATGATTTTAGCTTATAAGGGACATAATGATTTTTATCTTTCGAAGCTAAATGGAGAGAAAATTCCCATTCCTGTGAATGGTATGTTTCTTAAACACTGTTATTGAAAATCTTACAGTGATTGTTAGAGTAGGATTTCCCTTCAATAAGTGTAGTTCCTACACATTATAATGTTTTTCAATTCAATAAGTGCATTCATGCACGTGATTTGTTTACAGATCCTTTTACATCTTTCATTGTTTTGGAAGGGTTAGACTTTTTATAAAATGTAAATTTTGGTTACATGCTTAGACTCCATGCTCGATTGACAAGAACAAGGCACTAGCCTTTAAGATAGTAGGAAGCTTTACCGCAGGATCACCGGAAATGTTGATAATTTTTGCACTTGTGCAAAAATGGGCAACTTGAAACTTCATTGTTACGTTGAAAAGTCTTGGGTGAAGTATACCTAAGCTAAGGAAGTTTTTATGTTATTTATTCTTTGTTGAATTAGTAAAAGATTAAATGAAATATGTAGTTATGTGTGTTGTTTCAAAACAGAACATATCACATAGTCTGTAATTTCATGTCATCCTTAGCAAAAGAACACAAAGCCCCAAAGGACAACTGTGTTGTCTTGATGAAGATGAAAATTACAAATTAGGTGAAGTGCTAAGTTTTGAAGCAAAGCAGCAAATAGAAATGCAAATTACAGAAAATCGAGTTCATTACTGAATGTTACAAGTTCGTATCAACGTTATTTCCTTCATGATTAAGACATTTAATTATGTTACTAAGTTGTTTAATTCATTATACAATCCATACAAAAAATCTATAATGCACAAGGGAATATACAATTCATTTACGAAATTCAATGTTTTATTCACAAGGAGAGTCAAATGTTTCCCACACAAGCTATGGGATGTAAATAAAAATTAAACTACAACTACTGAAAATAAAGGTACACATGCATGAAAGAGAAAGAAAAGGAGTATGAGATAACCCATCATTTCCTTGGGGTTTTTGTTCTTTTATTGAAGCATATTCATCTCCGTATTTTTTTTCTCCTTCATCTCCATGGTACAAGCCATTGTACCTAAAAAGAAGAAAACAATTAAGCTGTCAGTTACGATCTCAGGATCAATTCATATTCCTACACAATACTAATTCATGCATATGAATCTTCTCCTAATAGGAGATGTATTCTACTTAAATAGAAAACTGCAATGCATGCTTTATTCACTTAGAGAGAAGAAAGAGAAAAGAAAGAAGAAAACATGGACATAAGAGAGGCAAAAAAACCTAATTATTTTCTAACTGTTTTCCTAAGTGTGTAGGTACAAGTCAATAATCAAAGAGAAGAATGGACAAGTCATAAATTCATGTAATAAAAGGAAGAATGTAACTCAAAGTTCCAACAACTATTCTAAAATAGAAGAAGTTACAATGTAGAAGAGAGACTAGCAATAGAAGCACATGCAACAAAAGTAAAAGTAGAATTTGAAAGTTGATGTTTGGTTAAAAGAGAGGGTCACATTTGAAAGGAATGAAGATAGATATTCTGGAAAATTTTTGACAAGGCTTCACCATGTAAAATGGACATTTTCAACTTTCCATCATGTTGTTTTAACTACTAGATGCTTAAAGGAATGATTTAAATTAAGTAAGTGATACAAAAAAATAGCAAAGCATGTTATGATCAAGATAAAAAAACCATGATGTCTCATTTTTTATTTACCAATCCAGTTTCAAACATGAAGCATTACTACAAATTAGAAAATTCAACTACTATTGCTGAAAATAAATGGAAGTGAGATTCGGATTTTTTTGAAAGGGATTCGCCATGTAAAGTCAACACTTTAAATTTTTAGTTGCTACGGGAAATAATAAATTTCAAATCTAGTCAGACGGGAAGATAAATTTTCAATCATGACAGAAATATTAAAATTAAAGCTAGTTGCTACAGGTGAAGCTCAAGTACAACATTGAATCACAAAAGAAAATGGAACTACATTTTGAAAAAACTTGAATTGTCCAAATGTGTAGGAGTTGTAAACAGAGTTCTAGAAATAATATGTTATGCATAGTTTCAGAAAATAATATACATTATTTTCAGAAAGTCAAGAATATTGTTACAGTCAAGCATTCAATAGATGTGATTTTCAGAAACCAATTGCATTTCAAACACTCATCTCATGGAGAATTTCAATGTTCAAGTGATCTCAGTTTGAAAAGATTAAAGAAAGTATTCTTAAAGGGTGCTATAGGATTTCAAAGAATCATGTTAATCCTGAAGCGATTAATTGTAACAAATAAATTCTCCAAAATACAAATTTGATGCAAATATTTTAGAATAGAGCTAAAGTAATGTACATGAACTATATTTTGCAAAAATCATAATCATCTTTTACAATATTCTCAAAAATGATGAAATAACAAAGTTGTCCTCAAGTTAAAGACAAACAAATCATACAGAGAAGAGGCTGAAGTATGAATATCTAGAAAGAAGAAAATAATCTATGTCCACCACAATAAAACAAAGGTAGGTACAAAGTAAAATAGAGTTTCATAACAACAAGCACATATTCACAGAGTCTCTTCAAAGCTCATTTTAGCAATGGTGAAACACACGAAAGATACAAGAAAATCGGTAAATACAATTATAATACATAATGAAACTAGTGCTTCAAGCTTTTACTAGTATTTCTCGCATTGTGGTTAGCATTTTTTCTCAAGGTCACACATCTACAAATACCGTAACTGAAAAATACATATCTATAATTCATGGTTTAGATTGGCTGAAGAATGCACTCACCGTATATAATCAAATGGTCATTACTTTAGAGCAACCGGATAATGAAGCAATAGGTCCACATGCCCATGTAAAGCTTCAAACTCAAGATTCAATCAAGAGAAATAATCACAAAATCCACAAATATTTCTAAGAGTTCAAAGTTGACACATTAAAAGAATAAAATATAACAAAAGTATATCGGTAAGCGCATAAGAGGCCAAGAATGAAAAATGAAACATTACAGTGCTCGAACAACAATAACTCACCATCTTCTTGTTTAGGGTGATAATTGATCTCAATAGAATGACAAGATGCATGTGTGGTGCCTCCCAATAGCCAGATATCATGCTCAGGAAGATAAAGCAGAAATATTGAAAGAGGTTCAATGGTGGCCACTTCAGAAAGATCACAGAGAACTCAAACATCGACAATGGCTGAATCTAAGCACATGAACCTCATAAGAAAGATTTGTAGAGTTCTTCTTCACAAATAATTGAGCTTGAAGGCTACTATAATGATGGCACACACTCACAATCACCTTTCTCAGAAATATATAATAGAGCAAAGAACAATGTCTACAAAGGAAAACTCACATAAACAACATAACGGCTAACCTCGCCAACCTTCAACAATGAAGGCCATTAAAGAAACCGCAGCTTTCAAAATGAAAAAAGATAAAGAATGACAGAGCTGAAATCGAAGGAAGAGTATGAAAGAAAGATCAAGCACTTCCGCTCACAAAGTAATACAAGCTCAGCTCAACTAGATCTCACGTTGAACCAGATAAAGCTCAAGGAAAAACATGGCGGCCAATACAAAGCTGAGCTTGAAAACACTAAACAATGGCAACATTATTACAGAAAACTCACTTAGAAGGAGCTCCAAAATATAGTGAAAGCCAAGCTTGAATCAGAACAAGAATAATGATGTAGAGAGAAATTTTTCCAGTGGCTTCACCCCTTCACATAAAAATCTAAATGAATGTGCTCTAGGTCAAGTTCTTTTTACCACCCGAACCCAAGAAGCAGGTTAACTCCAACTCAACCATGATCAAGGATTGATGGAATCAAAAACAAAGGACAAAGATCAACGTCCTCAAATCAAGCTCTGTGATCAATACAAACCACCTAGGTAAGGTACCACCATTAACATTAAATGCCAGTTAGAAAACCGTAACCACAAATCAAAGATTGATTGACATCAAAACAAAGGTACAAAATTTGATGATGTAAAATTGGCCCCAACATTAAAGGTAATCCACCGTGGTTATAAATAACCCGACCTAAGTTTAAGATGCCACCGACCAAGTCACCAAGGGGTGAGTCACCATGGAGAAGGGGACAACCCACGTGTCCACCAAAATATCATTGCAAATGACTTTCAAAAGTCTAAACTTTAGTGCATGCTTCAAATAATCAAAAGGGGCTGACCAAATCATATACCATGATCACTGAAAAGGTGAGTTTTATAATATGCCAAGGCTGACATAATCAAAGGTGGTCAAGCATAATATGGTGGCCTTTACAAAGTGCCCCACATATTTTTAAAACCATAGTATATACTAAGTCCACAAAGAGTGGCCAAGCCCAATGAAGCAAGAGTTCACAACCATAGGTGGTCCCCACTTCAAAGAGCTAGGTTGATTTGCAGAGTGTCACTCATGTGACCATTTTTCAAAAGGAGATGTCAATATCAAAACATGTGCACATAGTAGGTGGTCCCCACAGGAGGAATTATTTTTGCAAATATTGCTAAGTATTGTAATTATTTTTCTCACATATAAGGAGTTGTATTTTGCATGCCTTCACAATAGGACATAATAGAGAAGAAGACAGAGTTGCATGTTCATGGAGAAAGTTTTTCCTTGCAAGCAATTTTCTTTTTAGAAAATTATTCATCCTTCTCTTCTTAAAAATAGAATATTCAACTTTAGTTGTACTGTATTTTAATTAAGGCCAATAATGCCTATTTATAATTGCATGCTCTATTCTTATTCCTTTATCTATTATTAAATAAAGGATAAAAATAGGACGATGGGCAGTATAAGCCTTGGGCTATTTTTAGGAAGAGGGTGAATTTTATTTTTTCTATATATTGTGTGCCTTTGCAAAGCACAGGGAAACTAGAGGACTTTTTGGATATATGAGTACTGAAACAATTTTTTCTAGTTTTTCCCTCTGAGTGTGAAGTATTCCATGCCTTTCTAAGTTATTTTGTAGTCTTGTGTATTTTTATATTAATCTTGTGAAGGTAAATTTCCCGATCAATCACCTTACCCCGCTGTAAATTTCAGTCTTTTATGCTTAATTTTAATGTGAGTGTTAACTTATTTACTTGTTGTGATTCTCCTCAAGCAATCAAGTTTTTTGCCCTTAGACGCCCCTTGAGAAAAATTATTGGTTCGTGCATCAAGAATCCTTCCCAAATTAGTTGTGCATATACTCAATCAAAGCCCTCATACAAATTTGGTGTATCACCTTAGTTTTAATCATTTTACAGTCATCTTTTACTCTCAAACTCCCAGAAATCAGTTTAGGATACACCAATAAGGAACCAGCCTTGATACCAGAGACTCACCTCAAAATAGGTATACCCACAGGACCGAGGTGTTTCCATTGTATCTAAGAAAGAGAGAGATAATTTGTGTAAGCTTAGAAAACCTGTAGCCATCTATCTACTGGGTGTACTTTCGAGAGATAATAGGTTTAAAATTGAAAGCCATCACATTTTCTTACACCATTGTTTGGGAATCAACTTTAGGTATTCATTTGGAGTTTTGATCTAATATTCTCTTATTGATCTTCACTTTATTTGGAAATGTGTTTTGATCTATGATTTGATTTCATAATGTCATTCAGACGCACCCAAAATTACACGTGCTACATTGTCAGGAAAAGGGTTATAAGAAAGTCCAATGATGATTCAAAATCCTTTGAAGAAGGTGTTTGCAGACTCCAAAATCTATTCATGGTGTATATTTCTAGCCTAGATAGCCTTACATAACTCTTCCATGCATTTTTCCATCTCCTGCCTCTTTCGTGCTTATTTTGGCCTTCAAGGTGCTAAGATCACCACCTGACCGGGTGGTGGTTCTCAAACTTCCACCCAGTGCAGGCAGCGGTCTTGAAACTACCACCTTGCATAGGGCGGTGGTCCTACCCACTTTTTCTAGATTCTTCACGCATGTTTTAAACATGCAACAATTCACTTAATTTTGCTTTTCACATGCATTCATGATCCTAATTATCTAAAATTATCTTTGATTTCTTGGTTATCCTTCCTCCTATTTTTAAATAGATATAATTGGTTAGAACGCTTCTTCTTTCCTTGTGTATGAAGTAACCTCCTAGCCTCCATTCCTATATATTCCATGCTTGTACCAAAGAAAAAGGGCCCAAGAATTTTGTTTATTTTTTATTGTTTTTCGTCATAGTCTCATTAGGAATTACATAGCCAAGCTTAGATCTCTTGTGTTATCTCTCTTCGACTTGCATTGTGTCCAGATTACTTCCAATCTTCCATTTCTCAAGCACCATCCTCTTGTTATTTCTCTTTGCATTCCCAATCCCTTAGAATCACATGAACACTCGAGAAAGAAAGGAAAGAACCGAGGGGACGAGATAATGATACTATTGGATTTTCCAAGGTTCTTCTCTTCCG
Source organism: Taxus wallichiana var. yunnanensis (assembly GCA_018340775.1). Taxonomy (NCBI): domain Eukaryota; kingdom Viridiplantae; phylum Streptophyta; class Pinopsida; order Cupressales; family Taxaceae; genus Taxus; species Taxus wallichiana. The sequence goes on from CM031243.1 coordinate 785,799,969, forward strand.
TGTTAGAGTTGTGTATTTGTTGTCTTTGTTTATCAAATTGTTAATTTTGATTGAATATCAAATAGAGTAGAGAAACAATTCATGCTAATTAGCTAGATAATCTCAAGTAGATAAAATCAATAGGAATTTTCTCTTCAACATTACCAGGGAAGTGTGGGGAACAATAATTTTGTTAGGGTTATGATTTTTTCTTCACTTTTGAGGTAGGGTTAAAAGGATTTTTATTAAATTACAATAGATTTTAGATCTAGATTCACACATCTCGCACAAATAGTTAGCTACATGTGTCTCATTATTTGTATTTTTTTTTTATTAGATTAGATGCATTGTCCGAAAAGTTAGAAAAGATAAAAAAACTTTTTTTTCCATAGATTAGCTTATTTTACTACTTTGTTTCAATATATTGAGAAAAAAACAAAAACATAGGTTAGATTTCCTTTGATAGATAGTTTATTTACTGAAAGAAAATCAATTCATCTTGCATGACCATCAATGGTCCACAATAGGAAAAGAATTACAGTTGTGATCCCCTGGTCCCACAACCCAATGGGCCAGAGCTAATAACAATGACATAAGTTTGTGTTTAAGTCTTACACACACCGTAACATACGCCGAGAAAATAGGATAATTAGATACACTGAATATCACTGCTAATCAAGCCTACGACTTTTGGACTGCTCCTAGAAATAGGGTTTGATTGCATGCATGACCATATGAGGGACACACCCTCAACGAGTCTTTGTTATGATCCATAGTTCTTGCAACCCAATGGTCCTACTAGTCAGCTAGATATTGACACTATTTTATGCACATTTTTATTCATATCTTCACCGCTTCCACCTTATATTATTACACAACTTTCATTGTTGAACATAGCAGCCGAACAAAGTTAAGAATTTCCAGAAAAGATCAAAAATACCCCATAGTCCATGTAGCTCCACTACGCCTCTTGTTTTCACTTCCATGACCTTGTCTAGAAACCCATACGAGGCACTGGGGGTTACTTTCACACATTCGCAACCATTCAATATAATCTTGGTAGAACTAGAAATCGATTGGATTCTATGAGTAACTATTATAATGAGACCATACCATCACACTCTGTTATCACCGAATCACAAAGTGTGTACTTTTCTTTCGTATTTCACGCATTTGGAGAATACCCTCACACCCTCCTTTCTCGGTGTATCACCACTTTAGTGTAGGCTTTCATTTTTGTATTCTCTCTCCCTGGTCCCTTTGAAATTTAGATTAGAATAGTTAGCTTATCTGCATTAGAGTAGATTGTAAGGTAGTTTAGGAGCAAGAACCAGCTTTCTCTGGAGGTCTATCTCAAGTAGCAAGTCCCACAACTTGGAGATAGTACCCATGTTATCCAATCACACCGTGAGTTCAAGTATATGCATAGGGGTGCTGTGATTTGGTGATAACAGTTCTGGCATGCCGGTGGGACTTAGGGGTCTTCACTTTCATTGCAACAAGATTGATGTGCACTTGTTGTAAGTTCCATCTTTGAAGGATCTTTAAAATCACACATCAGCAACTCCAAAAGAGGCATAATCCGCTGGTTTCGAAGTCCAAGCCTGGTAAATTTATGAGAAAATACGAGACTGTGTCAAGAAGTACGGAGGAAGGATTGTTTGTTTATCTCGCATCTATCTCAGCAGAGAAAGAAGGGGAAGAAGAGCTCAAAGATCTGCGTCTCCACCTAATATAACTTTGTCTACACCTCCACTGGTAGACCTTTTTCGCATCAACAAGGGTTCTCAACCAATCGAATGGCGCAACCACTAAATCCCTTTGTCAATTTCACAGCGTGAGCCCACTTGCCCTCAATGCATAGAATCCAGTTCCATTGCAGCATTGAAAAACATTCCATTTTTCACCGGAGAAAATCATACCACTCCGGTGATCATGCCAAAGACATTACTAACATCTCATGTAATCCATGAGATACACAAAAGGGATGTGGTCACAAATTGCTGGCATCATCATTCAAAGGAAGGCATTACAATGGTTCAGAGCCTTACAACCTGGTTCTATCACAAATTGGAATCAGTTGTGCATAGTTCTTCATGAGCAGTTTGGAGAGAAGGGAAACAACTTGTCTCTTCTAGAACAATTGACAATTATCAAGAGAGCCCCCAACGAGCAGCCTGATCGACTTTAACTTCAGATTTCAAAGGTCTTGGGATAGGATTCCGGTGGCAATCAACAAAGAAAAGGTGCTTTTCTATATTACCTTAAAGCTTTGAATTTGATATTTTTATGTTAATTCAATCTATGGGAGGCACAACCTTACCTGCTGCTTTTAGCATTGCCATTAGAGCCGAAAAATGTCTTATTCAAGCTAGTAAACTAGCTCCTAGGCCTCCCATGCCCTTGTATCCAAACTTAGAAAATCCAAGCACTAGTCAAGCACCCACTTTAGCTCCTATTCCCACCCCTAGAAATCAAAGTTCAAATGAGACTTCTACTTCATCCTCTAGTGCTTCAAATGAACCCCAAGAGGTCATGAAACAATTGCAAAATTTGGGAAATGAGTGGTTACTATCAAAAGACAACAAGCACAAAGTGCTAGACCATATCAGCCTCAAGCTCAGCCTAACAGGCAGCCATATCAACCTCAAAGACCACCCAATCCAGCTGCAAATCAGAATCAAGCAAGGCCTCCTACCAATAGACCATTTCAGCCCTATAACCCCAATGCTACATCTGCATCCAGAGCTTTGGTGCCAGTCCAAAATAACATGGCCCAAGAATATGATTGGTGTTTCCCATGCAGTCAGCCACATAACCAATCAATGTGCTTTAACGGTGCATTAAATCAGGCTCTAATGGTGCAAACCATTGGTGGGTCACAAGAGTCCAGCCACGAAGAAGACCAGCAGCAAGGGGCACCTCAGCAAGGAACATCTCCGAACAAAACTACTCTTGTCAATTGGTAGGCTGAAGATTTCTGTGGTATGAATCAAATACCCTCTCAAAGTGTTGCAGCCAACACAAGGTCAAAGAGGAGAAATTTGGGTGAAGAACAGCCATTGGCTTCGAGTAATCCACAACCTTCTACCACTCCACAAGCCGCTGGAAAACAAACTGTAGTTCCAAACATGCAAGGAGCATCCAAACCAGCTCCTAGGCCAACTCAAATGCTAGTTGCTGCTGCCCATGTGCAAGGAATGAATGTGCAGACTAAGGGACATCAGAGGGATGCTTCATCCCCATTCAACATCATTGATCAGATGAAGAAGACAAATGTAAACATATCAATGTGGGAATCACTATCTATCCCAGGAAAAAGAGATTTACTACAAGCTGCCATGAAGGACTGGTCAACTTCTAATCAATAGGTCCAAATGTAAGGGAAGGTACTCACAAATGCTGCCCAGCCTGAAAGAAATCATGGAGGATAGCAAGGTAAAATGTTGAAGCCCCCTCCATTTTATGTTTCATTGATCATAGGAGATAAGTTGGTACATAATTGCATGATTGACTCTGGGGCAAGTAGTTCAGTAATGCCCAAGCAAATAGCTGATCAGCTAGGACTCCAATATGAAGTCATCTCCAAGGGTGTAGTGTAATTAGACGGGACAATAGTGACAATGGTTGGAGTAATTAAAGGTTTGAGCCTCACACTACACGCATGTCCCAACGTAATAGTGTTACAAGATGTGTCTGTCATAGACCTGCCACCACTCTTTGCATTGTGCTTGTCAAGAGACTTCACTGCTAAAATTGGAGGCTATCTTTTGGCGGATTGGTCACACATGTTGTTCAGAACAAGATATGGAACTAAGGCCACAATCAAGTCTGAACCTATTGCGAACTTTCACATTGAGCCTTACACTCCAAGCCAAATCAATACCAATTGTTCAGCGTTTGATCAAGAAGATTATCCAAGCACTGATGAAGCTGACACCAAAGTTGGAAGCATCCCAGATTTGACTCTCGATGAATGGGCAAGCAAGGTGCATGCTTTTGATCCCTATCAAGAAATAGAAGAATCCGAGCTAGGAGTTTATTGTTTACATGAAGAGAATCAACCTCTTCCTAGCATCACCAAGCCAGATCATAAAGACAAGAATGAAGTATGGCAATTGTTCTTTGATGGGTCAAGGAGTAGACAAGGTGCAGGAGGAGGAGCTATGCTCATTTCACCACAAGGTATAAGGTATTACTCAGCCTTCCATTTCCAGTTTTCCTGTTCAAACAACACAGCTGAGTATGAAGCCTTAATTCATGGATTGCACTGGGCAAAGAAGAAATGCATCAGGAATTTACAAGTATTTGGTGATAGTGAGCTGATCATAAACCAAGTCAAAGGAAAAAATGCTGCCAAGAATGATCTGTTGAAGAACTACAAAAATCGGGTATGGGATCTTATTGAAGATTTTGAAGCTTTTAACATCAATTCCATCCCAAGAAAAAGAATGAAGCCGATGATAGGTGACAAAGCAATTGGAGCTGCATTTGATGTTGTAGAAAGTATCAAAAGTGAGAAAACTCAACCTCATATCAAAGTGGTTGTGAGACCAGCTGTTCTGATAACAACACAAGTTGGCAAGTCTTCGAGAATGATCAGCAAATTGTTAATTTCCTACAAGAAGAAGCTGAGTTCTCCGCTAGAAATCAAGACAAGCTGGAGCAGCAGTATGGTGACCAAGTGGTGCAGCTGAGAACTAACAAATTACCAAAAGGCCTCATAACCTTGGAGTCAATCTTCAACCCGAATGATTAGTTCCGGAAGGAGAAAGTGAACATTCAAGTAAAGGGTGAAGATTGAGCCTCTTTTAGTAGAAGAAGGCAAGACATTGCAAATTGGCAAAGTAAGTACCTCACAAGAGAAATCTGATTTTGTTCAGCTTTGTCAAGAGTTCCCAGATGTCTTTGCTTGGACTTACAAAGATTTAAGAGGTTTCAACCCAAAGTTGGCACAACATACTATTGAGTTGGATCCAGAATCCAAGCCTGTTAGGCAAAAGCAAAGGCCAGTGAATCCCCATATTGAACCTCTCATGAGAAAAGAGTTAGGCAAGCTCATTGAGGCCAGTATCATCTTCCCCATCAAACACTCAAGTTGGGTTGCAAACTTGGTGCCGGTAAGAAAGAGAAATGGAGAAATAAGATTGTGTGTGGACTTTTGCGATCTAAATAGAGCATCATTCAAAGATCATTATCCGCTTCCATCAATGGAACAAATATTGCAGGTTGTCATTTGGTTCGTAAAGGTTTTCATTACTAGATGGATATCGAGCTATAATCGATAATGGTAAAAGAAGAAGATCAATTCAAGACGGCCTTCACTACAAAATGGGGCACATATGCTTACAAGAAGATGCCATTGGATTGATAAATGCCGGAGCAACATTTCAGCGAGCTATGGATATGGCGTTCAAAGGCTTGATCAACAAGATAGTGCTTTGGTATACCTAGATGATATCATTGTCTTCTCAAAGAATGCAGAGACCATCTCTTTCACCTCAAACAAGTGTTTGGAGGTGTAGAAGGTTTGGAGTGTCATTGAATCCAAAGAAGTGTGTATTCTTGGCACACAAAGGCAAGCTGTTGGGCCACATTGTCTCTAGGAAGGGCTAACAATTGATCCCGAAAGGGTTGAAGCCATCCGAATGCTTCCATTGCCACACCACAAGAAATATCTCTAAAGCTTCTTAGGAAGGATAAAATTTGTCCGTAGATTTGTGCCTAATTTTTCCACTCTTGTGAAGCCTCTAACAATGATGTTGAAGAAGAGTCTGGCATTCAAATGGACAGCAGAAGGCAAAGAGAGTTTTGAAAACATCAAGCATGTAATATCACAAGCTCCAACTCTTATCAACCCAGACTTTTCAAAGGACTTCATGTTGTATGTGTTTGGAGGATCAGACACAATCTCAGCTATCTTGACACAGCTGAATAGAGAAGGTTCAGAACAGCCCATAGCATTCTTCAGTCAAACCTTGGAAGATTATGAAATAAAGTATTCTTTCATCGAAAAGCATGTCCTTGCTATCATCAGGAGCTTGAAGAAGTTCAGACATTTGGTCTCAAACAATAAGATTCAACTGCTGGTGTCTCATGTTGGTGTCAAGGACTTCCTCCTAAACAAGGATTTAAACGAGAAGAGAGCAGGTTGGATCACTCGGGTGATGGAATATGATATTGAAATCAAAGTGACCAAGCTAGTTCGTGGCAAAGGCTTGTGTGAGCAGCTCGCTTCCAAACAACCAGATGAGTCAAAAAGTGAAGAGGATGTTGTCTTGCTACTACAGAACGATCAAGACCAACCAGCTGATGATGCACTCATCCCATGTTGGACTCAAGACCTTGTGCATTACCTCCAAACAGGCTTGTGCCCTCTAGAAGTGAGCAAAGCAAAGAGGAGATACTTCAGATTACAAGCCATTCCATATGTGCTTGTTGATGGAGTTTTGTTTAAAAAGGACATCAATGGAGTTCTATTGAGATGCATTGGAACAGGTCAAGTTGAGAAGATCTTACACGAGTTCCATGACGGGGAAGCAGGAGGCCACTTTGCTCGCATGAGTGACAGCTCTCAAAATCATGAAAGCTGGTTACTATTGGCCTACTGTGTTCAATGATTGCTACTCATGGGTCAAGAAATGCAAGAAATGTGCATTCTTCACAGGGAAAGAGAGGTTAGCAAAGCGCTGCCTTCGTCAATTTCAGTGGATCAGCCATTCATGCAATGGGGATTGGACTTCATGGGGTTATCAATCCCAATTCAAGTCAAGGTCACAAGTGGATACTTACAGCAACAGACTATTTCACCAAGTGGACCGAAGCAGTGGCACTCAAGGAGGCAAATGAATCTAATATCTTAGATTTCTATGAAGGGATAGTCACGAGGTTTGGTGCCCCTACCACTATCATATCAGACAATGCATTGGCATTCCTTGGCACAAAGATCACTGAATGGGCTGTCAAGAATTGTGTGTATCTCAGCACTTCATCGAACTATTACCCTCAAGGTAATGGCCAAGCCGAGTCTACAAACAAGAACCTACTAAGAATCATCAGAAGGACTCTGGATGAAAATCAAAGAACTTGGCACACAAAGCTCAAATCAGCCCTATGGGCTGATAGGATCACACCCAAGAGGTCTACAGGAAGCTCTCCATACAAGCTTGTGTATGGGAAAGAAGTAGTTCTACCCATATCACTCGAGTTGCCAGCATTGGAACTCATGAAACAGTTGGAACTAGCTGAGTTTGAACCTATGGAAATCAGGTATGCAGAGCTGATGGAATTAGAAGAGACAAGAGAGCACGCAATGCAGACCATAGAAAAGGATAAAGCATTGGTCAAAAAGAGTTTTGACAAGAAAGCTAAGGCCAGGATATTGCAAACTAGAGATTTGGTACTGAAGTGGGATGCTGATCGTGCAAAACTGGGAAAGCACTCCAAGTTTGATGCCATCTGGAGTGGCCCGTACATGATCATTGAATGCAAAGGTAGCAATGCTTTCCGACTGGCTAAGTTGGATGGTGAAGAATTACAGATTCCGGTCAATGGGATCTATCTCAAACGTTGCTACTAGAAAGATAGATTTTCACCCTTGTAAATATTAATTTAGAATTTCCATTCCTCTAAGTGCTTATGCACATTGTACTAGCTGTTAGAGTAGTTTTTATTTCCCTAAGTGCTTGTGCACATGTCCTATCGCTTCTAAGTATGTTCATGTTTGCGTAGTTCATCAAGATCCCGGAAAAGAATTTGCAGCCACAAGAAAACTAGCTCAACGAATGTTTTGATGGCTCAAGGACACATGTTTTCAAATTTCAGATCAGCGAGAGGTTATCAAATAAACTCCATGCCCAATGGATTGCTACTAAGCAGCTAGCCGTTCTTCATCCTGCGGCAGTAGATGACCCTTTGAGTCGCCAAAATTGTTATCCAAAATTCACCCCTCAAGGTAATTTTGATAACATGCATCAAATTCTTTAGTCCCAAGCAATTATATTGATTCAAGGCAAAAATCATGTTTCTGGGGTCCCCTCGGGTTCTTTCTAACTCTTCTGTCCAAGAAGAAAACCCAACAAGTTTTAAAAATGTGAAAAATTGCAAAAACAAGCTCGGGCCAGAAAAAATCATGAAAAATGGCTAAGTCCTAGTCCTCGCAACAGTCGGGACATAAGGGACATCTGGGCGTGAACCGGCCGAAAGGCCACTAGGTGGTCTGCGCAGCATTTGGGACATCCGGGCCAAAGGGACGCGCGGGACGCGGAAATCGAACTGGCCGAAAAGTGAAAAAATTGACTAACTGTTGAAACAGGCAGTCTGGGACATCTGGGCAATTAGTACGCGGAGGACGCAAGTCGGCCGAAAAGACTTAAGGCAGCCCGGAACAGTTGGGCCGAAGGTACGTGAAGTACGCAAACCAGCCGGTTCAGGCTGAAATGAGAACTTTCACACCGAGACAGTTGGGACAAAAGTACACGAATTGGAAGAATTTGTCCCAGACAGTCCGGAAGCAAGCGGGACAAGAGTACGTGAAGTACGTGAACTAGCCAGTTCGGCCGAAATGAGGACTTTCATACTGGGACATCTGGGCCAAAGGGACGCGTGGGACGTGAAAAGCCGAAGCGGCCGACAACAAGGAAGAAAAGTCAACATTTGGTCCGGAAACTTCAAACGACCATAACTTTTGACTCCGATCTCCGATTTTCACAAAATTGGACTTTCTGGAACGAGCACGACGTCCTCTATGCAAAAAAATAGATTTCTTATTTTTAATGATTGTATATATATTTAAATAAAGGAAACGTGTTAGGCTCTAGTCGATTAATGCTCATTCCCGTCAAATGATAGAAAACGCCTATCAGGCCCAAAATAGCTGCCCGCACTCAGAAGGCCATAACTTTTGCATTTCTCAACGAAATCACACAAAATTGGTACCGTTGGAATCATGGCTCTGAGCCCAATGTAAAAAATTAAGAAATTATATTTGATAAGAAATTGATTGATATTTTTTACAAAACGTGGCCGGGTTCAGAACAGTGTTTTATTTGGTAGTTGGGAGTGCAATTAAGAGGCATGGTCATCATTCTTTCTCTGCTGCAGCACATGGGACAATATGGGGAGCCTTTTTCAAGTAATATATAATCATTTCACTCAATTTAATGCCTCTTACAAGTGGTTGAAGGATAGATTTCAGGATTTCCATTTTCCCTTCTCTTCCCCTTCTCATTTTTTCTATAAATTGGAGTGTTGGGCTCATTGTAAAGGGGGGAGTTCTTTGTAGCAAAGCTCTATCAAAATTTCTTTGTGAAGCCAATGTGCTGTAGGCCCTTGTAGTGGACTCCTTGCATGGTGATCCAGGCCCTTATCTTGTAATAGATTGAATTATGCATATCATGAAGCAATAAAATACCAGTTTGTGGATGTATCTTCCCCTGCTGTGTTTTCTTGCATTCTTCTTGCCCCTTTAATCTTTCTACAAGAATATTGTGTCTATTTTTATGTTCTTGCAGGGATCCATTATCATTGTGTATGCTTGGAATATCATTGTGAATGCATTTTGCTAGATTATGGAGAACTGTCATCACCTCTTCTAGTGTGCACTTTGCTTCTGTATTTCACGCATTTGGAGAATACCTCACACCCTCCTTTTCTAGTGTATCACCACTTTAGTGTAGGCTTTCATTTTGTGCATTCTCTCTCCCTGGTCCCTTTGAAATTTAGATTAGAACAGTTAGCTTATCCTGCATTAGAGTAGATTGTGGCAGGTAGTTTAGGAGCAAGAACCAGCTTTCTCTAGAGGTCTATCTCAAGTAGCAAGTCCCACAACTTGGAGATAGTACCCATGTTATCCAATCACACCATGAGTTCAAGTATATGCAAAAGGGGTGCTTGTGATTCGGTGATAACAACTCCTTCAGGTTAGGAGAGCATTCTTTGCCTTATATTTTTAGATTCCATTATTTTGTGTCGAAGAAATAAGGTTTCCCAATTATCTTGATCACCGCCATCACTTTCACTTCCATTTCAATTCCACACTAGCTATCTCGGCACGACATCAGCAAGTCGGGTGTGAATAAGGTCATGTTTTGATTTTCTATCATATAAAATTGGTGAACCCAACATGGAGAGAAAGTCTCCAAACATTTCCACTTTCTTCATCCATCCTTTACTATGCGGGTATTGTTATACCCCTCGAATATGTCAGGATACGATGGCCCATCCCGGGTTTTGACATGCATCATTACCAATCAATTATACTACAATAATTACCTTCAATTTCAACATGGGAGAAAAAAATCATTCCCTCAAAACCATATGCTTCGGGAACCAATGTTTGTTCTTTTTTATGCATTGAGGAACTTGATCACGTCACTCAAACTTATCTCCTTGAACAATCATGTTCAAATAACATGACATTCACTAGTGAAGCAAGTTAATCTCCTAGGTACTCTTTTGAAAACCCATTAGTGTGTAATCCAATCAAATCCCCATCTAGATGAGGAGTATTTAGCATTATATGCTAGGAGTGAACAAAACTTCTAGAACATGAACCAATATTTGAATAGGTTGCAAGGACAAGGTGATGTCCTGCTGCAAAAAAATAATGCTACCCCATCACCAACTGAAAATATAACCAATGAGGGGTGGAAGCATCATGAAACATTCATAGAAGGGTACCATACTCCTCAAAATCTCCAAGGATTCAACAAAAGGCACCTAAGAAAGGAACGCCTGTCAACGAGTGATGTCATTTCAGATTTGGTAGAAAAATTCAAAGAGTTAGAGCTTTCCCAAAATATGCAGAATTCATATGCAGGGCAAGATGGAACTCTGTCCTACATGTAAAACTATGGGAAAAGAACTATTGCAAAGAATTCTCCAGTCTAAATGAATAATCCAAACCCTTGGGATTTATTAACTAGGAGAGTACCTTGGGTATGCTTCCTCAAGCCCCATATGGATACCTATAATAGGCACCAACCGAAAGTGCATTCTCAAATGTTATACCAAATCAGAAATGTGACATTCCCTATTTTCATGCCTTCAAATCCATATCAAAGTGGCAAACCCCTATGTGCACATGTACTTTAATATGCCACAAGGAGATACATACACTTATTCGGCCCTTATGGTTATCTCGTAAGGAATGCCATATCCTCTCGACAAATGCCTATGACATGTCGTTAATGCAAATTTTGCGTTCCCAACAAGGACCTTAAATGGTTGAAATATATGCAATGGGAACCTACTTTGAGTACCTAAAGGAGCCTCTAGAATTTTCCATTTGGACAGTCATGCTCCCAAGGCCATTGCCTGATCTTCCAAATTTTAAAGGGGAAGGTGAGGAAAATGCTTATGTCAAAGCCTACACAAGCCATTCAAGATTTACTCCCATGGGATATAGTTGTTACAAAAATATTCCCTAAGACATTAGAAGGCATCACTCATGAATAATATTATATAATACCGCAGAGGCCTCCATACACTCTTCTAAGAAACTCTTGTTAGATTTCATTAAGGATTTTGATATGAATAAACTACTAAGAATAAGGATCGAGAATTTTTGGACATCAAACAAGAACATAACAAATATGCAACCCACTTTACTTAGAGGTGGTGACGGGTTCTCTACTCTTCGCAAGTGCTCCAAAGATGGATCAAATGGAACTTTGTGATTTATTCCTCCACTCTCTCAAGAGAGAGACAAAGGAAGAGGTTTAAAAGTTCACACTCAGAGCTATGAGGAAGTACTAGAAGGTGCTCTTCAAATTGACCAAGTGGCCATTGATAGTGGCTATAATACCTATGGGAAAATGGGAAGTTAGTCACTCCTACTCAAAATGCTCCCGCTACTCCAACAACATGAACAACAATCAAGGACCAAAGATCCTTAATAAGAATCATGGATTCATGACCGATGGTGTGACTGACCAACCCAAAATCCTAATGTGGTTAATCCTACTAATGCAGTGTTACAAATAACAAAAAAAATAATGGAAATAATTAGAGAAACAACAATTTCTCACCCTCGGTAAACATTGTGGATTTTAATCATTCTCAACAACAATAAAAACCTCAAAAATAGAGGAAAATGCTAACCCCAAGCCCTAGTCAATACCCCAACCAATTCCGAACCAAGGGTAAGGGTTTCAAAATTTTAACCATAACATGACAATGTGCCAAATAGTAATCAGTAATTTTAGGCCACAACAAGGAACAAATCAAAGGCCATGAGATTATGATCTTGATCTATACTATGGTTTCCATAGGGTTCGCGGGCATGATGCAAGAACATGCCACAATTGCAATAAGTTTCTACAGTGATTACTATAGGATAAATGACAATTTTTATCGATATGTTCCTGGCGAACCCCACCAAGCCAACGTAAAACACCTATATGGGACTAGTGTCCCCACAAAACACATCGTTAGGGATCTTGAATGATACTCTCCCCACACATCCAAAGGATAGAATATTAGATCCCAATGGTTCGAATAAAGTTATTGTAATAGGGACTCATGATCATGAAGCATCAACTTCATCAAACCCATAGGTGGCACCTCCTTTGGATGGTCGCCAACAAACAAAGATCATGGGATTGGTAGAGTTAGACATCGAACCCCAAGTTAACGCTGCAACAAGAGATAGGGATTATTCTTTGAAATCAATCTTGATTTATTTGGATGTATCAAGAAATATTCATGATACACTAAGCAAGTTGATAGGGTCCTATGATATAATCAATGATTTGACTAAGACCTTTTCACATATTTCCTCTTGGATCTACTAAAGAATTCCCCGCTCATCGAGCCATTTATTAAAAATGCTAGGTCTCAGCCATTTTATTAATTATACCCCTTACACCGAGGCATAGATAAATCACATTGACTTTGAAATTTTCCTCCAAGGAAATTTGAAACGGACATTCGGTTTTGTTTTTGACATAAGTATGATGCCTACAGATGCTGAAATAGCTCGTAGAGGTGATCCGACCTTGTTTTTACAAGTTTGGATCTACAACAACTACGTGAAATGTGCGATGATCGATGATGGGGTAGAATTTAACATAGCCCCCTTCTCTTTTCTCCATAAGTTAGGGTATGGGGAGACTAATTGGTCCTTAACAAGAAACACACTAAGGGGCTCAATAACCTTAAGGAAACATCAATCGAACCATAGTGTTACTAGTCACCCTCGGGCCTAAGACTATACTCACTTGAGTTTTATATTATAGACAGGAAAGCAACTATAATATGATCTATGGCCATCCCTAGATTACCCGCATTAAGCAATCCCTTCAAATTTGTTTCAAGAGGTAGAGTTCTGCATTTAGGCAAGGTATTTATGGAACAAGGTGATCTAAAACCTTATGACATACAATTAGCTAATTTCAAAAAATACCAAGCATTCAATCTAAGTTTTTGCTTCCACGAATCAATTAAATAAACCTGCAATGGAAGCACCAGAGGAAAAGTTAGTTCCCATGATAGAAATAGAAGTCACGGGGTTGACTGAGGGAATTTAGGCATCAAAGATGAAACCATGGTTATAGAGATAGTGTCACTGGGAACCACAACAAGGATTGTCAAACTATTGGAGAGGGATTTTCCTATTCTCCTCCCCTTTGACTCTATGGGTATGGGACATACTCTGGGACTCTGTTCTCTCCCAACAGATGAGATTTTCATGGTTGAAGTGACCTAGGTAAAATGAGAACATGCAAAAGATGACTCAATGTCCATATTTTTGAGTAGTTGTTGGACCCTCAATTTGATGGATCCAAGTGTCTCTTGGCACTTGGGCGGGTGTGATACTTACTTCACCTAAAGAAAGGATTCTACCTTTCACCTTTAAGATAAATTTTTAATGTGAAAACAATGGTGCCAAATATGAGGCTCTCCTATTAGGTCTCATTCTAGCTAAGAGAATGGGCATCCTCAATATTAGGGTGTTAGGTGATTCACAACTGGTCACAAATCAAATATCTAAGGTATATAAGACTAGGGCTGAACACCTACAACTCTACAAAATAGTTATGTTGGGCCTAACAAAGGGGTTTGAATTTATATCAATTGAGGTAGTTCCACGTGAATAGAACCTTCAGTAGACTCTAAAGCAACATCTACATCATGCTTCATACCGAGTAGTGACCTAGAGAACACCAACTTCACGGTTTCGATCCATGCATTGAACCCTTGATTCATAAAGTGCCAATGGTGCCAATGTTGACATATGTTGAAATCGAGGATTGGCTTGAATTTTCAGACCCCGTTGATGGTAATGAAGCAAATTTAAGATATCTAAACACATTTGTAGAGTTGCATCTTAATTACCATGACATAGACCTCTCCCTAATCCCACGTTCCTCTTCTTATTTTTAGAATCACATGATTAAGTCCTCTTCGGGAAAGGATCTTGAGATTTATGAGGTAGAATAAGAAGGGGAATTGGAGTTTCCTCCATCCCCACTAGAATTTGAGGAAGGAAATGCCTCCTTAATTGAAGGAATAATCGATATAAACATCGGAATGGAGGAGGAACCAAAGATCTTAAAATTGGGGTCCTCCTTAACTCCAGAGGAAGTGGAAATACATACCCAAATCCTCAAGGAACATCAAAAATCCTTCACATTTAGCTACAAGGAAATGATGGGAATTACACCTCACATCACAGTTCACAATCTCATCACCAAGCCGGATGCTAAACCAATTAAGCATAAGTCAAGGCCCATGAAGCCAAAAGTGGCCCTCATGGTGAAAGAAGAAGTAATGAAACTTCTCCAGGTGGGATTCATTAAGCCAGTTGATTATTCACAATGGGTATCTAATATTGTTCCCATTCTAGAAAGAATGGAAAGATCCATATTTGCATAGACTTATGGGACATTAATAAAGATTTCCCCAAGGATGATTTCCCATTACCATCCATTGATGTTATTGTTGATGCAACAAATGGATTTGAGTTATTGTCTCTCATGGATGGGTTTTCAGGATATAATCAAATCAAAATATCTGAAGAGGATCGAGATAAAACTACGTTAATAACTCCTTGGGGAACCTACTATCATATTGTCATGTCATTTGGTCTTAATAATGCTTGTGCTACATACTAACGAGAAATGACCTATATATTCCTTGAAATTTTTCATAAGATTGTGGAATCTTATGTTGATGACCTTTTGGCTAAGGCCAGGAAGTGCTCTGATCACCCAGAGGTGCTTTACATCATCTTATCACGCTTAATTGAGTACGGTGACACATTAAATCCTAGATAAATGTGTTTTTAGCATAACAAGAGGCAAGCTTCTGGGTTACATTATATCTTCATGAGGGATTTGATGTTGACCTGGCCAAAATCTAGGTTGTATTAGAAATGGTTCCACCATCGATGAGTCCAGTACTAGATATTTTCTTGCACAAGTTGGTGCAATCTGAAGTTTCATCTCTAACATGACCTTTTCTATTCATCCAATCAACAATTTGTTGAAAAAGGATTATAACATTGATTGGATGGAAGAATGCAACGAGGAATTCAAAGCGAGTTAAACGATTCTTATTGTCCCCTCCCATGCTAATGCCACCTATATCACATTTCCCTTTGATCTTGTATTCATGAGCTATGGGTTTTTCAAGAGCGTACAAGTGGGCTCAAGAGGATGACAATAAACGAGAACGTGTAGTTTACTTCATTAGTCAGACGTTACTTGATTATGAGACATGTTACACATAGGCAAAAAGGAATGCCTTTCCATATTTTTTGCAATAAAGCGTTTAAAGCATTATATGCTTAATCAAGAAACAAGGGTTATTTTAAGATGGACCACTTGCGGGCATTCCTCATGCAAGGATCCTTGTCTAAAAAGGCTAGGCATTTTTAATGTTAATGGGTGAGTTTGAACTAACATTTTTAAATCAAAAATTTGTTAGGGACAAATCATTACAGATGGTTGGCTGATAATGCATTGGATGGGGTGATTTGGTAGATTTGGACTTTCCCGATGATTCCGTGTACTTGTCGAAACTAGGTCCCCTATCTCTATATGTCCTGGTATATCGACATTTTCAATTTCATCATGGACAACACATACCCGGAAGGGGTAACATCACAAAAATAAGGGGTTATGCATCATTGTCACTAAGTATGTTATTATGGAACAAGTTATCTACCGCAGAGCCTTTGATGGAATTTTTTGATATATGTTGATGTGGAAGAATCCCAAAGGATTATTTATGAGTCATATAGTAGAGAATGTAGAGGTCACTTCGGCGGCCATGCCACCACTCATAAAATACATCAGATGGGATACTTCTAGCTTATAATAGAGCATGATGTAGTAGAATTCATGTGTAGATGCCATAAATATCAGGAGTTCTCCCATGTGATCCACATACCGACACAAGCTTTACAACCAATTGTGACTCCATGGAACTTTTCCACATGGGGCTTGGATTTGATAGGGAAATTCTCTCTCCTCGACTAATGGCCATTACTTCATAATCATGACCACATAATACTTTACTAAGTGGGTAGAAGCCATGCCTCTTACAACCGTGCCTTGCTCTGTAATCGCTAAGTTCATCTTGAACTAGATCATTTGTACGTACGATGTTTCGTAGGTTATTATCTTAGATAATGGCACGTCCTTTAAAATTGATGAGGTATATGAACTATGTGAAAAATTCAAGATAAGTCATCATATAGCTTCTTTCTACTATCCTTAGGCTACCAATAATACATTAAAGTCCATTCTCCTAAAAACCGTTAACAAGAATAAATGAGATTGTCACCTAAAGCTTTTTCCAACATTATGGGCCTACTAAATTTCATTTAGAACACCAATAAGGGCAATTACCTTTTCTTTGGTGTTCGGGGCTGAAGTGGTTTTTCCACTCAAGGTCAAAATACTAAGTCTCGTATTTCGTTACAAGGTATCATGGGAGAAGAGGGTTATCGAGAATCACACCTCTCTCAGTTAGAAAGTCTCGACAAGGCTAGACTAAACACTACACAACGACACAAAGTGTTTACACCGACAAAGATGGCTCGGCATTATAACAAGAAGGTTTACAAACATGAGATATATGAGGGAGACTTGGTATTAAGACATGATAACCAGATATACCAAAAGAATACCAAGGGGAGAAATTCATACCCTGGTGGTTAGGTCCATATCAAGTAGTAGAAGACTAAAAAAATGGGGTATTTCACTTGTGTACACTAGAAGGTGAGGAGTTTATGAATCCGTAAAATCTCTTCACCTAAAGAGATACTAGGATTGATCCATTAGCATTTTCATATGTACATTATTACATCTGCATTAAATTTTCATCTGTCTATTCATTTTTATGAGTTGTGATCAAGGAGCTTATTCTTATAGTAATTCCTAAAAACTTCTAAAAACATTGACAAAACATTCAAATCATGTCTCTTTAAACCTTCACAAAGTATCATCAACTATTTCTAAGTCATTTATCAATCTAAACAAGATAAGACAAATTTTTGATGGTAACCATACCAAGTCTTGCATACTTGGTTCTACTTTTGGTCTCTTCCTAGGTTAGGTGTCTTTGCCCATGGTCCTGTTCTAGAATTTTCATGGTGTCACATCTATCCCATATACATCTCCTTGGAAAAATATCATTCTAAACATTTTTCCCAAATAAGTAAGTCAAATACAAATCCATAGAAAATTTTATTTTTACAAATTTCTTTTCCTACCAACCTTCGGTGTTGAGCCTATGTCTCATACTAGTGAAGTAGGGTTGGGAAAGGAGGGAAATTGCCTTATGTTTTTATGCCTTGTCCATGGTGATGAGCCCACACTTGCTACTGGTAGCATGGGGTAAGGCGTAGGTGTTCTCTTTGATAAACTTGAAAGTTATAAACAAACTAGTCAAATAATGTGAAATCATAAGTCAAAAACAAAGTGAGTTAGATGTCCAAAATTCCAAGAGAGTTTAAAACCCCAAAACCATATTTTGTCAACCAAGTGGCCATCTATGGATCCAAGTCTAGATAAAATGCAAAGCAATTCACATTCTAAAATATGAAGTTAGCTTGAGTAGGGTAAGGTTGTAGTGTCCCAATTTGGTTTTATAAAACCTTTGTCTTTCTCTTATCACTACCATTCATCAAATTTTCATAACTTGTTCCCTTTCTAACTCTTGGTGTTGAGCCCTCACATCTTACTATTTGTGTGGGGTTAGGATTGGGACAAGTACATATATTTATCATGTCATTTTGTCATACATTTTTTCAAGACCATATGAAGCAAATATTACAAAAGGAACTAAGTTTAAGGTCACATTGTGTTTGCATCATCATAAAATACAAAGAAAAGAAATCATTCTATTATCATTCATATCCATTGCATACATTCTAAAAGCATTGAAAAAGTGGAAATTCTAAACATCTAGAGTACACATGAGTGATAATCGAAAAGAGAGTCACTTAGAAATAATGGAATACCAACAAAAATAGAGTCTGTATATATCATAGTAGATGAAGTTCATATACAATGTCATCATGCACTAGGCATGGTCAAAACACTCACAATGAGCCCGAAAGATAGAAAAAACAATTTTATGAATAAAAATGGTCTCAAAACAATAAGGACCCAATGGTCTATCAATCCCTATGGGATCCTCGGATCAAGGGCTCTGCTACGGATGCGATGGTCGAGAATGAATGGTGAGATTGCTCATGATAGATAGAAAATAATTGTATGAATAAAAATGGTCTCAAAACAATAAGGACCCAATGGTCTATCAATCCCTATGGGATCCCTCAGATGGTGCACAACCACATCTAGGGCTCCTGCTACGGATGCGATGGTGTTGAGAATGGAATGAATGGTGAGATTGCTCATGGTGGTACCCACTTCACGTATCCTTACTATGAGAGTGGATCCTCCTCATTAGATGCTCAGTAGTCTCATATCTAGCTACTTGGGTATGAAGAGAAGTCACTATCTCCTCCACCTTGTAGACAAGAGCAAACACGTCGGACGGTGGCTAAGGGCTATCCTCAATCTTTAGTCAACTTGGCCTGGGTCTTCCTCAAGGGTGTTAATAGGGTGTCCATGTACACCTGATGAATGATTTCTCACCACTCATGTGCAGATAGTGAAAGAAAAGAGAAAAAAAAAAAGAGATATATAATGATCTGGAAAATCCCATAACATGAATTAACATTAGAATGCTAAACTAACATACAAAAATCAATAGAAAAAATAAAGAAAGGAGTATCAAACATACTTGGGTCTCCAAGAATCCATGTGGGATCATTGGCTATGGCTATAGGTGTTCTTGGTGGTGCAGAGCCTCATGGAATCCATAGGCGTGACGCCTGTACAATCATAGACTCATCATCCTCTCCAATTTTATCCTCTGAGACTAGTGTCTCTCTCTCTATGCTCACCTCCTCATGCTCTTCTCTGAGGATCTCTTGAGTGCCATGCTACTTAGGGTCACTATCCTCTGCATCCAAATGGGCTGCTCCCTCATCCTCCTCCTCAGTATCCTCTCCGATAGACTCCCCCTCCGTATCATCTCCCATATCCTCCACATTCGAGTCCAACTAAATCAAGCTCATCTTCCTCCCCACTATGAGAAGGAACCACCATAATCTGAAGTAAGGGTGCTTGAGGGGCACCAACTTCTAACGAGAAAGGACCACCTATATAACTAAAATAGACATTCTAGGAGTAACCCATCACAAACCGGGATCCCCTCTAGGACCCCTCCGAGCCTCCTGAATAGTCCTATAAATAGGCTCCACTAGGGGAGGCATGAAAAGGTATGGAAGGAAAAACTGCTGAGGTACCAGTCAAATGGGTGAGTCTCTAATATCCCATCTCTGTCAATTAGTTGGCTTGTGCAAGAGTAAGCCACCATTGTCATAACCTCCTCACCCCATATCCCTACCATGTCCTAGTAGGGTGTGACAGTCATGTCTTTCGTAGTCAGGGAAGCCACTAACTGATGTGGTGTCTAGAGCACTGACATACATGTCCATCTAGCTACCCAAGAAGCACCTGGTCTTGATACTAGTACCCCCTACCATAAGGGATGAAACTCTCATAAACCCAACTCATAACAAGAGTGGGGTGGCTCAAATACTTTCCCGTAATTTAACTACTCTGTACAAATCATGGTAGGTAGTCCCCAGAATATCTACCCCCATGCATACTTACGGCCATGACCTTTGATTTGTGCAATGATGGGGGCCCAACAATATAATAGTGTATCTCCTCCCTTTTTATGACTAGTCTCAAGGATAAGATGCCCATGATGGCTCTCCAAAGGATAGGAATGGGAATAGTGACAATGGACCAAACCTTCATTCCCTTCTTTGAGATAGATGAGACAATGGCATCTATGAGATATGTGGCCCATCGCGTCATCACGGCCTTGGATCCTACTTTCTCCAATGTCAGTTTCCTCCCAAGTATCGGGAGCCCAAGAATACGGTATACATCCTCTATGGTGATAGTCCACTCACCCCTACACTGAAACCGGAAAAGTGTTCCTGTCTGCATCGAAGAAGAGAATAAGTCACACAAAATGTGACTGGAAAGAGTGACATGGGGCACCCGTGATAACCTCTAGATGCCCGATCACCGTAGTACATCCATATATGCCTACATCAGCTGATCCAAGATCCCAAGGAGCCAATCACACTCTCTCTCTATGCTCCAACGTATGTATTCCTCCTTCTTCATTCAAAAAAACATGAGAAAAGAGCATGTTAGTAATGTAAATCACATAATAAGCTCATAAAAACATAGAAAAATATTGAAAATGTAACAAAATTCAAGTTAAGGTGCATTTTGGAAATTTCGTTAAGAACTCGCCACCCGGTGCAGGTGATGGTTCAAGGACTGCTACCCTTGGAGGGTGGCGGTCATGACTGTTTCACAAAACATGCCCTTAACCCTAAAAATGCTCAAAAATGACAAAAATGACCTTTTTGACCAAATGAAAGAATGCCCTATAGGCGTCCCCCTAAGGACTCATTTAAAACAAGAAAATTTTAAAATCCCCCCCTGGTGAACTTTTCAACATTTTAACATATAGGGCACAAAAAGACAAAAGAGGAAATAACTAACCTAAGAATGCGTTAGTTGATTTCCCACTCGTGGAGGCATGATTGCTATCTTGCAACGGTCGTTTTGGCTATATTCACTTAGAAACGGTCAACGTGGGTCTAGAGCTCCAAATTCACCAAATCAACAATGCACAAATGAATTGAAAAATGAGTTTGTTTCAATATATATACATATATTATTTTAAACTCATTTTGAGTGTATGTGTTTATAGGAAAAGTTGGAGCATTAGCGCAAGTATATTTCTACATCCCCGCGTAAATGGTAGGTCCTCTTGTCATTTTGATCTAGTGTTTATTTTTTGATATTTTATCTATCTGCACTTGATTTTTCTTTTACTCTTGTAGGTAGTGGGAGCTTGTCTTGTCGATTTTGACACACGGGCATGTCGTATAGCTTCTAACTCCCATTTAAGAATGCCATACTCGGAATCTACGTTTTACAGCTTTTCATGGATAAGATGCTTATCCGAGGGGGCAATATGTATGCACCAAAATTTCACTTGCTACATTGTCGAGAAAATTATTACAAGAATCCCCAATGATGATTCAAAATCCTTCCAAGAAGGTGTTCAAGCTCCAAAATCTATTCGCATTGTATATTTTTATCCTAGATAGCCTTACTTAACTTTTCCATGCATTTTTCTATCTCCCCGCCTCTTTCTATACTTGTTTTGGCCTTTAGTTCTAGGACCTCTACCCCGACTAGGCGCAAAGAGTTCTCAAACCGCCACCCAGGTAGGGTAGAGGTCTTGAAATCACCGCCCTCCATAGGGTGGTGGTCCTACCTAATTTTTTCAAATTCTTCATGTGTGTTTTAAACATGCAACGGTTCACTTAATTTTTCTGTTTGCATGCATCCATGAGCCGAATTGTCTAAAATTATCTTTGATTTCTTGGTTCCCCTTCCTCCTATTTTTAAATAGATTTAATTAGTTGGAAATGCTTCTTCTTTCCTTGTGCATGAAGTAACCTCCTAGCCTCCATTCTTGTATATTCTATGCTTGTACTAAAAAAAAGGGCATGATAATTTTGTGTATCTTGTATTGTTTTTCCGCCATAGTTTTGCTAGGAATTGCATAGCCAACCTAGATATCTTGTGCTATCTCTCTTCTACTTGTATTGCGTCGATTGTTTCCAAGCTGCCATTTCTCAAGCACCATCGTATTGTTGTTGTTCTTTTCATTCCCAATCCCTTGGACTCACATGAACACTTAGAGAAAAAATGAAAACACCGAGGGGACAAATACATGATAATACTAGATTTTCAAAGGTTCTTTGCTCTTCCTTGTTGGAGTTGTGTATTTGTTTGCTTTGTTTATAACATTGTCAATTATGAATTGTTAATTTCACATACAAATAAAATAGAGTAGAGAAACACTTCATTCTAATTAGCTATATAATCTCAATTAGATCAAATCAATAGGAATTTTCTCTTCAACATTACCAGTGGAAGCTATGGGGAACAAAAACTCTATTAGGGTTATGATTTTTCTTCACTTCGAGGTAGGTTTGGAAGGATTTTGATTGAATTATAATAGCTTTTTAGATTTAGATTCACACATCTGCACAAATATTTAACTACATCCGGCTAATTTTTTGTATTTAATTTTTTATTAGATTAGATGCATTGTTTGAAAAGTTAGAAAAGAGAAAAGAATTTACTTTTCCATAGATTGGCTTGTTTTACTGCTTTGTTTTGATATATTGAGAAAACACCAAAAACATAGGTTAGATTTCCTTTGATAGATAGTTTATTTATCGAAAGCAAATCAATTCATCTTGCATGACCATAAATGGTCCACAACAGGAAAAGACTTACAATTGTGATCCCTTAGTCCCACAACATAATGGGCTAGAGCTACTAAATGATATTGACAAAATTTTGCATTTAACAGTCTTACGCACACCTATAACATACGCTGAGAAAATAAGACAGTTAGATTCACTGAATATCATTGCTAATCAAGCCTAAAAAATTTGGACTACTCCTAGAAATAGGGTTTCATTGCATGCATGACCATATGAGGGCCTCACCCTGAAAAAATCTTTATTTGTGATCCACTGGTCCCATAACCCAATGGGTCTACTAGTTAGCTAGATATTGACACTAGTTTATGCACATTGGTATTCATATCTTAGTTGTTTCCACCCGATATTATTACACATCTTTCATTCTTGAACATAGTAGAAAAATAGGCTAAGAATTTCTAGACAAGCCAAGAAAATATCCCATAGTCCTGCAGCTCCACTACACCTCTTGTTTTCACTTCCATGACCTTTTCTTAAAACCCATATGAGGCACCTGCATGTTACTTTCCACGTATTCTAAAACCACTCAATAGAATATCGGCATTACTAGACATCAATTAGAGTATCCGAGTAGCTATCATAATAGACCGTACCATCACACCCCTTCATGTTAGGAGAGTATTTTTTTCCTTAGATTCTGATTTTAGTATTGCGTGTCAAAGACATAAGGTTTCGAATTAGCTTGACCACCACCATCACTTTCACTTCCATTTAAATTCCACACCGGTTGTCTCAAAGATGAGCTCAAGAGGTTGGGTGTGAAGAAGGTCACATGTTGATTTTCTATCAAATAGTCATCGACTCATTTTTATAGAGCTATCATTCTAGTGGAGAGTCCGTTAGCCTTTTGGTTGTAATAGACTAGTAGATTTTCATTTGGATGAGGTTTGACTGAATTCATGTATCTTGTTTCAATTTTTGTTTGATGTTTATCATTGTGTCATCTGAAATTTATGTGGTGAAGATTCATTTGTAAGAATCAATTTTCTATGAAGTGTTCCATGGGTATCTATGATAGTGGTGAGGGTTGTCTTCCTTCTAAAGTTCCTTTTAAACCAAGTTCATTCAAACCTTTAGACTTCAATAAAATATGTGGATACCCCCATTAGATCCTATTCGAGATCAGACTCAAGCTACCTAAATTTGAAGGATATGGTGATACTCCTATGTAACAACATCTTTCCTTCTTTGAGGATGTGATGTATGATTACTTGGTGAGTTATGAAGATATTTTTATGAGGCTATTTGTGAAAACATTATAAGGGGATGCTAGATACTAGTTTAATTATTTACCTCAAGGATCTATTTATTCATGGATGGAAATGGTAACTTTATTTGGAGAATAATTTAGTGATAACCCTGCTTCTTTCCTTTATGAATATGATTTATATGTCTTGTACTTGATTGAAGGAATAAGTTTCATGTGTTCCAGAATGAAGAAAATGACATGGCAGGACATGTGTCAGGTGTTGAGACACCGATTGATGATTGTATTGAGAAGAATGATCAAATTAATTATGTTTGTGTCTGGTTTGAAAAAATATTTATGCCATATTCCTTTTTATTATGGAGAATGTGCTTGGTATTGATAATGAGAAACCTGGGAACCAAAAAGGAATATTTATTACACATCCCACAAACCAAAGTGGTGACGTGTCTTCTACTCACCTCATCCATTCTTGAATAGCTAAAGAGTTCTTGGATACTCTCTCTAGGGTATGTAAGGATTTGACTAAAGGTTTTGATGCAGTGGTTTTAGACATAGGTTGTACTTCATTTGATCATAATTTTTCTCTGATAAAGGATGAAATGATTGCTAAATATAATGGAAGTATCCCCTCAATATAATACATATGTGTTTTTCTTGATATAATAGTGGAACAAGAGAAACATCTCAGACTATCGTATGAGTTTCCAAAAAACCATAATGTTGATGAGTTGATATCCTCACATGTCCCTGAAGATGGTGTCATGACCTTGGATAAAAGGGAAGATCATTTATATAACAATATTGAGATTGTTGTGTCAGTTAATGAAAGGTATAAGGTTAGTGATTTGATTTTGATCCTAGAAGATGTTGATATTGAGTTGCCTATGAAGTAAGGGATACAAGGTAGTTATTTTACTTTAAAAAATGAGACAGATGTGTGTATGGAGATTTGTGTCGGCTCCCACATGTTAAGAAAATGAAATAGAAATAGATTATCTCTCTTCATAAGAAAGTATGGCTAATGAAAATGGAACTCAAGTATGTTGATCATTGTATTAATGTATATTTTGAGTTTAAAAAGAATTGGATAAATGGAGACATCTACTTTGGAAAGAGAGAGGTTTATCAGACATCTTGAGGAACACATGCAGGTCATTGGATTGATGTATAATATGGTGTGTTGTGGAAAATAAATTATGTATGCTTGAACTCTTCCTAGTGGGTGAGTGAATTTACTGTGTTTGAATGGAGACATGAGTTTTCTCTTACAAGACAAGGGGTTCCTAGATGATGGTAATTAGTTGATGACAAGTGTTTCAGTTGAAGTGATTGTGATCATTTCCTTTAGGAGATGCCTTGGTAGCTTTTGTACCTAGATGAGATGAAGGCGTATTATATGGGATCTTGGTTGATTATGATGGAGGCTTTTTGGTCCTTGGACCTCGGTAGTTTTATTTTATAGTGTATAATGGTGTGCTTTTTCATGTTTTGGGTTTATGTTGGTGTCTTGGTTGTTATTTATTCTCTCATGGTGATGAATTGTGATTTTTAATCATCTACTGACTCCATTCTACAATCGATAGGATAATGATCTTATTCCTCCAATGTTACTTCTTGTGTTCTTTTTACACCCATGGGGGAATTCCATCCTTGAGCTAGAGATGATGATGGTACATGTTATCACCGAATCACATCACCCTTCTATGGTTTATACAAGCGCATATATTTGAACTCATGGTGTGATTGGATAACATGGGTACTATCTCCAAGTTGTGGGACTTGCTACTTGAGATAGACCTCCAGAGAAAGCTGGTTCTTGCTCCTAAACTACATGCCACAATCTACTCTAATGCAGGGGAAGTTAACTATTCTAATCTAAATTTCAAGGAACAGGAAGAGAGAATGCATAAAATGAAAGCCTACACTAAAGTGGTGATACACCAGAAAAGGAGGGTGTGAGAGTAGTCTTCAAATGCGTGAAATACAGAAGAAAAGTGCACACTAGAAGAGGTGATGATAGTTCTCCATAATCTAGCAAAATGCATTCACAAAAATATTTCAAACATACATAATGATAATGGATCCTTGCATGAACATAATAATAGACACAATATTCTTATAAAGAAGAGGTTCAAGGGGCAATAAGAATGCAAGAAAACACAAAGAGGGAAAGATACATCCACAAACTTATATTTTATTGCTTCCTGATATGCACAGTTCAATCGGTTACAAGGTAAGGGCCTGGATCACCATGCAAGGAGTCCACAACAAGGGCCTGCAACACATTGGCTTCACAAAGAAATTTTGGTAGAGATTTGCTACAAAAACTACCTCCTTTTACAATGAGCCCCAACACTCCCATTTATAGAAAAAATGAGAAGAAAGAGAGAAGGGAAAAGTGGAAATCCCGAAATCTATCCTTCAACCACTTATAAGAGGCATTAAATGGAGTAAAATGATTATATATTACTTGAAAAGGCTCCCCATACTGTCCCAGGTGCTATAGCAGAGAAAGAATGATGACCATGCCTCTTAATTGCACTCCCAACCACCAAATAAAACACTGTTATGAACCCGGCCACGTTTCTAAAAATATAGATCAATCTCTCATAAAATCTGGAATTTCTTCATTTTTTTGTGTCGGACTTAGAGACATTATTCCAATGGTACCAATTTTGTGTGATTTTGTTGAGAAATGCAAAAGTTATGGCCTTCTGAGTGCGGGCAGCTATTTTGGGCTTGGCAGGGATTTTCTGTCATTTGTGGGGATGAGCATTAACTGAAAGAAGCCGAATATGTTTCTTTTATTTAAATATATATACCCTCATTAAAAATAGGAGGATGTCGTGCTCATTCTAGAAAGTCAAATTTTGTGAAAATCGGAGCTTAGAGTAAAAAGTTATGGCCGTTTGAAGTTTCACGGGTCAAACGTTGACTTTTCTTCTTTGCCTTCGGCGTTTAGGCTTTTCACGTCCCTCACATCTCGTGCATACCTTTGTCCTAGCTGTCCCGGATAAAAATCTCCTACTTCAGCCGATACGGGCTTCCTTGTTCCTGTTTGTGGCTTTTTCACCTTTTCGCGTCCCACGCGTCCCTCGCGTACTTTTGTCCCAACTGTCCCCGCGGATGCCTGGGACAAATATCTCCGAACCGCCTAAAATGGATTATTTGTCAGCAAATTGCCCGATTCGTGTCCCATGCATACTTTTTTCCTCAGCTGTCCCAAAACCGCGTGAAACAAAAACTTGACGATTTTTCTTGCTTTCGGCCATTTCAGCTTTTCGCGTCCCAAGTGTCCCGACATCCCAACTGTCCCGCGGACCGCCTGGGACAAAAATGTCTGACTTAGCCAATTTTATTTGTATTTCAGCCCCAAGCTTGGTACGATGAACCTTGGTATGACCCGCATTGGTATGATCCACACCCTTCAGACCCAAAATGCTTCAAAACAGTCCTGCAACCTTATTTTTTCATTTTTTCCATTTTTTCTAACTCGTTGGGATTTCTTCTTGGATGGGAGAGTTAGAAAAAGCCAAGGGGACCTCGAAAAACATGATTTTGGGCCTCAAATCAATCTACTTTCTCAGGACTGAATAATTTGATGCATGTTATCAAAATTACCTTGAGGGTGAATTTTGGATAATAGTACCCAAATATGTCTACCCTAAATTTTGCCTTTTATTCCCTTTTGAAATCATTCATAAAATATATAGGTCGATAAGGGCTCAATTTTGAGTAGTTTCTCTCTTTCTTATTATGAGATTTATGGCCAGATGTATGATTGTGGAGTTGGCCTTATTATCTCTATGAAAGTTATTAATGTTTCTGCATACTTAAGGTACAACACCATTTGTATGATTAATGCAAAATCAAGATTTTGGATGTACTTGGGCAAGTGTGAGTACGATGAGTGAAATTTTCCCCCAAAGGCAGGAGGTTAGAAATATCCAAAGCTATATGGCCTAACCGCAAAGTACACTATAAATTTCCTTGGGACTCGATTTGTGTTATATTCTCTGTTGTAAAAAAGGGAAGGGTGTTATCTATTTTCAGGCTTCACCAGGAAATAATCAAAAGATAGTTTCTCTGTGACATTCAAGAAGAGCCCTTTATTTGGTATTTTAAATGGTAAACTACATTTTGGAGCCCTAGGCTTGAAATATTTTTGGCTTAGACATAATTTACGAGTGGTGTTCCAGCACCTGGCCAGCCAACTAATTAAAAGAAGAAAGAAAATGAAAGAAACATAGTCCCTCCCATTTCATAAGAATGAGAAAAGTGAAAATACCGACTTCTCTCTCCTTTGTTTCTATGCATTCAAGTGTGACACATGAAGACATAGAGGCCAAGGAGAGTGTATATTTCAAGGGTGTTCTTATTTTTGAGAAAAGAAAACAAGGAAATGTGAGGATATGCTTAAATGAATAACAATTGCACATGATATATAGAAAAATAATTAAAAAAAAATTTATGGTCGTAAAAAAGGGTTCTATTTAAGGGGCCCCAACCCTCCACTATATAAAAGTATGAAAAAAAAACTAAAAACATGTTACATTTCGATACATATAATATAATAACTTGTATATCAAACTTCCATCACTTCAGTCACATTTGGGTACCCTTTAGGAACTATTTACGACGTCGAATTAAGAATTCATGGGCCACGACGCTAAAGAAGAATTGTATATCCCTCATCACACCCCTTGACATCTATTTCTCATGTAACTCAAGGATACTCATCCTTGGCCTATTAAGGATTTAAACCATCTATTTTCTCCACTCATCCAAGCTCACCCATTCACAAAGACTAAGACCTCCCATTTCATATACCTTGGTGTACGGCCTCTAGTTGGATGGGCCTCGGAACTAAGTTCACATCAAAAATTTGGGCATCGGGATGGCATGCCTCTTTTGGATTGAAATCCATGTAGTCCAACCAAAATCTAGATATCTTCCATGGCAGACTCTAAAGCCACAAGTCACTCCTCTTTTCTACTCATAGGCCATTCTAAGGATGGAACTTCAATGTTTAATTCCTTGTGTTAAGTGGAAAATTGGAGCTCTATTTCCAGAAATGAAGGGGGCATATTAGGCCTTCATCATGTGTCAATGGTCATCATGAACACATAGAGAATGGTGAAACAAGTGATTTCTTAGGGACTTGGGATCTCAATGGAACTCTCGATAGACGAGGTGAATATGTAGGGTTTGGAAAACAAGGAAAGAAGGACACATTTTGGCTAAGCGATTCATGAAATACAATACAAGGGAAGCATGATGAAGACAATCATGGGGATTGGATCTAGCATTTGATACACTGAAAATTTGGAAAATCATAGCCTCGTTTGGCCCTAAAATTTCAAAGAATTGCCCCATATGGAAAAATTCATCCATTGATGGACTTACACTTAGGAAAGATGAAGCATTGCTATATATATTGAAGTGGAAAGGCATGACATGAAAGGAAATGGTTTTGAAATTTATGTAATTTTTTTGAAAAGGATAGGTGATGGAATGGAAAGGGATACTAAACCACTTAAATAGGCATGGTGATGGCATTGACATAGTAAGGAAAATCATTTCACTATTAATGCGATATCCAATTCTAATTTATAGGTACGTGTGAGTTTTAAATAAAGAATAATTATATATGGGGAACATGTCATCATAAAATGATTAATTCCCCGCATAATTCAGAATTTCTTATCACATTTAACCTTTACGGGAACATCATGATTATACACATGTGGAAATTTTAAATGTCAAATGTTACATGACGGAAAATATTTCGTTGTATCATTAATGATGTATGTAAGACACAAAGATGTCATGTTTGGCAGAATAACTGGTGGTCTTTTGTGAATAATCGCTCATATTTCATGACGGCCTTGAGTAGTTGATAACAATGACAATTTGTTTGAGTATGTTAGAATATAATATAAAACCTTAAAACTATAAGGTGACATATAAGAAGCAAATGAGGTTTTTATAAAAAGTAGAAGGGAGGAGGGGTTCTTGGTAAGGGTGGAAAAATTGTGGGAATCTCTTAAGGAGAAAGTTTGGTGGGAATTTGTAGGGAATTTAAAATCGAGGGAAGGATATGTTGTGATGAAGTTATTTTCTCTATGTGAATATATTATTAAGAATTTGTGTTAATATGATTGTAATATTTACACTCATTAATGAGATTTGCAAGTAGTAATATAGGTTTCCCTTGTCTTTTCTTAAGTTAAATGGTTTTTATCTAATGAATTCATTTGAATTCATGACATTAAATTGTTTCTGTTCTAAAATGACATTGAAAGGGAGTGATGTGTGTCCTTTTGTTGTAATTCTTTGTGAATCATGATTTTAATTCAACTTTAGACATATCTTGCACTTGCTTAGATCTTATCTAGAAAGGGTATAAGTATTTGATGTTCTCTAGAGGTACTTGAAAACCTCACTTTTGAAAACTATTAAAATATCCCTTCGACCGAGTAGGATTTTGGGATGTGACTTGTAATTTCTTGGGCATCACAAGATCTAGACTGCTCACCATGAATTTATATCAAATTATCAATCCTTAAGTTTACCTGAGCTAGATTGTTAGGAATTTAAGTCCTTCCTGGAGCCTTCCATGTAGACCGATGTCTTTACGGGGGGTTCATTTATTCCATTCACCAACATTCGTGTAGCAATAAGGAAATACTAAGGTTGGCCTTTTCATCTCTGGATTTTCCCATTTTACCTAAATGATTCTTTCCCCTTGTTCTCCTCCATTTTCCCTGAGAGCTCCTTTTATCCCTACTAAAAATATAGAATATATTTGAGCGAAAATCCTAATTCATTTCGTGGGTCTTGGATTACCTTGTTTAATCTTATACCGATATTCCGAGAGAATTCATTAATGATTCATTTATACTATGTGTTCTCACCCCCTATATCCAAGGTCCTTCATCATCAAATTTCCTTAAACTTATATGAAAAACCTAGGGTTGAAACTTTGGGTAGGCCAACACTTGCCCCTAGCACTCTGCGGCCAAGTTCTCGAGTGTTTGTAGTGTTTGGTGATTTCTCTTTCAAGTGAACGTTATATTTTGCAGCTAAACCCAATCCGATATTATCCTCTCAAATTCCTTATAACCTCAATCCAACTCTGCAGCAAAACCCTCCATGCTCGAATGATCGCATCCTCGGGTACTCTCACCCGACTTAGGCGAGTCAAAAGTAGAAAGTATAGAAGCCATATCCTTTATTTGGGTACCTCCCCATAGCTCCCTTGGGAAGGTTGGATGGGAAACTAGAAGGAGATATTCCCCCTAGATATAAGAAAACATCTCACTAGGGTCCTCCTACGTCGTCCCGACCTCCCATTGAAATCCCCATTTCCTCCTCCCCTTCCCCGGCGGTGTCGAATCGGGAGCCAACAAAATCTTACTAACTTCTAGAAAATCAACCATGAAAATGTCTTCAAAGCCATCAACTAGTAGAGTAGGTATCTTAAGAGTATGCCCTATGCCCAAATAATAAATAGGGAGGATGATAGGAAAATCATTCTCCTAGCCTCAAAAAAGCTTAACTATTTTTGTTGTAGTTTTTCATTAATACGCTTTCTACTATGTGATTTTTGTTAGAATTTACCCATTCAATTGTCTTGTAGAGGCTTCCAACCTCCACCATGGGGAAAAACTAGGACTAAAGTTTTTAACCCCGAGGTTTGTTTGAGTTATTTTCCAAGAGTTGAAATTCAAGTATGAACCCTCAGTTTATTCTTTAAAATGGCCAAATGGATGTCAAATGGATTTGGATCATCGTGATCTACAAAAACCTTACCTAGGTGTAGGATGTTAATCTCTTGGAATGGTGTATAAGGTATTTCCTTCATTCTATCTATCCCTGGATTGACCAAGGATCATATTTTAGTTGCTTTCTTGATCTATAATGTAGAACTCAGTCAACAAAGTCTTTGGTCCAAGGGTAGCTGGAAGAACTATAGTTCCAATGGACATTTTATTCAGGCTCTCATAGCCTCTCAACGTATTTTGATTTGAAGAACACATAGTTTTTCCATAGCCTAGCTTTTGAAGAAATGAGAAAGGTAATATGTTGATGGCAGCCAGGGGATTTTTTCTATCGTTACACATTTAACATATTTTTTAAATCCAAACCTAGTGGTAAAACATAAGATCACCTCTTCATCATGCCAACTAAGCATTAGTTGGCATCTTTTTTATGTCGAATAGGAAACCAACATCTCTCTTAGGATGCCCTAAAGGATATATATCAAGGTCTATGTGATTAACTTGGGCTTAAGGAGTATGGGTGATGTGAATTAGATGGCCAAGGCTTAACGCTTCTAAAAAATACACTTTATTCACATGTGATTTTTTAAACAAATCCAAAAAGGAAATGTGAGAGAATGTCTTGGTCAAATCCTGTAATGAGATCATAGGCCCCTACTAGTTTGGGATCAACCATTGTATCTTCCAACATAGAAGGATAGATGGGAAGAGGTTGTGAAGAGTAATCTCAGGTACATGTCACTAAGTTAACTTGATTCTATTTCTAGCTCTAGTAAACCAACAATCTTTGTCTAATTCTTACTATCTAAAGGGGAGGGACTAGAGGGTTTATCGATGTAGACACCTCATGGTCATTGTTTCCAACAAGCATCCCCTTATTAGTCCTATGAGGATTGAAATTTATGTTCACAAGACACATTGGAAGGGGCTATCTATAAACCCCTGAGGTAAAATTCTTATGGGAAACGGGTCCCATGTGAACGTTTGATGTAGATGCCTTATGATTAGCCAAAAGAATCTCAACAAACAACCTCCTTGGTTTTCTAGAATTCTTTATATAAAATTGTTGCAATTAAAACATGTATGATCATCATGTCATTTAACCCTATGGAAATCACAATACAAATCAAGATTGTAGTCACAAGGTCTTTGATTGCCCAAATGGTTATGTTGTGGTCCATAGTTTTAATTTTTACTTTTTGGTTGTTGAAGTTGAAGTCCAGGGCATATGGCCTTGGTTTTTATATTGGTTTGGATATCTGCTCGGTATTGAACTAGACCTTCAAACCTAAACTTGCTTAGGTGGAGGAGGATGACGACTGAAGTGCACAACATTAATGGAAGGAGTGAAGTTGTTAATCCTTTGAATGTTTTCATTTTTTTATCATTATTCAAGTTATTATCATTATTTGTGATGATAACATTTGGCTTCTTGGATTAGTTGGTTAGGGCAACCGCCATAGCACCGTAGTTCTTATTAAGGACTTTGGTTCCTTGGTTATTATTTTTTGGACCATTTGTGTAGTTAAAATTACCCTAAGAGGGGTTAACAAGTCTCCAATTTGAGTCATACATCCTTTGGCCACTATAAATCACCACTTGGTCAATGTAGAGATTACCCTCTAAGACCTCCTTGTAGCTTCTTAGAGGAAAATTTTAAACATCTTCCTTGGTTTCTCAATTGAGAGAATGAAGGAACAAGTTACAAATCTCTATTTGGTCCATGTTTGGAGCACTAGCCGAGGAGTAGAGGACTTACCACCATATCTTAATGAAATGGACGGCATATTAATTATGCTATTGCTTAAAATGAAGGAATTCTCTCGATTCTTTTCCACAATAGTTTATTCATATCAAGATCCTTTATAAAATTTTAAATGAGTTGTTAGAATGAATGAATCAAGGATTTTGATATCCTTTAATAATATTCAAGATAAATCTCCCTTAAGGGTCTTGAATAATATTTTAGCAACAATCGTGTGTCCCATGGGAGTAACTCTCTGATGGAAGTTTTGTATGATTTGATATGCACATTTTATTTCCCCTCAAATTTGAACTTTGGAAATTTGGGAAGTGGTCTTGGAAGCATTACACTTCATACGGTAAAGACAAAGGGCTCATTGAGATATTCAACATATGTGCCCAACACATAAGACTCTACCATGGAAGACCCTTGATGGGGAGGTGGGGGAGGAATAAGATGCCTTGATATGGTGAAAAATAATAATTCATGGGGGCATAAGGCATACCCTGAAATTTGAACATATGATATGGGAAAAGAAAACATATTCTCCTATGGTGATTTAGAATACATGTTGAGGTACATGGGGACATTATTTGGGTATGGAGTAGAAGGTGTAAAACCAAGAAACATAACATTTCTAGTTGGAAGGGAATTCAATAACGCACTTCCAATTGGCGTATGTGGAGGGCACTTGTACAAAGTGTGGGAGGGCATACCTAACGTGCCTAACCTAGTAAGAAAGTCTCCAAGGTTAAGAATAACCATGTAATCCAAATGAGGTGAAGGTGTCAAGGGCACATAACAAAAGTTTTGCACATGGTGGGGGATAATTCCTTTCTTTGTAAAAGGTGTTTAAAAGGAGTATGAGAAAGCTCTAGTTCCCTAACTCTTTCTATAAATATCAAGATTGCATCAACCGAGACAATATTGATTTTTATTTAGGCACATTTTGGGTCTAGTAGGGAAGTAAAGGCACATGAATTTTCTGCTATAGATGGATCTGTGAAAGGAAAACCCTCTTTAGATGTATTACATATTATAGGAGGGGTAATAGAGTTGTTCGAAGAATAACATCGAGTTTACTCTTGCATTTGCTCAAAGGACTGGTTTATTGTGTTAAGAGGCTCATTACATCATCGGGTGAAGCACACTAGGATCTCATTATTTAGCAATAGGTAGGACGGGAGAAAACTAGATTGCATGATAATTTACTTGCTCTCTTGTGAGTGTCATGTTGTTTGAGCAGATTGACTCGAGGTTATAGGCTATGTGTAGGTTGATCAACCAACTTGATCTGATCTGATGAACCATTATTGGAATCTTGAGGAGGAGTGTGCAGGGAAGGTAAATTGGATGAGTAATTATCAGCCAACATAGATAATGAGGGTGATTGTTGCATACCCATTTGGTAATAATATGCCTCAAGACCTAAAATAGAACTTCCGTATTCCTAACCTCGACATATTAGAGTGGTATATAGATACACATAGAATAATGGGAGAGGAAAAGGATAAATGAAATAAGTCAGGAACAATAGAAATTAAAATGAACTAGTCCTTCGTGTCTTGTTAACCAATTATGTATGATTGAAAATCAACACATGAATTTCAAGAACACTCGACCTCTCAAGGTTGTGCCGAGACAACCGATGTGGAATGGATAGGTGGCTATGTGGAAGCTATATAAGGTGAATGGGTGAACTGTTAACAAGGAAAGATCAAGGAAATTTGATGTCCTGTATAGGCACTAATATAATATGCCTGCCTAAGGAAATAAAACCTTATCCTACATGTGTGGATGAGACAAAATGATCTAAGATAATAGTGACATGTAAATGGTAGTCAATATCTGGCTCACGGAAAATTCTCACAATGGGTTATGGAAGGCATGTGAAATTTCTTGCATTTTCCTCATAGAAGTTTCAAAACAAGGTCATAGAAGTGAGAGAGCGCAACGTGTGGTGAGGACAAGTGAGTGGATTGTGAGAGCTAGTTCGAATAGGATGGTTCAAGTAAAACTTGTAATAATTGTCTATTTTTGTGTTCAACATTGTCGGCGTAGGAAATGATGGCAAAGTTGATGCGGTGTGGATAAAAATACTAAAATTCTAAGGCTTGTGTCAATGTTTATATGTAATTAATATGCATTTGGTTATGGGATTCGATGATCGTACATGTAATCCCCTCGATTCTTTGAAGGCTGGAGTGGTTATATGGGATGTTCAAACTATAAAACTAGACAAGTAATAAACTCATAAAGTATCCGCCAAAGCCAAGGTTGATTTTTAAACCGGGACAACTAAACATACGTGGGGAGTTGTGTTACTTTCCATTTAATTAGTCTAAGTGCCTAATTTAACAAATAGAAACAATTATATTTAAATCAAATCTATTCAATTACTTTCCTTCAATTAATTAAACCTATGTGTTCTACCAACTAATTAATACAGTAAAAACGACTAATTTAATAAATAAAACAAATATATTCTAATGTATTTGTTTTTTTCAATTGAATAATGGAAATGTAGAAACTTAAACAACATAATTAAACTAATCTATTTTTTTTGGATTTTTATGCTTTCTCGGAAACAAAGAATATAAATGTATAGAATAAATATGAAGAAATTAAAATTACCTCTACAATAATATTAACAGAACTAAACAAGTGAATAACCTGGTGTGGCTATTTCCCTGTGCAATGTGGATCTAACCTATTCTAATAAAACAAAAGCTTTTCCAATTTTTATTTTTGGATTACTAATTCCTCTATTCTTACCTCGAGTCATGGGAGGAAATAAACTCTTCTCGGAAGTTATTCTTCCCTGAAATTTCGTGGTAAAAACAATAGGATATAATAGAAGCTTAAGTTTGAAAGGAAATTATAATGGATACTAAACTAATGATGGATCTTCTTCTATAATAAATTCTCGTGGAAACCCACATGGATAGGTAGGGAAATATATTTTAGTAGAAGCTTTTTGTAAATAAATGGAAGAAACAATAATGTATTTACGTTAATTGAATACTCTAAAGTACTTGTGAATAGAAATATAAATAAACTAAAGAAATATTAAAGAAAATAAGTACATCCCCAACTTGGAAGTGTAGAACGCGTGACAAATCCAATGATGGTATATCTCTATTGTCCCCTCAACTTATTTTCTAATTTAGTGCTCAGATGAATCTAGGGAACTATATTACGTGGTATGAAAGAAGTAATGTAGAAGTGTTGGAACAGGGAATGGCTTGCAAGAAATTTCATAGCAACGTAGATAAGAGAATAATAATGCAAGGAACTAAAATTATTTGTGTATTTCTTGGCATGATTAAAACATTATAACAATTCAATTTAAAACAAAAATATCCAACCAATACTCCATATAGAAGTCTGGATCTTATAAAGAAAAGGCAAAGAATTGGTCTAATCCATTTGGCAGCCAAGAAATGTGACCTCTCTCAAAGAAGGGGAAATTAACACTAAATTAATAGCGGGAAGGGAAGGAGAAGTTTGTACTCATGGAATGAGCCCAAGAATAGAAATTTTTGTTATGAAACAATTCCTAAAATCAAGTTTGAATAAATTGTCACACATTCAAAACATGCAAAAGAGTCTCGTTAAAACCACACAACACCACCTGGTCTACACAGAGGGGAAGTTACGCAACCATCACCGAATGTCACTTGACGGTTGTTTTGTAACCACCATGGTTGTTGCATAACCGCCACAATGGTTCCATGACTTAAATTGAAAATCTAAGTAAAAGTCTTGCATAATGATAAAGGAAAGTGAGAAAAGAAAGAAAATTAGAAAGGAACACATTCTAGGCTACAAATGCATACTACAAATGTAAAATTGGACTCAAACACCATTGGAAAAGATATTAATCATCATTGGTGATTCAAATCATTTTGAAAATATAGCATATGCAAAATTGGATGCGTATAGACACCAAATTACACTTACAATAATCAACTCTAGAATACCAATATAGGGTTCAAACATACACAAAATAAAAATCAAAGGCCAAGGGAATATAATCAAAATTTATAATGTGGTTTTCATTGATTAATTATCCATGATCGACATAATTATAGACAAAGTGTAATAATTTCATTCAAATACTCCCAAAATACCAATGGTGATTATCTATAGACATGTTCTTAGGGAACCCTAAGGGGTTCCCACAATTTGTTTATACAAGACTTGTTACATTAAAATGAAATCTTGGGAATCTATCAAGATCATTCCATAAAAACATCAAAGATGAGAAAGTAAGTCCTAAAACATTGAACAAGGGTATTCATATATATGTGTTGGACCCTAAATATTTGTTAAGTACTAACACACATGAGGGCACATGATCAGTAAATACAAGGAGGTTCAGGGAAAAGCATATAGGAAAAAGGTTTAAGAAGGGTTCAAGTGAAACCGGGGCATGCATAGGAGGTAGAACAAGGGTTTAAAGTACTTAGCCATATTTGGAATTATGGAGTCACTTGAGGAAAAATGTGAGGACCTAACTAGGCATGATAAGTGGATAAGGTGTTATCCTAGAACCTGGAGGCCAAGAAAAGGGTATCCACTGGAGGGAATATTCCCAGAGGCATCATTACAGTTAGAGGAAGTTTTTGCAAATAGTATAAACATTCACCAATGGAGGACGACATTGATACTTGAACGCAATCTACTCGGGAGAGAATTCATGGCGGTGGATGTTGATCCTATTTAAAGAAGTGCTTGGGACAAGAACCAGAGAGTGAGACAGAAGGAGAGAAAGGGAATAAGTGAGAAGGTAGCTCAAGGTATCTAGAAGGTAACGAGGTGCTACAAAATTTTTAGAAAATGCTAAGGGTTTATAGTTCTTCATACTAGAGGGTTATAAGAGATAAGATTAAGCATAAGTATGGGTAATGAGGTTTGTAACAATGGTTATAATGAGTAAATCATAGTTAGGATCTCTAATCAAATTATTTTGTAGGGGTTAGATATTTTTCATTTGATGTATATGGTCCTAGATGACCCTTTTCGATGCAAAGACGACTACCAAAGACTCTTTTTAAATCACTATACATGGATCTACTATGTACATTTTGCTTATGGGTGTAAACCCTTATGTTATTTGGCTTGTCATGATTCAGATATGGTTTCTTTTTCTTCATAAAATGTTCATTTAGATTTTATGATGCACTGATGTGTATATATGTTAGATATATCTTTTTAATTTTTGAGCTAATGCATGTACTTCTATTTATGTAAGTAATACTCCATTAATCGAGGAACCGTCTGAAAATATCATGTAAAATATGGGCTCGAAACCCACGTTCACCTTTGGTGAATTCCCATCATATGTTGGGTGATAGGATGACATGCTTGGGGTTAGAAAGAAGTATTGAGGGTAAAATAATGACTACAACTTAGTTCTATTTTTGAGACATATTTTGAAGCAATTGTGAGATAAATGTGTAATGAAAGACTAATTGACCTTGGAAAGCATTGAGAT
Source organism: Taxus wallichiana var. yunnanensis (assembly GCA_018340775.1). Taxonomy (NCBI): domain Eukaryota; kingdom Viridiplantae; phylum Streptophyta; class Pinopsida; order Cupressales; family Taxaceae; genus Taxus; species Taxus wallichiana. The sequence continues at coordinate 785,839,107 of CM031243.1, forward strand.
ATTTCTTAAAATCATGCAAGATGAGTTTACTTATAGGTTCGATCATTTGGATCTCGAGTCCGATGCATGAAAATGGGTGGAGGAAAACCCGTATCGTGAACTCTATAAGACATTATTTTGTTGTTTCCAATAGAGTTGTTTGAATGGCTATCAACATATGCATCAAGGACAAGTTGGTACTATAGACCTCATGTTTGGACCGGGGAGGAATATCAACAATGCATGATCTTGATCCGACTTGGACCGTGTTGCTTTGATCACTAGTGGAGTAAAATGCTGAATAGTTATACCTTAGAATACACTATTTATACGTATTCTTTCTTAGATATTGTTGAGTTTGAGTTATTTAGGGATCCTAGAGGATCATTCTTGTGTGTTATTCCACTAGGCTATCAAGATCCTGGTCATTACTTTGAGTTTGGAAGCCTTTCCCATGGTTGGCTAAACTCATGTTATGTGCAGGAGTCTTGAAGTTGATGTGGTAGAATGATAGCGGACCTTGCGGTAGAAATGGAGAGATATGAGAGGAGGCTCAAGTATAATAAAGATCGTGGGAGAGAGATTTGGAAAGACAATGTGAAGCTTCAGCAAAGTGATGGATTTATGGAGGAAGACGTTACAAGAAGGATTTGAGGTTCGCACGGAGGACATGGAACCGAAAGCAAAAATCCGAGCTACCCCATCTTGAAAAATGCGGAAGAGAAACCCCCTTGGATTATGGAGAGAGATTGTCATATGAAGAAAGGAGATTTTTTTATCACACATCTTAACCCACATGGAGACTAGACCCCTGCACTTAGTTTTCAACTTCATGACATAAGTTTTGATAATCAAATTGGTATCAGTATTCGTAGTTGAGTGACACTTAGGAGGTATAATTTTTCATTTGGTACATCTATTAATGCAAAATAATTTCTGTGTTTGGGGTGTTTTGTCCGTCATAACATTTAGGAAAGGTGTGGGATCACAAGGTTTGAGTATCGCATCTGGGAGTAGTGCGGGAAACACATATGGGAGTGTTTCGGTATCATAGAATTTCAGCACATAGTTTAGTGTGATGGTGGGTTCATAGGCCCAACTACATTAGGCCCATTACCTACGATAGGAGGAGGATCTAGTGGATCTATAGGAGTTGGTACTAGTGGATCTAATGTGTTTGGTGGTGGAGGTAACATCAGCAGGAATCAAGGTCTTGGATTTGGTGGCTAATGTCCGCAACACCATCAACATGTGTTTTATGAGATGTCACTTCACTTACTTTATTACAAAGGAATTGAGAATGCCACATAACATGTACACAAGTGTGAGTTACTATGGAACTCAAAGGGAATCACTACCCCAGAGGAAAGAGATTCATTTTTGCAACCACGTTGTAAGGATGCACACATATATGGTACATGAAGTATGATGCACACCAAATAGTGGTGGATTATATTGTCTTTGCATAATTCCTTGTTGGCGGAGTTACAAATAATACGAGTTTGAATAGAAAAGCATTAATGCATTGAAGGATATTCAACAATGAATGGTGTTATCATGAATCACAAAGACTCCCCCTGGATGTTGATCGATTTCTAGTTTGATCACTCTAAGCATCCAAAGTGTGATTGGATAACATGGGTACTATCTCCAAGTGTGGGACTTGCTACTTGAGATAGACCTCCGTGAGAAAGTCGAAGTTCTTGCTCCTAAACTACCCGCTACAATCTACTCTAATGCAGAGAAACTAGCTATTCTAACCTAAAATTCCAAGGACCAGAGAGAGAATGCTTAAAATGAAAGCCTACACTAAAGTGGTGATACACCAGAAAAAGAGGGTGTGAGAGTAATCTCCAAATGTGTGAAATACAGAGGCAAAGTGCACACTAGAAGAGGTGATGACAGTTCACCATAATCCAGCAAAATGCATTCACAGCAATATTCCAAGCACACACAATAATAATGAATTCCTGCAAGAACATAATAAATAGACACAATATACTTGTAGAAAGATTAAAGGGGCAAGAAGAATGCAAGGAAACACAGCAGGGGAAGATATATCCACAAACTGATATTTTATTGCTTCATGATATGCACAGTTCAATCTATTACAAGATAAGGGCCTGGATCACCATGCAAGGAGTCCACTACAAGGGCCTGCAACACACTGGCTTCACAAAGCAATTTTGACAGAGCTTTGCTACCCAAAAACTCTCTCTTTACAATGAGCCCAATCACTCCAATTTATAGAAAAAGAGAAGGAAAAGAGAAGGGAAAATGGAAATCCCGAAATCTGTCCTTCAACCACCTGTAAGAGGCATTAAATTGAGTGGAATGGTTGTCCATTACTTGCAAAAGGCTCCCCATACTGTCCCATGTGCTGCAGCAGAGAAGGAATGATGACCATGCCTCTTAATTGCACTCCCAGCTACCAAATAAAACACTGTTCTGAACCCGGCCACGTTTCCTTAAAAAATCAATCAATTTCTGATCAAATCTGGAATTTCTTGATTTCTGTGCATTGGGCTCGGAACCACGATTCCAACGGTACCAATTTTGTGCGATTTCGTTGAGAAATGCAAAAGTTATATCTTCGAGTCGAGCTGGTCGCTATTTTGGGCTTGCAGCGTTTTTCATCATTTGACGGAATGAGCATTGATTTGATGGAGCGAATATGTTTCTTTTATTTAAATATATCTATCCTTATTAAAAATAAGAAATCCAGTTTTTGTGGTGTAGAGGACGTCGTGCCTTTGTCCCATTTGGTACAAAGGTTTCTTTGTGTTGATTTCTGCCGCAACGGCCTAGCCGGTTCGTGCCCTTTTGTTCCATCGTCCCATTTGCCTTCCGGGCTGCCTCGACTCTTTTCGCCCGGTTCGGCCGGTTCGCACATTTTTGGCCCAAATGTCCCATTTTCTTTCGGACCATTTGTTCCCATTTCGGCCGAACCGGCCGGTTCGGGTCCATTTGTTCCACTTGGCCCACTTTGTTTTGGACTGCCTTGACTGATTTCGGCCGAACCGGCCGATTCGGGTATTTTTGACCCAAACGTCCCAGACTGTCCCTCTCAGCAGTTAGTCAAATTTTTTCCTCTGTCGAACCGGCATTTCGCGCCCGCCGCGTACTTTTGTCCCATTTTTCCTCGCTGCGTTTGATTGCCAGGCTTGATTTCGCCCGGTTCGGCCGGTTCGCGCTTTTCTGTCCCACACGTCCCAGAGGCGACCTTGAGCAGGACTTAGCCAATTTTGATGATTTTTCCTGGATCGACCTATTTGCCTTTTTGAACCTTTTTCACATTTTCTCGTAATTTACTCTCTTCCTCTTGGGACATGGGGAGTTAGACAAATATGAGGGGACTCTAGAAACATGAATTTTTTGCCCCGACTAAAACTATTTGCTGAGACTAAAGAATTTGATGCACGTTGTCAAAGTTTACCTTGGGGGTAAATTTTGGATAACAATTTTAGCGACTCGGGGGGTCATCTCACGCTTTAGATGAGGAGCGACCAGCTGTTTGAAGCAATCCATTGGGCATGGAGTCTGTTTGATGGCCTCTCAGCTGATCTGAAATTTGAAAACCTGTGTCCTTGAGCCATTGAATCATTCGTTGAGCTGGTTTTCTTATGGCTGCAAATTCTTTCTCAGGAGCTTGATGAACTGGCAACACGCACATACTAGAAGCAATAGGACATGTGCACAAGCACTTAGGGAAATAAAAACTACTCTAACAGCAGTACAATGTGCATAAGCACTTAGAGGAATGGAAAATCTAAATTAATATTTACAAGGATGAGAAGCTATCTTTCTAGTAGCAGCGTTTGAGATAGATTCCATTGACCGGAATCTGCAATTCTTCACCATCCAACTTAGCCAGTCGGAAAGCATTGCTACCTTTGCATTCGATGATCATGTATGGGCCACTCCAGATGGCATCAAACTTGGAGTGCTTCCCTGGTTTTGCACGATCAGCATCCCACTTCAGTACCAAATCTCCAGTTTGCAATATCCTGGCCTTAGCTTTCTTGTCAAAACTCTTTTTGACCAATGCTTTATCCTTCTCTATTGCCTGGGCTGCATGCTCTCTTGTTTCTTCTAATTCCATCAGCTCTGCATACCTGATTTCCATAGGTTCAAACTCAGCTAGTTCCAACTGTTTCATGAGTTCTAATGCTGGCAACTCGAGTGATATGGGTAGAACTGCTTCCTTTCCGTACACAAGCTTGTATGGAGAGCTTCCTGTAGATCTCTTGGGCGTGATCCTATCAGCCCATAGGGCTGATTTGAGCTTTGCGTGCCAAGTCCTCTGATTCTCATCAAGAGTCCTCCTGATGATTCTTAGTAGGTTCTTGTTTGTAGACTCGGCTTGGCCATTACCTTGAGGGTAATAGTTTGATGAAGTGTTGAGATACACACAATTTTTTACAGCCCACTTAGTGATCTTTGTGCCAAGAAATGCCAATGCATTATCTAATATGATAGTGGCAGGGGCACGAAACCTCGTGACTATCCCTTCATAGAAATCTAAGATATTAGATTCATTTGCCTCCTTGAGTGCCACTGCTTCATCCACTTGGTGAAATAGTCTGTTTGTTAGAATCCACTTGTGGCCTTGACTTGAATTCGGATTGATGACTCCAATGAAGTCCAATCCCCATTGCATGAATGGCTGATCCGCTGAAATTGGACGAAGGGGCAGCGCTGCTAACCTTTCTTTCCCGTGAAGAATGCACATCTCTTGCATTTCTTGACCCATGAGTAGCAATCATTGAACACAGTAGGCCAATAGTAACCAGCTTTCATGATTTTTAGAGCTGTTACTCGTGGAGCAAAGTGGCCTCCTCCTTCCCCGTCATGGAACTCGTGTAGGATCTTCTCAACTTGACCTGTTCCAATGCATCTTAATAGAACACCATTGATGTCCTTCTTGAACAAAACTCCGTCAACAAGCACATATGGAATGGCTTGTAATCTGAAGTATCTCCTTTTTGCTTTGCTCACTTCTGGAGGGCACAAACCTGTTTGGAGGTAATGCACAAGGTCTTGAGTCCAACATGGGATGGATGCATCATCAGCTGGCTGTTCTTGATCATTCTGTAGTAGCAGGACAGCATCCTCTTCACTTTTTGGCTCGTCTGATTGTTTGGAAGCGAGCTGCTCACACAAGCCTTTGCCACGAACTAGCTTGGTCACTTTGATTTCAATATCATATTCCATCGCCCGAGTGATCCAACCTGCTCTCTTCTCATTTAAATCCTTGTTTAGGAGGAAGTCCTTGACGCCAGCATGAGACACCAGCAGTTGAATTTTATTGTTTGAGACCAAGTGTCTGAACTTCTTCAAGCTTCTGATAACAGCAAGGACATGCTTCTCGATGAAAGAATACTTTATTTCATAATCTTCCAAGGTTTGACTGAAGAATGCTATGGGCTGTTCTGAACCTTCTCTATTCAGCTGTGTCAAGATAGCTGAGATTGTATCTGATCCTCCAAATGCATACAACATGAAGTCCTTTGAGAAATCTGGGTTGATAAGAGTTGGAGCTTGTGATATTGCATGCTTGATGCTTTCAAAACTCTCCTTGCCTTCTGCTGTCCATTTGAATGCCAGACTCTTCTTCAACATCATTGTTAGAGGCTTCACAAGAGTGGCAAAATTAGGCACAAATCTGCGGACAAAGTTTATCCTTCCTAAGAAGCTTTGGAGAGATTTCTTGTGGTGTGGCAATGGAAGCGTTTGGATGGCTTCAACCCTTTCAGGATCAATTGTTAGCCCTTCCCTAGAGACAATGTGGCCCAACAGTTTGCCTTCGTGTGCCAAGAATACGCACTTCTTTGGATTCAAAGACACTCCAAACCTTCTACACCTCTGAAATACTTGCCTGAGGTGAAAGAGATGGTCTGCTGCATTCTTTGAGAAGACAGTGATATCATCCAGGTATACCAGCACTATCTTGTTGATCAAGCCTTTGAACGCCATATCCATAGCTCGCTGAAATGTTGCTCCGGCATTTGACAGTCCAAATGGCATCTTCTTGTAAGCATACGTGCCCCATTTTGTAGTGAAGGCCGTTTTGAATTGATCTTCTTCTTTCACCAATATCTGATTATAGCCTGAATATCCATCTAGCAATGAAAACCTTTCGAACCAACCCGGCTACAACCTGTAATATTTGTTCCATTGATGGAAGCGGATAATGATCTTTCAGTGATGCTCTATTTAGATCGCGGAAGTCCACACACAATCTTATTTCTCCGTTTCTCTTTCTTACCGGCACCAAGTTTGCAACCCAACTTGAGTGTTTGATGGGGAAGATGATACTGGCCTCAATGAGCTTGCCTAACTCTTTTCTCATGAGAGGCTCGATATGAGGATTCACCGCCTTTGCTTTTGCACGCAGGCTTGGATTCCGGATCCAACTCGATAGTATGTTGTGCCAAATTTGGATTGAAACCTCTTAAATCTTTGTAAGTCCAAGCAAAGACATCTGGGAATTCTTGACAAAGCTGAACAAAATCAGATTTCTCTTGTGGAGTACTTACTTTGCCAATTTGCAATGTCTTGCCTTCATCTACTAAGATAGGCTCTGAATCTTCACCCTTTACTTGAATGTTCGCTTTCTCCTTCCGGAACTGATCATTCGGGTTGAAGATTGACTCAGCGTTATGAGGCCTTTTGGCGTTTGTTAGTCCTCATTTGCACCACTTGGTCGCTTATATCGCTGCTCCGGCTTGTCTTGATTTCTCATGGAGAACTCAGCTTCTTCTTATAGGAAATTAACAATTTGCTGATCATTCTCGAAGACTTGCCAACTTGTGTTGTTATCCGGAACATTTGGTCTCACAACCATTTTGATATGAGGCTGAGTTTTCTCACTTTTGATACTTTCTACAACATCAAACGCAGCCCCAATTGCTGCCAAATTGGGTCACTGCAAGACTTCATTCTTTTTCTTGGGATGGAAATGATGCTAAAAGCTTCAAAATCTTCAATAAGATCCCATACCCTATTTTTGTAGTTCTTCAACGAGATCATTTTTGGCAGCATTTTTCCTTTGACTTGGTTTATGATCAGCTCACTATCACCAAACACTTGTAAATTTATGATGCCTTTCTTCTTTCGCCCAAGTGGATCCATGAATTAAGGCTTCATACTCAGCTGTGTTGTTTGAACAGGAAAACTAGAAACGGAAGGCTGAGTAATACCTTATACCTTGCGGTGAAATGAGCATAGCTCCTCCTCCTGCACCTTGTCTGCTCCTTGACCCATCAAAGAACAATTGCCATACTTCATTCTTGTCTTTATGATCTGGCTTGGTGATGCTGGGAATAGGTTGAATTTCTTCATGTATGCAATAGACTCCTAGCTCAGATTCTTCTATCTCTTGATAAGGATCAAAATCATGCACCTTTCTTGCCCATTCATCAAGAGTCAAATCTGGTATGCTTCCAACCTTGGTGTCAGCTTCATCAGTGCTTGGATAATCCTCCGATCGAATCTTTTGAGCAGTTGGTATTGATTTGGGTTGGAGTGTAAGGCTCAATGTGGAAGTTTGCAATAGGTTCAGACCTGATTGTAGCCTTAGTTCCATACCTTGTTCTGAACAGCATGTGTGACCAATCCGCCGAAAGATAGCCTCCAATTTTAGCAGTGAAGTCTCTTGACAAGCATAATGCAAAGAGTGGTGGTAGGTCTATGACCGACACATCTTGCAACACTACTACATTGGGACATGCGTGCAGTGTGAGGCTCAAACCTTTGATTACTCCAACCGTTGTCACTGCTGTCCCGTCTAATTGCACTACACCCTTGGAGACGACTTCATATTGAAGCCCTAACTGGTCAGCTATCTGTTTTGGCATTACTGAACTACTTGCCCCAGAGTCAATCATGCAATTATGCACCAGCTTATCTCCTATGATCAATGAAACATAAAATGGAGGGGGCTTCAACATTTTACCTTGCTGTCCTCCATGATTTCCTTCAGGCTGGGCAGCATTTGTGAGTACCTCCTCTTGCATCTGGACATGGTGATTTGAAGTTGACCAGTCCTTCATGGCAGCTTGTAGCAAATCTCTTTGGCACAGGATGGATAGTGATTGCCACATTGATATGTTGACATTTGTCTTCTTTATCGATCGATCAATGATGTTGAATGGAGATGAAGTATCCCTCTGCTGTCCCTTGGCCTGCACATTCATTCCTTGCACATGGGCAGCAGCAGCTGGCATCTGAGTTGGCCTAGGGGCCGTTTTAGGTGCTCCTTGTATGTTTGGAGCTACAGTTTGTCTGCCAGAGGCTTGTGGAGTGGTAGAAGGTTGTGGATTACTTGAAGCCAATGGCTGTTCTTCACCCAAATTTCTCCTCTTTGACCTTGTGTTGGCTGCAACACTTTGAGAGGGTATTTGATTCATACCACAGAAATCTTCAGCCTGCCAATTGACAAGAGTAGTTTCGTTCGGAGATGTTCCTTGCTGAGATGCTTCCTGCTGCTGATCTCCTTCGTGGCTGGACTCTTGCGACCCACCAATGGTTTGCACCATTAGAGCCTGATTTAATGCACCGTTAAAGCACATTGATTGGTTATGTGGCTGACTGCACGGGAAACACCAATCATACTCTTGGGCCATGTTATTTTGGACTGGCACCAAAGCTCTGGATGCGAATGCAAAGCATTGGGGTCGTAGGGTTGAAATGGTCTGCATTGGCAGGAGGCCTTGCTTGATTTCGATTACATTTGGATTGGGTGGTCTTTGAGGTTGATATGGTTGCCTATTTGGTTGAGCTTGAGGCTGATAGGAAGGTCTAAAACTTTGAGCTTGCTGTCTCTTGAGTGTGACCAGCTCATTACCTAAATTTTGCAATTGTTTCATAACTTCTTGAAGCTCATTTGGGGCACTTGGAGATGAAGTGGAAGCTTCATTTGAACTTTGATTTCTAGGAGTGGGAATAGGAGCTAAGACAGGTGCTTGACTAGTACTTGGGCTCTCCAAACTTGGGTATAATGGCATTGGGGGCCTGGGAGCTAGCTTACCAGCTTGAATAAGACAGTTTTCAGCCCTAATGGCAATGCTATAAGAAGCAGGTAAGGTTGTGCCTCCCATAGATTGAATTAACATAGAAATATCAGAATTCAAAGCTTTAAGATAGTATAGAAAAGCACCTTCTGCTGTTGGCCTGACTGCCACTGGAATCCTATCCCAAGACCTTTGAAATCTGAAGTTGAAGTCAGTCAGCTGCTCGTTGGGGCTCTCTTGATAGTTGTCAATTGTTCTAGAAGAGACAAGTTGTCTCCCTTCTCTCCAAACTGCTCATGGAGAACTATGCACAACTGATTCCAATTTGTGATAGAACCAGCCTCAAGGCTTCTGAACCATTGCAATGCTTTCCCTTTGAATGATGATGCTAGCAGTTTGACAGCCACATCCATTTCGTTTATCTCATGGATTGCACAGATGTTAGCAATGTCTTTGACATGATCACCAGGAGTGGTATGATTTTCTCCAGTGAAAAATGGAATGTTCTTCAATGCTGCAATTGGAACTGGATTCTGTGCATTGAGGGCAAGTGGGCTGCTGCCAGTGAAATTGACAAAGGGATTTAGTGGTTGCGCCATTCTGATTGGCCTGAGAACCCTTGTTGATGCGAGAAAAGGTCTACCAGGTGGAGGTGTAGACAAAGTCCGATTAGGTGGAGATGGAGATCTTTGAGCTCTTCTTCCCCTTCTTTCTCTGCCTGGAGATAGATGCAGATAAACAAACAATCCTTCCTCCCTAGTTCTTGACCTGGTCTGTATTCTTCTCATAAATTCACCAGGCTTGGACTGCAGAAACCAGCGGATTATGCCTCTTTGGAGTCGCCAGATGTGCGATTTTAAAGCTCCTTCAAAGCTGGAACTTACAACAAATGCACATCAATCTCGTTGCAATGAAAGTGAAGACCTCCAGTCCCACCGGCATGCAGAATCTGTTATCACCGAATCACAGCACCCCTGGATGTTGATCAGATTTCTAGTTTGATCACTCTAAGCATCAAAGTGTGATTGGATAACATGGGTACTATCTCCAAGTTGTGGGACTTGCTACTTGAGATAGACCTCCAGAGAAAGCTGGTTCTTGCTCCTAAACTACCTGCCACAATCTACTCTAATGCAGGAGAAACTAGCTATTCTAACCTAAAATTCCAAGGGACCAGAGAGAGAGAATGCATAAAATGAAAGCCTACACTAAAGCGGTGATACACCAGAAAAAGAGGGTGTGAGAGTAATCTCCAAATGTGTGAAATACAGAGGCAAAGTGCACACTAGAAGAGGTGATGACAGTTCACCATAATCCAGCAAAATGCATTCACAGCAATATTCCAAGCACACACAATAATAATGAATTCCTGCAAGAACATAATAAATAGACACAATATACTTGTAGAAAGATTAAAGGGGCAAGAAGAATGCAAGGAAACACAGCAGGGGAAGATATATCCACAAACTGATATTTTATTGCTTCATGATATGCACAGTTCAATCTATTACAAGATAAGGGCCTGGATCACCATGGAAGGAGTCCACTACAAGGGCTGCAACACACCTGGCTTCACAAAGCAATTTTGACAGAGCTTTGCTACCCAAAAATCTCTCTTTACAATGAGCCCAATCACTCCAATTTATAGAAAAAGAGAAGGAAAAGAGAAGGGAAAATGGAAATCCCGAAATCTGTCCTTCAACCACCTGTAAGAGGCATTAAATTGAGTGGAATGGTTGTCCATTACTTGCAAAAGGCTCCCCATACTGTCCCATGTGCTGCAGCAGAGAGAAGGAATGATGACCATGCCTCTTAATTGCACTCCCAGCCTACCAAATAAAACACATTACGAACCCGGCCATGTTTCCTTAAAAACGCAATCAATTTCTGATCAAATCTGGAATTTCTTGACTGCTGTGCATTGAACTCGGAACCACGATTCCAACGGTACCAATTTTGTGCGATTTCGTTGAGAAATGCAAAAGTTATGGCCTTCGAGTGCGCAGAAAGCTATTTTGGGCCTGGCAAAGCGTTTTGTCATTTGTTGACGGGAATGAGCATTGACCCGACTGGAGCCGAATATGTTTCTTTTATTTAAATATATCTATCCTTATTAAAAATAAGAAATCCAGTTTTTGTGGCATAGAGGACGTCGTGCCTTTGTCCCATTTGGTTTAGTGCAGGTGCTCTTTGTCAGTAATCTTGATTTCGGCCGAACCGGCCGGTTCGCGCCTTTTGTCCCATGCGTCCCATTTGCCTTCCGGGCTGCCTCGACTCTTTTCGCCCGGTTCGGCCGGTTCGCACATTTTTGGCCCAAATGTCCCATTTGCTTTCGGACCATTTGTTCCCATTTCGGCCGAACCGGCCGGTTCGGGTCCATTTGTTCCACTTGGCCCACTTTGTTTTGGACTGCCTTGACTGATTTCGACCGAACCGGCCGATTCGGGTATTTTTGACCTGTGGACGCCCTGCATGTCCCTCTCAGCAGTTAGTCAAATTTTTCCTCTGTCGAACCGGCATTTCGCGCCCGCCGCGTACTTTTGTCCCATTTGTCCCTGCTGCGTTTGCATTTATTTGTCTTGATTTCGCCTGGTTCGCTGGGCCGATTCGCTTCTGTCCCACACGTCCCAGAGGCGACCTTGAGCAGGACTTAGCCAATTTTCATGATTTTTCCTGGATCGACCTATTTGCCTTTTTGAACCCTTTTTTCACATTTTCTCAGAACTTACTCTCTTCCTCTTGGACAGGGGAGTTAGACAAATATGAGGGGACCCTAGAAACATGAATTTTTGCCCCGACTCAAACTATTTGCTCGAGACTAAAGAATTTGATGCACGTTGTCAAAGTTTACCTTGGGGTGAATTTTGGATAACAAATGGCTGAGAGTGTATGAGAGTATGAGATGTGTTTCAAGACTCTCCTATCTAAGTTATATTATGACATTCACCCTTTACATCATGCTCAGTGGTTTTTTGGAGGACTGATCACACCTTTTAGGAGGGTGTTTTCGAGAGAAGAATGTCACAGATCCGTGTAAGGCATTGGAGGCTTCCTTACATGCTAAGGGAGTAGGAAGTGTTGATACACGAGTTAATCCATTCCTAGAAGCCCAAATTTCTGCAATCACAAAGCATCTAGAGAAATTGTCTGCAAAGGTGGATCAGAGACTCGCAGTGGGTTATGGTGTGTGGACATTGTGAGGTAGAAGGGCATACAAAGGACAATTATCCTTAGAGATCAATATGCATGATGATGGTAGAATGTGATATTTTCCATGGAGATCATGATGTAATTAGTTATTTACTACTGCAAAGACACGATCCGTAAGAATGTCTCTCGTTATTGTAAAATTTACACCTCTACTACTCATGACACCAAGTATTGTAGATTTATTGACCAAATACATGATACCATTGATACTAGTGTACACAAGACTAGTATTTTAAGTAGTTTCAAGGATAAGGGATGTCATTATGAAGGGTGCACGAATGGAGGGAATCATAGAAGAGGATTTTGCTGATGATTTAGAGGTCATGTCAACCACATATGGGGAAGAAGTGATTTCTCCCATGGAAATTGTTACAACTGTGGGTTGATAGAACACTATTAGCGCGAATGCCTCAATCTGCTGCTATAGTTTTCTTAGTGTGGAAAAAAACACGTGTGTATGGAATGCCTAGAATTGTTTTAACACATGAGCCAAAAGCAACAGAAGGATAAGGGAAGTGGATGCCAAGAATGGCGTGTGAGTTAGAGTTAGAACATGTACTAGTGATGACACGAGTTGAGGTTGCATGTGCCAAGGAGATACCAAAGTAGAGGCTTATGAATAAAATAAAATAAGTGGTACATGTGATGTACCCTTAATCTACGCATCAAAAGGAAGTCTATCAAGAGACCATGGATGTAATTAAAAGTCTTCAAGGGGAAATTCAATGTCTAAAAGAGCAATCTAGGAAGTTGGAGTAGAAGAAGAGTATTGAGGTCCATCAGTCAGATATAGATGATGTCAAAGAAGTTTGTAAGATAGTACGACAAAAGAATAAAATTCCTCTATTAGGATAATAGTTGAGAGATAAAGTACCAAACACTGGAGGAGAGTATGAGAGGTATGTTTTACATGCTAATCTACCTCCCCACAACCTTGACTATGATAAGGAGATTACCTTGAATGTAGTTATTTATGGATATCTTCTAAGTAATATTTTGATTGACACATGTGTGGAAGTTAATGATCTCACTCTAAACACATGGAATCAAATGGGAAGGCCCCATTACAACCATCTTCAAATGTGTTGTATATGGATAATAAGACAAAAACAATGCCCATAGGTTTTTTAAAGGATGTTGCTATCACCACACAAGGAGAAATTCACTTTAGAGAATTTGAAGTATTGGTTCTTGCTAAGGAGGACAACTTTCCAGTGTTACTTGGGAGCCCCTGGTGCTATAAGAAAAATGTTGACTTATATTTCAATAGGCGGTATATAAGTTTTGAGAAAAAGGAGGAATGTGTTATCATTCCTTTAATGGGTGGGAAGTTAGCACCATATATTGAGCACTTGGGAGAAAAATACCTAGAAAAATCTATGTGTGCACTATTAGGGACCCTGAGGTTGTGTAACCAACAAAAGAAGCTATTATTCGTGGCAATACACTCACTCTATAAGTGATACAACTAGTGTGTAATTTGACGATAGTGCACATGGGACATATGATTTTTTTAGAAGGAAGTTAAGAGGATTTGTGATGAGAGTAAAAAAGGTATGCTTAGTCAGCACTTGGGAAAAACAATTTCCAAGTTACACTAGGGGAGCCAACTGAATGTTTTCTTGTGAAAATGGATTCTCAAGTGGAGATGTGAGGTTAAAAGGAGAATTATGTTTACATATACCTTTCATGGGACCGTAGCACGTTTGTGGGAGACCCATTATGATAACCTTCTAGAGTGGCATGAGGTTAGAATCACATTCTCTATTAGGTTTCTATGAAGCAATGCACCTACTATTATACAAGATTATCATGGGAAGGTACCACCTCATTTCACATCCAAGCATGTGATAAGGCTAGGATGAAATGCATGGAAGAATTTCCCCCATCTTTATGGGTGCATAATCTTTAATCCACCTTATAAGGTTACGCGCGCACATGGTACATTCACTCGGACTTGTCTTTGTCGGATAAGAAATTGTCATGAGTTTACGAATGATCTCACAAGATTTCAAATATTTAAGTACTAAATGGTGAATGAGGTGCTACATGTTGTTAAGTGCCTAAATATGGGAGATAGTACCATGGTGAAGGAAAGATTACTTGATTTACCGGGTGAACTTGGCTTGGAAGCACATTTTTATGAGGAAGAATAAGAGGAGGTACAAATTGAGCGTGCATGCATGGAAAAAGAGAAAGGAAAATTGGTCTACATTATATATGGTGAAGAGGTGGAAAACTAGGATGTTAACCATATTATGGGAACACGTGAAGTTTTGGATAGTCTTGATGAGAAAATGCGCACCTACTATGAACCCCTAAAAAGAAAGAAGGTTAACATTGGTTCGGAGGAAAAACCTAACGAGTCTACTATTGGAGATTACTGGACAGAAAAGGAGGTTTCAAATATCATCTATCTGTTGTGTGAATTTTAGGATTGATTTCTGTGTGGGTATCATGAGATTAAAGGAGTTCACCACTCCTGGGAGAAATGAAAGTCAAGTGAAAGGAAGGTGCGTACTCAATTTGGAAGATATTTTATCGAATGAGTTTGAATCTATGCATCAAATTCAAGGAGGACACTGACAAGATGATCGCATCAAGAATCATTGAGGCTATTGAGGGATGAAATTTGAAGGATATGGATTTACATATATTATAGGGATTTGAATGCAGTATGTGTGATTTAACCTTTTCCAACCCCCTTCAGTAAGGAGATCTTGGAAGAAGTAGCCAGGCGTGAGATCTATTCTTTCACAAATGATTCTTAGGATATCATCAAAGTTAGAATTACAAAGGATGACTAAGAAAAGACAACTTTGACCAGGTAATGGGGAATTTTTTCCAATACGGTCATGCATTTTGGACTCAAGAATGAACATGTTGTGTTTTCACACATTATGGTTCATGAATTTCCGTACTCTACTTTGATGATTCGACAGTTTATGGACTAGTAAAATACCATTGCAATAATATGTGGTTGATGTTTGAGAGATGCCGGTAGTTGAGTATATCTCTCAACATTAATAAATGTGTTTTCGCTAGTCGTTTTGTAACCCTATTGGGGCATATCATATGTAAGGAACGCTTGCTGGTGGATCCTACCAAAGTTGTTATTATAGGAATGTGGGAACCTACCACGATGCGGTGCACGAATTCCTTTAGCTTACAGGTAATAAAATTGTTTATCAAGGGAAATGCCAAGATTTCCATGCCAAGAGAGGAATTGCTGAATAATAGAAGTACATTTCATTGAGGAGAAGCACAATATATGGCATTTGATACATTGAAGAATAGGCTTATCACTGTGCCCATATTACACTTTCCTTCTTGGGATAAACAAATCCAAGTACATGGTGATGCCTAAGGGATGGTAATTGGAGAATTGTTGGCACAACCTGGTGAGGGGAATGTGGATCACCCTCTTTATTTTGCAAGAAAGAAGTTTACACTAGTAGAGTAGAACTATACTACTACGGAGAGAGAGGCATTATCAATGAACTACGATTTGTAAAAATTTAGGCAAGATCTTTTGGCAAGACCCTTTATATTCTACACATACCACATTACATTGAAGTACTTGTTAAATAATTCTATTTTACAAGAGCGCATATGCAGTGGGTCATATTATTTCAATAATTTGAATTTATGGTTGTCGTAAAACCGGGTAAGAGTAATTGTGGGCCCGGCCATTTACCAAGGATAGAATAAGGAGAGGATGCACATTGGATTGAGGATACAATGTTATATGCACAAAATTTCAGATTTCAACACATGCCCTCGACTTGGAAGATATCCCAAAGTGTTTCTCAAAATGGGTGTGATGCAGAGGGAATGAATAATTTGGAAAGGAAGAATTTAGCCATACACGTCGCTCCCTATATGTTAATTGGTGGATAATTATATAAGTTAGGTCGTGATGAGATCTTGCAATGGTGTGTGTCGAGAGCATGACCTCACTACAATCATGGAGAAAGCACATGGTGGAATTGCAGGAGGACACTATGCTAGAAATACCACCACCTAAAATATTTTACTAGAAGGTATTTTGTGGGAAATAATTTACCAAGATTGTATCAAGTATTGTAAGGCTTGTGACCACTTCTATCACCTTGGTAAACCAAGAAAAAGAGATCAAATGCCATTAAGAATGATTTAAAGTGTAGAACCATTTGAGAAGTGGGAAATTGACTTCGTATGACCTATTTATTCAACCGTGTGAAATACATGTTTGTGATATATAATTACATGCATAGATTACCATACAAAGTGGGCATAAGTGGTGCCTACAAGGGATTTCACAGTGACAAAAACACCTAGGTTCTTGCAAGGAAAATATAATCAAAAGATATGGATGTTCGTTGAGCTTAACAAGTGATAGGGGTACTCAATTTTTAAATGATACGGTTAGAATATTATTGGAAGAATTCATAGTCACCCATAAAAACTACCCCTTATAACCCACAAGCTAATGGGACTACTAAGACATTTATCAAAATTTTGAATCACGTTAACCAAGATTTGTTATGTAGGAAGAAAGGATTGGGATGAAAAAGTTTCTATTGTGTTATGGTCATTTTGGACCACTTATAAGAGGTTGAACAAGGCCACAAATTTTCAATTGGTGTTTGGCGTGGAATTTGTGCTACCTTCGAATTCATGTTACCATCGCTACATATAACTTGCACATGAGGGTAGATGATGAACAAGTGCTTCAAGAGAGGATTAATAAGTTGATGTAGTTAGATGAGAGGTAGGCTATTGGTCACCGTGTGTCGGAAAATGGAAAAATCCAAGAATAAGGCATGACATGATAGACACATCAAGAACAAGCAGTTTGAGGTTGGGAAATTCAAAGTTTGTATGATTCAATATTTTTGTGCCATCCTGGGAAATTCAAAGTCCATTTGTTAGGACTATACATTGTATCCTATATACTTGATTCAAGTTCTTTCCACTTATAAGCGATGGAGGGAACACAATTACGAAGCCATTTCAATGGGAGTAGGATAAAGCCATACTAAAAATAAGTCTTCCTTATGTTTGTAAAAAGGCAATATTACAAGTTAGCATAGGATTTGCTTTGATGCAGTTTCCTTTCTTTGTGTTTCCCTTTCTTGTTTATTTGTTTTTTTACCTATTTGTGCTACTTGGTAGCCACTTATTATTTTCAAAAAAATTCTATGTGTGAGAGGGCCGTGCATCTATTGTTGTATAGGGTAGATTGATATAACAAGTGCTGGAAGCTATGGTTGTGGATGGCTTGGGTTGGAAAAACAAAAACACATGGATTGGAAGATCACTCATAGAAGAGGTGAAAATAAGGGAAGGATGGTATCAAAAGGATTTATAGAAACCACTTACAAGAATGAAAAGAGAAGCAACAACATGAGGTATGTGAGGTCAAGAACTAGGATTAGGATACAGAGGAAGAATTCCTTTAGCATTTTACATGCACGCGTAAGGATCTCGTGGGTCGAGAAGAGATTTTTTTGTGCCAAAAGATTGCCAAAGTTTTTCACATAGAATTGAGTGCATAGGAAAAGCGCTAAAGGTTGGCGTTGGAAAAATCCACCTTTATAATGTAAGTACATTGGTAGGTGGCATGTAATTTCTTATAGAGAAAAGAAAAAGATATAAATAGAAGATCGGGGGTGTGTTATTTCCTACCTTTCATTTTAGGTTATCAAAAATATCTCGCGAACTAGGCATCCTTGGGAAGAAGGTTTGAGAAGATTTGTGAAGATGTGCATGGATAACTAGGTTGATCAAAGTGAACCAAAGAGGAAAGGAGTAAATGGGCATAAGCGAAAACATTTTTGGAAGAATCCCGTGGGTATTACGTCATCTTATGGAAAAAGGGTTTTCTCGGTTAGTGTTGCATTGCTATGGCATGGGGTTTGAAGGAATTTTCACAAAGGAGTGGAGCTATGGAGTTGAGAAGAGCTAGGACCAGGAGAGAGGAAGATGTTTGAAGGACCTAATGAAGGAATAACACCAAGGAAAGTAGCAGCAATTGATTCACCGATGAAGGAAAAGGGCAAGGGAAAACAAGTTGTTTCTACTAGTTTCAATCAAGAATGGTATGCAAAAATGCAATACCGGAAGACATATTAATTGGTAAGGAATGGGTTTCTCATGTCATAAAGATTACCGTAAGTGATTACAACCATTTAATGAGTAGAAACAAATAATGATATGACCATAGAATTGGTTTTCCCTATAGAGAAGAGGACACAAGATGGAATTCCTATCTATGACGATGAAGTGAAGGTGAAAATGGAGAAGGATGGTTTGTTGCAACTCTATGATTTTCCCTATTTTAGAAAGCTTGAGTGACTTTACCAATGGATGATGTCACATGTGCATGAAGACCACTTCTATTTTGTAGGTCAGAGGATACATATAATCCCCAACTAATTTCTAAGTTCAAGAAAGCCTTATCTCGAAGGAGAATCATCGACGATGATTTTGGAGACAAAGAATTCATTGAGAAGATCATTGAGGCTTATGAATACAAGAAGGGTTTTTCTACTTCAACATTTCTGCAATTACTGACCCGGTGATGAGGATGGCCATGCGATTGGTCACAAAGCTTAATGGGAAAGAGAGATGGACAAAAATCAACAAGAATCTGGTTGAATGTGTGCCACAAGATCTTGGAGGGGACCATGTATAACCTCTCAAATTTTACTGTAGAGGAGATTATAAAGGTCACACGTGATGGAGATAATATTAAGTTTGATAATGTACTCCTAACCATTGTCTTTTTAGATATTGGAATGATTGATTGGTTTGGATAAGTTTTTTTGGGAATACCCAGATGAGAACCCCTCCCTTGCCAAGAGGTTTGAACAGTATACTTGTGACACCATGACAACCACTCATAAGGCACACCTAGAAAAGTGGTATAAGTGGATGCGCGATGCATTCGAGGCTGAAAGGAGAATACCCTAGCAGTTTCCTTCAATAGTATAAGGAGAAGATGAGTTCATCGTATACCAAAATTTTTGTATCAAAATATTTACTTTGATAGATGACACCAAGATTCCTTAGTGTAAGTTTCCTTTCTCCTTCATAGTGCAACACTTCCAAACCGAGGTCAATCGATTCAAAGAGGTGAATAAAATTAGGTTTGATCTAAATGTATTAGATCAAGATTATCACGAGCTGCACAAGAAGTTAATATACCCCATGAAGCATGCTTATATGAAGAAGTATGTCTCCCATGACGTGCACATGTTAAAAACTGTAACCTTTCTTGTTGTAGGGAGGACAACAATGAGGGTGTATTTGTGCCTAAGGCCTAATTATGAAAAAGGTTATTATATTGAATATGATGTCTCTATTACTAAAGACCCCACCATGAGGAAAAATTTTGTGCCAAGGAGAATAGAAAGAGGGGAGAATCCCTAGAAAAAGGTGTCCAAATACGCGCATACAATACAAATAGTTGGGGCATAGGATTCGGACGTGCGCAGAGAAGTAGTTACGTATTCCAAAAGAGGTATCCCATTAGAAAAGAGTTGTCATAGAAGGAAGATTCATCGGTAAAGGAAGAGTCGCCTAAGAAAGAAGAAAGATAGAATTCCCCTGAATTGGAGTCACTAGTAAGGAATAAGCAAAGGGTCACACTCAAGAGAAACAAAAATCATGGACGACAAGGAAAATGAAGATGATGAATAACACGGTGAGTCTCGGAGAATCATCTTGTGTATGATGTACATGAGTCAAAGGAAGAAGGAAATGAAGAGAGGGATGAGAAAGAGGAAGGTGCTCATGAAAAGGGGGAGTGAGGAATTAAACATGAAAGATCGAAGACCCCGAACTCGAACAAGGAGAAAATGGCTAACACTAAAGAGAGGGAGGTGGAAGGTATTATCCAACAGTTGGTGGATCAGGAAGTAGAGAAAAGCGTTGAAGAATTGGTGAATGAAACTTAGGAGATCACAAGTGTAGGATATAAGTATGGGAGGATGGGTGGACACCCCATCTTAGTAGTAAGCTTCCCAATGGTAAGCCTTTGGTGGAAAGGGCACAATAGTGGAAAAGGAACACGAGATGACCTATAGTAATGATCCAAGAAAGGTACTCCACATGCACTTCCAAAGTATCATGCACACTAACCAAATCCTCGTTTGGTCTTATTTTGATGAAAAATGTTCATACCCATGCACGAGGAAAATTCTATCCTGGGATTTTGAGTCCGTCATTGATGAACCTGGGTTTGAGGTAACTTGTGATGCATTGATGAAGATACTAGATACACAGGTAGTAAACCCTCTTGTAAATTCCATGCATATGTCAAATGATCAAGTTTACAATGCACTCAATAAAGTATCAGTGGAGGTGGAAGCAAGATTCTTCGATACAGATGATAGAATAAGGGTCTTGGAGGAAGAGCTTGAGACAAATAATGAGGAGATCATTGAGCGGGACAAGGATATAAAACAAAAGGAATTGATCCGTGCACAATTGAGGCATCAAATGAGTGATGAAAATTTTAAGTTTCCCAAATTCTAAAATAAGATAGAGGCCATTTTAGATGCCATTATCCTTAAACACACAGACCTTGCCCCACTTGAGCAAAAATATGAGTAAAACATGCTCTTCTTTGAAAACTTGACTTGCATCCTCACCATGGAAAGGAGGACACTCACATTAGAGTCAGAGAGGTGGTGATGGCATGTTATGAGGAGGAGGAAAAGATGAATATTGGGGATATAGTTACATGGTATTTTGAGCTCCTTGCTAAAGTAAATACTACCATGCAGATGGTCAAAGTCGAAGTGTGTATGGCAAGTAATGGTTGTGTCGACAGAGATAATGTAACAATCATATTTATTTCTACACATGAGGTGGATCTAAAATAATTTTAGGATAAGAACAAAGGAAATAGGGTGGAGTTCGATAATATCATGGTTAAATTTGAGAAGAATTAAGAAGCAATCAAAACCTGCAGGATTGATTAAGAATAGGTTAAAGAAACTATACCCCAAGTCCATCACATGATGGATGTCATATATGATCTTCATAAGAAACTAGAAGGCATTATGGATATGCTAAAAGCTAAGAGAAATGAACTAAGTTTTGATGAAGTTAGTGCATTGGTGGGTGACCTACTTCAGCATGCATAGAGAGAAGTGAATGCCTAGGAGAAGATTGAGGCATCTCAGTAAAGGAGTTCCTACACCTCATGTAGCAAAGCATATTCTTCAATTCTTTCATTCCTTATTTATATTCCACTATTCTTTACTCTTTGAAGGAAAATAATTTTTTCGAGGATGGATAAAATGTGTAGTGTGGGGTAATGTTGGACCCTAAATATTGTGTAAGTACCAAAATGAACGTGCGCAGGATAGGTAAATAGAAGGGTGCCCAGGGAAACGCATGTAGGAAAAATGGTTCCGAATAGTTTAAGTGAAACAATGGCACGTGTAGGAGTTAGAACAAGGGTTTAAATTAATTAGCCATATTTGGCATCATGAAGTCACTTGAAGAGAAATGTGAGGACCCACCTAGGCGTGATAAGTAGATAAGGAGCCAGCCTAGAACCTTGGAGGCCAAGAAAAGGATATTCCATGCAGGGAATATTCCTATTGACATCATTACAGTCTTTGGAAGGTTTTGCAAAGAGGATAAGCATTCACCAATGTAGGGCAACATTGACACTTGGAACGAGATCTTCTCGGGATAAAATTCATGGTGGTGGACATTGATCCCATTTAAATAAGTGATTTGGAAAGGAAGAGGAGAGATAGACAAAATGAGATAAAGAGGAGAAGGGAGAAGGTAGTGTGAGATTGCTAGAAGGTGCGAGAGCTTTGAGAGAATGAAGGTAATGAGGTGTTGCAGAAATTTTAGGAAATGATAAGAGTTTTGATTTCATGATGCTAGCGCTTAGAATTATTAATACTTGAGAGGTATAAGAGATAGCATTAAGCATAAGTATGGGTATTAGGTCTATAACAAGGGTTATAATTTGGAAAGAGTAGTTAGGATGTCTGATTAGATTAGTTTGCGGGGTTGGATATTTGTCATTTGATGTATATGGTCTTAGATGACCCTTTTGAATGTAGTATAACTACTAGAGACTCTTTTTAATCAATATACATGGATCTATTGTGTACATCTTGTTTATGGGTGTAAAACCTCAGTTATTTTTCTTTTCATGACTTAGAGCTGGTTTTTTTGTACTTCATACAATGTTTATTTAGTTTTTGTGATGCATTGATGTGTAGATCATTAGTTATATATTCTCCCTCTTTGAGTAGATGCATATACTTATATTTTTGTAAATAATCCCCCATTAATGGCGGAACTCTCTTTGCAAATATCACATAAATGAGGGGCTCGATGCCCACTTGTGCCTCAGTGAGCACCCAACGTATGTTGGGTGATAGGCTGACGTGCTTGGGATTAGAAAGAAGTATTAGGGTAAAATAATGACTACATTGGGACCCATGATAATAAATACTAAAATTATGATATTTCTTATGTGGCCCTCAGCCTATACAAAAGGAACAACACAAATACTATGGGACTTGATGAATTAGAAAATGAGCCAGAAATCAATGTGACAGCTCAAATAACAATTTATAAATGAAATCCTCTCATAGCTCAATCCATTTTTAGGATGATATGACCATATAGTCCCTAAGTAGGTAGGAACATATGATGTGATTATATACTTAGATAATATCTTTTGACATTTCATTTCAGGATTTTTGAATAATTCATCGGCCCTTCATTCGGATTATTAGATGCATTATAACTCAAGCATTTAATCAATGTCTGACCTCCTCTTGAGGCTCAAATGAATTACATTTATTTTAACATATATCCTCAAGGGAAGAAAATATTATGGACACCGTTATGTGTTCAAAATTTGTTAGATACCTCCAAATGCTGAAATAAACTTAAGAGGAGACCTCAAATTATACTTAAAGATTGGGCTCTATAACAATTACATCAAGAGATCCATGATTGATGATGGGGATAGAGTGAATATAGTCCCCTTATTAATGCAAAATTTGGGATATGGGGAGTACAACTACTCTTCAACTAGAAACCCATTTTTGAGGTTATGATATTCTTAAATCAACGTAGATTTTAACCATATTCCTTCTTGTTTAACTTGGACCAAAACCATTTTATCTAAATATAATTATATATAGGGAAACAAACTATAACATACTTATAAGAAGGTCATAGATTCTAATAATGAAGAATATTCCTTCCGCTTTCTTATGAGAGATTAGACTCATTCATTTGGGAAAGTCCTTTGTCAATAAAATGGATCATAATCCTTTCGAAATACACTTGAAAAACCTCAAGAAGAAACATGGAGTTACATTATTAATTTTGACTAACATGTTAATCAATTAAATAAATTGCCTCCTTCGATAGATTTGGTGGTGATAAAGAAGTGGTTTTTAAAAGTTGAGGTTGATAAACCAAAAGAAATAAAATCTACATAATAGGGTGACAATATGATCAATGTAGTAGAAATTGTGTCAGCAAAAAAAACCTGTAGAAATTGTAAATATCTTAGAGAGTGAATCATGCATTACTATTTCATTTCATCTACATGAAATTTGTAATCTTCTTAGTGTATCCTATCTTCTTTTTGTGATATGGTTGAAATATGCTTTGCTAGAAGTGTCAGAGATGTAGGAATAAATTTTTAAGGATGTCATAGGATCTATTTTCCCAAGTAAATATTTTGAAATCCATATTCATGGATAAAAATTATGGTCCTGAAGTGCGGGGATGATCATAAATTCTTAAGAAGGTAAGATCATCAAAATTTTCTTTTAATTTGAACTTTGAATACACCAATAATTGGGTATAGTATTAATATTTTCTTCTACACCTCATTTTCACCTAGAGGATAGGTGTCAATAACATTAGAGTCCTAGGTGATTTGCTACTAGCCAATAAATTTTATGAAGTTTACAAAACCAAGGTTAAACACCTCCATCAATACAATTATGATTTTTTGTGATTAGATTTTTTTTTACTTTCTTGGTTAAATAAATTTTCATGTTTCAAAATATTAGATTCCACCAATGGTCACGATGTTAAGTCCCTCCTTTTTGTGTAGGGGTAGGCTCACATTATTGATTGTAATGTAACCAAAAACTATGGGTGGCTATTATGTGAGGGATCACATAGGAATACTCCACTAAACATGTGGTAATGTGATTATAAAAATACAAGGGAGGAATTTGCAGTGAGGAGAGATAAAGGGTATTTAAGGAAATAAGGAGAGAGAGGGTTACTATTGTGAGTTGGCTAATAGAATACACAAAAAAATAACCATAGTAGGTCCACAATCAATTATAATAACACAACAACACTAAAAATGATAATACTAAC
The DNA here is from genome assembly GCA_018340775.1 of Taxus wallichiana var. yunnanensis. NCBI lineage: Eukaryota > Viridiplantae > Streptophyta > Pinopsida > Cupressales > Taxaceae > Taxus > Taxus wallichiana. The sequence continues at coordinate 785,863,691 of CM031243.1, forward strand.
AAATCATGTACACAAAATTCAATTGATTTATTTATCAAAGGAAATGGAACCTTTCTTTGGTTTTACTTTATTATCATGTAGATAAAGTTGGAAATTAGAGAGAGAGAGAGAGAGTAGAGGAACATAATAAAAGTAATAAACTAATTGTAGTTTTTTTATGTAGTAGTGGTAAATCTCAATAACATACAATCACTCAACAATTTCCAACGCCTTTGAATGGACAAGCCATTCCAATTGAAATCATTAAGAATTGTCCTTTCATCTTCCCCTAAATGAAATTTCACCTATCCTCATCACTTCTGATCTTTCATATTCCTAAGAGGTTTATATTTTTCTTATTAGTGAAAAAGGACTCTTACAATGTGAATGTTGGAAGTCAATTAAGTGAATAAGAAGAAATTTTAAAAAGTACAATGGCACTAAGGGGTTGTAATATAAAGAGATAAGAAGGAAGAAAGATAAAGAGATAAGGGTTAACCAATCTAATGAAGCTGGGGCTTTGTTAATATACCTTTGAGGAGACTATGAAGAACAATAATACTAACCTCCGACCATCCGTTGAACTGAAACACCGAGATTATATATGCTTCCTCATGTTTTGAGATGAAAAAACACTCTAAAGTGTTAAAAAGTGTTTAGAAACACTATTGAAGGAAATACAAATTGAACTTGGGATGAATCTTGGCATCACCAATGATAATCTTCTTTTTCATTATTTTTATGACTATTTGCTTAATCAAATGAATTTTGATGTTTTAAAACACACTTAGGCTTCATGATGTTCTTTATTTCATTTTTTTCCTAAGTGACCATGTGTGGAGTTAGAACACCCAAATAACTCCTCTGATTAGATGTAGATATATTCAAAGATATTGAATTAGTATTGAATAACATTGTTACATGATATCTTGAATGTTTTGGAAATATGATTGTTTCTACAATCAGAGTTAGGACATAAGGATCAATTTATCATTTCTCTAGACCTTCACAATTCACTTTTGTGACCAAGATCCAACTCCATGATGCGCAAATGTTATGGTTCTTGTCCTTATCTTACCGAGATGGGTATTCATCATGCGGGTGAAAGTATAAGCCATGAATGAAATAATGGGAATGTGACCACTTGTTGGGATGAAATGAGGCGATGGAAATCTCCTTCCTTCAAGAGGCATGATCATACTACAAATTTTGAGGTGAGTTTTTAATAACACTACAAAGTGGATCGAAACAAATGAAACAAATATCACTGTCTCTATTATTGTAAATATGATGCTCTACATTAATATCATAACCTTCTTTCCTTTATTGTCTCCATAATATTCTTTGAATGGAATCATCCATAGAATTATCACGCACTTTATTCCTTAGAGGATTCTTTTGTGGGAATGTTCTTCCACCGAGAAAGAGACATTTGGATTCCAATTAATACTATAGGGATGTAATGGGTCCATATTACATGAATCAAGAGGCTTCATTGTAATTTTCGATGATTCTCACCTTCATATGAAGCTTCCTAGAATAGGGAACCTTTGCACACCTTCTTTTCTTCATATTTTTTTCATAGATTATTTTTCAATGGCCCTCCGTTAAACTAAAATGAGGTTTGGATACAATGTATTTTTATTTTAAGTGAAATCACAATACTATCTGTGAATGAGTGTTTAAGAACACTACCTAGTGAATGACATGAAGTGGAATTGTGATGGTTTTTCATTTTACATACATTGTGCTTCATGTGAGGATCATCTTCTTACCTTTCTTGGTTGCAATATTCTCCTTGAATGAGATCAAATCATACACCTCTTTCTCACATATTTCTCATCATAATGGTTTATTCTTCATACCTTAGACTAGCTAGCTATGGCTTGTTGCTTCAAGAATATTTGAACATGATGGTTGAGTCAGGATGGTTTGATCACTTTATTACTCTTTGAATCTCATAATTAACCTGTGAACAATATGACCTCTTCATCACTCACTTTATTTAATATTAGTGAAACATCCCTATGGTTTTTTACATGTTATTCTTCTCAATTTATCCTCATGGAGATAGGATTTCTCTTTCGGATAGTGAGACTAATATCTTAATGGTCCTTGAAGGATTCAATAATTATGAGTTCCATGTTTTTTCATCCAGGTTTTACTCAAATAATGTAAATTCTACCTCATATTTCTTGTAAGATGTTAGGCCATTATTGAGTATGGATCAAGTGTTTAGAAAAACTTCTCAAGATATCCATTACTTGATATTACTTCCATCTTAACTCACAAGTGATATTATCACATCATGCTCATGATAGTCATCCTCTTAGAAAATTTTACTTGAATGAATCTCTTGATGTTTCATATCATTTTTAGACCCCATCACCTTCCTACTTTCTACCACTTTGCCCAAAGGTTGTGTTTCATACCCCAAAGTGACTCACCGTGATCTATTTCTCATCATAATCCAATTGATATGATTATATTCACCTTTAGAGAGAGGATTAAAGAATATTATGTCCCCTTCATGATGGAAACTTTCTTATGATGACTCTTTTATATCCCAATTGGAATGAATTGTATCTTTTCATCAAACTCTGATGTGGAGATATCTTACGGAATGATTCTATAAGAGACTCTGGTGTGTTTCTATACTTTTTCAGACCATGAAACAAATTCCCAACCTTGTGATGATTTGAAAAATCAACAATATAATAAAAATATGACTCTTCATAGCTTCTGGTCTCAATTTAAGGACTTACTTATTTTTATAAGGTCTTATTAAAGACCGTTATTTTTAGCAATTTGTATTGTTTTCAATCCTAGATGTTTCTTTCCTCTCTGGGGACCGCAGATGCTAAAAATAAACTTTTTTACAATTAAATTTTATTATACATGCCCTTCCATGACCAAATTTTATAATTCTTGAGTGCATTGCAGTGTTGGATTACAACAAAAACAATCTTGTAATTATAGGTTTTATTCAAAGATACACCGATCCAATTTTCACATGACATAGTCACTTGGATGAGTGGGAAAATGAGTTTTTCATCAAAGAGGGAATAATACTGAGGAAAATGTAGTCCTCTATATCTCAAAATATCTGCAACCCTAGTTTGTAAGAAATGGTTACGATAGAACTATATTTTTTAGGATCTTTCGCTCCAAGTTTCAAAGCTTTTCACCCGATGGATCACAGGAAAGGTAAAATTTATTCAATGAGGGAATAATTTTTAGAATAATAATAGTCGTTAATATGCATAAAATCATCTTCTTTATTGTGTTAAAATTATCTTGCATGAAAGAAGAATTTTTTATTATCATTTTCTCTAATTTTCAGGTGTGAGTTCGCTTTAACGAATCTTCAGAAATGAAGATGAATAATTATTTCCTTTAATTACTATAACATGGAAGCCATTAATAGATGTTAGAAGGTGTGAAATTATAAATTTCATGAAAATGAAAATCTATGTGGGAGGAAATAGCTAAAACAATACTTTAATATAATTTTTATCTCCTGTATTCATTGTTCAAACCGAGCTTATAAATTAGTTTATGTGAGGTTAAGAGCTAGATAAATGGAAAAATGGGGAAATTTTGGAGAATTGTGACTCCAATGTGCACCTAAGATTAGGATGTGGACAAGTGGTGGCATGGGAGAAAGTGTGAGTGAGATGAGGGACCGAGGAACATCACTTGCATAGCGAGAGAGGTCGCATGGAGGTATATGGCTTAATTGTTTTCATGGGTGAATTCTCTTGTCCCTTTTGTCTCCATAGGAAGAGGGGACAATGGGGAGAAATAATTTATCCTGGTATGTATGTTAGGAAATTGGAAGCAAGAGAGAAAGGATTGCTAAGACTAAGGGAAATTTGAGAAATAGGCTTGTGGAGTAAAGACAAGTCATTTGGGTGTCTAGGGTCTTTGTTTGAGCATGGTATGCACATTATTTTCCTCTCTATTACCTTGGGTATATGGGGAAATCAAGCACACAAATTTATTCCCATGGTGAGGTTTTACGAGAATGCTTTTGTGTCCTTGATGCCCCCTTTTCCTAGGGGACAAATGGGACATACAAGGCACTTGGGACACTAAGTGCTCCAAAGTGCACCTATAGCAGAGAAGGATGAGGGAAAATTTTCTTTACCTTGTGTCCCCATTTTACCCTATGGAAAAATAAGGACATAAAGGAGGTTAAAAGTGTTCCTTGGATATAAAAGGAAATTTTATTTTGCATCTGATGACCAAAAATAGCCTGAAAATTCAATTTCTTCACCTCAGAGGCTTACGATGAATTTTTGTGTTCATATATTATCGTATTTTTACTAAAAAACAAATTCTAATATAAATGGAATAGGTTTCATGAATATTCCTTCAACTAAAACATTAGGCCCCTTTTTGGTCGGGACAATGAAAAAATGATCTACTATTTAAAATTATTTATGAACTCTTCATGCCTAAGAAAATGAATGTTACTAAGTTGTATATAATAATCATACCTTTCCCATTCATAATTTTTTCATCTCAAATCTTTTTATATATCCTAAAATCAGTTTGAGAAGTTGAGGATCACCATTGGAGTTCTCATTCCTTGTTATAAGAAAATCCGTTGTTGCGAAAATTTTCCCTAAATGACAAACAATTCCCTAAATTTAATTAACCACATTTAGGGATCCTAAATAGCACCTCTAGATACTTAATACCATTTCATAACTCTCTTGGGGAGCACATAGACTCCAAAATAATCAAAATTGGCCTCTAAGATTCTAGTAAGAAAATTCTTCCTTCGAACTTGATGCAAGAGTATCAATAAAGAGACCTACAATTTCAAGTTTATGGGTAAATGGAGCCAATGTGCAATGTTGGGAGGATTTAAGGGATCAACTGGAATCATACAAGTCATTTCATGTTAGTATTGGAGATGAGAAAGTTTAATTATCCTCTTTCCTTCCAAAATGGGATGTTTAAAAATTCAAAGGCATATAATATGTGTATGGTCTTGTAGAAGGTCTTTCAAGAATGTTAGAGGGTGAAACTATCAATTTAGGTGATAATAGGTGTGTAATGAGTTATTACAGCCTTGTACCTCATTTAGATGCTTAGAATAGTGTGTAAGGGAAGTTGTAAGCCTCATAGTGGAAGTTCAAGAGTCACTAGAGAGGTTAGTCCAAATGAAAATATTAGGGAAGTTATATGGTGGGAAGTTAGTGCATACATGGTGTTGGATCTCAAATATATCTCGTTAGTAGTGAAATTAAAAACATTCCTTGTATGGAGGAGGAAAAAAAGGAAATAATGTAATAGAGAAAAATCATTCATTGTAAGGAATAAGTGACATATATTTGTTGATATGTTAAGTTTGTGTGCTCTTAATACTATATTTTAGAATGAATGTGATTTTACATTAAGTCTTTAGGTTCCTCTCTTTCATTGCATGGATGGATAGTTGATGTGACTGCAAGCATGAGGTATATACTTTGTTCTAAGCATACAATAAATGTGTCGATTTTGTGTATGGGTAGGTTTTTCATAAGACTGTTATCTCTTTTATATAATATTATTGTTTGAGGAGGCATATGGATTTCAAGAGATCATGATAGAGGTGAATGAAGGATCATTTTCTGTAATAATAGTGGTTTTTTTGTGTTCTTCTATGCCAATTTGACAATGAGAACCCCATATCGGGACTGCACATTGTAGGATGAATAAATTGAGATTCTTAGTATATGGTGGGTTAAGCATGAAGGAAAAATACCTGGAAGGATGCATTAGATATATAACAGAATGAAATAACTTGATCCTTTCCTTAAACAATCTTAGAGGATTTCAATGTTTCCATTAAGGTTTTATTCCATTGTTTGAACACGTGGTTCCAATAAAATTACCTCAAAAAGGAGCATCCAAACTAATCATCATAGCCTACTAATAAATTTTCATGGAGGCCATGTTGAAATAAACCTTAGGGTGGAATTTAGTTCTGTAAATAATTATTTTTTGAAAGTTCTTGTGAAAACAACCTTCTTGGCAAGAGCTTGTCCACAATTAGTGTTTTAGGGAAGGAGTGCTAAAAATCCTTAAAAGAAGAGTATGACCCCAAAATTTAGAAGAAACCATGGTGAGGAAGTACTTGAACCATTGAAAGAATAATTTTGAATTTCATTAGTGATTTTTGCTATTTTCTTACCACTCTCTTATTGGACACTATGCACAATGAGGAAAGCCTATTTTGCAAAGGGCATTTTGTGAAGGAACTAGGGTTTATATTTGGAACCAAGGCATGAAACTTGGAACATATTAAAAATCCCTAATTTTTACTAAAAATACCTCTCCTTTCCTTTGAAACCTCCTAAAAGAAAATATAGACATGACAGTTTGTTATAGTAGACTTAGTGATGGTTTAAATGCAATAAGTGAGTGAGTGAGTTCTAAAGAGTTACAAACGGAGTTAGGTTATACTATTTTGCAAGAATTTCAAATGAATTGAGAGGAAACTAAACTTGGTGATTGTTCATTAAGGGTAGTTGTGGAAGTTCTTAACATACATTTGAGAAGGGTGTGTGTTCTTGAGAACATGGAAGGGAAAGTGAAGACAAGTTAGTAAGAACAAGATTTTGGAGCCTCCTTTATCTGCATTTATTTGGTTCCTATAATAGTGACTTGAGTTTATGAACAAGGGATAGTGGTTGGTGAGGAGGAAATATCTAGGTTATTTTAAATTGTCAAGAATTGTCAAGAATATACTTAGAACAAATTGAGGAAAGGTTGGTGAGAGACGACCTTGTTTGAGATATGAATTATTTGGTGTCCGAGTTTCATGGAAATGATGATTATAGGTAGAGTTAAGGCTTATTTAGGACTTTTCATAGTACACTTAATGTAATATTGCAATTTATGCCAATTTAGACTTGAGAATAATCCTCCAATGTAGAGACTAAATTTATTATTTGCTTCTAATACCTTGAAATATTGTATCCATGCATGTTTTTTATATTTTTCTCGCATCATGTGATATCATAGAATGTAATTTTTATATTTTTCATATTTCTAATTATAAGCACAATTTATTTGTGAGTGATTGATGAAGATTTTGACATGCAAGAATTAAAGAAATATAAAGTGGTAGATTTATTGAAATTATGATAATAACATGAGTGAAAGAGGATGATAAGAGAGTAAAGAAGACACCAAAATACCTAGTGATGGCAAGGTGAGGTGTAGAAAAAAAAAGGGCAAGGTTAAATAGACTTGTTAGAGGGAGATGGAGTTATAGAAAGAAGAAATGATTAAGGGATTGATTGAGATGATAAGCCACCAAAGGAAAGAAAAAGAGAGGATATAGAAAATGGAAAGAGAGAGAAATAGAAGAAAATAAGAGAGGAAATTAGACTTGTGGAGGTAGAAAGAGATAAGTGAGTTAAAGAAAGAGGTAGAAAATCTGATTGTGTTGGTGAGTGAAGAAGAAAATGAAGAAATTGGTATAGTATTGAGAAGTAAGATCACATGGCTCATGAATAAAATTATAAGAAGAGAGAGAATGAAGGTGAAGGTATAACTAAGATAAGAGGATCGAGACTCAAGAAATGGGAAAGAGACGAAAAGAATAAGATGGTAAGAAAGAAGATAAAGGAGGTAAGGAAGGAATTCATTCTTGAAGAAAGAAAGCAAATATAAGATGAAGAAAATATAATAGAAATGTTTTGAGATTTCATAGGAGAACAAAAATATGGAGATGAAGAAGATATGAGTTAAGAACTCGAGAATGAGAGAGAGAAATAAGAAATAGAAGAGGTAGAATAACTTATAAGCCATTTTGAAGCTTGGAGATTGATGTAAAAGAAGAAAACTTAGAGTGCATATTTTTTTATGAGGATGAGGAGATTTTAGAAATGGAAATAAAATAATGAATATTTGTCTGGGGGAATAAGAAAGTATGATGAGGAATACAATGAGATAGTAAGTTAAGATACATAAATGAAGAAGAAATGCAAATGATCTATGAAGAGGAAGTAAAAAGATGAAGAGGACTGAGAATTTACGGAGGATACCATGAATGAGACTAAAGGTCTACAAACTTTTCACCTATTACTATGTTTCAATGTGTTTGTATAAGTTTTTAGATAAGGAAAGGGATAATATTGAAGAAAAGGATCTTGAAAGAACTTTATAAGAAGAAAACACAAGAAGAAAATATCATTTTGGAGAACAAGATCAAGATGATGAAGATGAAAAAGAAAAGTAAATAACAAGGAAAACAAGAAGTAAATATGTAGATTAAGAAGCAAGAAAGAAATGCAAGGAAAGTTTAAGGAGAAAGATAAATTCATGGGACCCAACAAGATATGAGAAAGAAAATGTCATTGAGAGAAAGGAGACAATATCGAGAAAAGAAAATATGATGAAGAAATCAGCAAGACCATAAAAGGATCAAACTTTTATGCACCATGGCAGTATGATGCAAGAGAATCCATAAGGAGACCTATAATTTAAATTTTCTTTGTACATGGATCCTAGGTACATTGTTGGGAGGATTTAATTTATCAAGTGAAATCATAAAAATCATTTTAAGATAGTAGTGGAGATTTTAAATTTGAATTATCCTCTTTATCTCCGTAATGGGATAGTTGAAAATTCAAAGGCATGTAATGCATGTTTGGTCTTTGAAGGTGCTTTAAGGATTTTAGAGGGTGAAAGTGTTTTTTCAGGTTATAATAGGTGTTTAGTGAGTTATTGTGAGCTTGTGGCTTATTTAGATGCTTAGAATAGTGTGCAAGGGGTAGTTATAAGCCTCATAGTGGAAGTTCAAGAGTACTAGAGAGGTCAGTCATAATGAGAATCTTAGGGAATTTACATGGTGAGTAGTTAGGGCATGTAGGGAATGCAAGCTCAAATATATAAATGAGTAGTGAAATTGAAAAATGTTCCTTATATAGAGGATAAAAAGAAGGAAAGAATGTAATAGAGAAAAATTAGTCATTGTAAGGAATAAGGGATTTATATTTGTTGATATTATAAGTTATTATGCTCTTAATATTATCTTGTAGAATGAATTAAATTTTGCATTATGTCTTTAGACTCCTCTCTTTCAGTGAATAGATGTATATTTGATGTGAATACAATCATGAGGTATATACTCGATTATGACCATACAATAAATGTGCAGATTTTATGACAAGAGCTTGTGATAGAGGTGAATGAAGTATCGCTTTTTTGTAATGAGAGTGGTTTGTTTGTGTTGTTCTATGAAAAGTTCATAGTGAGAAAACCATACTAGGATTGTAGATTTTAGGATGAATAAATTGATATTTTGTTTATGTGGTGAGCTAAGAACAAAGGAAAACTAGTGGAAGGATGCATTAGAGGTATAACACAAGGAAAGAACTTGATCCTTTACTTAAATAATCTCATAGGATTTCATTGTTTCCATTAAGTGTTTAGTACATTTTTTTATCACGTGGTTACAATACAAAAAAATCATAAAGGAGCATCCAAACACATCATCATAGACTATAGTTAATTTTTTTCATAGGGGCCATGTATAAAAGAAATTAGTGTGGAATTTAGATCTATGAAATGAAATTTGGTGGAATTTTTGTCAAAACAACCTTCTTAGTAAGAGTTTGAACATAGTTAGAGTTTTGGGAAACAAGGAGTGTTAACAATCCTTTAAAACAAAGTCTAACCAAAAATTTAGAAGAAACCATGGTGAGGAACTTCTTGAACAATTGAAAGAGTAATTGTTGAATTTCATTGGTGAATTTTTGTTATTTTCTTACCGGTCCCTTCGAGACACAATGCGTGCACACTAAGGAAAGCCTAGTGTAAAGCACATTCTCTGTGAAGGAAATAGGGTTTATACTTTGAGCCACTCCTAAGACTTGAAATATATTAAGAAATCCCAAATGGGTGCTAAAAATCCCTCACTTTTTCTTTGGAACCTCTTAAAACAAATATATACCTGAAAATTTACTATAACGGACCTAGTGAGGATTTAAATGCAACAAGTGAAAGAGTGAGTTATAAAGAGGTGAACAAGAAGTTAGGTTCTAATATTTTTCAAGCATATCATAGGCATTGAGATGAAAATAAAGGAGGTGATATTTAATTGGGGGTATTTGTGGAAGTTCTTGACTTAAATGTTAATCGGGTGTGTGTTCTTAAGAGCATGAAAGGGAAAGTGAAGACAAGTCAAGTAAGAACAAGAGTTTGGAGCCTCTTTTACTACATTTATTTGGTACATATAATAGTGACTTGATTATATGAACATGGAAGAATGGTTGGTGAGGATGAAATATCTAGGTTATTTGATATTGTCAAGAATTTTCAAGAAGATACTTTGAGAAAATAGAGGGAAGGTTGGTGAGATAAGATCTTGTTTGAGTTGTGGCCTATTTGGTGACTGAATTTGATTGAAATGCCAAGTATAGGAAGAGGTAAGGCTTATTAAAGGAGTTTAAATAGTACACTTAATCTAATATTGCAATCTATTCCATTTTAGAGTTGACAATGATCCTCCAATGCAAAGACTAAATGGAGTAGTATTTTCTACTCCCTTGAAATCTTGCATCCATGCATACATTTATAGTTTTCTCTCTATCAAAACTTCACCGAATCATATGATGAGATGTATTTAAACTTCTTTACACTTTAAGAAATGTTTAAAATTTTCTTTAGGAACATATTCAATGCTAGTATCGAGGTTTCATTTGAAGCATGTTTGTCACGGGAGGGATTCTAGAAGATTTGGAAGAAAGAATTCACATTGTGGCTTAGTTGTCATTTCTTGAGTTTTACATTTTCAGGTTAGTCATTTTACATGACACTATATGGATATAGATCTGGGAAATTGGAATGAAAGGGAAAATAGATAATCTCATAAATCTAATGGGTGATCAATCCCATGTTATTTTCAATTAGGAAATAGAGTCAGTTTGTTTGAACTATTATTACAAGTAAAGAACACTCACAATGGAAAACAATCAAAACGCACCAAAATGAAAGGAAACACACCAATACTAGAAAAGAAAAAAATAGAAAGGGAAATTATAGTACATGGGGGAAAATTTATTGAGGTGGGAGAATAGTGTCCACACACCCAATAGTGAGTTAAGATATGTACATACCATAATTGAACATTGGGTTGAATTCATACTTCTAAAGCATGAATATAATCATATAATCATGCCATGATCTCATGATGGATTTACATGGTTTGAGAATAAGGATACATACCTTGTTTCTATTTTCATATTGATATTGCATAGAGAACACATATCTAAGGACTACTTTGGTGTTTTTTCTAAATTTCTACTTTTATAGTCTCCACCTCATCCTTTGTGACTACAAGAAGCCATTCGTCCATGTTTTCACAAATGGATTCTATGTTATGAACATTAAGGAATTCATCATCCTTGAGTGAATTTTACAACATGGATTTATGATCGAAATCATCAGTGGTGTTTTGAAATTGTGAAATAAAGTTGATTATATCTCGCATTCAAAACAATCTTTCATATTCTCATTCATTTTTTCCAAATGATTTCTCTCTATGCCTATCAACTCATCACTGACATTGATATCACTTTCTATGATGGAGGTACTATCTTCATGATTGAATACATCCACAGGAGATTCAAGAATTTACTTTCCCTTCAGTTCATCATGGATGCAATATTCTTCACAAAATGGGAAAGGGGAAGACATGCCTTCAAATTTGCTCATCCACCAAGGATTTGAAGAGAACATTGATCTTACTTGTTAGATTTATCTCTTTATTGAATGTTTATACATCAAAACAAGGATCACAACTAAAATCATACTTATCTTGCATCGTCATGCAATATGTTAGGATCTCAAGATTGGATTTTGAGGATATTCAATTTATTTGGCAATCTTAAAAATTCCTACATGGAATCATCTTTCAAAGCTACCATATAATAACTTTCACTCTCATTTGAAGAGTCTTAAAATTGGGACTTAGGGATATGCTAGGAATTATTATCTTCACATGGTTGGGGATTGTTTGAAAAATCCTCCTTCTCCTAATTTCCATTTCTCTTCATTTGGAGGTTTCCTTCTTTCAAATTTAGGCACACCTAGCCTTCATCATTTTCAAAAAAAGAGAAGAGATCCATGATATACGGGAAGGGTACACATTTCAGTTCTAGATTCATCAAATCAACCTTATGATAGGAGGAAAATAAAATTTTAGGGCTGAAGCTAATAATAATCCTTCACTCGATCTCAAAAATAACATAGAGAGTATTGTTCATTGCAGGGAAAAGATAACTCGTGTCACAATTATGATCACTATCACATTCCTTTGGTGATAAGACGGAAATCAATTTCTCAAAGAGGACATGCATTATTTTTCATCCTTAATTATCTCAACAAGGAAATTGTATTATTTCATTTTCTCCATTTCATCATTGTGCATTTGTGAATCAAAAGGAGTTACGCTTCATACTTTACATCTAGTCTCTCTTACAAACATTGATACACAACTTGTATCATCACTACCCTATGACGCACTCTACTTTCATGGTTCATATTTGACTACCGAGGATCTAAATCTTAAAATAACCTCACCACATTTACACTTCACACAACGTGATTCATTATCTATCTTTCTAGCATACATTTTTCAAACCATTTCCCAATGACACACTCTTGTTCTATGGTTCATTCTTGATTCTTGAGGGTTATTTTATAAATGAAATTCTTCTCATACTCATCCACATCTGCTAGGGGCACGCTGATCCTATCACATTCACATTGCCAACCATTACATCCTACTCATACATTGTATGTTGCATATCTTGGTTGACTTACTCTTTCTTTCTTACGCTTACATGTACTCTTTGTTTCCCATGCTAGATGGATAATTAGTATGCTAGTATATTTTTATATACCCATGCATGTTCACTTTGTCTTTTGGACTAAATGTAGATCTCTTACAGGTATTTATATGTTGTAATGATGCTTTACACTATACCTCTTACAAGTTCTGACCGAGGCTCCTAGGGCCATCTACTTTCTCACACATTATGGGTGTTATCACTTCATTATTTACTACTTATACTTTATAGCATATTGCTTTCCACGATACATACATGATTTGATATAATTTTTATCTTTGTAACATTCTTAGGGTTGCTTCATGTGTAGCATTTTCTTTGCAAGACTCATTAAAACCATGGTTATCTGATACGCCTTGCTTGACGCTATTTTCCATTATATGCTATTGTTTTTGGGCTATGCCCTATGTCTTGTTTGATCACTATTTCTATGCTTTTGTCCACTTCATCCCCGATTATCTTGTGACATTGTGAGTGATGTCACATATTTGTAACCCACTTTTCGCGGTCTATCTTCTATGCACACTTGTTTGTTACATTGTTTTTTCATGACATGTTTGCTATTTTTACTACTACCACATGTATCTAACAACATTTTTGCATGTGCCGTTGTTTCTATCATGCATGTCCCCTACCCTTGCAATTATCCACATACATTCGGGATCAAGTCTTCTCTTTGGTGCGCACGGTTTATAGGAGTTTACATTAGTGTTCAACATTGCAATAGTAATTATTATATGTAAATGTAATATTTATAATATTACATTAGTATGAGGATGTAAATGAGTTGTTATAAACAACTCATATATTAGAGTTCGCATATAGTTTTTTCAAACATGTAAATATTATTCTAGGATATTTGTTATAACACCTCCCTAAATAATCAGAGGTTGTTATGCTATTTGTTAGGCTCTATAATAGCCATGTATTACGGTGGATTGAATATAGAAGAATTATTATTTTGTTTCCTGTGTATTCATTATGAACCAAAGTCAAGATTTTGTATTAGAGCGACGTATAGTCCTTTGAAAGAAAATTTATAATGAGAGTCTACGTCTGAGAATTCTGTGTGTCCATTTAGCTTTGTTGAGGAAAGTCTTTAAAATCTGTTAAGGCTCAAGTCTGTGGTGCATCATGGAGTAATGCGTTACATGTGGCGTATAATTACGATTCAAAGCATGCATGTGCATTCACACCGTACCCTGCAATATACTGGCATATCAAAGAAACACTGGAAAGTTGCATTTGAAGGTTATCTGTATATCAATGAAGTCGTTTGTCTTTTGATAATCAGGATTTCTTCAATACTTAGTGCGTCATTCAGTTCAGCTTCTAATTAAATCACAGCTGTGGACGGAGGCATATTTTGATCCTCAAACGTGTGGCGAGTTCATATTCATATTTTCTGATGTCTGCAATCTCTGCATCCACAATTGATTGAAAGAGCCACTTCTTTTTTCATCACAAAACTACTAATATTACCTCAAGAATCCACGTATAATTCTACCAAAGGCGTCCTCATTACTCTACTGAGCTGCAGTTCAATCAAATATTTGTGCGGATGAATGAGAATCCCCATGCATAAGAGACATGTCATTTACAAGTTTGACATGGAATGGATCGAGAATTTTCCAGGATGTGCACTCCTTCCAATTAACAAGTTCTTCGAATAGGATATCTTTCAATATAAAACAAGAGTGAGTTCACTCGTGTAAGTCAATAAGTATTGTCATATGTCCTTCAAACAGGATTAGGCTCAACATTCTTATTTTATAGTTTTGTTTTTTGTTATTGAGTTTCTCATTTATTAGTGTCCATAAGTAAATTTTAAAAATCCATGTTTGTTATTTTTAAGTCTTGTTTTTTAATGGCTATTTTTACTCTGCATGTGGGGTGTGATCTTTTCCACTCAATTTTGTATGATTAGCATTGTACATTTCATTATTATTATATGGATATGCTTTTCAATCAAAAAAAAAAAAAGTTTAGTAGGTTTTGTTTTTAGTTGTCACGTAATTATTATCATGTATTAGAGTCTTAAAATGTTTAATTTTTAATTCAATTTATTGGGCCATGTTTTAATATAATTATTTTTATAGGGTTATTTTGTCATTTCATAATATTTTTGTATAAGTATATTGTCTAGGTTAATTGAGTGAGTTATAGTCAAAGATTCATTGTGTCATTTAGTGTCAGAATTGTCAAATATTGCAAAAGACAAATTCCTCACTTTTATCCGGACGCATTTTGATGGAATCCTACATCCGAGATGAACTTGAGGGGGGAATTCTCAAATGAGCCTCAAATCAATATTCATCTAAGCTAGCAACAGACACTAGTGGTCCGAGACAATAGAGGATGGAGGGTGATCAACGCCTCTTGTCAGTCACCAATGACGGGGCCGCATTTTGGTATGGTGGCATCTCTTTTTTAGTTTGATTTGATTTAATTTTCAATGCTCCTAGTTATGTGAATAAATGGAAATTTCACATTGTGGGGAGAACATAACACCAATGTTCCATTTCCATTATGTGCCTAAAATGGCTTTGATCAAGGGCATCTTCCTATGGTAGTGGCGAGTTTCTATGTTGTTTGAGATTGAGTGGCAACGATTGACAACAATGGCTACAATTAAGAACATTTTGATTCTTATAGAATGTGATGTGAATTATTTTCCAGATTTCATTTTTTTCTTGAGTGGTGTGTGGTTTCGCTTCCTTGTTATGATTGAAAAGAGGAGGATATGCATTTTGGAACATGAGAACAATTATATAGGAGGGTAGCTTAATTGGAGTGATCCTTTAATCTGTATAGATTATTCAACTGCCGTACTCTAAAATTCATCGGTTGGTGAAATCTAGCATTCACTGGAAGTGAAAGAGGGAACTATTGAGTTCACATCTGTAAGTGAATCGGTGGATGTGTAATCATCCAAGATGAGATTCACTATGGTGAAGTCGATTGGTCATGTATAATAACATCTAGACAACAAGATCTAAGACATCAGTATGCAGACCTAAAACTATGCGGAGGCACACTATTCTATTCCCAAATCTTAATACGTGCTTTCTTCCCATGTTCGCACTAAGGAGGGAGATGTTACCAATTTACATTAGTGCTCCACATCGGAATAGTAATTATTATATGTCAATGTAATATTTATAATATTACATTAATATGGGGATGTAAATGAGTTTTTATAGACAACTCATATATTAAAGTTCGCATATAGTATTATTATACCCGTAAATAATATCCCGAGTTATTTTTATAATGCTTTACATGTTGTAATGATGTGTTACAATGTACCTCTTACAAGTCTCACCAAGGCTCTTAGGGCCATCTACTTTCTCATGCATTATAGGTGTTATCATTTCATTATCTACTACTTATACTTTATAGAACATTAATTTCCACCGATACATACATGCTTTTGCATACTTTTTATCTTTGTAACATGCTAAGGGTTGCTTCATGTGTAGCATTTTCTTTGAAAGAATCATTAAAACCATGGTTATCTGATACGCCTTGCTTGACACTTTTTTCATTATATGCTATTGTTTGTGGGCTATGCCATATGTCTTGTTTGATCACTATTTTTATTATTATTTTACTTCATCCCCGATTATATTGTGACATTGTAAGTGATGTCACATATTTGAAACCCACTTTTCGCACTCTATCTTCTATATACACTTTCTTATTTACATTGTTTTTTCATGACATGTTTGCTATTTTTTCTATTAACACATGTATCCAACAACACTTTTTTAACGTGCCTTGGTTTCTATCATGCACATCTCCTACCCCTATAAGTATCCACATAAGTTCAGCATAAATTCCTCTCTTTGGTCCAAACACTCCTATATTCATCACATGTAACCCAAATGATGGGGAGAATACATTACATGAACAAATCACCCCATACAATAGCTCATAGCTATAGTTCAAGAAAGCACATTACGGTAGTAAAACAACAACATAGTGATTCAAGGGCCCAAAATCAAACATGGGTAGAATCCCAACACATCCCCAACACTTAGAATCATGTAGTAGTGTCGGGTACCTATGTCCTCCCCGAGAGCTAATGTCCTCTAGGTGAATACACAATCAGTTTCTCATATTAGCACAGTTCCACATAAGTCTTCAAGGAATTTTTTTCGCTTACAAGAACAAACCTCAAGGATCGAATACAATTTATCTCATACATTTAGTTTAACTAGTACAACTCGAACTAATATGGAACAATCAAGATAACATGAAAAAACATGGACACATCACATGCTGTAGTTTTTATAAGGAACAATTATGCATAGAGAGTAATAATAAACCTCTCTCCCTAACACTTTCTTTTAACATGAGATCACCCAAAATACTTGCGTTTGGTATGATATCCCCAAAAACCTCTCACTTGGGATGAGATCATTCAAAAACATATTTCTTGGTGTGACTTCAATAATTAAATCATTCTACACAACATTTTCGAACATTTTTCTATCATTCGACACTCTTCTACATCATGTGCACACTTTTCTTTTACACACTTCTACATACTTATGCACATTTTTTCTTATTTATCATATTTGGAAATTTGACTACAATCTTGCTCATATTTTCACAAGTACATGTTGGCAAAGAATGAGAACACAACACAAAAAAATTCATTATCAAAACAATATATATATATAGGCAAGAAGTGACAATTGTAGGGAAAGCGCATTATCATTTGGATTCCACGAAGGCATAACCAACCATGTCAGTTTTGTAACAATGTATCAATTATTTTTTCTAACATTCCCCCTCTTATTACATTGTTTATTACAAGCATCATTTTATAGATAGTGGACCCCATACGGTAAAAATGTTTTAAACTCATCGCATAGCCCGATCACCTTTGAGGTCACATGTCATCTTTGTGGCTTCATGGTCTTTGATATACCTTAGTTTTTCCTCATAGGATTACACAAACTTTGAAGTGACAGGAGTACATATCTCGCTAACACCTTTGGTGGTACCCAGATTACCATGAACCCTGTGGTTTTCTATCTCGTATGTTTACCATGAACTCGAAGGTGACAAAATGTATTATTGACAATGTTTACAATTGTTGCACTTCTTCCAAAATGGGAAACTCGAACCTTTGTTACGATGGATGGCATTGGTGAACTGAACCTAACTAGGGGAGTACATTAGAGTATTATTATGTTTTCAGTTGCAGCAATTGTTGATTACATGTAATTTGCAGCTATTTGGGTTGTTACAAAATGTAAAAAATCACATAGTTTGTAATTACACGTTTGTCTTTAGTAAGGAACACAAAATCTCTAAGGAAAGATGTATTAACTTGATGAAGGAAAGAATTACAGGGTAAGTGGAATGTTAATATTTGGAACAACAAACAGAGTTATAGATTACAATAGTTTAAGGTTCATTACTAAATTTGAAGGTATTTTAAGGTTCTTTCCTTCATGATTAAATACATCAAATTATGTTTTTGAGTTGTTTAGTTCATTATACAATCCATACATAAAATGATATGTAGAAAGAAGTACATAACTCAATTCTAGAATTTGATATTTTATTCATAAAATACTTAAATGTTTCACACACAAGCCATGGGATGTAATTCAAAATAAATTCATAACTATTGAAGAAGAAGGTACATGTGCATGAAAATAAAAGTAAAGGGATACAAAAAAACCCATCATTACCTTGAGTTTATTTCATCTCCGTTACTCCACTTATAGCTCCAGCTTTACTCTATATTCATCCTTTCTTTCCACAATGGCATTGTACTTGAGAAATAGAAAAAGAAAGACTGTTAATCACAAACTCAAGGTTTTAGATCCATATTCCTGTACTATTTAATTTCTGCAAATGGATCTCCTGACATTAGGAGGTATGAGTTACAGGCATAAGATACATCAGAGACAAATACATAATTGATAAGAGTAGTATTCTACATCAGCGTATATGATTCCTAGAATCATTTCAGAAAAGAAAAGATAAAAGAAGAAAACTATGGAACATGAGAGAGGACAAAAGCCTAATGTTTTCTAACTAGTTTATCTAAATGTGTAGGTATACAGTAAGAAGAAGGAAATAAACACTAACTGTTGTGTTTGCACCTCGAAGTATTATATTTTGTAATTTGAACTCAAAAAGTACATTTATTTCATGTTCAGACTAAAGGATGAATATATAAAGATATAGCTGAACTAATCCATAAAAGAAATGCAAGTTTAGTACTGCAGATTATAACAAATGGAATGCATATAGAAGTACAAATAATGATGTTGATCCAGCTTCAGAGATTTAGTAGAATACAAAAACTGAATTATACTTTAAAGATAACTTGGGAAAAAGAAAGATTGTACATTACATAAGTCAAGGACATGATTAAAGATATTATCAAAATATGATATAGAACCAAGGTACAGTTTCTCAATTTAGTGGTTAGAATGCTTCCATGTAAAATAATTCATTTAGATCTATCACAATGATCAAAGTACAAATTCTAGAAGGGCACATTCTTTTGAACAAAACCATCAAGTAATATTAGAAGGTAATATTGAATGCAAAGCAAATAAGACAGCTATAGGAGCTCAAGAAATGGTAATAAAGGATCAAAGGGATACAATTTTCAACCATTTTACAGATGAATAAAGGATGAAATTCATCAACTAAGTGGTAGAAGTTGAGAAAGAAATACAGAACTTCTAGAGTTACCCAGATTCAATGTCAAGCAATGGAAGATGTCACCTACAGTCAACTGAAGAAGCAATATCACTTCTTGAAGTCAAGTTTTCATCCATAAAAATATGTGATAATAAAATAATAACTTCTCATAACAATGCAAAAGAAGCATTCACTTACAAAAAATGATATATCCACAAACAACATGTAGTAGGTTTTCAAATAGTTAGATCTACAGATCTTGGAGGTTACAACAACATATTCAAGCTATGAAACAATACACAAGTTGAACTCTCTTCAAGTGTGTAACGTAACAGTTGAAATGGGATAATAAAACCTTTCATAGTCAATTTATAGGCATCGAATAAGATCTACAACTAGTGAGAAAGAAATATCTCAAAATTACAAATTGAGAAGGAACTAACAACTCAAACCGATCTTCGAGCAGACAATGGTGACAAAAATATAATAAAATACAAAAGGATACTCAAGAGATTACCATTTGTAAAGCCATCAAATATCAAATTTAAGGTCATTATGTTCAAGAAGAATAAAAAGGGTTTCAAGGTACTGTTATCCAAAATTCACCCCTCAAGGTAATTTTGATAACATGCAAGCGATTATATTGATTCAGGTCATAAAAGTCATGTTTAGGGTCCCCTCATATTTGTCTAACTCCCCCGCCCAAGAGGAAGGGAGTAATTCTGAGAAAATGCGAAAAAGGGGTTGAGAGGAAGGAAAATAGGTTGATCCTTAAAAATCATGAAAATTGGCTAAGTCCGCTCAAGGTCGCCCCGGGACATGTGGGACAAAAACGTGAATCGGCCGAACCAAGTAAATCAAAGACAAATACCCAAAACGACAAGCACGAACAAATGGGACAAAAAGTACGCGGTGGAGTGCGAAATGTCGGTTCGACAGAGAAAAAAATTCGACTAATCAAACGAGAGGGACAATCGGGGACGATTGGGTCAAAATATACCGAATCGGGTGGTTGGCCAAAATGGTCAAGCAAATCCCAAAACAAAGTGGGCCAAGTGGAACAATGGATTTAACCGGCCGGTTCGGCCGAAATGGGAACAAATGGTCCGAAAGGAAATGGTACATTTGGGCCAAAAATGTGTGAACCGGCTGAACCGGTTTGAAAAGAGTCAAAACAGCATTTCAAAGCAAATGGGACGCATGGGTGGGAAAAAGGCGCGAACCGGCTTAGGTTCGGTCATTTAAATCAAGCACAAAGAGCATAAGTATCGAATGGGACAAAGGGACGCGTGGGACGCGAAAACCCGAAGGAGCCGAGGACCAATCAAATCATGACACGTGTCACAGGAGGAAAAGTCAACGTTTGGTCCGGAAACTTCAAACGGCCATAACTTTTGACTCCGAGCTCCGATTTTGATAAAATTGGACTTTCTGGAACGGGCACGACGTCCTCTACGCCACAAAAACTGGATTTCTTAATTTTAATGAGGATAGATATATTTAAATAAAGGAAATGTGTTCGGCTCCAGTCAGTAAATGCTCTTTCCCGTCAAATGACAGAAAACGCCTGCCAGGCCCAAAATAGCTGCCTGCACTCAGAAGGCCATAACTTTTGCATTTCTCAACGAAATCGCACAAAATTGGTACCGTTGGAATCGTGTTTCCGAGCCCGATGCACAGCAATCAAGAAATTCCGGATTTGATCAGAAATTGATTGAGATTTTTAAGAAAACGTGGCCGGGTTCAGAACAGTGTTTTATTTGGTAGCTGGGAGTGCATTTAAGAGGCATGGTCATCATTCTTTCTCTGCTGCAGCACATGGGACAGTATGGGGAGCCTTTTGCAAGTAATGTATACCCATTACTCAATTTAATGCCTCTTACAGGTGGTTGAAGGACAAATTTCGGGATTTCCATTTTCCCTCCTCTTCTCCTTCTCATTTTTTCTATAAATGGGAGTGTTGGGCTCATTGTAAAGGGGAGAGTTTTGGGTAACAAATCACAAAATTTCCTTGTGAAGCCAGTGTGTTGCAGGCCCTTTTAGTGGACTCCTTGCATGGTGATCCAGGCCCTTATCTTGTAATAGACTGAACTGTGCATACCAGGAAGCAATAAAATACAAGTTTGTGGATGTATCTTCCCCTGCTGTGTTTTCTTGCATTCTTCTTGCCCTTTTATCTTTCTACAAGAATATTGTGTCTTTTATTATGTTCCTGCAGGGATTCATTAACATTGTGTATGCTTGGAATATTGTTGTGAATGCATTTTGCTAGATTATGGTGAACTGTCATCACCTCTTCTAGTGTGCATTTTGCCTCTGTATTTCACACATTTGGAGATTACTCTCCCACCCTCCTTTTCTGGTGTATCACCGCTTTAGTGTAGGCTTTCATTTTATGCATTCTCTTTCCCTGGTCCCTTGGAATTTTAGGTTAGAATAGCCAGTTTCTCCTGCATTAGAGTAGATTGTGGCGGTGTAGTTTAGGAGCAAGAACCAACTTTTCCGGAGGTCTATCTCAAGCAACAAGTCCCACAACTGGAGATAGTACCCATGTTATCCAATCACACTTTGGATGCTTAGAGTGATCAAACTAGAAATCTGATCAACATCCGTGGGTGCTTTGTGATTCGGTGATAACAGTACAATATGCAAGATTTGATGAAAAATCACAAGATCAACATTATTGGTGAAAGAAGAAAAGAATATCCAGTTATAGAGTTTCGAGTATCAGTTTAAGAGATCAAAATAAATCACATAGACAAATCTATACATTGATGTAAGAACACTATAATCACAAACATCAAATAATATGCAATTGATTGTTTTTTCTGTGCAAGCATTATGTAATTTTCAGTCTCAAAATAAATCTTTGTTTGAAAATAGAAAAATATGATGCACATTTTGAACTCCAATTTCGAGCAATACACAACAGTCAAGCTTTGATAAGAAACACAATCAAGCTTTAGTAATGGTAAGTACATATTTTAGCTACTTGTTTTTCTATAATAGTGATTCAGTATCGCACATTGCATAAATGGAAGCCAAAGAAAAGGAGCCAGAATCTTCTATGATACAGAAATGATAGCCATTTATAAGCAAATTGGCAATCTTATCACGGGCTAAAGATTTTAGAACAGTCAAAGAAAAATACAGAGTCTACATTTGTAGTGAAATAGTTGACACACACAGATCTACAAATACCTGAAAATCAAGAGTAATGAACTAGTATACCCTCTGAGCAAGGAAAAAAGTAAATACCCAGTTCACGAATGCTTTCAGGGACAATATGAGAGAAATAACTCACCTTAATACCTAGATGAATTTTTATATATAGAACTCTTATAGAAGATATGTGAGGGTTTTTTAATACAAAATGACGAACTCTACACACCAAATGTCAAGGAAAACATTAAAAAAGAATAGAAACACAAATTTCACATTTTCTACAATGGCGGCCATACCATAGATCGACTTGGGTAAAGTTTAACATGAAGGAAAAACTCATTTTAAGGGAAACAACCATAAGGAAATTTATAGATCTCAACCAAGGTAGAGTAGATTACAATAAAATTTCAAGCCATATTGAAAACTCAGCCATGGTCCCGACTTGATTTACCAACCCCAACATCGAAAGCTTCAACATATTCAATTATCAAGAAATAGAAGAAACAGAGAAGAAACTCACCCAGAATCAGAAAATGTAGTTTGAAACTTGAAGATTTGAAACATACAAGGGGATATGCTATCAGTCAACCACCCAGACCCACAAGCTAACAAGATTTCGAATAAATATTACAAAATCTTATAGATGTTCATGAGCCATGGTTTTCACTTCCATGAAAGCTCCAAATGAACAACCTTCAAACTTGAGAAGAAACGAACCATAGAACCCTAGAATGCACCAATAGTGGTTTTAAAAACCTTTTGCAAAGAAGTATCAAAGAAAGGGTGATATTTGAAAACTATAGAAAGTGTTTCACTCGAGCTTCAAGATCTATAAAAATAGTAACCACCTCTGCCAAATTTTTCTCGGAAAATCAAGAAGATAAAAAATGACATAAAAATAAAGATATTAAGAGCCTCAAGAAAGCCAATTTATAGAGATAAAACAAGATCAAAGACAAATTAATGGTGGTTTGGGAAAATTTGGCCAAGGCTTCGCCCTATCCTTCCATAGTGTAAAATGAAAAATGAGATAGGTTTCACATATTTAACTAGTCAACTCAACAACCGTGCAAACGTAGACTTGTCATACCAATAAGGGTTAAAGTATCAACGACCGAGACGTAAAGGTACATAATCAAAGGCCCAATTTAAATCAACATTAAATTCTAACTCACAATGTAACTAGTAGGTCACCATAGTTCAAATAATCGATGGCTCAGATAAAGATGTACAATATCAGCGTCTCAAGGATCATTGAAAATCTATATTACGAAGTGTAAACCCTAATTATGGATCTTTAGATCAATTATAAGAGATGAAGCTATTACATGCATCAATGGCCAATGTTCAATTTAAATTATGAATAAAAATCTAGGGTTACAATGTAACTTAACCCAGAGTTAGTCTAATTGCCACTAACACACATGCGAAGGGATGAGTCATCGTTAGAAGGGGCCATCCCAATTATCCAATGAATCATTTCTTTGACATGACTAAGGTCTAAACCATATACTATATGTTTTGAAAAATCCAAATGCCGATAATAATGATCATCCAGTGATTAAAATCCAAAAAATATAGTATATACAATGTCCAGCCACATGATTATCAAAAGAGGTATGATTATTATTATTTATCCCATTATTAGTCAAGTCAACCATGTGGTTAGGGTTTAACCTTAATGTTTGTAAAAGGTACCCGAACATCATTCAAAAAAAGGTTTGTGCCACGTATTGTCTTCAAGACATAGCATTATAGTTAGGTGTGTTTTAATATGAAGGTGGTCATTCAAAATAATAAAGGTCCCCTTGACCTTAATCAAGCCAAACATATGCCATGATTATTATCAAAGAATACCAAATAAATGTATTCGAGTGGAGCAAGATTCAAACAAGAATTATATGCCTTACCAAGTCAAAAACTTATCCGTTAGCAATTTACCTTCTTTTTAACAAAAAGGAGTATATCACTTCACATGTGCACAAGTGGCCCCATAAACTGCAAGAGACATTTGAACATGTGGACATTTATTTTTCTCACACATAGAGATTTATTTTTGCATGTACATCTAAGGGGAAGGATTAAAGTATTAATTTTATCAATATAATTGGATCAAATTAAATGTGTCACATAAAGCACTAGAAGACAAATATTACATGCACATTGGAGGAGACTTACACAACAAGAAAGGGATATTATTAGCCAAATTATTCATCCAACTTTGGTAAAAATAGAATAGTCAACTGTAGTTTGATTGGGATGTATTTTTGTAATCAAGGCTATTAATGCCTTATTGTATTAGCATGTTATTTTTATTCCTTTATTTATTCATGATAAAGGATAAAAATAGATGCATGGGAGAGTACAAATTTTAGCCTATTTTTAGGATGGGATGGGTGAATAAATTTTTCTATATATATTGTGTACATTGGCAAAGCACAAGAGGAGGACTTTTTGGACACATGAGTGTTGAAGCAAATTTTGCAGTTTTCCCTTTGAATGAGAATTGATTTTCTGCCTTTCCAATTATTTGTAGTGTTGTGTATACCTTATTATTTCTTGTGAATGTCAAATTTCTGATTAATCATCTTACCTTACTACAAATTTAGTAATTTCTACATAATATTAGTGTGCATGTTTATCTTAACAATATTGTTGTGAATCATTCCCTCAATACATCAAGTGTTTTTCCTTAATATTCTATTAAAACTATTGGTTTGTGCATCCATAATCCATTCTCAAATTATTTGTGCATGTACTCATTCAAATCCTCAACAAGTTTGGTGTATCACCTAGTTTTAGTTTTCAATTCATTTACAGTCATCTTTTTACCCTCAAACCCCAAAAAATTAGTTTAGGATACATAAAAAAGGAACCGAGCCTTGATATCAGAGACTCACCTCAAAATAGGCGTAACCACAGACCTGAGGTGTTTCCATTGTATCTATGAAAGAGAGAGATTCAGAGTAAGCTTAGAACACATACAGTCATCTCTCTATAGGGTGTAATTTCGAGAGATAACAATTTTTTGCATGCTTGGGACCATGAATCAGATATGTAGGAAAATTACAACAATTTACAATAGATTTACAACAAAGAAAAGTCACTTTTGGAGAAAAAGTTGCATAAATTTATTTTAAAGATCAAAAGATTTATTTGGTGAACTCTGTTAAATAATTTCATACTAGTTTTGCAGCATGTTCCATGCCTAAAGTGACTACAAGATCATCGGTAAGAGGAATTCCTTTTGAGTTTATTTCTTTACCTTTGAATTCTGCATAAGAAGAAGAAGAGTTGGTAATACCTTACCTTATAATAGGCCTGGTTTTGACAACCCTCCTCCTAATATTCCTTCACCATGTATTAATCTCTTTGTTCAAATTCTAGTTATTCCAATGGCTATTCAACCACCTAGGAATTTTGTAACCTTTACTAATGGTAAGCCCTTTAGTAATTATAGTTTATCATGATATTCCCAATGCTGCCATAAAAATTTTACCTTCATTCATTGGTGAAAATCAGATTACTCCCATAGAACACATCAAAGATGTTGCAGCCCTTTGTGTATCCATAATATAACTACATGAAGATGTAGCCTTAAGACTTTTAGCTGCAACCTTTTAAAGGGAAATCCTTGCAATGGTATAGAACCTTAGAAATTGGAAACATAAGAACTTGGGATGAGTTAGGAGAGAAATTTTAAGCAATTTCAAGATACCATTTTGATCATTTATCCCTCATAGAGAAGTTGTCCACAATTAAAAGAGCCCCTCATGAATTTATGGCTAGTTTTAATATCATTTTTCTAGAACTTGGGAAAGAATTCCAGCAAGTGTCAAGCCTCAAGTTGATCATGCTTTTCTTTATTATCTTAGAGCCTAAATAATGATATTTCAACTATGATTCATTCTATGGGAGGAGATACTCTCCTAAAAGCTTATGATATTTCTATAAAGTCTGAAAATAGCTTATTCAAGCTAGTAAATTAGCACCAAGGCCTTCAATTCCTCTTATAGAAGATTTGTCACCTATTCCATAGCCTATTACCATTATAGAGCCTACTATTTTAGCTCCTTCAGATGATGTGTTTAAAGCTTTGCAGACTATGGGTAATAAATTAACATCAATTGAAAATAAACTTACATTACCTAGCAGGCCTTATCGAGCTCATTATCAGCAAAACCAGCAAAATAGATAACCTTATCAACAAAATCAGAATTATAGACAACCATATCAGCCAAGGCAATTTGACCCAAAATCTCCTAGTTCATCTAATGCTTTAGTCCCACTTAATATGGCTACAGAAGAATGGTGTCAACCTTGTAATTAACCTTGTACAACTACAAATTGTCTAATGCATTCCTAGATATAAGCCTTATTGCACAACCTCAACCTAAAACATTTTTCATGCCTCAAATGGAGGGTGGGTAGAAAGATGCTCATAATCACAAACCACCAAAAAAAGAAATTTGGTCATCTTCGGAGAGGAAGAATGATTTTAGTCACAGATAAATCTAGGGCCCAA
The DNA here is from genome assembly GCA_018340775.1 of Taxus wallichiana var. yunnanensis. NCBI lineage: Eukaryota > Viridiplantae > Streptophyta > Pinopsida > Cupressales > Taxaceae > Taxus > Taxus wallichiana. The sequence continues at coordinate 785,890,895 of CM031243.1, forward strand.
GAAAAGGCTCAAGAAAGTCAAAAGTATCAAAACAGACCTGTTTTACCTACAATGATTGATAAAACAATAGGTACAAACCAAAAATTAGCAAATAAAATTGTTGTTCCTAAAACAATAGCAGGTGTTTTAGCTGGTAAAGAACAAAAAAAATAGTTATAACCTGATCCTAGAAGACTCTTCATACCTCATATTTCAAAATTTGTTGAAGCAGAGTCAGTTTTTGCCAAAGTCTATGCTAAAAAAGTAGAATTTGTTTCCAAAATTGTGCTTCTTTTAACATTGTTGATGTAATGAAAAATCATAATGTTAATATCTCAATGTGGGATGCTCTAAGTATTTTAGGACAACATGAGTTACTTTCTCATGAACTTGCTAAGCTACATATTTCTTCAAAACCGGAAGAAAAGGAAGTCTAGAAAGTAGACATGGTCCTTGGAATAGTGGAACAAGACCACATTAAAGAAGTTAAATGGATGGTTCAAAAGGTCTTAAATCTCATGATATAAAGAAGACCACCACCATTTTATTTATCTCTGATTATTAGAGACCATTTAGTTCATAACTACATGGTTGATAGTGGTGCAAGTAACATAGTTATGCCAAAAGAAATTGTAGAAAAATTAGGCCTGTAGTATGAGCCTTAAGAGAAAAGCATGTGTTGCAGCTAGATGAGAAAACAATAAATACAGTTGGTATTATCAGAAATCTAGAGGTAACCCTTTACATGCTTTGTCCCAATGTTACTATTTTACAAGATGTGATTGTTTTAGATTTGCCTCCCTATTTTGCCTTATGTTTATCATGAGATTTTATACAAAAATAGGAGGTTATCTTCTTGATTGGTCATTTTTGTTCTTTACTACATGATATGGAATTAAGGTTACCGTAAATTAAGAGCCTTTAGCTAGATTTCATATTGAGCCACATGCTTTAAAATGCTGGAAAAAATTACTCAAGCTTTAGATCAGTCTGATTTTGATGTTACAACACATGTTTCTACACTAGATGGTGTTTCTAATCTATTCATGGATGAAAAACTCAAGAAGAACATGCTTATGACCCTTTTAAAGAAGTAGAAGAAGATTTTTTGGTGTTTATTGCTTGCATGAAGAAAATGCACCAATTCCCTTTTTTCAAAAAAGAAAAACAATAAGGACTATGGAAGCTTCATTTTGATGGAGATAAAAATAAGAAAGGACAAGGTGCAGGTTTAATGCTTACTTCCCCTTCAAATGAAAGGTACTTTTCAACTTTAAGTTTTAGTTTTCTTGTACTTGTAATGTAGCTGAATACGAAGCATTAATTCATGGCTTGCAATGGGCTAGAAAGAGAGGTATCAGTACTTTACAAGTTTTGGTGATTTAGAATTAGTTATTAATCAAGTGAAAAACTTTAATGTGTGTAAGAATTCATTATTGAAGTCTTACAAACATAGAGTTTTGACTTAATGGATGATTTTGATGTTATTAACATTCAATCTGTCCCAAGAGCTGAAAATAAGCATGCAAACAGACTTGCAACAGTTGGTGCCAAGCTTTGATGTACTAGAACAAAAAAACAACAAGGTACAACCACATATTAAATTAATTTTCAGACCTTCAATTCCTGAAAATGAAGAGAATTGGCAGGTTTTGAAGATGATAAAATATTTACAGATTTTTGTAGCAAGAAGCTAAATTTTATGTAGTAAATCAAGAAAAACTATAACACTTCTATGGTGACCAGATTGTTTAGTTGAAAAAAAATAAGTTTCCTCAAGGATTGGTCACTCTAGAAGAAATTTTCAGTTTTGATGATCAGTTAAGAAAGGAAAAGGAAATATTTCAACTCACGCAGATAACTACGAAGAAATCTTGGTGGATGATGAAAAGAAACTACTTATTGGAAAGGTATGTTCTTCAGCTGAAAAACAATCATTTATCAAATTATGTAAAGAATTCAGAGATGTTTTTCTTGGAAGTACCAAGATCTGAGAGGGTTTGATCAATTTTAGCTCAACATACAATAGATTTACAACCAAATTCCAAGCCAGTTAGGTAGAAGCAAAGGCTTGTAAATCTAAAAATTGAGCCATTAATGAGAAAAGAGTTATCTAAGTTAATTGAATCAGGTATTATTTTTCCAGTTAAGCATTCAAGTTGGGTAGCTAATCTTGTTCTTGTTTAGAAAAAGAATGGAGAAATTAGGCTATGTGTGGATTTTAGAGACCTTAATAAAGCTTCATTAAAAGACCATTATCCTCTACCAAATATGGATTATATTTTGAGAACAATTTCTAGTTAGGGAAGATTATCTCTTTTAGATGGCTATAATGGATACAATCAGATCCTTGTGCGTGAGGAAGATAGATACAAAACAACCTTTACCACTAAATGGGGCACTTATGCTTATAAAATAATTCCTTTCGGTCTTTCAAATGTCGGTGTAAATGTTTCAACGTGCAATGGACATGGATTTTCACAATTTATTAAATAAATGCATATTGGTTTACTTAGATGATGTCACCATTTTTTAAAAATTCTAATGAACATCTAATGCATTTAAGGCAGACTTTTGTAGCTTTGCAGATAGTTGGAATATCCTTGAATCCCAAAAAGTCCATTTTTTCAATTCATCAAGGTAAATTGCTTGGGTCATATTGTCTCTAAACAAGGTTTAGCTATTGATCCTTTCAAAATGAATTTATTTCACAGTTATCCTTACCTCATCATAAGAAAGAACTACAAAGTTTTCTTGGAAAAATCAACTTTTTAGAAGATTTGTTCCAGATTTTGTAGCACTTAGTCAAAGCCTTTAATAACTATGTTAAAAAGGATAAAACTTTCTCTTGACCATCGAAGGGAGAAAAGGATTCAAAGCAATTAAAACAGCCATTTCACAAGCTCCTACTCTTGCAAATCAAAATTTGATAAAGATTTTATAATGTATGCACTTGCTGGAGCTTAGACCATTTCAGCTATTTAACTCAGATTAATGCAGAAAATATCAATTAGCTCAATTGCTTTCTTTGGACAAAGTTTACATGAATATGAGACAAGGTACACCTTTCTTGAAAAATAGGTACTTTAAGTAGTTAGAGGATTGAAAATTTTCAAGTACATGCTTTCCAATAACAAGATACATGTTTTAGTTTCTCATCCAAGTGTGAAAGCATTCTTGTTGAACAAAGAGCTGAATGAGAAGAGAGCAAGATGGATTACAAAAGTTATGGAATATGATGTTGATATCCGTGTCACAAAAATAGTTCGAGGAAAAGGTTTGTGTGAGCATCTAATTCATGATATGGAAAAAAAAGCAAAAAAATTAAATGATCCAAAACAACATGCTGAAGTCAAGTATCAACAGTCAAATACTTTGTCACATCCAGAAAATTAGCAACTTGAGCTTATTCAAGAAGTTCAGGAATCAAGATGGATGACTTATTTAGTTAACTACTTACAACACAGTACTTATCCAGAAGGTATGGAAAAGAACAAATGAAGGTATTTAGGTTACAAGTTGTACCTTATGTTTTCATTGATGGCATGTTATTTAAAAGAGATATAAAAAGAATCTTGCTGTGATATGTTGATTATGATAGATTTCAGATATTGTTATCTGATTTTCATGAAGGACCTGTAGGAGGTCACTTTTTAGCACGTACTACAACTTTAAAAATTATGAAATTTGGTTACTATTGGCCCAACATATTTAAAGAATGCTTCGAATGGATCATAAAGTGTAAGAAATGTGCTTTATTTGTTAGAAAAGACTATTTAGATTTACTTACCCTACAACCTATTTCAGTGGATCAACCATTCATGTAGTGGGGTCTTGAATTTATTAGCATGATAAATCCACCTTCGTCACAAGGACACAAGTGGATTTTGATAGCTACAGATTACTTTACACACTGGACTAAAGAAATAGCTTTGAATGAGGCTAATGAGATTTCAATACTATCCTTTTATGAAGGTATAGTTTAAAGATTTGGTTTTCTAACAACTATCATTTTAAATAATGCCTTAGCATTTCTTGGTGCAAAGGTAATATATTGGGCTATTAAACACATAATTTATTTAAGTACATCATCTAATTATTACCCACAAGGTAATGGATTAGCTGAAATTACTAATAAGAATCTTTTAAGGATCATCATAATAACACTCAAAGACAACCAAAGAGCTTGGCATCTCATGTTGAATTTAGCACTTTGGGCTGATAGAGTTACCCTAAAAGATCAGTTGGCAATTCACCATACAAGCTTGTTTATGGAAGAGAGGCAAGAATTCCCATCTTAGTTGAGTTTCTTACACTAAATTTTTGCATCAGATGGAATTACTTGAGAATGAACAACTACATGTTTGTTATGTAGAGTTAATGGAGTTATAGGAGCTAAGAGATCAAGCTCATATAAACATGGAAAAGAATAAAAAACAGATGAAGAAAAATTTTAATAAGAAGGCTAAGTTCATATTATTCAATGAAGGAGACATTGTGTTAAAATGGGATGTTGATCATGCAAAGCCAGGAAACCACACAAATTTTGATACAATCTAGAGTGGTCCTTATATGATTTCAACTTGCAAATAACACAATGCATTTCATCTTTCAAGGTTGAATGGAGAAGAACTTCCCATTCATGTGAATGGTATCTTTCTTAAACATTTTTATTGAATATCCTACAGTGTTTGTTTAGAGTAAGATTTCCCTTTCAATAAGTGCTTCATGCACATTGCAATGTTTTTCAATTCAATAAGTGTATTCATGCACGTGATCTGGTTTACCAGATATTTTCCCAGGTTTAGTTTGTTTTAGAAGGATTGGACCTTCAGGAAGGAAGTTTTGTGTATATGATTTAAATCCATGCCCAATGGACAAGAGCAAGGAATTGGTCTATAAGATAGCAGGTAACTTCCCCCGCAAGATTGCTAGAAATGTTGACAATTTTCGCACTTATGCAAAAATGAGAAACTCAAAACTTCGTTATGATGGATGGCATTGGTGAAGTGAACCTAACTAGGGGAATACATTACAATATTATTATGTTTTTGAGTTGCAAAAAAATTGATGATTACACATAATTTACAGCTATGTGTGCGTTATTACAAAATGTAACAAATCACATAGTCTACAATTCCATGTTTATCTTCAACAAGAGAACACAAAATCCCTAAGGACAGATGTATTGGTTTGATGAAGACCAGAATTATAGAATAGGTGGAGTGTTAAATTTTGGAAAAGTAGACAGAGTTGCAGATTACAAGTAATTGGGAGTTCATTATTAAAGTTGTAGATATTTTAAATTTCTTTCCTTCATGATTAAATACATCCAATTATGTTATTGAGTTTTTTAGTTCATTATACAATCCATACATAAAACTGAAATGTAGAAAGAAGTACACAAACAAATAGTTCTAGAATTTGATATTTTATTCATAAAGAATTTAAATGTTTCCCACACAAGCCGTGGGATGTAACTCAAAAGAAATTCATAACTACTGAAGTAGAAGGTACATGTGCATGAAAATAAAAGTAAAGGAGTATGAAAAAACCCATCATTTCCTTGAGTTTATTTTGTCTTCATTATTCCAATTCCAGCTCCAGCTTTACTTCATCTTCATCTTCTCTATCCATGTTGGCATTGTACCTAAGAAATAGAAAATAAGGATTTTCAGTCACGAGCTCAAGGTTCTATATCCATGTACTATCTAATTTTGTGCAAATGGATCTCCTGACATTATGAGGCATGAGTTACAGGTATAGATACATCAATAACATATACAAAATTGACAAGGGTTGTATTCTACATTAGTGTACATGATTCCCTGAATCATTTTAGAAGAATAAAGAGAAGAAAAAATATGGAACATGAGAGAGGCCAAAAAGCCTAATATTTTCTAACTAGTTTATCTAAATGTATAGGTACATGTAAGAAGAGGGAAATAAACACTAACTATTGTGTTTGCATATGAGAAGTATTACATTATGTAATTTGAAGCAGATAAGTACATTTATTTTAGATTCAGAATAAAGGATGAATATACAAATATGTATTTATACTAATCCATAAAAGAATGAAATTTTAGTGTTGTAGTTTTCTAAGCAAATGGAATGCATATAGAAAGTAGATAATGATGATTGGTTAGCTTCAGAGATTTAGTAGAGTACCAAACTGAATAATTCTTTAAGATAACTTGAAGAAAAGGAATATTGTACATTGCATAAGTCAAGGACATGATTCAAGATATTATCAAAATATGATGCAGAACCAAGTTATAGTTCTTCAATTTTAGTGTTTATCATGCTTTCAGAAAAAAGATTCATTCATATCTATTACAATGATCAAAGTACAAATTATAAAAGGGAACTTTCTTTAAAACAAAACTATCGAGATGAAATAAGTTTAGATGAAAGAAAATAAGAACTTATGTAGATCTGGAAATGGTAATAAGATGTTAGTCTCATACTATCCCAATCATCATCAAGAGAACATCATCATCATGACTAAATGATCAAAAGTAGAAATTATAACTAGGTAAGGACATAGTAATGAGAATGTACTAAAACATACTGCATAAGGGGTGAGTTCAGTTAACAACAGAAGAAGAAGCCAAGAATTTCCAAATAGTAAAAACATCAAGGAATAAAGCATGTGTCGATCAACTACAATTATGTCATTTTGATCAAGATTCAAAAGGAATGAAGATATCAAGTTCATAGGAAATTAATGAATATTATTATCAAGTACAGATTAGCAAAGTTTTAAATCCTAGTTCCATCAAAACATCAGTTTATCAACTTGAGATAATGGAACAGATTATTTATGTTGCAAACAATGAACAACCATAATAAAGAGATCAAAATCATGTATCTCCAAAACATCTTTACAAAGAATGGATCAAATAAAGAGTTATTTTCAAGTGTTGCAATAACACAGAACAATATGTAGAAATCAAAGTGGTTCAAAGGAGGTCCTACAATTTTGACATACTCATTAAAAGAAAACAAAGATTCATAAATGAATGAACATTAAAAAGATCAATTTCCAGCCACTACTGAACTGAATCACTCAAGTTTCTGTACAAAGTACTTAATGAAATGATGAGGCAAATGTTTTTCAATAAGGTTATTGTATGTGGTCAGTCAAGAGGCATAATCTGGGTATTCCTTTTAAGGCTACAGGATTAGAATATGAGGTCACCATGCACAAAATATCAAGATAAAAGGATGGAATGGGCTACAGAGCTGCATTTTTTAGAAGCAAAAGACTAGATCAATAGTTCCTTAAATTCCATAAAAGATGATAAGAGTAACTGGAAAATAACATTCAAAGATGGAAGAGGAATATAACTTACAATCATAATTCCTTAAGTTGTTCAGAACAAAAGAAAAAATGTAAAAGTCAAGGTCTTAATAAGAAATATTATGTTCTTCAATTCAGAACGGTCACTATGATTACAGTGATCATGAATATAGATTTTGAACACATATTTACAGAATTATGATTTTCATTTTAAGTACTGAAATAAGAGGTAATTGAGTTCGAAGGCCATCATCATTGTTATAAATAATGGAAATATAATTAACAAATATCAAAATATAAAATTACTAAGGAAAAGTGTGATAAGATATGTTTTAGTATCACAGAGACCCATCCAACATTATAGAAAATAAGAGGAAAACAATGTAAATATCTCCTTAAAATAGAACCATCAAGTGAAAAACCCTCAAAATAGTTGCAGGAGCAAGAAAATAATGGAGCCAACAAACTTTTCATAGTAGAGATTTAAGCAAAAGATTCGAGTTCGTCATAATAGAAAATAGAAATACCCAAATTTGGTTTTACAAGAGATCGACCCAAAAATTCATTTTGAGACTAGCTCAAATTACATCAAAGTGTAGGAAAGATACAACTCAAATCACTTGTGCAAAACAATAAACACCCAAACACAATTTTATGCAAAGAAAATAAACATAACGAGCCACCAGCCTATAAAAGCTAGACCAAAAGATAGAGGTATCAATAAGGAGATAAATTACAGTCATCAACATATACATAGTTCAATCCAAGTTGCAGAAATGGCATATCCATGAGCTCAAAATTTCAAAGAAAGGAAAACGACAATTGAAAACCTAGATCTCAGTTTTTCAGAACGAGTCATTTTAGGAAAAAAAATTGTAAAAAATATAGAAATAGGTTAAGATGGGGTATACTCGCCATTTCTGGAAAGAATAATCAAGACCTTCAAGCAACATAGTGATGAAGCAATACCTATGAAAGGATTTGAGCTCAGGACCAAGGTGAAAGCCAAGAAAACACATATAAAATGTGAAGAATACCAAATATTACTATTCATGAAATGAAAAGATAAAGGTTTCATCCATTTTTCAATTTGCAGAAAAGGGTTTCAAGGAAACAAAAACATCGAGCTTAAAAAAAGACAAATCTTACCTTTAGGAGAGAGATCCTCAAAACGAACCAGAGCTTAAGGAAAATGATAATGGTGACAAAAGGATGCACATATTATTCAAAAGACAAAGCTCTCTACTGAAACTCAGAAACCAAGCCCATAGAAAGAAGTGGAGCTCAAAAGAACATCAATGGCCTTATGGTCATGAAAGTAACAATGCACATAAGAATACAAATAATTTTCAAGTCTCTGATCATTCGACGCCCAAACAATTAAAATGATGGCCTTATAACATTTTCAGAGCTCGAACCAGAGAAAGAATGACGAAATATGTAAATATTAGTAGACACAGAGCCTCATGAATTGAGGTATGAACAAAAATGAGCTCCAAATCAAATAGCAATGGCGGTCCTAAAGAAAATTTGCCATGTCTTTGCTCACCAAACTAGAAATTCCATGCAAATGATCGTTTTAGGGTACAAATAAAATAATTTTACCAAATTAACTCATGGTGAACTAACTCAACAAGTGAGTTAGAAATCAACGAGTGAGTTAGAAATCAACGGTACCAAATCAACCATGCAAATATCGAATCTATTAAATTATAACCAAAGACAATTTAAACTATAAATGAAAATGCGAGATCACAACAAGTACACGAGATCCGAGTTAGGCCAATTTTGTAGGATCTCCAAACCTATAATCAATGCAAATTCAAGTGCTCAGAGATAAACGGTGTAGATTCGACAAGTACCTTAAATCAAAAGTTAATGGTAATACAAGAGTTTCAAATACATTCTACCACAATTTCCCACAACTCGACCAAGGTTCAAAATTGCCAATGTGTCAAGCCTTTAAAAAACCCTAGCTAACTCAAGGTTAGCATCTTCACCACTGACAAAAGGGAGGGTGAGTCAACATCACGAGGAGGTTGGCCCCATGTTTTATAATTTATTCTCATTAACTTATAAAAAATGGTCCCAAACTATAGTCCAAACATCATGATGGAATGCCGACAATAATGATTATCAAAAAGGTAAGGTTTACTTTATAATCATCAAGTACTATTCAAAGACCAAATGTCACCATAGATTAATAACCAATACATGGAGGTGGAAAGTGATATACTCAAGATAGATGTAATTCAAGGTTGGAGATATGTACATTAAACTTTCCAAAGTATACCTCAAACTTTGCTTAGGTAATCTGTATAAAAGGGAGAAGCTCTATTCTACTTGTGCACAGGTGGTCCCCACATGGGATCTGAAGACAAAATCATTTTTTCCATTTGCATAGGAGTCAATTTCACATGTGACCACAAGAGGATAGAGAAAATGTCAAAATCAGGATTACAAGTGGTCCCCATCAGGATGAATTCATGGGTAAATATTTTCCCAAATATTGCAAATAATAATTATTTTTCTCACACACTAGAGAGATTTATTTTTGCATGTTTACCCAAGGGGCAAGATTAAAAAGTGCTAATATTATCACTAAAGTAGATCAATTAGCAAGTGTCACATCAAGCACTAGAAGACAAAGATTGCATGCATTGGAGAATACTTTCTCATCAAGCAAAGCTTATTATTAGCCAAATTATTCATCCAACTTTATTAAAAATAGAACAGTCAACTGCAGTTTGACTAGGATGCATTTTTGTACCCAAGCTTTATGTCTCATTGTATTAGCATGTTTATTTTTTATTCCTTTATTTATTTATGAATAAAGGATAAAAATAGGATGCATGGGCGAGTATAAATTTTAGTCTATTTTTAGGAAGGATGGGATGAATAAACTTGCTATATATTGTGTGCAATTACAAGGCACAAGAAGAGGACTTTTTTGGACACATGAGTGCTGAAGCAGATTTTTCCAATTTTGCCCTTTGAATAAGATTTGATTTTCTACCTTTCCAATTATTTATAGTGTTGTGTATTCATTATTTTTCTTTTGAATGTCAAATTACCTAATTAATCATATTACCTTACTGCAAATTTAGTAATTTCTGCATAACATTAGTGTGCATGTTTATCTTAACAGTATTTTGAATCATTCCATCAATACTTCAAGTGTTTTTCCTTAATATTCTGTTGAAAACTATTGGTTTGTGCATCCAGAATCCATTCTCAAATTATTTGTGCATGTACTCAGTCAAAGCCCTCAACAATTTTAGTGTATCACGTCAGTTTTCAATTCATTTATAGTCATCTTTTTACCACCAAAACCCCTAAAAATTACTTTAGGCTACATCAAAAAGGAAATGGCCTTGATACTTGACACTTACCTTGATAATAGGTATACCCATAGACTTGAGGTTTTTCCTTGTATCTACAAAAGAGAGAGATCCAAAGAAAGCTTATAACCCGGGAGTCATCTCTCTACAGGGTGCACTTTTGAGAAAGCATTCTTGTTGAACAAAGAGCTGAGTGAGAAGAGAGAAAGATGGATTACAAAAGTTATGGAATATGATGGTGATATCCGTGTCACAAAAATAGTTCGAGGAAAAGGTTTTGTGAGCATCTAATTACGATATGAAATAATAGTAGGAAACAAAATCAGATGATTGAGAACAACATGTTGAAGTGATGTATTAGCAGTCATATACCTTGGTACATCAGAAAATCACCAACCCAAACTTAGTTAAGAAGTTCAAGAATCAAGGTGGATGACTGATTTAGTTAGCTATCTCTGACATGACACTTATCCGAAAGGTATGGACAAGAAAAATGATGGTATTTCAGGTTACAATTTTTACCTTATGTTTTCATTGATGGCATGTTATTTAAGAGAGTTATAAATATAATTTTGCTACAATGTATTGATTATGATAGAATTTGGTAATTATTATCCGAATTCCATGAGGGCCCCTAAGAGGTCACTTTTAAAGCATGTACTACAACCTTAAATATTATGAGAGATGGTTATTATTGGGCCGACATATTCAAGGACTACTTTTAATGGATTAGAAATTTAGGAAATATGCTTTCTTTGTGTGAAAAAAATTCTTAGCTTCGCCGCCTTTGCAACCAATTTCAATAGATCAATCATTCATGCAGTGGGGTTTTGAATTTATTGGCATGATAAATCCACCTTCGTCATAAGAAAAAAGTGGATTTTTATTGCTACAAATTACTTTACACATTGGGTGAAGCAATATATTTGAAAGAGGCTAATCGACTTTGATACTATCCTTTTATGAAGGTATAGTTTGCATATTTGGCCTTTCAAGCGGTGCAAAGGTAACAAATTGGGCTATCAAGCATGAAATGTATTTAAGTACATCATATAATTATTACCTATAAGGTAATGGATTAGCTAAAAGTACTAACAAGAATCTTTTGAGGATCATCAGAAGAAAACTCAAAGACAATCAAAGAGCTTTACATCTCATGTTGAATTCAACACTATGGGTGTGGGGTGACTCTAAAATATTAGTTGGTAATTCATCATAAAATCTTGTTTATGGAAGAGAGGTAAGAATGCCCATCTCAATTGAGTTTCCTGCCCTAGGTTTATTGCATCGAGATGGACCTACTAGAGAATGAACCACTGCAGGTTCGTATGTAGAGTTAATGGAATTGTAGGACCTAAGAGATCAAGCTCATCTAAACATGGAAAATAATAAAAAACAGATGAAGAAAACATTTGATAAGAATTCTAATTTCATAGTCTTCAATGAAGGAGACATTGTGGTAAAATGAGATGCTTATCATGCAAATTCAGGAAACCACACAAAGTTCGATACAATCTAGAGTGTTTCTTATATGATTTTAGCTTGTAAATAACACAATGCATTTCAGCTTTCAAGGATGAATGGTGAAGAAATTCCCTTTCCTGTGAATGGTATGTTTCTAAAAAAAAAAATTAAAAAATCCTACATTGTTTGGTTAGAGTAGGATTTCCCTTAAAATAAGTGTAGCTCATTCACATTGCAATTTTTTTCAATTCAATAAGTGCATTCATGCACATGATCTAGTTTCTAGATCCTTTCCCAGCTTTAGTTTGTTTGTTTGGAAAGGTGTTTCTAGTTATAGGCTTTAACTCCATGCCCAATGGACAAGAGTGAGGAACTAGTCTACAAGCTAGCATACAGCTTTCCCCATAAGATCGCCAGAAATGTTGACAATTTTACACTTGTGCAAAAATGGGAAACTCAAAACTTCATTATGATGGATGGAATTGGTGAAGTGAACCTAACTAGGGGAATACATTATAGTATTATTATGTTTTCAGTTACAAAAATTGATGATTACACGTAATTTGCAGTTATGTGTGCTGTTACAAAATGTAACAAATCACATAGTCTACAATTACATGTTTGTCTTCAGCAAGAGAACACAAAATCCCTAAGGACAAATGTATCAGCTTGATGAAGGCCAAAATTATAGAGTAAGTGGAATGTTAATTTTTGGAACAACAAATAGAGTTACAGATTATAGTAGTTGAAAGTTCATTACTAAAGTTGCAGGTATTTTAAGGTTCTTTCCTTCATGATTAAATACATCCAATTATGTTATTGATTTGTTTAGTTCATTATACAATCCATACATAAAACTGAAATGTAGAAATAAGTACACAACTCAGTTCTAGAATTTAATATTTTATTCATAAAGGATTTAAATGTTTCCCACACAAGCCATGGGATGTAACTCAAAAGAAATTCATAACTACTGAAGTAGAAGGTACATGTGCATGAAAAGAAAAGTAAAGGGGTATGAAAATAATCCATTATTGCCTTGCATTTTCTGTTGTCTCCATTTTTCCACTTCCACGTCTTCATCATTTTTATCCACAATAGTGTTGTACTGAGAAACACAAAAAATAAAGTGTCGATCAGAGCTCAAAGTTTTAGATCGATATTCATGTACTATTTAATTTCATGCAAATGGATCTCTGGAATCTGGAGGTATGAGTTACAGGAATAAGATACATTAGAGACATATACATAATTGACAAGAACAATATTCTACATCAGTGTATATGATTCCTAGAATCATTTCAGAAAATAAAAGATAAAAGAAGAAAACTATGGAACATGAGAGGCCAAAAGCCTAATGTTTTCTAACTATTTTATCTAAATGTGCAAGTACAGGTAAGAAGAAGGAAATAAACACTAATTGTTGTGTTTGCATATCAGAAGTATTACATTCTACAATTTGAACTCAAAAAGTACATTTATTTCATGTTCAGACTAAAGGATGAATATATAAAGATATAGCTGAAATAATCCATAAAAGAAATGCAAGTTTAGTACTACAGATTATAACAAATGGAATGCATATAGAAGTACAGATAATGATGTTGATCCAACTTTAGAGCTTTAGTAGAATACCAAAACTGAATCATACTTTAAAGATAACTTGGAAAAAGAAAGATTATACATTGCATAAGTCAACGACGAAATTAAAAATATTATCAAAATATGATAGAACCAAGGCACATTTTCTCAATTTCGGTGGTTAGAAATCTTCAATATAAAAGAATTCATTTAGATCTGTCACAATGATAAAAGTACAAATTCGAGAAGGGCACATTCTTTCGAGAAAACCCATCAAGTAATATTAGAAGGTAATATATAATGAAAAGCAAATAAGAAAGCTACAGGATCTCAAGTAATGGTAATAAAAATAAAAGGGATACAATTTCCAACTATTTTATAGATTAATAAAGGATGAAATTCATCAACTAAGTGGCGGAAGTTGAGAAAGAAATATAGAACTTTTGAGTTACCCATTCAATGTCAAGGAATGGAAGATGTCACCTACGATCAATGAAGAAGCAATATCATTATTGAAATCAAGTTTTCATTCATGAAAAGATGTGAAACTAAAATAACCACTACTCATAATAATGAAAAAGAATTATTCACTTGCAAACAAATGATATATCCACAAACAACATGTAGCAGGTTTTCAAATAGTGAGATCTATAGATCTTGGAGGTTACAACAACATATTCAAGCTCAGAAACAATACAGAATAGGTCTAACTCTCTTCAAGTGTGTAACATAACAGTTGAAATGGGATAATAAAACCTTTCACAGTCAATTTCTAGACATTGAATAAGATCTAAAACTAGTGAGCAATAAATATCTCAAAATTACAAACTGAGAAGGAACATACAACTCAAACTAGATCTTCGAGCACTCGAAAATGGCAAAAACAATACAAGAAAATACAAAAGGAGGTTCAGAGATTAACATTTTTAAATCCATCAAAGATAAAATTTAAGCTCATTATGCTCAAGTAGAATAAAAAGGGTTTCAAGGTACAACAGTCAAGATTTGATCAGAAATCACAAGATCAACGTTATTGGTGAAAGAAGTAAAGAATATCTAGTTATAGAGTTTTGAGTATTAGTTTAAGAGATCAAAATAAATCACATAGCCAAAGCTATACATTGATGTAAGAACACTATAATCACAAACAACAAAGAATATGCACCTAGATTGTTATTCTGTGCAAGCATTATGCAATTTTCAATCTCAAAATAAATATTTGTTTAAGAATACAAAAATCTGATGCACATTCTGAACTCCAATTTCTAAGAAATACACAATAGTCAAGATTTGATAAGAATCACAATTAAGCTTAAGTAATGGTAAGTATGTATTTTAGCTACTTATTTTTCTATAATAGTGATTCATTATTGCACATTGCATACATCGAAGCCAAAGAAAAAGATCCGAGAAGCTTTCGTGATATAGAAACGACAACCATTTATAAGAAAATTCATTTTCTTATTACAGGCTGAAGATTTTTGAATAGTCAAAGAAAAATACAGAGTCTACATTTTTAGCGAAATAGATGACACACAAAGATCTAAAAATACCCAAAAATTGAGAGCAATGAATTAGTATATCGTCTGATCAAGGAAATAAGAAAATACCTAGTTCATGACTACTTTGGGGATGATATGAGACCAATAAATCACCTTAATACCCAGAAGAATTTTTATAGATCAAGCTCTTATAAAGATCCCAAAGGGATTTTGAATACAAAACAACGAACTTAACATGCCAAACGCCAAGGAAAAAATTTGAAAAGCAAAGAAATATAGATTTCACATTTTCTACAATGGAGGCCATACCATAGATTGACTTGGGTAAAGTTTAGCATGAAGGAAAAACTCATTTTCAGGGAAACCCACATAAGGAAATTTACAGATCTGAAGCAAGACATAGAAGATTACAATGAAATTTCAAGCCATATTGAAAACTCAGCCATGGGCCAAACTTGATTTACCAACCCCAACATCGAAAGCTTCAACAGATTCAATTATCAAGAAATAGAATAACCAAAGAAGAAACTCACCCAGAATTAGAAAATGTAGTTTGAAACCCTCAAAGATTTGAAGCATACAAGGGGATATACCATCAGTCAACCACCCAGACCCATGAGCTACAAGAAAATTTCAAAGAAATATTACAAAATCTTGCAGAGGTTCATGAGCCATGGTTTTCACATCCATGCAAGATACAAATGAACAACCTTCAAACTAAAAAAAAACGAACCACAGAACCCCAAAATGCACCAATAGTGGTTTTAAAAACCTTTTGCATAAAAGTATCAAATTAAGGGTGATCTCTAAAAACTATAGAAAGTGTTTCACTTGAGCTCAAGATCTATAAAAATAGCAACCACCTCTACCAAATTTTTCTTAGAAGCTCGAGAAGAGAAAAACTGACATAAAAATACAGATATTTAGTGCCTCAGAAATCTGATTTGCAGAGAGGAATCAAGCTCAAAGACAAATTAATGGTGGCTTGGGAAAAAATTTCCAAGGCTTATCCCTATCCTTAAAAAGTATAAAATGAAAAATGAGATAGGTTTCACACATTTATCTAGTCAACTCAACAATGGTGCAAACCTAACTCGTCGTGCCAACAAGGGTTAAAGGATCAACAACTGAGATGCAATGGTACAGGGATCAAAGGCCCAATTTCAATCAAAATTTAAATCTAAATCTCAAGGAAACCATCATGTCACCTTGTTTTAGATAATATATGGCTCAGATCAAGATGAACAATGACAACATCTCAAGGATCACCGACCATCTTTATTACAAAGTGCAAACCTTAATCATGGATATTAAGATCAATAATCAGAGATGAAGCTAGTACATGCATCAACAACCAATATTCAAATTAAATTATCAATGGAAATCCAGGGTTACAATGTAACATAACCCAAGTTAGTTCAATTTTCATTGAAACACATGCGAAGGGGTGAGTCATCATTAGAAGGGGCCAGCCCAATTATCCAATGAATCATTTATTTAACCTGACTAAGGTCTAAACCATATACTATATGTTTTGACAAATCCAAATGTCGATAATAATGATCATCTAATGATTAAAAGAAAAAACTATAGTATATGCAATGTCCAGCCACATGATTATCAAAAGAGGTCTGAGTATTATCATTTATCCCATGATTAGTCAAGTCGACCATGTGGTTAGGTTTCAACCTTAATGTTTGTAAAAGCTACCCGAACATCGTTGAAAACAAGTTTTGTGCAATGTATTTTCTTCAAGACATAAAATTATAGTTAGGTGTGTTTTAATATGAAGGTTTTCATTCAAAATATAAAATGTCCCCTTGATCTTAATCAAGCCAAACATATGCCATGATTATTATCAAAGAAGACCAAATCAATGTATTCGAGTGGAGCAAGATTCAAACAAGAATTATATGCCTTACCAAGTCAAAACCTTATCCATTACCAATTTACCTTATTTTTCACAAAAAGGAGGATATCACTTCACATGTGCACAGGTGGCCCCACAAACTGCAAGAAGACAAATTTGAACATGTGCACATCACAAGTGGTCCCCACAATATGGGAATTTTTTTCCAAGTATTACAAATAAAGGATTTATTTTTTCTCACATAGAGATTTATTTTTTCATGTGCATCTAAGGGGAAGGATTAAAGTGCTAATATTATCACTACAAGTGGATCAAATTGAAAGTGTCACATCAAGCACTAGAAGACAAAGATTACATGCACATTGGAGGATACTTACACAACAAGAAAGGGCTATTATTAGCCAAATTATTCATCCAAATTTGGTTACAAAAAAATACTAAAGTGGATTTTGGGCTGGGTTGTATTTTTGTAATCAAGGCTATTAATGTCTTATTGTATTAGCATGTCTATTTTTATTCCTTTATTTATTCATGATAAAGGGGTAAAAATAGGATGCATGGGAAAGTACAAATTTTAGCCTATTTTTAGGATGGGATGGGTGAATAATTTTGCTATATATTGTGTGCATTGACAAAGCACAAGAGGAGGATTTTTTAACACAGGAGTGCTAGCACATTTTTTTGCTAGTTTTTCCCATTGAATGAGAATTGATTTCTACCTTTCCAATTATTTGTGGTGCTATATATACCTTATTATTTCTTGTGAATGTCAAATTCTCTTGATTAATCATCTTACCTTGCTGCAAATTTTGTAATTTCTGCATAATATTAGTGTGCATGTTTATCTTAACAATATTGTTGTGAATCATTCCCTCAATACATCAAGTGTTTTGCCTTAATATTCTACTAAAAACTATTGGTTTGTGCATCTAGAATCCATTCTCAAATTATATATGCATGTACTCAGTCAAATACCTCAAAAGTTTTGTGTATCACATTAGTTTTCATTTCATTTACATTCATCTTTTTACCCCCAAAACCCCTAAAAATTAATTTAGTAGACATAAAAAGGGCGGCCTGATACTGCAGAGAATCACCTCAACAATAGGTATAGCCACGGACACTGAGATTTTCCATTGTATCCACGAAGAGAGAGATCCGAGAGAAAGCTTAGAACCCTTATGGTCATCTCTCTACAAGGTGCACTTTCGAGAGATAATAGGTATCAATTATACACTTGGGTGGTTTCTTGGATTTTGACAAATCCTTTTGAAAAAACCAAGTAGTAAATTAGTGTTTTTCTCCCCATAATGTTCTTAATTAAGAGATACGAAACTAGAAAATAATGCTCAATATATTAATTAAAAAACAAGACATCATAATAAAACTACACTATTATCAAAATAAACAAAAACATTCAAAAATGTCACCAAAGTAATAATTTTACCCCATCATAGGTGATATCTAGAGGACGCTAATTACCCTCTAACCTCCATGTATCCTCTAGCCTCTAGTTACATTATATCAATAAGCATTCAAGTCACGGAAAGGTGGAGCTTTTGCTTCATCAAGAAAAGTGGTATTGTTTCAAGCTACGAGTTGACATAATACGATCTAGATTTGGTGTCCCAACTAGAGGAGTTTCACCACGCGTCAACATCTCAACAATCTCGTTAACATGATTACATGTGAAATCCTCATAGTATTTGTATGAAATATATTCTAGGCCCTTTGTATAGTAAACAACAAGTAATCATAGGACAATTCATAGAACATCCCATACACTCGATTTCACCCACATAAAACATGCCATATTTTGTTACCTCATTTATTTTCACACTAAGGTGGTTCAAAAGTATTACCTCAATATCAAATGAAACCCTAATCATAAAAGGGGTAGTAACATAGAGTAAAAGGTGATATTTAACTACCTTTTACCTATTAAACATTAAATAAAATGTCGAAAATTCATTGACATTAATTGGATCCATTCCAAAAGGTATAATCTATCTTATTCATGGTCGATATTGGATAGTTTTTGTGCAAGATCCGAGCAGAGATGATAGCATATTTCTTGTACTTTGAAGGATAGTGAGATAATATTTCTTTCACTTGCTCCGTGTTGGGATTTGTAAACTTTCATGCCTTGTTGTGGTTGTTATATGAATAATCTAAATGATAATTGAAGGCCGAGTTAAAAATGGTACATTCTTGGATTAGCTCGTCCCTAAGGAGAACTTTTAGAGATCAAATACAAAGCTTCTACATATTCACACGGGAACCCAAATCTAGTCCCCAACACCCCATCCAGCTTTGTTCATGAGTTACATAATTTATAGAGGTTGATTGTGACATTTATTACATTCTATTCATTACTTACCCCTACTCATGTCACCTCCATATTGCACGAAACAAACTAATTCCTCTATCCTTCTTTGTTTAGGGTTTTAAATATTGCATCTAACTTTCTTGTGTCATTTAAGTATTTCCGCATTGATTCATCATTTGGTTCAAGTAGTGACTTTAAAATATAAATATTTAATTCAAATTAAATTACACCACCCATATACTATGGGGAATATGGAAAGAGAGAAAAATAGAATATTTAATAATAAATCTTCCAGCTCCATCAAGGTTGTGAAGAAAATTAGCCAAAGATTAAAGGAAAATATCATGATTCTCAAGCATAAATGGGCAAAATCATAATAAAAGGAGGAAAAATACATACTAAAGTAATTAATGATCATCCCTACAAAAGAAGGAACCAATTCTAAATTGAATGAGAGTAGAAGAAGCACTAAATGGAAACCAAAGACAAGAGTGAAAAAAGTTAAATTTAAATGGGTTGTCAAAATTGAGAGAGGGAAAAGTGGGTGGTGGAGGTCTGATAAGAGACCACAAAGGATAATGCATCAAGGCTTACACTAGACCTCTCGAGAATCAATCAAATAAATATGCAAGGTTATCATGGATAAAGAAATTGATCATCGCAGTGAATCCCTAATGATTATTAAATCCTTAGATAGGAAAATGAGAGTTGGATGGGGCAATAAAAAATTTGTTAGAGAGGCTAAAAAATTTAGTGAGTCATCCGAGGAGATCATTATCTACTACGTATTTAGGGAGGGTAACACATGTGCTTACAAATTTGCTAACTAGGGTGACGATATAGAGGAATGGATCGGAGAAAATATTAGTGGAAAATTTTTGTAAAATCAAAAAAATCGAGAATTATGGAAATTCACATTGGCAAATATTATGTGGTTCGTAGCTGAATTATTCGCCAAAAAAATTAACTAACATGTCCCTTATACTATTTATTTCACGTCAAATTTACACATATATAAGAGCTTATGAATGCAATTTACCACCATTTCGAATCATATCATGCACATATTCTCCAAAGTAAACATAAGAAAATCCTCAGCCACCAACAATGAACTCTGAGCCATCTAACCACAATCAATCCAACTCGAGTCGTCCAAACCTGAGCCATCCAACCCTAACCCATCTAACTTTGAAATCTAAGCCTTCTAACCTCTTAGCCATCCAGCTCTAATCCGCCCAACATTGATTAGTCTAACACTAATCCATCTAAATATTATTTGTCCAAATCGATCCATCCAATCCTAATCGCCTAACTATGATCCATCCAAATCTTATCTCATTCAACTCTATTCCATCCAACCCCTTAGTCCAAATCCTTATAGTCCAACAAGTATGAGTCTAACCTTTGGCTATCCAACCCCTAGCCATCCAATGGTAAAACCCTAGGTGTCAAAACCATTAGCCATGCAACTTTTATTCATCAATCCTTAAGCCATCGACCCCTTAGTCATCCAACCCCGAGATTTCCAACCCCTAAGACTTAAGTCATCCAATAACTTAGGCATCCAACCCCTCAGTCGTGAGCTATCAAACCACTCAGTGACTCAGTCATCCAACCCTTTGTCATCTAACCCTTACCATCCAACCAATACCATCTAACCTTAAACCATCCATTCTCAGAGCCTTCGAACATAAGATCCAACCCTAAGGGCCTAAGCAGTAAGTAGTCATGGATACTAGAAATCAAGGCAAAAAGATTACAAATTTAGCTAGTTCAAAAAATGGTACAAATACTTTTCTTGGCTATTTTAGAAAAGCACAAAAAATGAAGTCGATTTCTGAATCAGTTGAAAATATCGGTATGTAGCATGTGATATTTATTGGTTATTTAATCTTAGATATTTTAATAATTATGTTTATAATATTGTTCTTGGAAATATTTGTACTCTGTAAAAATTTAACTATAGAAAAATTAATACTATATAACTAATAATTTTATTGAATTATATGCAGATGTTTTAGAAATTCCTTATGGAATAATCGATTTAAAGATATCGACGATTCATTATATGTTGAGGAAAACATTCCATCCTTGATGACATATAAGTACAATAAAATTCATCGAATTATCAAAGTACACCAGCAGAGGATGCAAATGTTAAATCCTAAGAAAAAAAAAGAAAATATGTCAAAATAAAGAGGGAAAAATAGACAATTGGAAGGAAATTCCAGTTCAAATGGGCTACAAAATATACTTTTATTGAACGTATGTACACTGAAAATTGTATTGATGTTCCAACACAAGGTCGACACAAAATATGCTGTTGGAAATAAGGGAAGGATGACATGATGAAACTCAAAATGGACACAATTGAAAAGCACTATGGGAAAATATACATTTCCCAAAAGCTAAAGGATGGCAACATAGTCAAAAACATAAATGGAAAGATGCAAAAGATTGTCTACATGTCAAATACATAGAAGACTATGAAAAGGAACAAAAACATATCAAATATATGAATGAAAAAGGTGGGACCATAGTAGCAAGATTGAGAAAAGCTATGGAGGTAGAAATGTAAGCAAAGGGTATTCAGTTTGCTACCATATTTCATATAATGAAAAGGGAAAGACCGATGTCATATTTCGGAGAAAATAAAATTTTGTATCAAGTTATTGGTCTACAAAACATTCCTCAATCTCATTGGTCGATACCATTGGTGGGAGATTATAAAATGACTATCTATGGTAGAAAAGGATGATATGAAATTACGTGTTCAAATGAAAAGTATATTTCCCTTTTATTAGATGAGGTTACTTAAGTTGATAATACTTCATGGATATATATTCATGTTTACACATTTGTTAAGGAAATAATGACTCCAAACCTCTTAGA
Source organism: Taxus wallichiana var. yunnanensis (assembly GCA_018340775.1). Classification (NCBI taxonomy): domain Eukaryota; kingdom Viridiplantae; phylum Streptophyta; class Pinopsida; order Cupressales; family Taxaceae; genus Taxus; species Taxus wallichiana. Next base: position 785,913,159 of record CM031243.1, read on the forward strand.
AATTCATAAAATGATTGAGAATTGCAATTCTAAAAATATTTATAAATTGGTGGTGTCAAATCTGAAGGATATCACTGGAATGGATGACTTTTCCATTGCAATTAAATTAGTTTGTGTCGGAACCGATGGTGCAGTTGTAATGTAGGGAACCAAAAATGGTCTATGTGCTAGACTTTAGACAATTATTGCTCCATATATGGTTGTTGTCACTGCATGGCTCACAAAATGAATCTTGCCTACAAAATTGTGAGCACATTTGAAAACATAGCTAAAGTGGAGGAATTGATACATGATATGCATGCCTATTATTCTAGCAATCCGAAGAGATTTTTAGAATTTCAAAAAAATTCTATTGGACTGAAAGAGGAAAAAAACTTCTCAAAGATGTAGATACCATATGGATATCTATGTATGAACCTTCCTATAGAATATTTGATGAATATCCTTCATTGACAGGATTTATGTTGCAATACCACAAGGATGTATATATATCTAAAGATCTATTGTGTCTTCTAACTGACATCGAAACTTTACTCACACTCTGTGGTATTTTTCCCATGTTGAGGGAGCTTAATATTTTAACAAACCATGCACAAGATCAGTCTTTCTACATTACAGACTTCATAAGACTTAGAAGAAGTGTTTTCTGGAGTCTAGAAAGTTTATATATTTCTAATGGAAGTTTTCAGGGTACTTCTTTTGAAAACTGGAATGCATTGATGCAATTTGAAAAATTCCTCATGTTTCTTAAAGTACAATATACATAATCATCTATGTATAATAGGGCATGGAAGAGAGATTCCACACTATATGCTCCAAAAAGAGTTGATATGGCTAACTCAAAAAAAAGAACTATGAGTGACACAAATTTTATATGATGCAGTACTAATGCAAAATAGGAATAAATTGAGAAATATATTTGAATCGTTAGCTAAAGAGATCTGGGAAATATTAAAAAATGATAAAATACTTGATGTAATAGGAATTGTAAATCTACAGTTTTGGAATTTGTCAAGTGTCAAACCATATACATCTATCAATCCTTTATTTTTTAAAAACATGGGTGATCTAACTGATCATTTCTCTAAGACTGAAGAGATAACTGGAGTTTATTTAGAATTTATTTTGAAAAGAAAACTACTTCATTCACAAATCAACGGATTTTGATAATGCTATGATATGACAAGTTCAACTTCTACAAAACCAACATGATTACAGTGCCATGAAAAGGATTTGGAAGGATATCTATTCAAGTAGTATTCTAAGTGAAGATTTGAGAGAGTGTATTAATTTGTATGAGCTCTTCTAAAAATGGAGATTCTGGGTTCTATGGAAGATGAGAGGGTTTTCAATGCACTATCCTTTTTAAAGTCAAAAGTTCAAAATAGATTGGATAGGAATCTAGAAAGTTGTCTCAGATTATATGTATCACATTACTCAGTGGAGTCTTTTCCTTATGATAGAGCACTGGCATTGTGGAATTCACTAGTAGAAAGAAGAGGAGTTAGTAATATTCTTCCTAACCTAGGGGATCGAGACACATCCACATATCATGCTATAGTTGATTTCTAAGACACAAATGAAAGCATTTCTCCAAGACTATTCCAATTCACATAGATTTCATTACAATAATGTTATGTAATAAGTATTGATTTATTTCATACGGAAATTACAACTTTTCCATTGGAACAATGTCATTATATGTTTCAATTATCCCATTTGTGTTTTATATTTGGTTTTCAAATTCAAACTGAAATAAATACATTTGTCTTTTATATCTGTTAATTGATTTATTTTACATCTGCAACAAATCAGAAACATAAATATTTTAAAGAAACAAAATCAAGTAAATTTAAGAAACATTTATGTAAACAATAAAAAAGAAACATAGTTTATATTAACAACATATAGTAACATTGTACAATTCTAATTTCCAAAGTTCTTTTGAAATCGATCTCTCATATGGTGGATTATTTTATGAAAATAATTACAAATTCATAAAGCATTGTCAGCCTATACAATTCCAAAAAGGGGGTTTTCATAACATATCAAAGCTTCCAGAAAAGTTCTGTCATATAAGGACACATTACGAGGTCATCCTCTTTTTGCCTATGATTTAAAATCATAGTTTTCCTTACGTCTGCCACACGGAATAAAAAATAAAAAAGGGTTGGCCACTATCTTTTAATTCCTACACCAGTGTCGGAATTGTTACAACACACCTGTCACATGGTGAACTTTACTAACATATCTTATTTTATGTTGTAGGTGAAGCTTGTTATTTTTCTTGCATTAGAGGTGGAGGAGTTTGTTGCATCTATATAGAGTGATCTGTTATAACTTTTGATGCCTACAGATCTTGTGCTACGGTATTGATATTCTCTAAAATATTCATATCCTCCCTCATTATATCTCCTGTAGATAAAAGTGTTGCATTTGCATCTGTCTTTTCCTTCAGTAAGACTTCTAGATCCATCTTATGCTCCTTTATTATCCTTCTCGAGTGTATTATTTTGTTTATTTATACCAATGCATTTTTCCTTCAATTGTGCAAATGAATTCAAGATTTTTGGACATTCTTCAAATGTGCTTCAGATATAGCTTCTTATTTCTTGAATTTTTCATAGTTTGCCTACAAAACAGAAGATATTAAATTTTTATTCTATTAGATAAAAGAAAAAAATAAATTACAGTGCTTACAATAATAGGATTTTGCATGTAAAACTAAAAGCCCACTCACAACAACTTTTTCTTTTTCAGCATTTGCTATTAAAACATTTGTCTTGTCTTTAGCCCATTTATTGTAGTAAGCATGTGCTTCAACATTGATATTCTCCAACATGCTCAAAGAGCATTATGTCTATATTTTCATCATTTTAATCATTACTATATGAAATAGTCCCTAACTAAGCTTTGTTTAGCAAAACATCATGCCATGCTAGTTGGCTCTCTACAATAGTGAACAATGAATGCCTTTGAGCATGATTATGGTATCATGTATTTATTTCTTTTATCAAAAAAATTTTATCTCCTTTCTCAAGACCGCACCAAAACCACATCGAGACATTACAACCTCTTGAATTGTTTCCCAAAACTATCGATATCAGATTTTCTAATATAAAATGTCTCTTTTCATCATCAATTTGTGGAGAATTACTTGGAGGAGGAGGAGAGTCACTTCCCTATATTACATGCACATTTTTTTGTGGTTGAGGCAGAGTAGATTGAATCATATCGTGGGTGTCAAAATAGTTACCCTTGTTTGCATCTCACTAATTTTGATCCCAAATAATCCTCATCAAGGGTGATGTTGTTGAAAAGCTATGTGGTTGTTATACTTAAAACACCACCTAGTGACAGTCCAGGAAATTATGTGGTAGCAGGATGAATTGTTCCTATTGACTTTGTAGGAAACCTTATATTCTTTCATGCAATTCTTCTTTTTGTTTGGACTGGATGTGTTGGAGGTATTGGTGGCCTCCTTGTAAGTGGAATGTGCCTAGAAGCCATATTACCTACATGAAGCAAACAAAAATTGTTAGAATATTACGGTTGTGCTTTGTAAATGCTAAAAAATTGTAAGGAAACAAAACATGCTAAATATTATACATTACAATATACCTTGCATAGACAGAGACACAATCATGACATTTTGATCTTCAAACCTAGAATGAGTTTGATCTTCATCATCAAACTTAGTAGTTTATGAATACAATAAATGTAGAAAAGAACAGTAGAAATATTAAAATACAAGTAGTACATACATAATATATATTAATTGTTTGAATTAGTTATTTATAAAAAAATATAACTTCATACATGAAGTTAAATGTGATGGTAAACGTGATGCGCATATCGACCCTTGAGGTCGATTTTGATGAGGAGGTCTTACTAGTGTTGATTCTGCTGAATCCATGTCGAATAAGTAGAGAACTCGGGGGATTTACCTCTAGCAATTGCATCCTTATGAGATGTTACATCTATAATATTTCTCTACAAAATAAAAACTTACAATTATTAGCTTATTCAAAAATATTGAATTTTAAATCCTTATAACAAGTAAATAGTAAAAGTAAATGTTATCCAAAATTCACCCTCAAGGTAATTTTGATAACATGCATCAAATTTTTCAGTCCCAAGAAAGTAGATTGATTCAAGGCTTGAAATCATGTTTTTGGGGGCCCCCTCGGTTTCTCTCTAACTCTCTCATCTAAGAAAAAATCCCAACGAGTTAGAAAAATGGAAAAAATACAAAAAATAAGGTTGTAGGATTGTTTTAAAGCATTTCGGGTCTGAAGGGTGTGGATCGTACTAGTGCGGGTTGTACCGAGGTTCGTCATACCAAGCTTGGGGCTGAAATACAAAGAAAATTAGCTAAGTCAGACATTTTTGTCCCAGGCGGTCTGCGGGATAGTTGGGACGTCGGGACACAAAGTATGCGAAAAGGCAAAAGGCGAAATGGACCAAAGCAAGAAAAATCGTCAAGTTTTTGTTTCGTAATGTTTGGGACAGCCGGGAAAAAAGTACGTGTGGGATACGAATCGGCTGATTTTCCACAAGACAGTCTATCGCAGGCGCTTTGGAGATTTTTATGCAGGACAGTCGGGACAAAAAAGTACACGAGACGAGACGAAAAGGTGAAAAGGCCGCAAAGAGAGACAAGGAAGCCCAAATCGGCTGATGCAGGAAAACATGTCTGGGACAGCCGAGACAAAAGTACGCGTGGGACGCGAAAATCCAAAACGGCCGAAGGCAAAGAAGAAAAGTCAACGTTTGACCCGTGAACTTCAAACGGCTATAACTTTTGACTCCGAGCTCCGATTTTCACAAAATTGGACTTTCTGGAATGAGCATGACATCCTGTTATTTTTAATAAGGGTAGATATATTTAAATAAAATAAACATATTCATCTCTGTCGGTTAATGCTCATCCCCGTCAAATGACAGTAAAAACGCTCTGCTAGGACCAAAATAGCTGCCCCACTCGGGGAGGCTATAACTTTTGCATTTCTCAATGAAATCGTACAAAATTGGCACCATTGGAATTTGGCTCGAGCTTGACACAAAGAAATCAAGAAATTCTAGATTTGATGAGAAATCAATCAATTTTTAGAAAACATTGCTAGGTTCATAAACGGTGTTTTATTTGGTGGTTGGGAGTGCAATTAAGAGGCATGGTCATCATTCTTTCTCTGCTGCAGCACCTGGGACAGTATGGGGAGAATTTTTCAAGTAATATATAATCATTTTACTCCATTTAATGCCTCTTACAAGTGGTTGAAGGACAGATTTTGGGATTTCCATTTTCCCTTCTCTTTCTCTTCTCATTTTTCTATAAATTGGAGTGTTGGGCTCATTGTAAAAGGGGTAGTTTTTGTAGCAAAGCTCTGCCAAAATTGCTTTGTGAAGATAATGTGTTGTAGGCCCTTGTTGTGGACTCCTTGCATGGTGATCCAGGCCCTTTTCTTGTAACCGATTGAACTGTGCGTATCAGGAAGTAATAAAATATAAGTTTGTGGATTCATCTTCCCATGCTGTGTTTTCTTGCATTCTTCTTGCCCCTTCATCCTTGATTACAAGATTATTGTGTCTATTATTATGTTCTTGCAGGGATCCATTATCATTTTGTATGTTCAAAATATTGTTGTAAATGCATTTTGTAGATTATGGAGAACTATCATCACCTCTTCTAATGTGCACTTTGCTTCTGTATTTCATGAATTTGAAGACTACTCTCACACCCTCCTTTTCTGGTGTATGACCGCTTTAGTGTAGGCTTCCATTTTATGCACTCTCTCTCCTTGGTTCCTTGGAAAGATAGGTTAGAAAAATTAGCTTACCCCGCATTAGAGTAGATTGTGGCGGAGTAGTTTGGAGCAAAAACTAGCTTTCTCTAGAGGTCTATCTCAAGTAGCAAGTCCCACAACTTGGAGATAGTACCCATGTTATTCAATCATACCGTGAGTTCAAGTATATGCACTTGTGGAAACATAAGGGTGCTGTGATTCGGTGACAATAATAACTATTACCTATTGTTCTTCGAGAGTAAGACCAATCATTTGATCATTGATTGTAGTTGGAATTTTATCTTGTGGAATTTTGTAGTATGCTTCATAATAAAAAGTAAGAATATAATTACAACAAGAAAATACAATACTAGATTTATCAAATTGATTGGCTTTGTAGGCATGGGAGATATCTATTTTTATTCTGTTGGACAAATAACTACACTAATCGAATTGTTTCCCTGCTAGTGTCCGCAATAAATATTGAACTTCCCAATATAGAATGTTTATAGATCTACCTTGTAATACAATCCTGGCCTGAAAAAGTGATGCAACTACAATAAATAATTTTTTTGTAATACCTTGTAGAAGAAGGCCTCTTGATGAATGATTAAGAGGAGCTGCAATAACAGACAAGAAACATTAGAGCCTTGGGTGGTCCAGTAATGTTAAGAAAAAAATCATTTGAAAATAATAAACTTACCATCAACTTGTACATTGTAATGAGACTCCAAAACATTTTGTCTCCATCTATAAGAACAACCTTTGTAGTAACGGTTGGCTTATTTTTGAATCGTAAACTTGTTAACTAATTGACGTCCTTGGGTTGATCGAGAAATAAATTTGATGACATCTCAAATGTACGAGGAGAATGGAAAAATTACCATCACTCTTGTTGTAAGAGGCAAGAAGGTAATCAAGGATTGAAGTATCAATATCGAATTGGGGCATGTCCACAAGCCCGGTAAATTATGAGTTTTCGAGCCAATCCTTTTGTACATCTTTTTCTCTTAGTAGAGCTACAATCTGTGGGCACATGAGGTTTTTGTAGTGAAATTTGGGTGTATGAGTATTAAAACCCTTAAAAAAAGATGCAAAATGAATGGGTCGGACTAACCTCGGATAGCACAATAGTGGGCTTACTAATCTTATCATTGCACTACATTTCAAACCCAAATGTAATTATGGTGTGTCTGTGCATGTCAGGTCCTAAGTGATCTTGTGCCAGTCATACTTTGTGAAGTAGCTAGCAACAATACCTATAGAAAATGTACTAGCACATGTTAATGGAATATAATATAATCCCTCCCCCTATGTTATGTGTTTTGATGAAAAACTCCTAGCCTTGATGCATGGCACTATGTGGATATAAGTGATGTAATGGATGTAACTCTAGATGGAGTGATATTAGTATGTGATGCTAGGACCCTCATTGTGGTCTCATAACTTTATATTTATAGGGTTATCTTGTTTTAATTTCATAATTAACCTGGAAATGGCTAGCAAGGAAGAAGATAAGGATGAAAATGGCTAGAAGAGGCCGAAAAAGAGGTGGGAAAGTAGAACATGGATCAGGGCGCACCATGTGGGACCAGGGTGCATTACTATAGACCTAGGCACCCTAGTTTAGGCTAAAATGATGGGAAAATTATGAAATAGGTGGGCATACATAGGAAAATACATGGGAATGAAAAAATTAAAGGTATAAATACGATGGCCAAAAGGTGGTATTAATTAGTACTTTCTCCACTTGAGAACCCTCCAAATAGTAGTATACTTGAATGGGAAAAATAATTCCTCAATCGTATGATTTTTTGACTGCACATAAACCCTCCATCATTTCTTAGTTGTGTAATTTATTTATTAGATAAATCATTAATTTTAATCAAATGAAAAACTACTACAACATTATTGGCATGCCCAAAGTGGGACCACCCTTTAGGTGATCCTTTCTTTTTATTTCCTTGATTTTTTTGTCTTGTACTAATACTACAACGCGAGGCCCGCTTCTTCCTTTCTCATGTTGATATGAATATTGGAATGCTCATCGATAAATTTCAAATAAAAAGGAAATTTTATATCTAGGTTTTCCTATATTTCCTTATTTTATCCTTTCGCATTGTATTTCACTTTCATGCATGTGTTTTCATCGAAAAATCACACTTCAAATTTTATTTTTTTAAATTATTTTCTACATCCTACTTTCTCACGTAGTATAAGTAGGAGGTTAACTTATTGCATCTAACAATATCCTCAGACACAACCTAAAAATCACACAAATTAAATCACACATCTAAACATCTCCTTACCCTGTTGAATGATTGGGATTTCATTACCCAACATGAAGCCTCCCGAGACTTCCCTAGCCAAAAATATCGTGAAACAAAACATAGACTACCTTCTCCTAGATACCAATTTTCCCTCGGTATATATCCACTTGACTAGTCACAAAACCACCTATTTCTCCTTTAGAGGCCTATGCACCTCGATCTAGACACATTTATGCATTTCTACTTCATAGAACCCCTAAAATATCTCAATCCTATCTAACCATTCAATTGGAAAATTCTATTCACTTGCATCTTCTCATATAAATATTATCCCTACTTCAATAGGTGTTACCAATGGAATGGCTATTTAATCATCCAAATCCACCCACATTCACCCTTCCCATGTCCCTAAAAAAATTCAATATTTCTATCCAAATGAAAGAATCCTATCTAACATCCCCTTTGGATTTGACACACAAACCCTCTTTACATCTTTATCCATCCACTCCTTGTGTTGTATAACCAAGACTATCTGACACATATCCTACACCCACACCCATACCAGTCACATCCATCACTACTATTGCACAAACACCTACAATGATTGATACCTCATTCATGATTTCTTATATCCCCCTCTATGACTAATTTCACCATATAATCATCTATCGATTATGTCAATCAAAGTGAATCTTACTTAAGCCCCATCAACTTACATCAATGAAATCCATGCTATGTCTCTCATGGCTATCCAACAATCACCATTTTTTTATGTTTTTATTCCATATATCTCTCAAGAGATTCAACCATCCTACTATTCCACTACTTTTCAAAATTATACAATCCCTGACCAATTAAATATCCACCTCTCGTATATTTTGAAAATTCTTTCCAAATCCACCATCAATGAGATACATATTTACCTTTCACACATCATAGATTCAATCCTTATTCAAACAACATGATACATCAATACCTTCATCCTTACCTATCCCATCTAACTCACCATCAGTCCCTATCTCATAAATTATGCCTATGACTTCTTTATTGCCTACCCCTAAATCTATACCAATCAAATTAATGATTATCACACCTATACCATTGAGTTCTACAACTTGTTCCACATCTACATCTATCCTTACCTTTACCACAGCCACATCGAATTTGACTATACCAACATCTCCACTAAACACATCCATCACTACCTCACATACATCCCTTTCTATCCTAATTACATCCACATCTACTACATCAACAATCCCACTTAAAACTACCTCGGCGGTTTCATCACATGCACCCAAATTTTTACCTATGAAAACACCGCCTATCTCATCCCAATATCCTATATTTAATACTAAAACATCAACCATATACATGTCTATAACTACTACTTCATCAATCACATATCCTCCATTTTCGAACACATCAACGACACCTCTTGATAAATTCATGGAGTAGACACATCTACCTAAGACAAACACAATGGGGATTCATTCTCCCTCTACACATTTAACTGTTTCTACATCAACCAATCAAAAACCTACCCTTACACCTTGAATCCTCCAGTTGAGATTATTGTCATCCCTACCAAGGGTAAATCTTATTAATTAAAATATAGGACTCATGGTAAAAATCCCCAAAAGTCTCATGTTCATCCTTGTAATAAGTAAGGTATTCACTCTTCTTAGCAATCTAATGTTACAACATCTATTTTAGGATCATTCCCTCCATCTAAGACATCTCCCAATAATAAATCCGAGTAAAAAACATCATATCTTCCTCTCAAATTTGATTCTTATTTCAAGACATCTAATTTACCCATCCAATATACATCCACTCCTACTTCTAAATCAAAATCCAAATATCCTACCAAAACTCACAAGAGCCACCTTCCTCCTAACACTTCTATAGAATATTACAAAAATATCCTTAGACATTTAATCCAAACATATTCCATCACACTTCCTCCCATCAAAGCATTTAATCAACACGGTAAAAGCCATCATGGTTCAACCCCAATTACATTTGTGTTTATCATTGTACCCGGGTCATGACACTAAGCATTGTAAGGACCTCCAAACTGTCATCAACGATCTTATTGAGAATAATCTCTCTTGCAAGAAGATCTTCCTTCTCCATCAACCATCACCAATGTAATTTTTCCACTTTTATTCATTGAATATCCTCCTTAATACACACCATCCCTTGATATTTCTCTTACACATGGAATTCCTTGTAACTTGAAGGTATTGTCTTATTCATTTGTACTATTTACCTTGTCAATTATCCCTATGGTCCCCATCCATCTATCCAATCAAATATAAATTTATAATCAACAATCCCATATAACCCTCTTTTTCATACACACGCTCATCCCCATCAAAATCACCCAAATGTGACATAGTCTCTTCCGTTGGGGGACTACTCTCCCTTCATTTTTATCCTCTCATCCATGCATCCTATCGACACCAATACATCTTCATATCTTTCCATACAACTCCCTTGATTCTAGGGGACTTCCATTTCGACCTTTCTTTATTTGATCTCATCCAATCTTAAATCCGAATAGATTTTGTCAAATATTCATCTCATTTTAAGTCTAATTTTGTGGCCACAATCATCCCTCTCTTGGTGGAGCATTTATTTTTATTTTAAATCCCACTATTGTGGTGATATTTTTCCTTCCATTGAGGGACCATTTCATCTCGTAAAATTCCGTGTTTGTAGCCATATTTGTTCCTCCCTTGGGGGCACCATAATTATCAAAGTACACTTTGTGTCCATACTTGTGCTTCCTTTAGGGCACCATATTTTCATCTTTTCATTCAAATTCTACCTTTTTGGACATGTTTGTCCCTCTTTTAGGAGCACCATATTTTCATCCTAAGCCCACTTCTGTGGCCATTTTTTTGTCTCACTAGTACACTTATTTTCTCTCGAGTTCCTTACTTTTGAAAGATAGCACATAGTTTCAATGTTATCTATCTAACGATGTCTTATGCTATATTTTACCCATCTAAAATCCATCGTTTTTGTAATTTTTTCCATCCCTTAGAGGACCACTCATTTTTTTATCACAAGAACACTCTTGAGGCAATCTACTCATCTCATTAGGGACTCATATTTTTTATTCCTTAAGGGTAACACATAATTTCATCTTCGTTGATCTATCTCATCATATCCCATCCAATTAAGATATCATCATATCTTGAATGTGAATTTAATGAAGAAATTGTGTGGAAATTTTTCCCTTGTTTGGTGGTAAACTAGAATTTGAACCTCTTAACGCATTTCACTTACGACAATTATACTCTTAGCATGTTTAACGGTGATATTAGTCACATATTTAGATCATTCCTCCATTTTATCCCCTTCCATATCTCATTGTGATGATTTGGAATTATGTGGTCTTACGTCACTTCCTACATATGACCTTAAATGCGGGCATGATGACCCTACCCATAACATTTTCCTTATGGATAGGTTCTCCCTTTTGGTGAGAACTCCACAATCATTACATCCATCACCCTATTGTTCACCTATTGGAAACATGCAAAGGGTCTAGGGGTGTTTCTTGTACATTCATTATCCCTCTTCGGTTGTCTACTTAGCTAGACCCAACTCTCCCCATGTAAAAATAAATAATTCATGGATGCTCTTCTCAAAAATAAAAGTTATCAAAAAAAAAATGATCCCTCGAAGGAGAGTTGTTCATGCAAGAAATAAAAAAAAAAAAAAAAAAGCATGCAAATCAAAATCAAAGTCTAAATAAAATAAATAGACTAATCCCTCGAAAGACATCTATCATATTATTCTTGCCATCTAGATATTGTATAAAGTAGACCATACCCTTGAAGGATGGCTACTCCTCATGGCATTTGAAGGTTTCCGCATTGATCATCCTTCCATTTTATGAGCATCCTAAGAAAGCTTCATGTATTCCTCAATTTTCTCTTTTCCCTTCAGAGCTAGGGCATAGTTTTTAGAACACCACTTTTGGAGATCCATCTTCCCACATGCATGTTTCATCTCAAACCTATTTTTCATGTCAACACTACGTTTATGATTTCATTTCCTTCATTATCCTTAGGATATTTGGTATCACCAACTGCCGTTGGTTACATACTAACATTTTGTTTTATCGCATGTGCCTTGCGTTACACGGATCCTCTTCTTTTTACCTCCAATATAGTTGGAAGCATATTTTTCTCATACATTTCCTCGATATGACATATTATCATCCATACCCATAGATCGCCAATATTAAATCCACATCTTATCCTACACCTCATCCAATATTATTCAATCCTTTGAACATTCAAGTCCTCCTTCAAGGCCATATTTATTCCCCACGGGCATTTTGCTCAATACTTGATTTCTTTCTTTGCCTTCATATCCTTATATACATTTTTTCCTCTGGGAATTTTATTCCAATCTCCCCTTGGAATCCACATCTGTGGCCATATTCTTTAACATCCAATTCCATTCAATATACACTAAAAGTCCACATCCGTGGCCATATTTATTTTCCCTTTGAGAAGTTTAATTCTACATTTGAATCATTAATTTATACAAAGTCCTACTAGGCCATACTTATTCCTCCTTTGGAATTTTATGTTACAATCTTATCTAATTTGTGCACAAATTCCACATTGTGTAAATATTTCTCTCCCCTTTGGGGAATATTATTTTATCACCTACATTTTAAATTTTCATTCTCAGTCATTTTTGTCTCTTGTGTTGGTGAACCATAACTTTTCATCCTTGTCCCTTATAGACACACACCTTTTCACTTGATTCCTTGTGTATGAAGGATTTCACATACCTTTCACATTTAGATGTGCATAATTTGATGTTTGTCTATGACCCGTTGATCATATCAACTTGCATCCATACTCAATGATCTTCACCCACTCACGTGCCATATTGAGACCGCAATTGTTGTCTACCGATGTGATAATGGAGTCATCGCTATATTTTTAAATTTTTATTGAGATCCTTTTATTTTATAGTGCATCTTCCTTTGGTTATACTCTCATCCATTTTTGTTACCCACCTACTCTTTATCATCTACTTTTTTTCAAATGCTTCATTGATTTCCCTTGGTGTCATCAATCCCCATTTAAAGGGAAGCTCATCATCTACCTTTCATCAATCCTCATCAAAACTCTCATCTTTTTTGTCTTATAGTTTTCCAGCGCAAACCACTCAACAAAAAGGGAAAAAATGTAGACATCTAAATTTGGTATCTATACCCTTAACTGCTCATGTGTGAGGATCTCTGGATGGTAGAAGTGATCGAAGTAGAAAAAATTGACGTAGAAAATGTCCTAATTTCCATCTTCCGAACTAAATATTGGACTCTCCATTTTGATGGAGAAAGATTTCGTTATGGGACCTGGGGCGGTGTGATCTTTAATTCTCCGAGGGAAAGATCCTACCATTCACCTTTAAACTAAATTTTGAATGTACAAACAATAGCACAGTATGAAGCCCTCCTCCTTGGCCTCATCATAGCTAAAAGGCTCGGTGTTAACAATATCAGGGTGTTAGGAGACTCTCAATTAGTAGCGAACCAAGTCTCTGAGGTGTATGAAACTAGAGCTGAACACTTACAGCTCTACAAAACAGCGGTATTAACTTTGAGCAAAGAATTCGACTTCATATCCATTGAAGCAATCCTACGAGAACAAAATATTCTTGCAGATTCTATAGCAACCTCAACGTCACGCTTCACCCCAAACAGTGAGTTAGAAGATACCCGTTTCATGGTATCCCTTCGTACTAAACCATTAGTGAAAACAATGTCAAACCCTCTTTTAACAAATATAGCTGAGAACAATTCTATTATCCTAGACCACGTTGATAGTGATAGAGCCACTCTAGATTACTTAAATGCCTATGCAACGTTACATCTCACCCATCACGAGGTAGATTCATCCTTAATCCGACATTCATCTTCCTACTTTGGAAATCCCATGATAGAGCTTCCCCCACAAAAGGAACTCAACATGTACATAGTAGAGAATGGAGATGATATGGGATTACCTCCAGCCCTGCCTAAGTTTGAAGAAGGTAACGCTTCTTTAATCAAAGAAACAATTGATATTAACATTGGAATGGAGGAAGACCCAAGGATATTGAAACTAGGATCTTTGTTAACTCCAGAAGAAATAGAAATACACACTCAAATCCTCAAAGAACATCAGAAGGATTTCACATTTAATTATAATGAAATGATAGGGTTTTACCACACATCGTGGTACATAATCTCATCACTAAATCAGATGCAAAGCAAGTTAAACAAAAATTGAGACCAATGAAACCCAAGGTAGCTCTCATGGTAAAAGAAGAAGTAATGAAACTCCTCCAAGTAGGGTTCATCAAACCAGTCAATTATTCTCAATGGATATCTAATATCATTCCCATTCTCAAAAATAATGGGAAGATACATATTTGCATAGATTTATGAGATATTAACAAAGTATGCACCAAGGAAGAATTTCCATTACCATCCATTGATGTCATCGTTGAAGCAACAACTAGCTTTGAGCTTTTGTCTCTCATGGATGGATTCTCAGGATACAATCAAATTAGAATATTCGAACAAGACCAAGCCAAAACCATGTTTATAACTCCTTTGGGAACCTATTGCTATGTTGTTATGCCATTCGGTCTCAAGAACGCTGGCACCACATACCAGCGGGAAATGACATACATATTTCATGATCTTATTCACAAGATCATGGAATCCTACATAGATGACTTGTTGGACAAGGGTAGAAAGCTGTGATCACCTGGAAGTGCTCTGTATCATTCTTTCACGTTTGATAGAATACGGAGTCACACTAAACCTAGAAAAATGTGTATTTGGTGTGACAGGAGGGAAGCTCCTAGGTTACATTATATCGTCACGAGGGATCGACGTAGACCCAGTTAAAATCCATGTTGTTCTTGAAATGATCCCACCATCGGATGAATCTAGAATCAGGTCGTTTCTTGGGAAACTCGGTGCCATCCAAAGATTCATCCCAGACTTAAGCTTTGCCATTAATCCAATCAACAATCTACTCAAGAAAGAGTACAACACCGATTAGACCAAAGACTACAAGGAGGCTTTCAAAGTAGTTAAGTGTTTCCTGTTGTCACCACCCATGCTAATGCCACCTAAACCAGATCACCCTTTAATCTTATATTCACGAGCTACCAATGTCTCGCTAGCCTGCATGCTGGCTCAAGAAGACAATGACATGAGAGAACACGTAATTTATTTTATAAGATGTAAATTACTCGATTATGAAACATGCTATACCCAAGTAGAATGAGAATGCCTTTCCATAGTCTTTGCAACCAAACACTTAAGACATTACATGATAAATCAAGAAACGAGGGTCATTGTAAAAAACAAACCATTTACGAACCTTTCTCATGCAAGGGTCCTTGTCTAAAAAGGTTTGATGCTTTATGACCTTAATGGGTGAGTTTGAATTAAATTTTGTAAATCAAAAGTCTCGTTAAGGGAAAATCACAGTAGATTGGTTAGCTGACAACCCATTAGACGGAGGTGATCTAGTTGATTTGGACTTTCCCGATGAATGCATATATTACGTCAAAACTAGAGCTCCCATATCTTAATGTCCTTGGTATACTGATATTATTAATTATATCATGGCCATGCATACCCACCAGTGCGCTACACTGCAATAGAGAAGACGATTACGCATTATCGTAGCTAAATGCGTTATTATAGAACAAGTTCTCTATCGTAAGGATTTCGATGGAATGCTTCTAAGGTGTGTTGACACAGAAGAATCCAAGAAGATTCTCCACAAATCTCATAGTGGAATATGTGGAGGCCACTTCGGTGGTCATGCCACTACCCACAAAATACATCGGATGGGCTATTTTTGGCCCACTCTAGAACATGACGTAGTAGAGTTTGTACGCAGGTGTCATAAATGCCAAGAATTCTCCCACGAGATTCACATGCCGACACAAGCTCTACAACCAATCGCTACTCCATGGCCCTTTTCTACGTGGGGCTAGATTTGATAGGGAAATTCTCTCCCTCATCTACAAATGGCCATAACTTCATAATCACGGCCATCGAGTATTTTACCAAATGGGTAGAGGCTATGCCTCTCACCACTGTACTAGGTTCCATGATCACCAAGTTCATTTTGAACTAGATCATTTACTGTGTACAAGTGTCCCACAAACCATTACCATAGATAATGGGACTTCTTTTAAGAATGACGAGGTACATGAGTTGTGCAATAAATTTTAGAAAAACCATCATACTGACCTCCTTGTATTACCCTCAAGCCAATGAGATAGTCAAGCAACAAACAAAACATTGAAAGCCATTGTCCTTAAAATAGTAAAAGAAAACAAAAAATATTTGCATTTAAAGCTATACCTGGCCTTGTGGGCCCACCAAACCTCAATAAGAACACCAACAGAGCAACTCCTTTCTCGCTAGTATTGGAGCGGAAGCATTCTCCCACTTGAGGTTGAAATACCCAGTCTTTGCATCTCATTACAAGGATTCGGATGAAGAAGCTTATAGAGAAGAACGTCTCTCTCAACTAGAAAGCCTAGATGAGGTCAGGCTATAAGTTTGAACAACGACACGAGATTCTATGCTGATCGGATGTTCCAGTAGAAGATAACAAGAACGTCTATGAACGAGACGTCTACGAAAGGTGATCTAATTCTAAGACTAGATAGTCGATCGATAAAAATATCGGTGAAGGGAGGAAATTCTGGCCCAAATTGTTGGGCCCATAATGAGTCATGAAGGACTATGGAAATGGTGCATATCTCTTATGCACACTAGAGGGTGAGGAATTTGGTGAAACTGTCAATTCCCTACACCTTAAATGATTCTATGCATAAGTGACCAGCACTATCTATATAATTATATCTATATTGCATCTTCATGTAGTTAGGTTCATTTCATTTGCTTGTTTCATACAAATCTTGTGATCAAGGAACTTATTCCCAAAGCAATTCATTACAAACTTCTGATGATATTGACATTAGCTTTCAAAACATACTTCTTCATTTTCATAACATCATCACCATTTTAGAATCATTTCATCCATACAAAGCTAGATATGAAAAAGTCTTAACGGTAACCATACCAAGGTCTGCATGCTTGTTCTCTCTTTTGGTTTCTCCCTAGGATAGGTGTCTTGCCTATGGTCTGTTCTAGAAACTTCATTGTGTCACATCTATCCCGTATGCATATCTCTTTGGAAGTAACAACATAATGACATTTTGCTCAAATAAACAAGTCAAATATAGATCAAACAGAAAATTTTATTTTTACACATTTCCTTGCCCTACCCATCTTTAGTGATGAGCTTGCATCTCTTACTAGTGATGTAGGGTTAAGAAAGGATGGGAATGCCCTTACTCACCTGTACCTTGTCCATGGTGATAAACCCACGATTCTTAATAGTAGCATGGGGCAAGGTGTAGGGGTCCTCTTTATAAATAAACGTTGAAGGTCATCAACAAACAATTCAAATGAACCTTTGAAATATTGAGTCAAAAACAAATGAATAGATGTCTAAAATTCCAAGAGAACTCAAAACCCCAAAACCAGATTTTGTCTACCATGTGGCCATCTACGAGATCTAAGTCTAGATAAATCACGAAGCAAGTAGCATTCTAAAACTATGGAGTCACTTGAGTAGAGTAGGTTTGTAGCATCCTAATTTGGTTCCGCCAAATCTTTTCTATCTCTCATCACTACCATTCAACAAATTTCATAACTTGTGCCATTTCTATCTCTCGATGATGAGCCCTCACATCTTACTAGTTGCATGGAGTTAGGAGTGGGGCAAGTTCATCTACTCATCATACCGGTTTATCATCTCATTTTCTCAAAACAAAAATGAAGTACCAAAAATTGCTTATGGAAACTAGAGTTCAAAATCACATTGTGTCTACATTATCATATATCAGCATCACAAAATACAAAAATAAAATGAGCATTTGTATCATTTTTCCTCCATTGCATACATTCTGAAAAGCATATAAAAACAACATTGTAATTTACATACAAAATTAAATCACAAGAACATTGATACAAAGAGTCTAAACCAAGAAGAATGTCTATATATATAATCATAGTTTCCTATACAATGCCATCATGCGCCAAACATGGTCAAAATTCTCAAAGAGCTAGGGAAATAAAAATACATCATATGAATGATCTACAAGAGCTAATGGTTTCTCAACCCCTATGAGATCCCCTGCGAAGGTGCATGCCCTCATCTAGGACTCCGGGTGTGCCGGCGCTCCGAGTGCACGAGAGGGCTCACGATCCCGAGGAGAAGCTGGAGTCTTGCCATGAGAGTGATCCTCATCGGGCGCTATATCTTGTCGCGTATACTACCAACTTGGTACGGAGGGTAGACACCATCCTGGCCATATGCCAAATAGGGGAAAAAATGTCGGTATGCCTACCAACTGCTGTAGGATCCCTGCATCCATGGATAGCTCCGCATGGGTCTTCTCCATAGGGATCATTAGGGTATCAGTGCATACCCGGTGAATCAAGTCTCACCACTCATCAGCAGTCTCTGCAAGCAAAGGAGAAAAACCCGATTAGAAATAGTCAAAAGATAGAAACAAATATAAACGAAAGGAGAGATAGCAACTAAGAAAAATTCTAACTAGAAACAAACATTAGAAGGAAGGATGATAACTCACTCGGATCTCTGGGCCTCCAAGATGGATCTCTAGGGTCGGCACATACCATGATGCTACTACCGATCGGTGTGCTCCTCCTGTTCTTGGGGCTACATAATGTCTGCTACGGACTCATCCTCTCCACCCAATCCCTGAGAGAGTGGCTCCTCTGAAGCTACAGTCACCCTCTCTGCACTCTGCTCCGCCCTCTCTACCTATAAAATTTCCCGAGTATCATGTCACTCGGGATCGCCTGTCCTCCTCTCCAACCGATCAATGACCTCAGCCTTAGTTTCCTCCTCTGTCTCTCCCCTATGAATTCCTTGGACTCGAGTCTATGTCAGATAGGGTCATCACTGTTGTGGGCGAGACCGGTAGTAATTGAACCTAGGGTTCTTGAGGAGCACCGGCTCTCCCTCGAGCTCGTACTACCCTCCTCCTAGCTGTGCAATGGGGACACCAGAGTAAAGCTGTCCAACCCCGGCCTAGGACCTCCTCAGCCTCCCGAACTGATATATATACCGGTACAACTGTGGGAATCATACCCACGTATGGAAGGCCAAACTGTTGGGGCACTCGACCAAACAGATATATCTCCACCCTCCCCATCTTATCAACAAACTAACTGTGGTGGAGTAAGAAATAAAAGTAAGAGCCTCCTTGCCCCATAAACCTGCCATGGCACGATAAGGTATGGCCTCCTGTCATCATGGTGGGGAGGTAACTTGCTGGTGAGGTGCTCGATCACGACATGTCTCGTCCATCCGGCTGCCCTCATAGCTCCGGGATCTGCCACCTCTACACCTCTCCCTTAAGGGATTAAACACTCATAGACCCAGCTCATAACCAGGGTCGGATGGCTCAATGACTGCCCTTGTAAATGGACCACCCGGTACAAATCATGATAGGTGGTCCCAAGAATGTCGGCTCCCCAGGCGTAAATCCGGCCATGTCCCTAAATCTGTGTAATGATGGGGGACCAGCAATATAGTAAGGTGTCTCCTCCCTTGTCCCAAATCAATATTGAGGCAAGGATCCCCATAATGGCCTGAAAAATCAAGGGGATAGGTAGGCTAGGAATAGATTAGACTCTCACCACCTTCTTCAAACCGGTGGACATAACTACATCTCCCATGTATGAGGCCCACTGTGCTATTTGAGCCCATGACCATGTTATCTCAAGAGTAATCCATCTCCGATAATCGGGACCCCCAGGATATGGTAAATGTCCTCTAAAGTAATGGTCCACTCACCTCGGACCCACAGTAATCGAGAAAGTGTTTCGATCTGCATCCTAATATGAAAATAAGTCACAAAGTATGTGACTAGATAATGCAACATGCGGGACCCGTGAAATACGTAATATACCGGCATCGAAGAGTGTCTGCTCATCCTTAAAAAGGGCATCGAATACGCGTAAGTCAATCACACACTCTCTCTCGGCTCCATCTCGATATACTCCTCCTTCACCCGCATACACGTGAAAACACACGAAACAGAGTAAGTTAGTATCCAAATGACATTAAAAAAATCATGAAAACATATAAGAATGCTAGAAATGCAAAAACAAATTTAAATAAGTGTTGTTTATTCATTCTGTGAAGAACCACCGCCCTAAGTAGGGTGGTGGTTCCTAATCGCCGCCTTAAAGGTGGCGGTCTTGTAACCACCACCTTGATTAGGGTGGTGGTTGTGTAACCACTGCCCTGCTCAGGGCGGATTTCATGTCCCGAAAACCCATGCGGGTCATGTGCCCTAAAAACACCTAAAAATGCAAAATAAAGACTATTTTGATTAAAACAAAGCCTACCCAGTACGCACCCCCCTAGATAGACCTATTAAAACTAACATTTTCAAAAATAATCCCCCCATGACAAAGTTTTCGTCATTTTAACATTTTGGGGATAAAAATGATAAATCGAGAAAAACTAACCTGTGATCTCATGGGTCAGTGTTTCACTCATGGAGGCATGATCACGATCTTTTCTGAACATTTTGACTATACTCACATGAGAAACCATCACCGTGGGTCCCAGAGCTCAAAATCAACCAAATCAACACGTGCAAATGAATAGGAAAATGGGCCCACTTTTACATATATAGCAACCTGACCTATTTTGAATGCCCTTTTTGTAGGTTTGGAGCACCGACGGAGGTAAGTTCTTATCCCCACACAAATGGTATGTCCTCATTTCATATTATTTTAGTATTTATTTTTCGATCTATTTTGTCTATCTGCACTTGAGTCCTCTTTTCATTTTGCAGGTGGCGGGAATTTTGGATGGTGTCATTCGACACACGGACGTATCAGGTATAACTTCTAACTTCCCATTTTTGGGACCACCATACTCGGATCCACCGTTTTACGCCTCTTCATGGCTAAAACATTTCTCGAGGGGGCAATATGTATGTACCCAAAATTATAGGGTACTGCACCACCGGAACAATGTTACACGTGCCCCAATGATGATACAGGTCTCCTCACAAGGTGTTCGAGATCTAGAAACCAAGTATACATTAACATCCCATATACCCCACTTAGCCCATGTGCTTTTATTTTTCCTTACCCCTCCTTTTCTTTTCTTTTCGGTCTTCAGTGATGAAACAACTACCCCGCTCAGGGTAGCATTCCTTCACGTGTTTTCCATAATTATCTTTTAATGGGAATCATGTAAATTTCAACGTTTACCAGCTTTTTTCACCGCCTTTGCTTGTATTTATGATTTTGGTTCCCTAGAATAGTGTTTTGGCATTGTTTATGGTTTAAGAGATCAATTTGGTTTTCACCTTTGGGTAAATGGGATTCTATAAAATCGCTGGCTTGTGCTCAAGAAAATGGCCCCTCAAATTTACCTCTTAATTTTTCATTTCAATAGCTTATCCTTTCAATTTTGTTTAGGATTCATAGTTTCATTTGTTGTATGCATGGTAGTGTTGTTTAGCTGTTAGAAAGCCACATATTCTCCTTGTGCAAGTGTTGTTATTATTTCATCCCATCAATTGGAGTAGGATAGTTTGATTTTTAAGAGGAAGCCATTAAAGTTGCAGGTTCTTCTCGTCGAATAGGATAGTTTCAGGTTCTAGACGTTTTATGTTGCATGACTTGCAATAAATCCTACTAGGAATTGCATAAGCCAAGATCTGTTCTCTTGTGCTATCCCTCTCCTACTCGCATTATATTCAGTTTACATCCTAAGATGCCTTTGTTCCAATATCTACTTCTGTTGATGCTAGCATTACACGCTTTTCCGGATCCATGTGAGCACAAAGGAATGAGGACATCACACTAAGGGGACAAGGCCACACACCATTGGATATCACCACTGTTCTACAAAATCCAGGTTCAAGCTTTCAAAAGTTGTACTTAAAACATATCAAATAGAGTAGCCAATCATTTCATTTTAGTTAATTTTACTTACGATATTGCCAGGGAAGCTGTGGGGATTGATAGTTTCTGAGAAACTATGATTCACTCCTCACTCCTGAGGTAGGATCAAGAGTCTTTCAAATAGATTAGATCAATTATCTGGTTACTTAAAATAGATTCACAACTACACAAATAAGTAGTTATACTCTGCTACTTTGTTTGTTTTAATTTTTTTATTAGTTTAGTTGTCAATTTCTAAATGTATTAGATAATTGCTCTTTTAAATTCTATTTAGTAGCTTATCAAAATTGTCAGATTTAGAAATATACATAGATATATCTTGCGTAGTCAGTTTATTCTTCATTAATTATCTTTACATTATTTCCTTTTAGATGACAATCATGAGACCTAAGGAAGCCTAGAGAATACATATTTGAGCCTATCGTGCCTCAACCCAATCTTGTCACAACAATAACCGATATAGACCAGAATCTTAGAATCCAAGTCTTCCAAACAACAACAGCAGATCAGATCAGATCACGTTAAGAGGTTAAACATAGAAGGCGACCAAGCACACATATTCTAGTCAAACCAGCCAAACTACAAGGTTACCTTAGATAAACATCCGCATGACTATAGAAGGGCTTGAAAGAGAGAAAACATTTAGTTGTGACCCTTTGGTCCCACATCCGGATGCACAGGAGATACTCTCACCGATATAGACAATAACTTAATAATTCAAAGTTGCAAGAATGCTGTAAGATACTCAAAAGATTGCCTGCATACTATTAATTACGAACATAGAAGTTTGAAAAGGCATATGACTATTGCATACTAGGGATTAGGGACTTATTAGCACATGACCATAGGAGGTCCACAACAACCACGAATCTACGGTTGTGATCCACAAATCCCACAACCCAATGAGTCCACAAGTCAATCCAACGTTGATGCTAGCTTATGCACATTAGTATTTAGATCCACTCCACTTCCACCTATCATAATCACATAGTTATCCTTGTTGGATATAGTAGCTAACAAAGCTAAGGATTTCTAGACTAGATCGAGAATCACCCGTAGAGTCCACTATATCCATCATCCATCCTATGACCCTATCTGGAGATATACACGAAACAATCCCAGGTCATTTTCCTCGTATCCCACAACCTATAGATCGGATCACGCCAGAGCTCGATATTGATTGGAGCCTTCGAGCAGTCATCCTCGCTGACCGATCTATCATGCCAGTTCAGGTTAGGAGGGCCTTCTTTTCCTTAGATTCGTAGATTCCATTAGTGCGTGTTAAAGATATAAGATTTCCTAACTAGTTTACCCATACCCCACGTATAATCCATCCCCACCGGCTGTCTCGGCACAACCTCGGGAGGTGAGGTGCAAGGAAGAGTTACTTTTAGATTCCCATGCTCGCTTGTCACTTTTCCATCGTACAATACCCTCTAATATTTTTGTGAAATCCATTGACAAGCCAAGTGTAATGTAGGGAGGAAAGTATACAAGTTTTACATCTTGTAAAATTGTTACATTTGGAAAAACATGTAATGTTACCTCTAAATCCTTGATCAAACCAATCAATTTTTCTATTGTCCCACCAAGATAAAATATGAATTTTGTATTTGGCTCATGATTTTGGCTAAATTTATCTATTATGGCCTTTGGCATGACAGTACTACTTGCTCCATTGTCCAACATGAAGTTGTGGACTAAATGATCTCTAATAATGAGTGATAGGTAAAAGCGAGGTGGCTTTGTAACATATGCAACATTCACTAAATTCTGCACATCCATTTTACCTCTTTCATTCTTTATTGGTGTATGTTTTTAAGAACCATATAAGCTTTATTTTGTTCCCTTTGAACTGATTTAGAAGACAACCGCAAATTGGCAAGTTCCTTAGCAAGAAAATCATGATGTGTTGGAATATTTAAATCATCCCACAAATAAATATTAACATTACTCTTTTTATACATTCAACAATATTTAAGGAACATACAATATTCTTATAATGGGAAGATTCTACTTTTATAGTCTTAGAAATATGTTGAACAAAAACACTCCCTATATATTGGTTCTTAGGTGCTTCCTTCTCCTTCTCGAGGTTTACTAGAACCGATAGTACTTTTATCTTGAATAGGAGGGAAATTTGAACCACTTTCCTTATTTTGTTCTTATTCAAGAACCCTCTTTTTAGATCTCGTCAAAATTGCACAATGTCTATCTTCCTCATAGTTGACAATTTATTTCTCTAGATTTCTTTGACTAGGAGTTTCTTCTTTTCCACACTCCATATGAGGCATGTGAGATGTTTTGATTAATGTTGGGAAACAAGGCTTAAGTTCAAGTTAGAATTTGGACATGAAATATGAGGATGCGGTTAACTATAAGGGAAACACCATTACGATTCTTGAGCCATATTGATTGGTACAAGGGTATTAGAGGAAGAAGGGCCTTTAGAATCAACTAGTTTGGGTTGGTAACGAGTTTTACAATTTTGATTTTTATAATAAGGGGGTATAACACCTTAATAAGATGTTTGGTAAGGCCTCTTAGGCTGATTTATTTTATTTTTCATTGTTTCTAACTCATTTCCAAATCATTGTAAGATTTGTTTTATTTTAGTTAAGTCATTTGGATGAACAAAAACATTAGGTTCTATCTTTTCTAGATGTGGTAGAATAGGAGCAAGATTTGTAATTATAGGTATTGAGGTCCTTAGGTATAATTCGCTAGCTTGAAAGATAATTTTTCATCTTTAATGGCTATGTCATAGGCTAAACTAAGCATGGAACTACCCATTTACTATATCATTGTTGTAAAAGCTTCTTTGTTGAGAGCTATTGGTTAGTAAAGCAAAGCATGATCAGATAAGCGCTTGACATTTTGCGGAAAGATTCTATCCCATGTTCTAGCAAAGAAAATAAAGTTGAAATTTTCCATAAATTCATGTGGGGATATTTGTATTGTAGTAAATTATTCTACCAAAGTGACAAGTTGTTTGATTTATCTTCAAACTCTATATAGAAGGAAGTTCCTAATATGTCCCATGTGGTAATGCTTTCTTTGGCCAAAATTCTATACCAAACAAGGGCTCGTCACTTAAAATATGTTGCAAATAACCTTAAAGACACATTCTCTTGGGTTATGTTATACGTAACGTAAATTTTGTAAGTCTATAACATCCTCAATAGGGGTTATTTGGCTTTCTCTAGTAAAACAAGGAAAAAATTCAAGGGTAGCTGATGGTATAGGATCAAGTTGAGCTAGAACCAAGGGGCTCCCACAAGTTAAAGTTAAAAGAGGCATACTCCATTGGGCACCCATTTGAGATATGGGAATCTAAATCATAAAATTGGAGCAACAATAAAAAAGTTATTCGATATAAGGAGCAATATTTTGAAATCTTGATCTCTAGAATGAGTTAAGAGGTAATTGAAAGAATTTAGATGGAATACCTCTAACTGAAGACCTTTTATCACCTTAGGAATGAAACATGCAATAATGGTTTGAAATCAACTTTTTGGAGTCAACAATATGTATTTTATTTGAATCTTGTTATCTCTCGAAAGTGCACTGTGTAGAGAGATGGTTGCAGGTATTCTAAGCTTGCAAATTTTATCTCTCTCTTTCATAGATACAATGGAAACACCTTATGTCTATGGGTATACCTATTTTGAGGTGAGTCTCTCGGTATCAAGGCCGGTTCCTTATTGATGTATCCTAAACTGATTTTTGGGGTTTAAGGGTAAAAGATGACTGTAAAATGAAATTAAAACTAAGGTGATACACCAAACTTGTATGAGGTATTTGACTAAGTACATGCACAATTGATATGGAATGAATTTCTGATGCACAAGCCAACAATTTTCTGAAGATAATTAAGGGTAAACACTTTGATGTATTGAGGGATAAAATCACAACAATACTGCTAAGTTACACATACACATTAATATCATGCAGAAATATTGAACTTGCAATAGGGTAAGATGATTAATCAAGGAATTCAACATTCACAAGATTAATGAAACATACACAAGAATAAAAATAATTGGAAAGGTAAAAAATACTTCACATTCAAATGGAAAAACTGGCAGAAAATTACTTCAGCAATCATGTATCTAAAAAGGTCCTCCTTCATGCTTTGCCAAGGCACACAATATATAGCAAAATTGATTCACCCACCATTCCTAAAAATATACTATGGTTATACTCGCCCATGTATCCTATTTTTATCCTTTGTTTATTAATAAATAAGGGAAGAAAATAAATAAAACTAATACAAAGAGGCATTAATAGCCTTTAATTACATCTCAATCAAGCTCAGAGTTCATTGTCCTATTTTCAAAAAAACATGGGTGAATAATGCTAAAAATAAACCTTGCTTGATGAGAAAGTCTCCTTCTAGATGCATACAAATTTATCTTCTTGTTGTTAATGTGACATTTGAAATTCTAATCCACTTGTCACCTAGGATGAACATGTAAAAGTTGATCTCGTGTCTAAGTAAAGATAATCCATTATTTACAATATTTTACAAAAATAACTCAACCAAGTATCCATCTTGATGGGGACCACCTTTAAGATCAGGCTCTGATATTGACATTCCCTTTGTCCTCTAGTGTGGTAACATGATTTCTTTTGCTATCTTTTAAATATATCATTTGTAAAATAAAATACCTTTGTTCTGTGCTAACTCCATGTGCGGACCACTCTAGATAGGTGCACTTGTCTTTGTTGAGTTTGGTCTTCTTGTAGACTTGGGACATTGCCATGGTTTTAAACATATATATGGGGGAACTTTGTAAAGGCCACCATGCCATACTTAACCACATTTGATTAACACATGACCATGGTGATTACTTGTCGGATTTTGCATTTTAGAGGGAATCAGGTTATTCTTTACCTTTTGGGTGATCATTGTATGAACATGATTTGGTAAGAAATTTGGAATATTTGGTGCTCTGACTATAGTTGAGATCCCATTTTGATATGTCAAATGCAATAATTTTGGTATAATATGGGCTGTTCCCCCATGAAAATGACTTGCCCCTCCACATGCTTTGCTGGTGGCATCTAACTAAGGTTGAGTTAAATTTAAGCATGGTGGTTTGCTTTGAAAATTGGTGTCTTGATTCAAGCCATTGATCTCTGTACTTTTTATTCTTAACTATTGATTTTTTACCGTTGGTTAGGGTTTTCGACCTGCCATTTGATGTGGTAGCTATTAATCTGACCATGATAGTTCACTTCGATTACTAGAGATCAATCCTTGAGCATTGATCTTTGTACTTGTTGAATGTTGATCATTGATCACTGACCCTTGGTTAGGGTTGTTGATATGCATTGAATGAGGTAGTGGTACCATTATCCTGTTGTTTTTCTTTGAAATTTGATGAAAGTTTCTCATACTTTAATTCTTACATGAATTGATCTCTGAACATTGATCATGTGATTGTGGTTGAGTTTTATTGATAAAACCACTCAAACCTAGCTAATTTTCACTTGCATTTTCATTTTACAGAGAATCCTCGGGAAAATGGTTTCAAATTGCCATTGCTTTGATATACGATTTCTCGGGACTCGAAAACTTGGCCTCTATGAGTTTGTGAAGCTTTGTGAGTGAAAGTATTTGATCTCTCCACCTCCTTGAATCTGAGACTATCGGGATTGGTTTCTTTGAATCTGCAAAGCTCGTGAGTGAAAGTATTCAATATTTGTCCTTCATTAATCTCAAAATCTTGGGATATCTGGTACTTCCTTTGGAGGTGGCCTCCATTTATGATATCATAAGATCGAATTCTTATGTTTTTTACAACTTTTATGGCCTCCATTAATGAGTTCTCGATCTTGATTTAGTTGGTATCTATAATGAAATTTACAAGATTCTTCTACGATTTTGACTTTTCTGGGCTCTGTGAATTGTGTTTTCTAAGATTTCTCCAGCATATTGAGCTCTTTTTGGTCCTTGGACCTTTGTTTCTTTGGTCTTGAGCTTGGGTGAAAGATTCTTGTGAATTCCAATCTTGATTTCTTTGAGTTATTTTGTTGTGGACTCTGTAACTTTAATGGAGACCATTTTTCCCAAAGGTCAGCCTCTGATCACCTAGTTAATAACTTTTTCTTCTCATTCGATTTAGTTTCATTAGCACTAATACCACAAAACTTTGTGTTCCTTTGCATTTCTTTGTGCAAATTTGATCTCTAAGCTTTGAAAATCGTCAGGGCTTCAACTTTTAACTTCTGAATTTGAGGGTTTGTCTCCTTCGATTCTAACTGGTGAGTTATGATCCCTTTCAAATCTCCATGCATAATTTGTGATAATCTTCTATAGTCATGAGAGAATGAAACATTTTCTTTGTCTATTCCTACATGTTCTTAATTTTTTATTACATTCTCATATTCACTCAAATAGGTCCTTTTGCAAAACCTCTTTTTAAAAAAAAAACCAATTTACTCAAGATTTTTGACTCGCGGCATCATATGGGTTTACATGATTCAAAGTCTTGTGTTTTGAATGCTATCTTAAGCTCTGTATCATAAATTTTTCTAGAGTTGTGATCATTTATTTTTGATCTCATCTCTTGAAATCTCTGCAAGGTTTGAATGGCCACCATTTTTTGATTATTTTGAGTTTCCGAGTTGGCTCTCCTTACAAGGTTTCTTTGTATTCAAACTCAAATTATTTTTTTAAAAAGAGATATATGTTCTTGGATTCATTTTTAGCCTCTGTGAGTTCGTATATGTGCTATTAGCATCATTGTCTTGATGTAAGGATGGTAATTATTTGACTTCTGAGCACGATAATTGCTTTGTCATTATCACTTGTCTTTGAGATATTGATATATTGCTCTTTTTTGCATATTTTGTGATTTATGGGACAACATTGATCTCTGAGTTGAAACTCATTCTAGGTTCTCCCTTTTTGTCCGAATTCATTGATCCTTGAGGGTTTCCTCAACTTCGATCTAAACCATAAATCCTTGTTTCTTACTATGATTTTAGTACCCATTAATGGGTTTTTCGATTAAAACCAGGATCATAAATTTCTCTCTATACTATAATTTGAAAGTGATTGACCTTAAAAGAATGTTAACCTTTGAAATACTTGAATATTTTTCCAACTCGGATGTACATGCATTTTTGATTCAAATCTCTTCTGTTTGAGTTTGTGTTCGAATACTAAATGGGTATTCATCTTTGCTTGAAACTCTCCAGATCTAAATGTTTTGATAGTTGTAACATACTCATAATGTTTACTTGAATCCTTGATACTTATAGCTTCGAATGTTAAATACAATTCTCATTTATATTAGAACATTGTGGTCGGTATTTACATCTGTGTTTGTAGAAGGAAATTACATTTATTTAAATATCGTAGTGACTGTGATGAGCTTCATAATTTTTCTTTGGCCTCTGAAGCTCTAATATCGTCCACCCTTGTTGTATATCATATATGTTCCGTAGCTGATGGCTCTTTTGGAACTTCTATATTTATATTCTCTGGCACTTATTGGCCTTCTTATATCTTTCAACACCTAAAACATGTAGTTTTTCCCTCAATCTCATCTCTGACTAATCTCTATCTGTCATGCTTTTGAAGTTCATATTTTGTATTTCTCCATGTGATTTAGTTGTTAAGCTATAATGAATTCTCCAAAGTACTTCAATTTGATGACTGAAAGTGCAGTCCATTTCTTTTCTATTTAAATACTGCATTTCCTTTTATTATAGCTTTGATATGCGTGTTAGAAAATTTAAAATGTCCATTTTACATGGTGAAGCCCTGTCAAAATTTTCCTATAATTCTTTCTTTTATTTCTGTTTCAGTTATAATAGATGTACTTTCTAAAATTTGAAACTACAGAATGTATCACTTTTCCTTTTGAAACTGATTTGTTGTTGGAAACTGAAAAATGATAATTGTTATCTGATTAAGGCATGCTTTTTTTTTTTATCACTTATTTGATTTACATACAACTTTTAAAGCATGTGTTTAGTTAAAACATCATGATGGAAAGTTGTAAATGTCCATTTTACATGGTGAAGCCCTGTCAAAATTTCCTTAGATTTCCTTCTCATTTTGTTTCTGATTTAATCTTCTCTCTCTAGTTAACTTCAGCCTTTAAATTCTAACTCTTCTTCTTCAGTTGTAATATGGAACATGTACTTCTATTATATAGTGTAACTTCTTCTATTTCTAGAATAGCATGCTAAACTTTGAGTTGCATTCTTCCTTCATTCCATCATGTACTTATGAATCATCTACTTCATGTACCATAGGATAAAATTTATTGAACTCTGCAATCTTTATCCATAGTGAGGACTGTAAGACATGATTTATTTATTCTTGGCTGCAACCTGTACCTGCACACTTGAGAAAACAGTTAGAAAATATTTAGGATTTTTGGCCTCTCTTATGTCCATGTTTTTTCTTTTCTTCTCTTTCTTTCTTTCTGAGTGAGTAAATCATGTATACTATTTGATCTTCAAGTAATCTATATCTCCTGTTATTAAGAGATCCATGTGCACAAATTAGGATAGTATAGGAATATGGATTAACCCTGAGCTCGTAACTGATGATTTTCCTCTTTTCCAAAGGAACAAAGCTAAAGATTAGGATGCATCAACCAAAGGAGAAACCTCCAACGCAATAATGGGTTCACTCATACTCTTTTATTTTCTCTTTCATGCATGTGTACCTCTTATTTCAGTAGCTATACTTTACTTTCCAGTTATATCCCATGGCTTGTGTGGGAACATTTTGAAATTCCTTATGAATAAAACATTGAATTGTTAAATTGAGTTGTGTATTTATTTCTACATTTCTGCTTTCTGATATGGATTGTGTGATTAACGAAACAACTCAATAATAATTAAATGTCTTAATCATGAAGGAAATAAAATTAAAGAATACTTGTAACATCCAGTAATGAATTCTAATTTTTGTAATCTACAGTCATGATTGCTGCTCCAAAATCTAGCACTTCATCTATTCTATAATTCGGTGTCCTCATCAAGGAAAAACAAGCTGTCCTTGGATTTTGTGCTCTATTGTTTAATATAACATGAAACAAGAGGCTATGTGATCTGTTATGTTTTGCAATAGAACACATAGCTACAGATTTCATGTAATCATTAATTAATTCAATAGTAATAATATTGTCTGAAATAACCTCCCCTAGCTTAGGTATACTTCACCAATGTTAACCATCGTAATGAAGTTTCAAGTTGCCCATTTTTGCACAAAAGAAAAAATTGTCAACATTTCTAGCGATACTATGGGGAAAGCTTCCTCCTAGCTTGTAAACCAGTGCCTTGATCTTGTCCATTGGGAATGGAGTCTAAAGCATGTAACCAAAATCTACCTTCTGAAGGTCCAACCCTTCAAAAATGAACTAAAATTGGGAAAGGATCTCGTAAACCAAATCACGTGTATGAGTGCACTTATTGAATTGAAAAAATATTACAATGTGTACGAACTACACTTATTGAAGGGAAATCCTATTCTAAATAGACAATATAAGATTTTCAATAGTAGTGTTTGAGAAACATACCATTGACATGAATGGGAAGTTCCTCTCCATTCAGATTCAAGAGTGAAAAGCATTGTGCTCTTTGCAAGCTGAAATCATGTAAGGACCACTCCAGATTGTATCGAACTTCATGTGTCTTCCTGGCTTTGCACGATCAACATCCCATTTTAACACAATATCTCCTTCATTAAAGATTCTGAATTTGGCATTCTTATCAAAAGTCTTATTCATTTGTTTTTGATTTTTTCCATATCTAAATGAGCTTGATCTCTTAGCTCTTGTAATTTCATTAATTCTGCATAATGAACATACGCAATGGTTCAATTTCAAGAAGCTCCATTTGATGCATCAAATCTAATGTGGGTAGCTCAATTGAAATAGGAACTATTTCTTCTTCTAGAAACAAACTTGTATGGTGATTTTGAAATGATCTTTTAGGAGTCACTCTATCAACCCAAAGTGATGATTTCATTAGCTCTCTAGTTATCTTTGAGTGTTCTTGTGATGATCCTTAAAAGATTCTTGCTAGAAATTTTAGCTAACCCATTACCTTGTGAGAAATAATTAGATGAAGAAATTAGATAAATTCCATGATTAACATCCCAATCTATTACCTTTGCACCAAGAAATGTTAAATCATTATTTGATATGATAGTTAGTGGACACAAAAATCAGTAAACTATAACTTCCTAAAAGGATAGTATCAAAGTTTCATTAACATATTTCAAGGATATTGATTCATTCTAGCGTATAAATTTATATGTAGTAGTCAAAATCCACTTGTGTCCTTGTGACGAAGGTGGGTTTATCATGCCAATAAAGTCAAGACCCCACTGCATAAAAGGCTAATCAAATGAAACAGGCTATAAGGGGTGAAGATAAACATTATTTTCCAATAAAGAAAGAACATTTCTTACACTTTCTAATCCATTCAAAATAGTCCTTGAATATGTTGGGCCAATAGTAACCAACTTTCATAATTTTTAAGGTTGTGGTATGTGTTGAGAAATGACCTCCTGCAGGTCCTTCATGGAATTCGATAATAATTGTTGAATTTTATCATAGTCAACACATCGCAACAAGATTCCATTTATATCCCTTTTGAATAATACACCATCAATGAAAACATAGGGTACAACTTGTAATCTGAAATACCTTCATTTATTCTTGTCCATACCTTCCGGATAGATGCCATGTTGTAGATAGTTAACTAAATCAGTCATCCATCTTGATTCCTAGACTTCTTGAGCAAGTTCAGGTTGTTGATTTTCTAGTTGAACCATGATGTCTGATTTCTTATATGTAATTTCAGCATGTTGTTTTGAATCTTCTAGTTTTATAGCTTATTGTTTTTCCATATCATCAATTAGGTGTTCACACAAACCTTTTCCTCAAACTGTCTTCGCAACATGAATATCAACATCATATTCCATGACCTTCATTATCTAACCTTCTCTTTTCTCATTCAATTCTTTATTTATCAAGAAAGATTTCACACTTGGATGAGAAATAAGAACATGAATTTTATTGTTTGAAATCATGTAATTAAAATTCTTTAGTCCTATTACTATCGAAAGTACTTATTTTACAATAAATGTGTACCTCGTTTCGTAATCGTGCAAGCTCTTTCCAAAGAAAGAAATTGGTTACTCAACATTTTCATCATTAACCCAAGTTAATAAGGTTGATATTGTTTCATCTCCCAAGTGCATACATTGTAAAATATTTATTAAAATTTAGATTTGCAAGAGTTGGAGCACGAGAGATGGCTACCTTGATTACATCAAATCCTTCTCTCCCTTCATTTGGTCCAAGAGAAAGTTTTATCTTATTTTAACATAGTTATCAATGGCTTAACTAATGCTGCAAAATATGGAACAAATCTTGTAACAAAGTTGATTTTTCCTAGAAAAAATTGTAATTCCTTCTTGTGATGAGGCAATGATAGTTGTTATATGGCTTCGATTAAAGAAAGTATCAATTGCTAAACCTTGTTTGAAATAATATAACAAATTAATTTATCTTGATGTACTTAAAAGATAGACTTTAGTAGATTCAAAGATATTCCAAACTGTCTACATAACTTGAAATTTCTACCTTAGATGTATTAGATGTTCTTTTGGATTTTTTGAGAATACGGTAATGTCATCTAAATAAACCAGATACATTTATTTAACAAGATCCAAAATCCATGCCCATTAAACGTTGAAATGTTGCACCATCATTTGAAAGTTCGAAAGGCATTCTTTTGTAAGCATAAGTAACCCACTTAGTGGTGAAAGTTTTTTTGTACCTATCCTATTCTTGGACTAAACTTTGATTATATCCACTATAACCTTATAGGAGAGATAATCTATCCAGAAATTCGATCATATTTGGAAAAATCTTTTAATGAAGCTTTATTAAGATCTCTGAAATCCACACATAATTTGAT
Source organism: Taxus wallichiana var. yunnanensis (assembly GCA_018340775.1). Classification (NCBI taxonomy): domain Eukaryota; kingdom Viridiplantae; phylum Streptophyta; class Pinopsida; order Cupressales; family Taxaceae; genus Taxus; species Taxus wallichiana. The sequence continues at coordinate 785,947,268 of CM031243.1, forward strand.
TTCTCCATTTTTCTTCCTAACATGAAAAAATTGGCTACCCAACTTGAATGCTTAACTGGAAAGATAATACCTAATTCGATCAACTTAGATAACTCTTTCCTCATTAGAGGCTCTATTTTAGGATTTACAGGCCTCTGTTTTTTCCTAATTGGCTTGGAATTTGGTTGTAATTCAATAGTATGCTATGCTAAAATGGGATCAAACCCTTTCAGGTCTTGGTATTTCCAAGCGAAAACATCTTTAAATTCCTTGCAAAGATTAATAAAGGAATTTTTTTCAGCTAAAGAACATACCTTTCAAGAAACAAATTTTTACCTTCATCAACTAAAATCTCCTCATAATTATCAACATTTGTTGACATCTTAGTCTTGACCTTCCTTAACTGATCGTCAATGCTAAAGATGTCTTCTAATGTGACCAAACCTTGAGGTAGTTTATTTGTATTTAATTGAACAATCTAGTCACCATATAAGTGATGTAATTTATCTTGATTTACTATAAAAAATTCAGCTTCTTACTTGCAAAAACATGTAGATTTGATCATCATTTTCAAAAACCTACCAATTCAAATCATTATCAGGTATCAAAGGCTTGACAATCAACTTTATATGAGGCTGAATTTTTCTATTTTCAATGCTCTAGCACTTCAAAACTGGCACCAATTGTTACAAGTCTATCTACATGCTTATTTTCTGTTCTAGGAATGGACTAGATGTTAATAGCTTTGAAATATTCCATTAATTCTAAAACTCTATGTCTGTAAGACTTCATTAATGGATTCTTAAAAACATTGAAATTTCTTACTTGATTGATAACCAAATCAGAATCACTAAAAATCTATAGCATGCTAATACCTCTCTTTTTGGCCCAAAGTAAGCCATGAATTAATGCTTTGTATTCAGCTATGTTACAAGTGCATGAAAATTGGAGACTCAAAGTTGAGAAATACCTTTCGTTTGTTGGGGAAGTGAGCATCAAACTTGCTTGTTGTCTTTCTTGTTTTTAGCTCCATCGAAATGAAGCTTCCAAATCCCTTCCACTACATTTTTGTTTTGGACAACAAGGGAATTGGTGTATTTTCTTCATGTAAGCAATACACACAAAACATATGTTCTTCAACTTCTTTGAAAGGGTCATGAGCATGTTATTCATGTGTCTTTTCATCCATAAACAAGTTAGAAACACCATCTAATGCTGAAACATGAGCTATATTATCAAAATCAAATTGGTCTAAGGCTGCATAATTAGCTACTACATTAGAAGCATGAGGTTCAATGTGAAATATTTCCAATAGTTTTGAATTCATAATAACCTTTGTGCCATAACATGTAGTGAAAAATAAGAAGGATGAATATCAAGAGAGATAACCTCCTATCTTTGCTGTGAAATCTATTGATAAACATATAGCAAAGTAAGGAGGTAAGTCTACAACAGTAATATCTTGCAAAATGGAAACATTTGGGAAAGCATGCAATGTTACCTCTAGATTTCTAATGACACCAACTATATTAGTTTTTGGTTCCATCCAATTGTAGGACACTCTTTTCTGTAGGTTCATACTACAGACCCAATTTTTCTACAATTTTTTTGGCATAACTGTGCTACTTGCACCGTTGTCCACCATATAATTATGAACAAGATGTTCTCCAATAATCAATGATAGATAAAATGGTGGTGGCTTCTTGATGTCATGAGCATTTAAAAATTTTGAACCATCCATTTAACCTCTTTGATGCGGTCTTGTTCCATTGTTCCAAGGACCATGTCTACTTTCTAGACTTCCTTTTCTATTGTTTTAGAAGAAATTTGTAGCTTAGCAAGTTCATGAGAAAGTAAATCTTGTTGTCCTGGAATACTTAGAGTATCCCACATTGAGATGTTAACATTATGATTTTTCATTACATCAACAATGTTAAAAGAAGCAACAATTTTAGAGATAGATTCTACTGTTTTAGCATAGGCTTTGGTGAAAATTGATTTTGCTTCACTTCTTTTGATATCTGAGGTATAAATAACCTTCTTGGATCAGGCTGTAGCTATTTTTTTTTGCTGTTCTTTACCAGCTGTAACACCTATTTTTTTGTGAACAACAACACTATTAGCTAGTTTTGGGCTTATAGTTGTTGTTTTATCAGTGATAGTAGGTAGAACAGGCCTATTCTGTTGTTTTTTACTCTCTGCAACCTTTTCTTGAGCCCTAGTAGTAACTGCAATGAAATCATCCTCACTGAAACTGACTAAGTTTTGTTCAGGTGCCTTTTAAACCTAAGTATCTTTTTGCCCACCCTCTATTTGAGGCATGAACAATGTCTCATATTGAGGTTGTGCAATAAAACTTATGTTCAGTAAAGCATTTGGGAAACTGGCAGTTGAATGAGGTTGATTACAAGGTTGACACCACTCTTTTGTAGCCATATTAACTGGAACTAAAGCATTAGATGAACTAGGAGCCTTTGGGTCAAATTGCCTTTGTTGATAAGGCTGCCTATAATTTTGATTCTATTGGTAAGGCTACCTATTTTGTTGGTTTAGCTGATTTTGCTTTGATAAGGATCTTGATAAGGTCTGCTAGGTAATGCAAGCCTATTCTCAATTGAATTCAACTTATTCCCCATAGTCTGTAAAGCTTTAAATACGTCATCTGATGGGGCTATAACAACAAGTTCTATAATTGTGATAGGTTGTGGGATAGGAGCTAAATCTACCAAAAAAGGCATTGAAGGCCTTGGTGCTAATTTTTTGGCTTGAATAAGACTATTTTCATCTTGGATGGCAATATCATAGGCTGCTAGGAGAGTCTCTCCTCCCATAGACTAAATCATAGTTGAAATATCACTGTTTAATGCCCTAAGATAATAAAGAAAAGCGTGATCAGCTTGAGGCTTGACACTTGCTAGAATTCTTTCCCAAGTTCTGGAAAAACGGATGTTGAAACTAGACATAAATTCGTTGGGATCTCTTTTAATGGTAGAAAGCTATTCTATGAGAGATAAATGATCTGAATTATCTTGAAATTATTTTAGAAATTTATCACCTAAATCATCCCAAGTTCTTATGCATCCAATCTCTAGATTTCTATACCATTGCAAGGCTTGTCCTTTAAGAGATGCAACTAAAAGTCTCAAAGCTACATCCTCATGAGTGATATTATGAATTGCACATAAGGTTGCAACATCTTTAATGTGCTCTGTAGGTGTAACCTGATTTTCACCAGTGAATGATGGCAAAATTTTCATGGCAACATTAGGGATGTCATGGTAAACTGGGATTACTAATGGGCTACCATTAGTAAAGGTCACAAAATTCCTAGGTGGTTGAATAGCCATTTGAAAAAATGGGATATGAATAGAGAAATTGATACATGGTGAAGGAATATTAGGAGGAGGGTTATCAAAACTAGGCCTATTATAAGGTAAAGTATTACCAACTCTTCTCCTTCTTACATAATTCAAAGGTAAAGAAATAAACTCAGAAGGAATTCCTCTTACCGATGATCTTGTAGTCACTTTAGGCATGAAACATGTTGTAATACTTGGTCTGAAATCAGTTTTACAGAGTCGCCAAATAGATCTTTAAATCTTTAGAATAAATTATTGCAGCTTGTTTTCCTAAAAGTAACTTTTATCTGTTGTAAATTTGTCATAGATCTACTGTGAATATCTGTAACTTGCATGCAAATCTGATTTGTGGTCCCACCAGCCCGCCTAAAAATATTATCTTTTAAAAGTACACCCTATTAAGAGATGGTCTGCAGTGTTCTAAGCTTGCATATTTTATCTCTCCCTTTCGTAGATATAATGGAAACACCTCATGTCTATGGGTATACCTATTTTGATGTGATTCTCCAATATCAAGGTTGGTTCCTTATTGATGTATCCTAAACTAATTTTCTGGGGTTCAAGGGGTAAAATATGAAAGTAAAATGAAATTAAAAGTGAGGTGATACACCAAACTTGTATGAGGTATTTGAATGCATACATGCACAATTCATATGGAATTAGTTTCTTATGCACATGCGAATTTTTTTCTAAAGATAATTAAGGGTAAAAAATTTGATGTATTGAGGGATAGAATCACAACAATACTACTAAGTTACACATACACATTAATATCATCGATAAATATTGAACTTGCAACAAGGTAAGGTGATTAATCAGGGAATTCAACATTCACAAGATTAATGGAAATGTACCAAGACTATAAATAATTGGAAAGATAGAAAATACTTCACATTCAAAGGGAAAAACTGGCAGAAAATTGCTTCAGCACTCTTGTATCTAAAAATTCCTCCTCTATGCTTTGCTAAGGCACACAATATATAGAAAAATTGATTCACCCACCCTTCCTAAAAATAGACTAGGGTTGTACTCGCCCATGCATCCTATTTTTATCCTTTATTTATTAATAAATAAGGATTAAAATAAAGCAAACTAATACAAAGAGGCATTAATAGCCTTTGATTACATCATAGCTAAAATGTAGTTAAGCTGTCCTATTTTAAAGAAAAAGCATGGGTGAATAATTGTAACAATAGACCTTGCTTGATGAGCACGTCTCCTTCTAAGTGCATGCAAATTTGTCTTCTTGTTGATGTGACATTTGAAATTCTGATCAACTTGTCCCCTTGGATGCACGTGCAAAAGTTGATCTTTGTGTGTGAGTAAAGATAATCCATTATGTACAATATTTACATAAATAACTCAACCAAGTATCCATCTTGATGGGGACCACCTTTAAGATCAGGCTCTGATATTAACATTCCCTTTGTCCTCTAGTGTGGTAACATGATTTCTTTTTCTATCTTTTAAGTATATCATTTGCAAAATACAATACCTTTGTTCTATGCTAACTCTAGGTGGGGACCACTCTCAGATAGGTGCACTTGTCCTTTTTGAGTTTGGTATTCTTGTAGACATGGGACATTGCCATGGTTTTAAACATATATATGGGGGAACTTTGTAAAAGGACACCATGCCATACTCATCCACCTTTGATTAACACATGACCATGGTGATTACTTGTAAGATTTTGAATTTTGGAGGGAATAAGCTTATACTTTACCTTTTGGGAGATCTTTGTATTATCATGATTTGGTCGACATTTTGGAATATTTGGTGCTCAGATTATAGTTGATATTTTCTTTTGATATGTCAAATGAAATAATTTTGGTATAATATGGGTTGGCCCCCGTGACGATGACTCACCCCTCCACATGCTTTTTGGTGGAATATAACTCGAGTTGAGTTAATCTGTAACCATGTTAGTTTGATTTGAAAATTGGTGTCTTGATTCAGGTCATTGATCTCTATACTTGAGATTCATGCCTGTTGATTTTCTAACCCTCAGTTAGGGTTTCCAACCTAGCATTAGATGTGGTATCTATTAATGTGACCATGATAGTTCGATTAGATTCCTAGCATTGTGTTGGTACTCAATTTGATCTCACCTCGTGCTCTAAAAATTCTTCAGTTTGTGGGCTCTCTGTCATATTTTTCTCTTCCCCGAATTGATACGTGAAATCTCTAGACTTAATTTTCTTACCCGATCAGTCCTTTCTTTTATTTAAGGATCAAGTAGATTTAAGTCTAGAATTTGTTTTTGTTCCTCTATGCATGTGAAATAATTTGTATTTTGGGTGTAAATTCAGGTTTTTCCCCTACCTTCTATTTTTCCATAGTCATATTTTGTTTTCCCTATCAATTTTTGTCCCAACATCTATGGAAACATGGTCCTTTCTTATTCAATGTGCCTTGACGGGTAATTTTGAAACTCTAAGGCCCGCTTCAATTCAAGTCTTGTCCAAGTGGAGGGCCTGTGCTCATCTAAAAATTTACCTCTTGGTTTAACCTTTGGAGTTGCACCAAGGAGACACATGGAGGTTTCCACTATCCCTACCTAGAATTAGACTTTATTTTTCATGTGGTTGGTGTAACTTTATCAGACCATGGACACGTGGAGGGCCGAAGCTCCTTTGAGGATACACCTCTGGGTCCTACCTTAGTAGTTGCGCCAAGGAGACACGTGGTGAGCCCGCGCTTGTTTAGGGTCTCCACTTTTGGGAACCATCTCAAAGTTGTGCCAAGGAGACATGTGGAGGCTTCCATGGCTCCTCTCTATACTTAAAATTTTCAAGAAACTTTCTAAGGCCTATGGCATGTGGAGGGCCCACATCTATTTGGGGACCTGCCCATGAATTTTTTTTTCTAAGAGCACCATGGAGACATGTGGAAGTTTCCGCTCACTCTACCCTTGCTTGGAATTTTCAATGGCTAAGGAAAATTTCCCGGACCCTAGGCACATGGCACCTTCTCGATGGTCCCTAAATTAATTCAACAACTCTATCAAACCGAGACATGTGGTGAGTCGAAGCTTGTTTGGGGTCTCTACTTTTGGGAACCATATTAAAAGTGTGCCATTGAGACATGTGGAGGATTCTACTGGCTCCTTTTTATACTGACACTTTTTCAAAGGTTAAAAGGTAATTTTCTTGGGCCTAGAGCACATGGAGAGCTTGCACTCATTTGAGGTCCCACTATATAGAGCCACCAGGAAAATGATTAAAAAGGGATTTCGCATGTTGAGAACAAAATAATGATTAGAAGGACTATCAAAAAGTTGTGGCATCACATCCCAGTCATTAGTCGAAGGTCGTGAAATTTGATCGGTTCATGATTTGTGCATCGGGTAGCTATGGGTGTAAATTTTTCAACGTCAATTTCGAGACAAATTGGTAACAAGCAAAGGATTCCTTGAATATTCTTATTTTTGGGGGGAAAATTTGGGATGAGTGAGTGAGTGAAATGTATAAATGCAATGAGAATACTCTTGCAAAGGGTCGGGTGTTAATTTTTATGAGAAAATTTGAGAAAGCCCATCTTCCTGAGAGACCATCTAAGAAACATATTAATTTCTTGTGTTTTAGATTTCAATCACGTCAAGTTGGTTGTAAGTGTACAACCATTCACAAGATCTGAGACTATTGAAAGAAACTTTCCCCTGCTGATGAATCTAATCAACTTCAAATTAAACTATGTTAATATTTGAATAATTTGTGTCTACTTTATTTTTGAATGTCAACAAGTAGTTTTTCTTGTTCCTATTGCAATATTTTGTTAAAATACCTCCAAATCACACAGGATCTCATCCCTGTGATAGCTTAGTGGCATTTGTAATTTCATTACGAGAAGAGCGTTCATCCCTGTAATGACATAAACAATTTAAAATCACTTTACTATCATTTTTTTGATAAAGATTGTTTGTAAGCCTTTGAGTGTATCTTAGGTATGAGGAACCAGGGGTCTTTGATGTTTAATTGAATCTTTAGCTCGAGCCTTCGTGTCAAATTCTTGGAGATTGTGTGAAACCATGTAAATCTAAGACTCCATTTATGCACACCTTCTAGTTGAAGTTACATTTTAGTATTCTAAAGCATTCAGTCATTTAGTTTTCCAAATGTTGTGAAGGTTCTCAAATATTTGGAAAAATAAAGTTTATCCTACTTAATCTTTGACCAAAATTTATTCAAAAACAATGAATCCCACTTTAACTACCCTTGTTTTCCCTTTATGTCCACAAATGAATAAATTTACATTTGTAAAAATATGCAAAATAAATCAAGATTCCATAATGTCTTGATGAACCTTAACCTGTTTAGAAAATATCACCATTCTTTACAAGTGACAACCCGTGATAGTTAAATTGTGGTGCATTGATCATATTTTTCAAGGTTTCCTTTCAAATTTGTGCAAAGAAGGATATCTTCATTCTCCTTCACCAACGAGAGGTTATAAAACGGGTTCTCTCACCTTGGTCAAAAGGAACAACCTAAAGTAGTGAGGATAGATCAAATCCTTTTGATGTGCTATCCATTTCTCCAACATCGAGAGACAAAGAGCCAACTAAATCTCCTCCTTGATTACAAAAATGACATACATAATGATTTATCTCGCCTCTAGGCTTCTTGTTAAATCTATGATGTTGCTTGGTTTCTAGGGAGAATCAATTTGGATACCAACACTATATTGGCACCATCTGTTGGGGATGATTTGAATTACGTGAGTACTTATTTGTGTAGAAATAACACCAGTTGGTGCTATTGCTTGGAATTATTTGAGCTCTGGGACCTATTTGTGCGTAAACAACACTAGAATGGTGCCCTTACAGGGATTATTTGAGCTCCGGGACTTATTTGTGTGGAATCAACATGAGAATGGTGTCATTGCCAAGGAGATGAAGGTGTGTGCAAGGTTTGAACACCATCAACAATGCATATAGACCCCGGTAAATATGTTGTCCAAATGTCATCATGTGTCCATAGTTGTAAGAATCGAGTAAAGTTACAAGTTTTGTGTGCAATATTTCCAGTTTCTATTGGTTTTTTACACTAAATTTACATCATCAATGTTAAATATGGGTAAAGGAAGGTGATATATGTGAATATTTGCATGAATTTAGTGTTGGCAAACATTTGACGGATCAATTTTAGTTCATTTGCACAACTAAGGTGAAAATCCTTAGTGGTGACTCGTTGTTGAATTAATTTTTGATAAATGCCAATGTCTTAACCTCTTTCAATTTAAATTTATCACTAATCTTTGCAAATATGGAAGGAAGAATATCTTTCTTCATTAAAGACCCTACTAGAAAGTTGTTTCCAGAATTACGGGAAAGACAAATTTTGAAGGAAGAAGAATATGGAAAATTGTTGGAGATCAGAAATCAAGAAAAGAGTTATCAATTGTGGAAACTTAGCCGCCTTTCATTGAATATTTCCATACTTCCACAAGTGCTTTTGAATAAGATTGTATTTTTGTAGATCTAAATTATCTAAGCGGAGAGGGTCTTCTTCTTTGTATTTGAAGAATTTATGTGTCATTCTCGTCCCGTGTTCTCCAAAGTTGATAGGATCTTCCAAGAAATAATTTTTTGTAGAACATTCATTCCGAGAATTGTATTCATGCGCCCCATAGACCCCTCACTCCCCATCATTTTGTTTCTCTTGTAAGATCACAACCCTAAAACAATGTGTCCCAACCCCACCTGGACCTCTATTTGTTGTTGTATGCGATGGAAAGTTGTAAAAGCTATGGAATGAGGCTAAAGAACATCAAAGCTTTTCTTTACTCATCCATGCATCATGAGATAAGAGATAAGCAAGATGTAATGCTATACATGCATCATAACTTTGTTAAAAACATCAAAACCTCGCATATATACTACTCTCTAATATTTAGATTACTTAAATAAGAAATTGAACCTAATAAGATCATCTTAGCAATCAAAGGGGTGATTAGTTGTTTATGGTTTTCAATATTTCAAGAATGGAGTCTCGCCATTAATGGCTTTGAGGCCAATGGTTCTCTCCATATTACTCAAAACTTGGATTATGGATGCAAACGGAGGTGTTAGCTCAACAATGGAGGAAGTAAGCTTAAGATCAAATTTCTAATTAGCTTAAAGCTAATACAAATGATATCCCAAAGCTTTCTTAGGCTTGTTTTTCTTTAGCTTATGTAAATTTGTGTCTAAATTTTGTAGTTTGAATGGGTAGGCTTAGTCTTGTATTTATAGTTTTGGTTTGGAAAAATTTGAACTTTGGGCGCATGTGGGACTAAATGCAAAAGCACTTTAGGATTAGATTAGAATAAACATGCTTTAGGCTTAGTTAAGCTTTGTTTAGGATAGTTAAACTTGATTAGCAAGTGATTAGAGACTCATTGAGAGTTGGGAGGGGTCTAGATAACCAATTGTGACTGATAGATAGCCTACGAAGCTAATAGAAGTGGTATAGAGAGAACTAGGGAGGTTTTGAATGGTCGAAAGGAGGAATATTTAGCTAGTACGAGAGATATTAGCCAAATTAGATGATTTATGGAAGGAATATGACTAAGAAGGTGTTGTGTATGGGCATCTGAGAATGGAGCAAAGAAGGTTTGATTAACGAAATGTCATCAATCGGCTGGATTGGAGGAAATTCTAAGTTTAAGCATATTTGTGTGTCTACAGGTTGTTAACACTTTTGGTGCTATATATCTTAGAGGTATGGCTAGATATCCAAATGTTGTGCCCCAAGATGTTAGAAATAGACTGCCTAAATTTCAAGGAAATAATGCTATTATTGGTGATTAGCACTTAAATATTTTTGTCAATATGATGGAAGACTTTGAGATTGAATTTGAGGATGTGTACATAAAGTTGTTTATTCATACTCTAGAGGAGGATGCACGAGAATGGTATAGATCTTTGCTAGAAAACTCCATTGATTGATTGTGAAATAAGGAATGATTTTAGATTGAAGTATGGAGATAAAACAGACCCTAGGTTTCTTTTATTAGAATTTGAAAATATTAAGAAGAATCCTAATGAGTGTGTTCATGACTTCAATGCAAGGTTCAATAAGACCCTGAATATGCTACCTATGATCCTGAGGCCAAGTGATGTTTCTTGTTTAATAAAATACTTTGATGTTTTTGATAAGAAGGCTTCCTATTATTTGAGGGATAAGAACCCAAAAACATTGAGGCAGACCTTCACCATGGCTTTACAGATTGAAAATAACATCAAGGAAATTGGTAAACCTTCTAAGAGAGAATTCATCAAGCTGGTCAATCCAAAAAATCCTCGATCAAGTAATTATGTGGATCTCGGAGGAGGTTGTAAAAATTTGGTCAAGTTGTTAAGGAAATATCCTATAAACCGCGAGTAGAGAATAGATTGGACAAGGTTCCTGTGGTCATCATAAAGCATAAGGTCAAGAAATATTTCCAAATCATCCTAGGAGTGATCAGAGATGTGATGAAAGAGACAAAGGACCTGTGAGATCAGGAATAGATAGCACAAACCTAGGGAAAATAAATTGGTTCCCGATCCTTTAGCTTTGAGTTGCTCTTATTGATGAATCCATTCAAATTGAGTGGTGGGATAGTTTTTTCTTGCCACATTCTCCATGTGTTGTTGAAAAAGGAGTTGAGGAAGAATCTGACGATGATGAGATAGATGATGATGCATGTATGCTAGATTCCTCTAGAAGTTCATAGCAGGAGCAAGCTTAACTAAGCCGATGAGTGCCATAACTATTAAAGATTTTGGGATTGCATTCACTGGGTATTACCTCTTCCTCCCACTCATACTTCTGAAATTGATATGGTACAATATTTTGAATTGCCTAATAATTATTTTGAATAATTAAGGGTATTAATGGTTTAAAATTATGATGGAGGAATTCCTTGAAGAGGATAGATAATTGTTAATGAATGCGGTAGTTGGCCGTGAAAAAAATTATAATACTAGGAGCAAAGTTTTCAAAGGGGCAAGGCCTTGGGCTAAAACAAAATTGAGTGCTTACAAGTATCCCAAAGGAAACCCCTAATAAGGATGCATTTAGCAAAGGATTTGTCACCCCAAATAAAAATTGTGTTCCTCTCCATGCTCGGACTATAAAAATCCTTTTTGTCAAATGAGTTTTTAGTCTTCCTCCAAATTTTGCTTGCCCAAATACGTTCCTTATGACATTTCCCAAGCCTTTAGTTAGATCATGATTTTTTTCCAAGTTTTGTGCTTCTTACGATTACGAGCACAATAAAAGGGCCTTTAAGTATTTGGGATTGAAATAAGAAAATATTACCAAAGGCGAAGTGTAAACAATGTTGAGACTCCTACCTTTTTAGAATTGGAAAAACCGGAGGTGCTAGAAGAACTAGGTGAACCACACGAAGTATATTTAGGAGCATCCTCGGTTGAGTCCCAGACTAAATGTAGATCCATTTTTCACTACTCTGATTATTAAGGACAAGTTGTTACACAACTATATGTTTAATTCTGGAGCATCATTCAATGTTATGCCTCTTGAGGTCATGAATGAATTAGATATCAAAGTGATAACAAACTTATGGGAAGTGGAATTCCTTGGATTCTAGAGATGTTTCAGTGGTTGGATGTGTTAAGGGTTTGATAGTGTAACTTGCAGCCTACCTAGGAAAGAACTTAAAGGTAGATGTTGTTATTGTTGATTACCTTGCCAAATGGGGAATTTTGTTATCAAGAAAATGGGCTACTAGTGTGAGTGGAAATGTTCAAATGGACATGTCTTATGACACCATACCAATTGAGGGAATCCTTTTGAAGTTACCTGGTGAAAATAAAATGTAATATATCATTGAGGAGCCTAAAAATACTTCTTATGAAGTATTACATGCAGATATTGATATTGATCACTCTGTGAGCTATGTTGTTTTCAAGGTGTATGAAATTGATCAATGTAGGTATTATGAGCAGGTTGATTTTCCTAAGAATTTGAGGTTTGATGCACCCTTAAGATATGTTGAAAAAATTCACATAGGCACAAAGGATAAGCCTGAAAAAATATGGTCATATAGAAACTTCAATGGAAAAGAAAAACAACCATATGACTAGTTGTTAAAGACATATCAAAACTGCTTAGCATGGTCATATCTAGAATGGAAGGCACTTGAGAATTTTCCTTGATTATTTTTTAAATATTAGGGTGCTCACCATTGTATAGTGTATAGTCTTCTAGTTTAATTTTTCTTTCATTTTTTTCTATTTTGGTTCATCCTAGTCCCTGGTGACAAGTTTTTGTTTGTTTCTCAGTTCATCTTGGGGAGTTGGTTATTGTATTTTCTCTGCAAGCTTGTTCTTTGACTCCATTTCCCAATGCATTTTTGTCACATGGTCTACCATTTTTTTTCTTGTGGCACTCGCTTGGAGTTCCCATCCCCGAGTCAAAGCCGATGTTGGTGCTTAATTTGATCTTGCCCACTTGGTCTAATAATTCTTTAGTCTGCGGGATCTGTCATTTTTTCTATTTCCTAAGTGATACGTGAAAGCTCTGTCCTTCATTTTGTTGCCATAATCAAGCCTTTCCTTTGGTTGAGGATTAATTTTACTCCAATATTTGTTTTTCGTTCCTCTATCTATGTGAAATAACTTGGAAATTGGGTGTAAATTCGGTTTTTCCCCTTCCTTTTGTTTTTCCACAGTCATATTTTGTTTTCCCTGTCAATGTTTGTCCCAACATCTATGGAAACGTGGTCCTTTCTGATTAGATGCAGCTTGGTGGGGAATTTTGAAACTCTAAGGCCTGCTTCAACTCAATTATTTTCCATGTGGAGGGCCTCCACTCATCTAAAAACTCACCTCTTTGTTTGACCTTTCGAGTTGCGCTAGGAGACATGTGGAGATATCCTATAGCCCTGAAAAGACTTAAACCCTTTTTTTCATGCAGCCAATGAACCTTTGTCGGTCCATGGACACGTGGAGGGTCAATGCTCATTTGAGGATCTACCTCTGGGTCCTACGTTAGCAGTTTTGCCAAGGAGAAAAGTGGTGAGCCCGCGCTTGCTCAGGGTCTCCGCTTTTGGGCACCATCTCAAAGTTGCACCAAGGACACATGTGGAGGATTCCACCAGATCCTCTCTATACTTAAAATTTTCAAGAAAATTTCTAAGGCCAAGGACACGTGGAGGGCCCGTTCTTGTTTTGGGACCTTCCCCTGAATTTTTTTTTTGAAAGAGCACCATACGAGACACATGGAAGTGTCCGCTCACTCTTCCCTTGCTTGGAATTTTCAACGGCTAAGGAAAATTTCTTGGACCCTACGCATGTGGCACCTTCGCTAGTCCCTAAATTCTTTCAACAACTCTCCCAGACTGAGACACGTGGTGAGTCTGCACTTGTTTTGGGTATCCTCTTTTGGGAACCATATAAAAAGTGCACCATTGAGACATGTGGAGGCTTCCATAGTCTCTTTTTTATACTAAGACTTTTCAAAGGGAAAAGACAATTTTCTTGAGGCCAAGGCACGTGGAAAGCTTGTGCTCATTTGAGGTCCTTCCTCTAGACTTCATCTTTGAAGTTGCAAAAAAACATGTGGAAGGCCTACACTCATTTGGGAACTCCGCTCTATACTTCACCTTTGCAGTTGCACCAGGGAAACACATGGAGGCTTTTGTTGGCTCCTCTTGCACTTGGTCGACTCGGACTCATAGCGTGGGTAATGTGGGATAATCCAAAGCATGCAAACTCATTTTTAGAAGCACGAATGTAGGAATCCATGAAAGGGCACTCATTTATTAAGGTGTATTCTTGAGGGTGAAAAGGATTTCCTATCGATCCATCTATAGAGAGCCACCGAAATATGAGTAAAATAGAATTTCTCACATGATAGAATAAAAGAATGATTAGAAGGACTATCAAAAAGTTGTAGCATGGCATCCTAATCATTAGTTGAGGGTCTAAGAAATGTGATCATTTCATTATTTTACACTTCGTAGCTGTAGGTGTAAATTTGTTAAACGTCACTTTCTGAGACAAATTGGTAAAAAGAAAAGGATTCCTTGAATATTATTCTTTTTGGGAGGGAAATTTGGGATGAGCAAGCGAGTGACATATATAAATGTAATGATAATAATCTTGCAAAGGGTCGGATGTTAAGTTTTATGAGAAATTTTGAGAAAGACCACCTCCCGAGAGACCATATGAGAAACCCGTTAATTTCTCGTGTTTTATATTTCAATCACGCCAAGTTGGTTGTAAGTGTAAAACCATTGACAAGATCTCGAGATTGTTCAAAGAAACTTTCCCTACCGATGAATCTAATAAACTTGAATTAATCTATGTTAATCTTTGGAAAAAAATTGTCATCTTTATTTTTGAATGTCTACAAGTATTTTTTCTTGTAACTATTTCAATCTTGTGTTAAAATCCCTCCAAATCACTCAGGATCTCATCCCTGCAATAGCTTAGTGGCATTTACAATTTCATTATGAGAAGAGCGTTGATCCCGTGATAAGATAAACAATTTAAAATCACTTTACTTGTCATTTTGTTGATAAAGATTGTCTATAAGCCTTTGAGTGTATCTTAGGCATGAGGAACAAGAAGTATTTGATGTTTAATTGATTCTTTAGTTCGAGCCTTCATGTTACTTTCTTGGAGATTGTGTGAAACCATGCAAATATAGGCCTCCATTGATGCACACCTTCTAGATGAACGAAAATTTTAGCCATTATGAAGCATTATGTCATTTAGTTTTCCAAATGTTGTGAAGGTTCTCAAAGATCTGGAAAAAGCAAGTTTATCCTACTTAATCTCTGACCAAAATTTATTCGAAAACAATGAATCCCACCTTAACTACCCATGTTTACCTTGTATGCCCACAAGTGAATAAATTCTAGTGCCAAACTATGCAAAAGCAATCAGGATTCCATAATCTCTTCAGTAACCTTAACCCTGTTTAGAAAATATCACTATTCTTTACAAGTGATAACTCGTGAAAGTTAAATTGTGGTGCATTGATCATATTTTCTCAAGGTTTCCTTTAAAATTTGTGCAAATAAGGATATCTTCATTATCCTTCACCAACAGAGGTTAAAAAAATTGTCATGTCACCACTGGTCAAAAAGCACAACCTAAATTAGTGAGGATAGATCCAATCCTTTTAATGGTGTTAGCCATTTCTCCAACATCCGAGTGACAAAGAGCCATTGAATCACCTCCCGATAAAAATGACATACATAATGATTTATCTATCTCTAGGCTTCTTGTTAAATCTATGATGCTACTCAATTTTCAAGGGAGAATCAATTTGGATAACAACACATTGATCTTCGTACTTGTTGAATGTTGATCGTTAATCATTGACCCTGGTAAGTGTTAGTGCTACATTAAATGAGGTAGTGGTACTCTTGTACTCTTGGTGGTTTGCTTCAAATTTGGTGAACATTTCTCAGCCTTTGATTCTTGTATGGATTGATCTCGAAAGTTGATCATCTGACTGTGGTTGAGTTTTATTGATAAAACCACTCAAACCTACCTCAATTTCACTTGCATTTTCATTTTATGGGTGAAGCCCTGGAAAAATTGTTTCAGTTCACCATTGCTTTGATCTTTGAGTTTTGGGACTCTGAAAACTCAGCCTCTATGAGTCTGTGAAGCTTTATGAGTGAAAGTATTTGATCTCTTTGCCATTTTCTTTCTTTTGATATTGAATCTGAGATAACTATGACGAATGGTTTCTTTGAATCTGCATGAGCTCTGTAGTTCCTTTTGAGGTGGCTGTTATTTATGAGATCATGAGCTTAACTTCTAATGTTATTTTTGTAACTTTTATGGCCATCATTGATGAGTTCTCGAGCTTGATTCAGTTTGTATCTACAGTGAACTTTACAAGATTCTTCTATGATTTTTTAATTTTCTAGGCTATGTGAATTGTGTTTTTCAAATTTCTCCAAAGATATTGAGCTCTGTTTGGTCCTTGGACCTTTGTTTCTTTGGTCTTGAGCTTGGGTGAAAGATTCCTGTGAATTCCGAGCTCCATTTCTTTGAGTTACTATGTTGTGGACTGTGTAACTTTAATGGAGGAAATTTTTTTGAAGGTGAGCCTCTGATCACTTGGTTAATAACTTGTTCTTTCGAGTCGATTGGTTTCATTCACACTAATCCCACAAAAAATTGTGTTCTTTTACATTTCTTTGTGAAATTTTTATCTTTGAGCTTTGAAAAGCATTGGGGCTTCAACTTTTAACTTCCAAAATATGAGAGTCTATCTCCTTCGATTCTAACTGGTGAGTTATGATCCCTTTCGAATATCCATGCATAATTTGTGATAATCTTCTACAGTCATGAGAGAATGAAATGTTTTCTTTTTTCTGTTTCTGTTTGTTCTCAATTTGTGATTATGTGCTCATATTCACTAAGATAGATCCTTTTACATAACCACTTTTTAAAAAAACTTCCAATTTACTCAAACTGTTTGACTCACGAAATCATATGGGTTTGCATGATTCTAGGTTTTGTGTTTTGAATGCTATCTTAAGCTCTATATCATAAATTTGTTCTAGAGTTGTGATCGTTTCTTGTCAAGTGTGGCTCTTGAACTCTCTACAAGGTTTAATGGACATCATTTTTTTATTATTTTAAGTTTCGAATTGGCTCTCCTTACAAGATTTGGTTGATTTTACCAGTTGTCATTGTATTCGAGCTTAGCTTCTTTTATTTTAAAAGAGATCGTGTTCTTGGATTCATTGTTCAGCCTCTATGAGCTCGGATCTATGTTATTAGCATCACTGTCTTGATGCAAGGATGGTAAGTCTTTGACTTCTGAGCATGGTAACTGCTTCATCATTATCACTTGACTTCGAGATATTGATATATTTCTCTTTCTTTGCATATTTTGTGATCTCTAGGACAACATTGATCTCTGAGTGAAAATCGTTCTGGGTTCTCCTTTTTGGCTCTGAATTTGATGATCCCTTGAGGGTTTTCTCAAATTCTATCTAAACCATAAATATGTATTTCTTATTCTGATTTTAGTACCCATTAATGGGTTTTTCAATTGAAATACTTGAATATTTTTCCAACTTGGATGTACATGCATTTTTATTAAAATCTCTTATGTTTGAGTTTGTGTTATGAATACTAAATCGGTATTACTCTTTTCTTGAAACTCTCCAGATCTGAATGTTTTGATAGTTGTAACATACTAAGAATGTTTACTTGAATCCTTGATACTTATAGCTTCTGAATGTTAAATACAATTCCCATTTCTATTGGAACACTGTGGTCTAGTATTTACATCTGGCTTGTAGAAGGAAATTGCATTTATTTGAATACTCTGGTGACTGTGATGAGCTTCATAATTTGTCTTTGGCCTCTGAAGCTCTAATATTGTCACTGTTGTATTTCATATATGTTCCGTAGCTGTTGGTTCTTTTGGAACTTCTGTATTTATATTCTCTGGCACTTACTAGCCTTCTTATAGCTTTCAACACCTGAAACATGTATTGTTTTCCTCAATCTCATCTCTGACTGATCTCTTTTTGTCATGCTTTTGAAGTTCATATTTTGTATTTATCCATCTGATTCAACTATTAAGCTATAATGAATGCTCCAAAGTACTTCAATTTGATGACTAAAAGTGCAGTCCATTTCTTTTCTTTTAAATACTGCATTTCCATTTTATTACAGACTTTGATATGTGTGCTAGAAAATTTAAAATGTCCATTTTACATGGTGAAGCCCTGTCAAAATTTTCCTAGAATTCTTTCTTTTATTTCTGTTTCAACTGTAATAGATGTACTTTCTGAAAGTTGAAACTACAGAATGTATCACTTTTCCTTTTGAAATTGATTTGTTGTTAGAAACTAAAAATAATAATCTGTTTTCTGATTAAGGCATGCTTTTCTTTTTTCTATATCACTTATTTGATTTACATACAAATTTTAAAGCATGTGTTTATTTAAAACAACATGATTCAAAGTTGTAAATGTCCATTTGCATGGCGAAGCTGTTTCAAAATTTCCTAGATTTCCTTCTCATTCTGTTTCTCATGTAATCTTCTCTCTCTCTCTAGTTAACTTCAGCCTTTAAATTTAGACTCTTCTTATTGGTTGTAATTTGGAACATGTACTTCTATTCTCGCAATGTAACTTCCTCTATTTCTAGAATAGCTACTTAACTTTGAGTTGCATTCTTCCTTCATTCCATCATGTACTTATGACTCATCTGCTTCATGTACCATAGGATAGAATTTATTGAACTCTGCAATCTTTATCCATAGTGAGGATTGTAAGACATGATTTATTTATTCTTGGCTACACTTGCACACTCGTATTTATTTTTGGCCTCTCTTATGTCCATGTTTTTTCTTTTCTTCTCTTTCTTTCTTTCTGAGTGAGTAAATCATGTATATTGTTTGATCTTCAAGTAATATATATCTCCTGTTATTAAGAGATCCATGTGCATGAATTAGGATAGTATAGGAATATGGATTAACCCTGAGCTCAGTAACTGATGATTTTCCTCTTTTCTTCTTTTCAGGTATAGTGCTTTCAGCAAGTGAAGATGGAGAGGGAACAAAGCTGAAGATGAGGATGCATCAACCAAAGGAGAAACCTCCAAGGCAATGATGGGTTCACTCATACTCCTTTATTTTCTATTTCATGCATGTGTACCTCTTATTTCAGTAGCTATACTTTACTTTCCAGTTACATCCCATGGCTTGTGTGGGAACATTTTGAAATTCCTTATGAATAAAACATTGAATTGTGAAATTGAGTTGTGTATTTCTTTCTGCATTTCTACTTTCTGATATGGATTGTATGATGAACTAAACAACTCAATAATAATTGAATGTCTTAATCATGAAGGAAATAACATTAAAGAATACTTGTAACATCTAGTAATGAACTCTGATTTCTGTAATATGTAGTCATGATTTCTGCTCCAAAACCTAACACTTCATTTATTCTACAATTCGGTGTCTTCATCAAGGAAAACAACTGTCCTTCAATGCTTTGTGCTCTTTTGTTGAAGATAGCATGAAATTACAGGCTATGTGATCTGTTATGCTTTTCAACAAAGAACATAGCTGCATTTTTCATGAATCATTAATTAATTCAACAATAGCAATATTGTCTGAAAGAACCTCCCCTATCTTAGGTATACTTCACCAATGCTATCCATTGTAATGAAGTTTCGAGTTGCCCATTTTTGCACAAGTGCAAAAATTGTTAACATCTTCACTTTAAAAATGCAATTAATTCCTTCTAGCATCGGCTAATATTCATTGAAACAACATTGATCTTGAAAATCATAGTTAAGAACTATCAATGCAGAAAAATTGATACTTGATTGAATGGTTCATGGATGGTTACTACTTGTAGATCTTCATGTATATCACGTTCATTCGATCACTATTCGAAAAATAGATTAGGTTTCTTATCTTAATTAACTAAATTCTTAGGAACAATCATGAAAATAAATTGTGCTCATCTACATGTTGCAAAACACTTGATAGATTAGATCCATGACCCACTTAGCATGCCAAAAACTTTTATCTAGTAGAATTGCACCCGATGTGAAGAATGAATGATTTTATCATTCTCTCTTTCCCCACTTCTATGGATAAGAATGTAAAATTAATCTCCAAATTTAAAGGGATGGTTCCTTTTCAAAGTTGTATCCCTTAAATAGACTAGTGGGGTTAAGGGTTAGAATGAAAACTGATAATTATAAAAGGGTGTTATACACCATAGATTTTTGGAGGTTTCTGATATATGAATGCGCACAAACTGATAAGAAGAAATACTAAAATTGCACGATCCATAGGTTTTCTAGTGAATTCCAACGTAAAATAATGGAAGTTGTGAAGGGATAAATCACAATGCCTATTTCTAATGCGTATGCACACTAAAATTAACACAAAACCTATTTTTGCAATTGGGAGAGATATCTTAAGCATTAAACGTAATGAATTCAAGGAAAATAAATTACAAGAATGACTACCTTAAAAGAACAACACTGAAAATGACTAGAAAGGAGAAATACTTATTCTCATTAATGGGCATTTACTGTAGAAAATCCTGCATCATATTGTTACATCAAAGAAATCTCCTTAATGCTTAAAAAAGTATAAAATAAATAACAAAAGGTGCATACGATAACTCCCAAAAGAGCTCAACCTAAGATTAATTAACTTTTCATGCACAACTGTTTGGAAGAATCCAAATACAATAAGAAAGGCCCAAAATAAGCCACTAAGATCGAATATCTCTCTCGTAAAACTTCAGTTGACCCTCAAATTATTCCTTTTCAATGGAATATGTAAGGGGATCCTAGCAATGTTTAAGGTGAATTTTGAATAGATAAGGTAACAACTCCTTGTTTTGTCCTCATCTAAAAATGTTTCTTTTGGTTTGTAGCACATGCATTATTTTAATAATTGATTGGATTTTTGACTTGGCTAAGGTTAGAAAAAATTATTACCCCATTTTTAAAAATACTGTGCATGGATTATTAATTTTGACTATAATGTTGCCCACCTTTTCATTATGCAAAAATAATTCTCCTCTCCATATGTGGGAATAAAAATTGAACACCTAAAATTTCGTATCACGGTTCTAACCATGGCGAAAGTTGACCATGGTTCCAAGCATAGTAAAATTATAAGGTTTGATTACATTACTCAAAACCCTAAAATCAAATCATTTTCTCGCTTGGGTAGGATATGGAGGAGTGCTGCCAATACTCAGACATGAGGAGTTTCACTGTCCATTTATGTGAATGGCTATGCCTTTGTTCTAATTTACCATCATTTTTATCCATTTTTATAAATATTGAAGTTTTGGTTTCACTGTGCTGGTCGCATTTTACTCCCAACCGCCAGTTTTCATCTTCAAGATCTCTATTATTTTCATCTAGAAATTTTATTTTGTATCTACTATCATCTATAACTCTTCTCAAAAGGAAAACTCTGGAAAGTTTTCATTTGTAAGCCACCATAGTTGTTAAAGCTCTATATTTAGTCTTCCTTCAGCCACATTTATCTACTTTGTAGCTATGGCCACGATTAGAGTATGAGCTACCTGCTAAATACTCCACCTGGGTTATTCATAATAGTTTTCTCCATTCTCCTGGATGCCATTTGAGCCATGCTTTGCAAAATAAATTAAAATGGAGAAGAAAACATTTGATTTACCTGCATATTGAGTTTTTCCCAAATTGATTTATGGCCTGTTTGAATTTCTGAGTTCACCCAGATTTGGGTTTTTCTTATTTTTCATTCTAGGTGTTTTGATGGAAAACATGATTTGGTTTTATATAAATTTCTGATATAGCTACCCTTATCTTCCCTTGTGCATTAACTATGTATCATGTTGTTTAAAGCTTCTAGTTCCACTTTCTAGGATGCCATTTTTAGGGTAAGAAGCTCAATTTTTTCTTTCGAGTTTTACTTTTCTATTGAGATGAGCGCTATTATTTAGGGTTTCCCAACCTCAAAATCATTTCAGAGTTGTGGATGGGTTATTTTCTTTGCTTATGACATGAACTAGGTCTCCATTACCGTTTTACTCGGGGCCATTTTTGGCTTCAGGGATCTTTATTTTTCTTTACTCAGATCCTCACTCAGCTGTATATTTCTTGGGAGGGAAGCTTCGTATGTAGTTAGATTGGATTAGGCAGCTCGTGTTTTTTTAGCATCTTTCCTCCTTTTAGACTCAACTCGCCTTCTTCTGTTCTGTGTTGGACTCAGTAGCTAGCTCAAGCCCTTTACCTTAAGTTACAGCTCATTGCAGTATTTTCAACGCTCTCCATTGCTTTTGGTTTGAAAAAGGGTACTCAACTACTTCATTCTCCATCTCATTTGATTATGCATTACATAAGTTGGTGTATTTAACATAACTCGGCCATTAGTCTGATTTCGTAGCTCTGCCTTCTCAATTAGGCTCTAAATTATGATTATTGTTTAATCATGCCTTTGATAGTTCGGCCACACACTTTTTGAGAAACACGTATTTTGACCTCTCTATGCTTGGGCTGCTAAGAACTTGGGGAAAATACAAACTCATACGATTGTTATGTATTTAAAAGCTTGTAGCCATTTTATGGATGGGAACGTTGCTACTTGTGATACTTGTATCCTAAAGTACGTATTATTAAAAATCTGGAAATTTCAGCTTCTTGGTGAATGATTCTTGGCTCTGTAGCTTTGCATTAAATTTAACCTATTTTCTAGTATCTACGAATTTGAAATTTGATCATATATATTTCTAAGTTTCTATAAAGATGTATAACTCTTTTTCATTTATTCTGTGCCCTCAAATTTCAATACATTCAACTAATGTTGTCCATTCGATATTTAATCTAGAAACTACAGTTCCTTGTGCTTTGATGTTGAATTTTCAGATTTTATTTTCCATCTATAACTTGTCATCGCGCATGATTCTAAGCATATCAAGAAAGTCATTTCCTCTTCAAGGTTGAAGGCAGTATTTGAAGTGAAACTTTCCCCCTTAGGATCTGAAATTTGTCCTGTAGCTTTTGCAATGCAACTTCATGTTCTGAAAATATGAACATGGACTTATGTTTGTAGAAGCTGTGTCTCTTATATTTTGTAATTAAACAACTTGTAACTTATAGCTTGTTTACATACTAAAATTACATGGTTTCAATGAAAAACCTCTCTCATTGAAACACATAATTTTTCCATAGATGCATTCTATTAAGTTTTGCTGATTTTGTGTTTTCAAAACATGATTTCATCATTTCTTTGCACTTGAACTGCCACTTTTTCATTTTTTTCGTCATCATTTCTGGACCAAATTTTATAGATTTCATGCATGAATGTGATCTTTGCAAAGACATATACTCTCAAAATTTATATTGATTCTGAAATCCATTCCTGACTATTGCTCATTCCATTGCATAATTGTGTATAAGTTGGGTTTCCCTTGATCATTTCAAGCATGAGTGAAACATAGATAAAATATATCATTGATACCTATACCTGCACATTAAGAAAAAAATTATTAAAAGGTTAAGGCGATTAGCCTCTCTTTTCTTAAGCTCTTTCTTTCATTTTCTTTTGTGACACAGATCTTAAATTTCCTCTCAAATGTTTCTAGATGATGATATTTTTGTACTTTTCTTTATGTTTCTGATCTTATTTCTCATGCATATTTTCCTGTTTCTGATTTTTGTACTCATGAAAGGAAATAAATATTCTTGAAGCCATATAGTTTGTGAGAAATGAGAAAACTCAGAGCTCTAACATATATTTTAGTTTTTGTTTAAAGTCATTCTAACTCTGGAAGAGAAACACAGAGGACAATGTCATTGTAAGCTAAATAATCGAAAGGAAATCCATCTCATTCTAGGAAATGATGGGTTTTCTCATTTATATTGCATTTATAGTTTGATGTATATGCATTTATTTTGAATGTATTATACTTGATGAGTCATTTCCATGGCTTGTGCGATACCATTGTACATTTAAATTATGAATTAAATGAAAATAACTTATTGTGATGAGCTGTACATATTTCTTTATGCATTCCTTTTATTAATGTAATGTTAAATGAACTCTTTGCAACTCAGCACACTAAGTAATTTCATATAATCATAAAGTAATGAATCAAATGCACTTCGATTAAATATGTAACTAAAAATAATGAGAAAAAATAACCAAACTTACTTCAACCCTATATATGGATTGTCCCTTTATTCGCTCCGGGATGTCCATCTTTAACTTGTTTTTTCATTCACTTTTGTATCAGGATCTTGCATCAGTTCTTGAAGGGATGATGCACGATCATGATGGAGATGATAAATTTGAAAAGGAATTTCAGGGGCAGGATAAACATTCTATAAAAAATACAAGAAGAGTTCATACTCCTTTCTCCTTTATTGCTAAGTTAGATCAATCTACTTAACCCCTTCAATCCTAGAAACATAAGTTTTGAGTTGACCCCTCACATAGGTGCTATAAATGTCAAAATTTATAGTAATTCTAAGGTATAATTTGTCTACTAGATACAATGATTAGGTTCCTTAATGCATCCATTGAGCATGGATTCAAATCCCAAAACAATTCTTACCCTAAAACTGAAAAAATATGCCTTTCCCGAATAAATCGAAAAATAGGAAAAAGATCTTGGAAGGAACCATATCTTCGTATGCAATTTACTTATTGAAATTAAAATTTCTGCAAGATTTCCTAAGTACTTTATTGAAATGAAAATCCTAGTTATCCTATTCTAACCAGAATTGAGAAAACTTCAGTAATAATGCTTGAGAAACTTACCATTCATAGGAATGGGAAGTTCCTCTCTATTCAGCCTCACATGTTGAAAGGAATTATGTTTTATACATGATTAAATCATGTATGGACCACTCCAAATAGTGTCAAAATTTGTATGGTTTCTTTGATTCACCCCGTATTCATCCCACTTTAACACAATTTATATTTCGTAGAAGAATCTCATTTTTGACTTCTTCTCAAAGGTGTTTTTAATTTTTTTTTTTATCCTTATGAGCCTAATCCCTTAATTCTAGAAATTCCATCCACTTTGCATATCTAACTTACAAAGGTTAGTTCTCAATTAACTCAAGCTAGCGCAATAAATGTAAGGTTTGTAACTCCAGAGAGATAGGAATTCTTTCGTCTCTTTCATAAACCATCTTTTAAGGTTAATTCTTGATTGACCTTTTGGAATTTACTCTATCATCCCACAATGCTGCATTAAACCTTGTATGTTAAGATATTTGATTCTCGCTTGAGTGTTATCTTGATTAACCTCAACAATTTGTTTTTTCTTCTTTTAGCCAATACATTACATTTAGGGTAGTAATTAGATGAAGTGATAAGTAAATGCCATGTTTGAAATCCAAAACTATTACCATTAGTCCAACAAAACAAAGAGCATTATCAAAAATTATAGTGGATGGAATAATGAATTTGGAAACAATACTTTAAAAGGATAGAATGAAAGTCTCATTTTCTTCCTTTAGAGCTAGAACTTCAGTCCATTGAGTGAAATAGTCGATGGTTGTTAAAATAAACTTGTTCCCCTGACATGAGTAGAGATTAATCACACCTATGAATTCAAGGCCCCACTAGAAGAAAGGATTCTCAAATGAAATAGGTTGTAGGGGAAAAATTGTAAATGCTCTTTGCCAACAAATAATGCACATGGTTTTCATTTCTTGATCAATTCATAACTGTCCTTAAAAATTATAGGATAATAATACCCAAATCTAATGATTTTGAGGGTTTTTCTTGCTGAAAAGTGACCACCTACAGCCCCTTCATGAAACTCTTTGAGCAGCTATTCTACTTGATTGTAATCAACACACCTCAACAATATTCGGTTTATATCCTTCTTGAACAATATGCTGTCAATGTAAACAAAAGGTACAACTCACAAACGATAATACCTTATCTTATTTCCATCCATAACTTTATGGTATGTCCCATGATGCAAATAACTAATCATATCATCCATCCATCTTTGAACCCCAAGTTCCAGATTAGGTTCAAGTTGTTGATTTAATGGTTGTGACAAAACCGCAACATTTTGAGACTCTATATATGTCATCAGATGCTCACAAAGTCCTTTTCCTTTGACTATTTTTTGTCACTATAATATCAACATCATATTCAATTACCTTAGTGATCAATCGATCCCTCTTTCCGTTTATTTCTTTGTTCAACATGAATGCTTTCACACTTAGATAAAACATTGGGAATGTATCTTGTTATTGGAGAACATGTACTTGAATTTTTAAGTCCTCTAACTACTATAAGTACTTGTTTCTTAAGAAATGTGTACCTTGTTTAATAATCATGAAGAATTTTCACAGAAAAGGAAATTGTTTGCTCAATATTATTATCAATGACTTGAGTAAGAATGGCTGAAATAGTTTCAGCTCCTGGTTGTCAAAAAAATTATTTTCCAGAGTAAAATTTTGAGAAATTTCTTCAAAATATTTCTTCCCCTTTGATGTTGTATAAGAAAGATTTACCTTTCTTCAACATAGAAATCATTGTTTGACAAAGCAAGTAAAATTTTGTACAAATTGCCTTACAAAATTTATCTTCCCCACGAAACTTCAAGAGCCTTTTATGGTGAGTTAAATACAATTGCATAAATGATGTTAGATAATTAATACATTTGTGTGTTAGTATTTGTTAAAGGACAGTTGTATAACTGTTTCCCTCACGGCTCTTCCCTATCGGCCTATATAAAGGCGTGAACTGTATCATTTAAAAATATATAGCAATACATTCATTCTTCTTGGAGCGCCTATCATTGGTTTCAGAGCAGGTTACGCGTGGAAGAGGAGAGAGGATTTGGAGACTCAGCAAAGTCCGCTGTGCGTGAAGGAAGAGACTGTTCCGCCATTTCTCTCTACCGTGGTTCTGCCTCGCGTGAAGGAGAAGGGAGAAAAGTTACCCGTCCCGTGTGAAGGAGCAAGGTTGTCCCGCGTGGAGGAGACTGGTGCCGCGTGAAGGGAGAAAATTTTGAGTGCCTGTGCGTGTTGAGAGTCCTTTGCTGGTGTGAACCTGTGCGTGCGTGGAGAGAAGAAATCTGTGCGTGGAGGAGACTGGTGCGCCTTCTTTGCTGTTTAGAAACGTGAGGAGACTCAACTGTGCCCCAAACGTGTTTGCTGTTCATTGCTGGTTAGAAACGTGGGGAGCATTTATTGTGCGCTGGAACGACCAAGGGAGACTCGTGAACTTGCTGGCGTGGAGGTGAATCCAACGTGAAACCCCTGTATGTGTGAGCAAAGCCGGAAATTACAAAACTGTGTGTGCGCGTATGTCTCAAATTTCGATGCACAAAGCACCGCAAGCAATGCACCAAATATTTGGGCATTGAATGACAACGAAGACACCACTGGGCTGTTCTTTGCCTTGGTCAACGAGCTACACAACACTGGTAACATTCTCTTTGATGAGATTGTGCGCCGAGGACTGTTGGAATATTTTTGGTTTGATGTTCGATGTCAAGCATGGTGGATTCGTGCAGAACTTGAACGTGGTTATGATGCAGATGATGAACATGAAATAGAATGCCCACATAGAGCGTCTGCATCTCACTGCACGAGCCTATAGAGCCCATCTTCGGGACATATTCCTTCAGTAAGCATTGTAGCCATTTTTGAAAAATAAATAAATAAAATACAATTTTGAGTTTTTGAAAATGTCTGCTCCAAAAATATTGCTATCCGATGCCCAACTCTTGAAAGGGCCAAATTTTGCCGCATGGAAAACCAAGATGCGGACGATTCTTCAGTTTGAAGATCTTTGGGGGATTGTTTCTGGCAAAGACGCCCCTCCCACAGATGTTGATGATCTGTTGGTTAAATATGAAAAGGATGATGCAAAATCACTAATGCTTATCACCCTGAGCCTTTCTGATGAGGTGTAACCTTACATTCGGGAAGCAACCACTTCCTCTCAGGCATGGACCATGTTGTGTACCATCTATGAAGCCAAGAATCTGACGACAAAGTTACATCTTGAGAAAAGCTTCACATGATGAGTATGCATGATGGTGAATCAGTAGAAGCCTTCTTGTGGCGTGTGGCCAAGTTATGTGTAAAACTCTCTGCTCTCGGTGAACCGGTGGACGACAAGTTACTAGTCCCGCTCACCTTGCGAGATCTTCCTTCCCGGTTTCAGACATTGATCACCACGTTGACCATCACTCAACAAGAGGTGAGTTTTGCCACCTTGGTGAATTATCTCCAGTAGGAAGAAGCCATGCAGAATGTTCAAGAAGCCTTCGAAGACAAGGCTCTCATCACGAGGCAAAAAATAAGCCTCGGAAAGGGTAGTCAGCCCCCAGAATCAGAAGCAACATCCTCAGCAGCAACCTTCTCAGCGGCCACCTCAAAAGCAGCAGAATAACAAGGCGGATCGATGGTGCCACATTTGCTCCACGGATACGCACATGACTGCGAACTATTATTACAATGGTCACAAGTATGGAAACTCTGGCGAAGAGAGCACTTCTGGCCAAGGATATTCCAAGAAATCCCGATGGCATGCTCGTAATCAGAGGCAGAAGGGTCACATTGCTGCTCAACAGGATGCCACCTCCGATGAAGAGGTTCCAGACACGACTCATTCTGACATTGTTCTAGTCTCATGAGACTTGGCATCCGCATAAAATGTCGGTTGATTGATTTAGGTGCCAGCAAACACATGAATGACAATAAGAAGTTCTTCCATACTCTGAGTGACCGGCCCACTGGAGATCGGATCACCATTACGAGACAATCAAGAGTATATTGTGGTAGGGATTGGTGATGTCATCATTCCTCTTGGGACACGAAGATGTACACTCATGAAGGTGCTATATGTTCCAGGTTTGACCTCAAATCTCTTGTCTGTGAGTCAACTTCTTAACCATCGAATGTAGGTTGAATTCTTTGTTGAGAAAGGGGTCAAGTCCTACATCATTTCCCAGGGAGATTCAATAATTGCTCAAGCATTTCTGAAGGGTCGTCTATTTGCACTGGATGTGGTCACTTCATCTAGCATTGCTCTCTTTGCTTCAATGATGGAGTCCACTGCACTATGGCACTTTCAATATGGTCATCTTTCTACCGGGGCTCTGCATCAGCTCAGTGGTAAAGGAAATGGTAAGAGGGCTTCCTCCACTCTCCCATTCCTTACCTATTTGCTTGGGATGTCTTGCGGGCAAACAACATAGAGGTCCATTCAAATAGAGCTCTTATCATTCTACAAAGCATCTTCAGGTCGTTCATTCCGATCTGTACTGGACCCTACCGGCTAGCTTCAAGGTTTTGAGTACTTCCAGCTCATCATTGATGATTACTCATGGAAAATGTGGGTATATTTCCTCTAGAAGAAGAGTGAGGCATTTTCCAATTTCCAAACCTTCTACCAGCAAGCCACCAGGTAGTCTGGGAAGCCTCTTCTTCTCCTCTACTCAGATCGAGGGGGAATTTGTGTCAAAGAAGTTCTTAGCATACCTGAAGCAACATGGCATTCAACAACATCTGACTGCACCCTACACACCCCAATAGAACGGGATTTCTGAGCGCCACAACAGGACTGTCATGGAGATGGCTCATTGTATGCTCTCGACCGCCAAGTTGGAGGATCAGTTTTGGGCAGAAGCAGTCCAGACAACAGTTTATCTACTCAACCAGGAACCCATGAAGATCTTGCATAACAAGACACTTGAAGAGTTATGGACTGGTCATAAACCTTCTATTCATCATTTGGAATTTTTGGTTGACTTTGCGCATATATGCATGTTCCGAGATGAGAGAAGGAAGAAGATCGATCAAAGACATTGCCATGTCTTTTCTTGGGGTATAGTACTACCTCAAAGGCATATCGTCTCATGGATCCGAGGCGAAGAAGATCTACGAGATTCGAGATGTGGTATGTGATGAGTTGTCCTTTGACTCCTGCCACACAATGGAGATGGAGATCAAGATGCGACCTCATCACATATATTGCTCACACATCTAGATGATGGGCAAGATGATTCTTATTAGAGAGAAGAAGAGCTGATTGGAGACTTGTTCGTTGATCTAGGCACATTGGAAACACATCTTCACATCAGCAGCAACAACACCAACGTCTAAAATGGGTCCGAGAATACTATTAGGGATGCACACCTGAACTCACTTCCTGGTACTTCTACGGGAGTCAGAACACGAAGTCAAGCTAGACATGAGGTAAATTTTGCACTCTAATGAATTCAGTTTTGAGAGCACCGAACTGATAGTGTTTGTGAGGCATTAGACCAACCACAGTGGAAACAGGCTATGGATGCGTTGAATATGATTCCCTAATTCAGAATTAGACGTGGGAACTTGTTGATCTGCCTCCAGGTAAGAAATCCATTGGCTGCAAATGGATTTTCAAAACAAAATATAAGGCAGATGGTTCAATCGACAAACACAAAGCATGACTTGTTGCAAAGGGTTATGCTTAGCAAGAAGGAATTGACTATGATGAGACCTTTGCACCCATTGTGAAGATCAAAACCATCATAGTTGTCTGTGCACTGGCAGCACAAAATGGATGGAAATTTCAGCAAATGGATGTCAAGAGTGCTTTTCTAAATGGTGATCTAAAAGAAGAAGTGTACATGGCCCAACTTGAAGGGTTTGTAGATGAGCATCAACCACACAAGGTATGTCATTTGATAAAGTCTCTTTATGGACTCAAACAAGCACCTAGGGCATGGTATATAAAAATTGATGATCACCTATTGCAGCATGGATTCACTCATAGCCCCTCATATACAAATTTGTATATCAAGAAGGTAGGAACAAAGATTGTCATTATGGTTTTGTACGTAGATGATCTTGTGATCACATGAAGTTTTGAAAATCTTGTAGATGATGTAAAGAATGATCGAAGAAATCCTTCGACATGACCGATTTGGGGCTACTTCACTATTGTTTTGGCTTAGAGATATGGCAGAAGAAGAATCATATCTTCGTCTCCCAGATGAAATATGCCAAGACACTCCTGGAAAAGTATGGAATGTCGGATTGTAAACTAATTCCACACCTACGGAAAAAGGTTTTCAATTATCTAGATTCAGGATTCACCGTAGGTAGATGTCACTCACTACAGAAGCTTGTGGGGAGTCTCATTTACTTGACTTATACAAGACCAGATCTTTGCTTTGCAATGAGCTATCTCACCAGATTTATGCAGGAGCTGAAGAAATGTCATTGGATAATAGCAAAGCATGTGTTGAGATATGTCCGAGGTACAGTTGACTTTGGTCTAGAGTATCAGAAGAACACTCAGTTCTTCTTATAGGGATATCTGAGACTCGGACTATATAAGATCCGTTGATGACAAGAAATCCACTTCAGGATATGTTTTTCATCTCGGATCTAGACCTATCTTGTGGATTAGCAAGAAGCAAACTATTGTTGCTCTCTCATCCACTGAGGTTGAATACCATGCCACGCACGAGGAGTTGTGTGTAAAGTAATTTGGTTACGTCGCATTCTTGCAGATATAGGGATTCCTGAAGAGAAACCTCCCATCATTCACTGCGATAATCAAGGTGTGTTGAAGCTTGTGAAGAATCCTATTTTCCATGAATGAACAAAGCATATTGAGGTTGAATGTCACTACATTCATGAACAGGTCTTGAACCACCAAATCTAGCTCTAGTACTGCCCTACTGATTTTCAGGTTGCAAATATTCTCACCAAGCCTCTCGGCAAAGTGAAGTTTGATTTGTTTAGGGGGTACATTTGTAGGAACAATGTATTAAGGGGGGAATGTTAGCTTAATACATCTGTCATATTGTTTCACGGACACATCATATGGTTACATGGTTACTAGTAACCGCCTTTCCCTTTCACCTATGTTAAAGGGGCTTTATATTTCCTCATGTCCGTTGTATTAAACATGCATTGAATATAATCTATTCATTCCAGCGCCATCACCATGTCCTCCTTTTGCCCTAGAGGATGTGAAAGGGCATAGTAAGGAAGAGACATGATTTTTTTGGGGATTCAAGAATGCATGCACTCACATTCCATTCTTAGGTTTTCCTTTGAAATTGTCATGACCACCTCTCTGTCAAAAGGCGGTCACGGGACATCTAAATAAACAAGTATACAATTATCAATAGGATATGAAAATCGTCATATGCATTGCAGAGCGGCGGTTCTATCTAGAACCTCTGTTTACCTCATTTTATTTCACTTTTCTTGTTGCTCTCTTAGTGTTGATAGTTAGTGAAGTGGTGTGTTTTTCTAGATCCTATGGATCATACCTCCCATACTTATGAGGCTTTTGGTCCCACAAAAAAGAGACAAGTTGTAGAGGAATAAAACTCCCTCTCGTGCTCATTGAGTTACAAGTGGATTTTCGCTTGAGTGTCTTTCTTGTACTTGAACCTACTAGGACTCAAACGGATCTCACCATTTTTTTTCGATAAGTACATCCGCCTTGAGATTCCCAACTAGATCCTCTTTGGAAGGTAACTTGATTTAATATCTTTCAAATTTTTGTCATGCATAGATGGCGTTAGTGGATGTGATCTCTTGTGTTTTTATCTTATAGGTTGCATCTGCATGAAATTCAAGGTATCTTCATCCAAACTTAGATCAAAACCTCTAACGTATTGGTATTTATAAAAAAAATACATCTAGTGGTTTAGTCATTTCTTGTTTTGTCTCTTGAGATGGATTGGCCGAATCCTTCCAAGTATTCAATGCTATAGTCACCACCGTTCCTTGATATCCTTCTCTTATAGTTTAAAAATGAGTGGATTTTTTATCTTAAGTCCGGTGAATCATTAGAGCTGAGAAATGACTCATAAAGTAACACATCCTTGAAGTTTGTTTTCTCCTTGAATGAGAGTTCATGGTGGCACTTAATTTGAAAAAATGAAAAGTGCTATCCAAATTCTCATCCTTTGGTAAGAAATATCCGTAAAATTAGCATTAGTTAGTTTAATACATTGTTGTTTGTTATGTATTTGATGGATAGTTATAATAATCCTCCTTCCTCTATGTGGATTTATATTTGAGGCTCTGCTCATTTGTTTCACACACATTTGAATACATTGAATATTATTCTATCTCTACCTTCAATGTTAAAAGTGTTCTCATAATTACATTGTAAATGGACGGTTCCTTCTAAGGGAGTTCTCGGCTGTTTCAACACCGTGTGGAGCCATATTATCTTCTCTTTCACGTGTAGAGATTCCTTTAAAACGTAACCACATTTGAATACATTGGATCAAGATCAAGATGAAGTTGTGTGTGGACAGGATACGGTTTATATCTCTGTGAAAGATGTGTTGCGAGAAATCCAACCCACACTCACGATCTCTCCATTGTTCTTTGTTTGCTATCAGGAATGCCATTAGAAATCCGCAACATTTTGTTTAGCTCATCATTATAATCATCAAGGTCAACATTCCCAGCTTCCTTGAACAATTTTTTTGCTTCTTCATCAATACAGAGTAAACAAGATGCTCAAGACATTCAAACCCGAAGTTTGAATGTTTGAGCATATCTCGTGACACCCAAATTTTGAGCTGTCACCACTATTCTACTCTGCTTTGGAAGGCTTCGTAAGGATTTGGGGAGCAGCTGCTGCAAGTCTTTTACGTGTGAAGGAATTATCAATAAAAATAAACACTGGCTTATTTCCTTCTATTTTGAAAGCTTTTGCGAGATGATCTTGACCCTCTGGGAGATTTCTCAATGTTATATTTTTAGCATTATTGTATGTTGGGAAAGCGTCCTTCAAGATTTTCTGTTGTATACATTTTAAATCATTCTTCAGAGGGTCTTCATGGATTTGAATGCCCTGTGTAGTTAAAATGTTGGAGATCTAGGCAATAATAACAGCATTCACCAGAGTAGTCTTTCCTATGCCGCTGAACCCATAAATAACCACGGAAAATGGTGAACTTTTTGCGGTTTCCAAATCTAACAAAGTCGTTACATGGTTTTTTCGGTCTTCAATCCCAACTGCGAATCCACGTAGAGGTGTAAAGATATATATTTAAACATCCAAGAGAAACTATAATAGATTGCAAGAACAGGGGAAGAGTCTATCTACGAGGCAAGATGTCGAAAAAATTGTATTATTCTTAGTGACCTTAGTTTTTACATACAAGATTGTATCCAATGAGAGTGATTCGGAAGGAGGAAAAAGGACAACGGAGGTAGGAGGAAAGTGACCTCTTGTAAAGCCCGATCGATCATTTCTTGACATATATTGTGGCGAATAAGGTATTGAGGACCAAATTCCTCAATTTTTGGTTTGTGTTTATTTCAGTTTCTGTTTTGTTCTATGTTATGTTGTTTTGTGATCGGATGTTGAAAATGGATTACTCTGGAGCATAGTTGTTTGCTAATGGTTCTTCATTTTGAATTGATCCTCTGAGTGTTGTGCTTTGAAAAGAAGATGGTTCACTTGTGAATACGTTCACTTGCAACATGAACCATGTGCAATAAGGTCTACGTGGTGAGATCTAGTCAATAGAATGTTTCTTGATGTAGTTTCTTTCTCAGTGTTCTTATTTCACATTATGGGTGAAAATGAATTAGTCAAGGGCAACATTCAGTGGCAGTGATTTGTTTCCTTTACTATTGAAGATTGGCTAAACGATGATCGACATCAGTGGCTACAACTAAGAATATATTTTCTATGATTCTTAGAAGTGAATGTGGAATATTTTTAGTGCATTTTGTTGTTTTCCTATGTTGTTTGGTTGTTCAATAAAGTGCAGATGTTGCATAGTTTCCTATTTGGGACCTCCTAATTGAAGAGCATCCATGGGGAATGAAAAAAGCACCGAAAGCAGCATATGGTATTCGACTTTGGGTTTGTGGTAATCCTATAAAACCACTAATTTATCATCCTCTTGGGTTCATGGTATGCCTGTAAAACCACCGAGGTAAAATCCTCTTGGTTCATGGTAAGCCTGTAAAACCACCGAGGTGAACAGTCGGAAAGTGTTCCTGTCCCTCTAGGTTTCTGGTCAACCTTAGAAAAACCATGTGAGACCATGTAGGTACATGCTCGTGTGAAGACCCTCTTTGTGGTGGTCTCATTAAGGGGGTACTCTCTATCTAGAAATGTATGTTTGTACGAACAATGTAATAAGGGGGAATGTTAGCATAATTACATTGTAAATAGACAGTTCCTTCTAACTATTTTGTAACCTTATTCTATTCCTATTTATTTCTCCCATTCGTGGGTTCTTAAAACATACACACACATTTAAATACATTGAATATTATTCTATCTCTCGCCTTCAAAAAGTTCTAAAATATTTTATTAATTCTTATACACTATGTTTATAATACTTTAGTAGTGGATTCTTGAAAACATTGAAATCTCTAACTTGGTTAATGATGAGTTATCTTGAATCACCATAAACTTGTAATGAGCTTATTCCTCTTATTTCGACCCATCAGACGCCTTTAAATAATGCTTCACATTAATCAACATTCATAAGTATAGAAAAATTATAGGCTTAAAGATTAAAAATACCTCTATTTTGGTGGGGAAAATAACACTAAAATAACAACTTCTCCTTTCTTGTTCTTTTCTCCATTGAAATAAAGCTGTCACATCCCTTATTAAACATTTTTTGTTTTGGATAGTGAAGGGATTGAGGTGTTTTCCTTATGAAGACAATGTATTCTAATTAGTTTCTCTTCTATTTCTCTATAATGATCGTGAGCATACTTTTCTTGTGTCAATTCATATATGAACAGATTAGAAACACCATCTAAAGGGGAAAGATCAACATTTATATGAACATCCACTTGGTCCATTGCAACATAATTAGCAAAAATAGTTTGAAATATGAGGCTTAATATGAAAATTTTCCAATGGTTCCACATTAAAAGTAACTTTAGTACCGTACCTCATTATGAAGAAGAGGTAAGACCAATTTGAATATAGGTACCCTTCAATATTGTTATCAAATCCCTTGACAAGCAGCGCCATTGCAAATTAGGGAGGTGAATCTACAATTGTTACATCTTGTAAAATTATTAAATTTGGACAAGCATGTAATATTACCTAATGCTTGATCAAACCAACCGTTTTTCTATTGTCCCATCAAGATGTAGTACGATTTTGTAGTTGGCTCATAATTTAGGCCCAAATTGTATCCTATGGCCTTTAACATGCCAATACTACTTGGTCCATTGTCCAGACATATATGTGGACTAAATGATTTCCAATAATGAGTTATAGGTAAAATGGAGATGGATTCTTTAGATCTAAAACATTTAGTAACTTCTACACCATCCAGCTTTACCTCTTTCATTATTTCTTAGTGTACATTTGGAAGAACCATATCATCTTTATTTGGTTCCTTTTCAATTTGTTTAGAAGAGAACCGAAAATTATCAAGTTCCTTAGCAAGAATATCCTTCTGTCTTGGAATATTTAAAGCATCCCACAAAGAATTGTTAATGATTATTTTTTATACATTCAAAAATATTTAAAGAAGTTGTAATATTCTTTGAATGAGCATATTATGATTCTATAGTCTTAGAAATATGCGGAACAAAAAAATCCTAACATTTTGGTTATTAGGTGTCTGCTTCTCCTTTTGAGATGTACTAGAATTGCTGGTCATTTTATCTAAAATATGAAGCACATTTGAACCCTTTTCCTTGCTTTATTCTTCATCAAGAGCCCTCTTTTTAGATCTAGTCAAAACTACACAATGCTCATCTTCCTCATAATTGACCATTACTTTGATTGGATGTCTTTGACTCGGGTTTCTTACTTTCCACCCTCCATTTGAGGCATGTGATACATTTTAGATTGAGGTTGGGTAATAAGGATTAAGTTCAAGTTAGCATTTGGGCATGAAAATTTAGGATGGGGATGTCTACAAGGGAAACACTATTATGAATTTTGAGCCATATTTATTGGTACAAGGGAATTAAAGGAAGAATGAACTTTATAATCAACTTGTTTGGGTTTGCAAGGATATCTATAATTCTAATTTTTTCGATGAGGGGGTCTAGCATCTTGATAAGGTGCTTAATAAGACCTCCTAAGAAGAAAAATATTATTTTTCATTGTTGTTAAATCATTTCCAAATGATTGTAAAGTTCACTTTATTTTACTTAAGTAATTTGGATGAACAAGAAAAATGCGCTCTATCTTTTGTAGAGGTGGCAGAATAGGAGCTGGATCTGCCGTAATAGGCATTAAGGTCCTTAGGGCTAATTTTCTAACAGAGTGAGACTGTTTTAATCTTTATCTCGTATATCAGTAGGTTGTAGGAAGCATGGAACCACCCATTAATTGTATCATTGTTGCAATATCACTATTTATATTTCTTAGGTAGCAAAGGAAAGCATGATCAACTAAGGGATTGAAAGTTGGCGGTATTCTATCCCATGTTCTAGCAAACTTTAAATTAAAATTGTACATAAATTCCTATGTGGTTATTTTTATTTTAGTCAATTATTTTACCAATGACAAGTTGTCTTATTTATCTTCAAACCGCATACAAGGCAATTCCCAATTGGTCCCATATGGTAATTCTTATATTTCCAGACTTCTATACCGAACAAGGGATTTTCGCTTACAAGATGCTACAAATAACATCATATCCACATTCTATTGGTTTATGTTATACAAAGAACATAAATTTAATAAGTCTCTAAGATGCTCAAAAGGTGTTGTTTAATGTTCCTTGGTAAAATAATTCAAACTTTTAGGGTAGCTGATGGTATAGGATTAAATTGAGCAACATCCAAGGGGCTTCCAATAGTGAAACTTACAAAATACATATTCCTTTGGGTAGCCATTGGGGATATGTGAATATGAATAGCAAAATTTTGAACAAAAATAGAAGAAATTGGCTTGATATAAGCAGCAATATTTATAAATCTTGATCTTCTAAATGGATTAAGATGTAATTGTTGGAATTGAGATGGAATACCTCTAACTGAAAACCTTGTTGTCACCATAGGCATGGAACATGCAGTAGTGGTATGAAATCATGTCTTTGGAGTCACCAAATTTATTTTATTTGTATATTAACTTTATTACTGTAACTAATTACTCCTAGAAGTGGATAATATTCTTTGAAACAAATTCGATTTGTTAAAATACCCATTCATAACAATCAAGGTAGCGAAACCGATACTAATCAAAAGGTCCTAGGATGATAGGTAATCATAGATCTTTGTTTATATCATGTTGAGTACTAATAAATACTTCAAACAATAGATTAGGTTTCCGATCTTGATTAACTGAATCCTCAAGAATAGACATGAAATGAAATCATACTCATCTGCATCCTTTAAAACACTATATAGATCTTATCTGTTTCCCATCACGCATGCCAAAAATTGTTATCTAGCATAAGTGCACCCTGTGTGAGGAATGGAAGATTTATTCTTTCTCTCTTTCCTCACTTATGTGGATAACAATAGAAATACCTCACGAGTTATGGGTATCCCGAATGTGAGGTGAATCTCCAAATTTAAAGTGTTGGTTCACTTTCAGTGCATCCCTAAACTAGACTAGTAAGTGTAAGGGTTAGAATGAAAACGGAAAATGATAAAAGGGCGTGATACACCATAAATTTTTGGAGGTTTTTGATATAGTAATGTGCACAAAATAATAACAAGAAATACTGAAATCGCAGGATGCTGAGGGTTTTGGGTGAATTATAACAAAAAATAATGGATGTTGTGAAGGGAGGACTTCAAAATACCAGTTTCCAATACACATGCACACTAAAATTATCACAATACCTATTTTTGTAATGGGGAAGATAGCTTAGGAATTAAACTTAATGAATTCAAGGAAAATAAATCACAAGAATAATTAACTTGAAAGAACAACACTGCAAAATGATTGGAAAGGAAAAATACTTCTTCTTGTTAATAGGAACTTGTTGTAGAAAATCGTGCCACACCTTGTTACATCAAAGAAATATCCTTAATGCTTACAAAATAGTAGAATAAATAAGAAAATGTGCACACCATAGCTCTAAAAACCTAATATTAGTTAACTTGGAGATAAATCCAAAGTAAACTTTACATGCACAACTCTTTGGAAGAATATAAATATAACAAGAAAGGCAAAAATATCCCTACTGAGCTCGAATATCTCCTTGGTAAAAATCCAGTTGACCCTAAAAAATTTCCTTTTGAATGGAAAGTGTATGGGGATCCTAGCAAAGTTTAAGGTAAATTTGGACAAGATAAGGTAACAACTCATTGTTTTGTTGTTATCTGAACATATTTCTTTTCGCTTGTAGCACATGCGTTATTTTAATAATTGATGGCTAACTTTGTCTCTTCCTCCATTTGGCTATCATACAAATATATTTGACTTACCTTTCCTTTTTCGTGCCCATGAATGTGCAATGATTGGATTTTTGACCTTGTTAAGGTTAGAAAAAATTATTACCCACTTTTTCAAAAGCATGTGCATGGATTATTGACTTATACTATAATCATGCCCACCTTTTCACTGTGCAAACAATAATTCTCCTCTCCATATGTGGGCACTAAAAATTTAACCCCTAAAAATGTTGACCATGATTTTAACTGTGGCCAGAGTTGACCATGGTTCCAACCATGGTCAAATTTTAGATTTCAATTATATTACTAAAAACCCTAAAATTAATCATATGCTCTCTTGGGTAGGCTATGGAGGAGTACTACCAAAACTCTTCCGCCAGGGGTTTCACCATGCGTTTATGTGAATGTCTATGCCTTTGTTCTGATTTACCATCATCTTTTCCTATTTCTATTAATATTTAAGTTCCTATTTCACTGTGTTGGTCACATTTTACTCCTAGCCACCACTTTTCGTCTTTGAGTGCTCTAGTCTTTTATTCTAGGAATTTTTATTTTGTATCTTCTATCATCTATAGATCTGATAAAAAGGAAAACTATGTGCATTTTATATTTGTAAACCACCATACTTTCTGAAGCTTTGTATTAAGTCTTGTTTGGGCTACACTTACATGCTTTCTGTGTATGACTGCCATTAGAGAACTGAAGTTGTTTGCTAAGGACTCCACTTGGCTTATTTACATTACAGTTTCTCCATTTTGTTGGATGCCATTTGCGCCATGTTTTGCAAAAGAAACGAAAAATGGAGAAGGTATGATTTTATGTCCATGTATATTGAGTTTTTCCTAAATTTATTTATGGCCTGTTCGAATTTATGAGTTCGCCAAGATTTGGGTTTTGCTGGTTTTTAATTCTCGGTGTTTCTATGGAAAACGTGATTTGGGTTTATATAGATTTATGATATAGCTACCCTTCTCTTCCCTTATGCATTTACTCTACATCATGTTATTTGAAGCTTCTAGTTCCACTTTCTAGGTTTCCATTTCTTTACGGTAAGAAGCTCAAATTTTTCTTTCGAGATGTACTTTGCTGTTGAGATGGCCTCCATTGTTGAGGGATTCCCAAGCTCAAACTCATTGTAGAGTTGTGGACTGGGTTCTTTGGGCTGCATATGACACAAACTCAGTCGTTGTTATCATTATTCTCAGGCCTGTTTTCGGTTTTTGTGCTCTATATTTTTCTTTACTCAGGTCCTCATCTAGCTGTATATTTCTTCAGTTGGAAGCTTCATGTGTAGTTCCTCGGTTCGGTGATATTATATTAGGCATCTCGTGTTTATTTTAGAATCTCTCCTAGTTTTAGATTAAACCCGCCTTCTTCTGTTGTGCATTGGCATCTGGAGCTTTCTCGAGCCCTTTACCTTAACTTCCTACTCACTACATTATTTCTCAGTTCTTGCCATTGCTTTTGGTTTGAAAAGTTAGTACGAAAATCCTTGATCTCGGGTCCTTTATTGTAGCTCATTCACCGACTTGTTTGATTATGCATTGTGTAATTTGATGTATTTTGCATAACTCAGTCATTGGTATTATTTCATTGCTCTACCTTCTCCATTGGGATCTGAAATATGTTTACTATTTAATCATGCCTTTGATAGTTTTTCCACACACTATTTTGAGCAACAAATTACTTGACCTCCCTATTTGGGTGGTAGGATATTGGAGAAAACATAGACTCAGACTTACGCATTGAAAAATTGTAGCCATTTTATGGATGGGAACGTTTCTACTTGTGAGAGTTGTATCAAGAAGTTTGTATGCTTGACAATCTGGAAATTTCAGCTCTGTAGATTATTGGTGAATGATTCTTGTCTTTGTAGCTTTGCATTAACTATATCCTGGTTGCTAGTATATGTAGATTTGACATTTGATCATATAGATTTCTAAGTTTTTATGTAGATGCATAACTCTTTCTCATTTATTTTGCGCACTTAAATTTCAGTATATTGAACTAATGTTTTCCATTTGATATTTAATCTAGAAACTATGTTTCATTGTACTTTGATTTTGATTTTCAGATTTTATTTTCCAGTTCTAACTTTT
This sequence comes from Taxus wallichiana var. yunnanensis, assembly GCA_018340775.1. Classification (NCBI taxonomy): domain Eukaryota; kingdom Viridiplantae; phylum Streptophyta; class Pinopsida; order Cupressales; family Taxaceae; genus Taxus; species Taxus wallichiana. Next base: position 785,988,505 of record CM031243.1, read on the forward strand.
CATTTTGCATGCCTCTAAGCATATCCTAAAATTCATTTCCTCTTGAAGTTTTAATGCATTCTTCTAAGTGAAACTTGCCCGCTTAGGATCTGAAATTTATCATGTAGCTTTTGGAATGCAACTTCATGTGTTGAAAATCTGAACCTGTAATTTTTTTTGTTGAAGCTTTGTCTCTATTGTTTTCTGATTAGATAACTTCTAACGTTTCAATGAAATCTCTTTCTCTCAAATGAATGGATGATTTCTATATAGATGAATTCTATTAAGCCTTGCTGATTTTGTTTTTTCAAAACATGATTGCATCATTTATTTGCACTTGAGCTGCCACTTTTTCATTTGTTTTTGTCATCATTTATGGAACAAATTTTACATAATTCATGCATGAATGTGATCTTTGCAAAGCAATGTCCTCTCAAAGTGTGTATTGATTCTGAAATCCATTTCTGACTATTTCTCATTCCATTATATAATTCATTATAAGTTGGCTTTCTATTTATCATTTCAATCGTGAGTGAAACATAGGTAAAGTATATATTTGATACATGTACCTTCACATTAAGAAAACAGTTAGAAAGATGATAATACTATTAGTCTCTTTTTTCCTTTAGATATTTCTTTGATTTCCTTTCGTGATGTAGTTCTTAAATTTCCTCTGAAATGTTTCTGGATGATGATATTTTGTACTTTTCTTTATGGTTCTGATCTTCTGTGTCATGTATCCTTTCATGTTTCTAATTTTTAATACTCATGAAAGAAAATGCATATGCCTGAAGCCATATAGTGTATGAAAAATGAGAAAACTCGGGATAACACAATATTTAAAATCTACTAAAAAAACATATAAGAACAACTTTAATACATTGATTTTTTTTTGCCCACAAACTAAGCAAGTTTAATCTCTCCTAAAGATAACACAATATTTAAAATTATTTAAATAATAAATTAATTCCTACTAAATTTGAATATTCCCCATGGGGTGTCAAGGGTAAAAGTGGCCAATGAAATTAAATACCAAGGTTATTTAATTTCTACAATGTTGAAACAACTAGCAAGGTCCCATATTAAAAGTTGGGTTAGGATAATGAACACTTCCCTACCCCATAAAGTAACCCCTTAAAAGTCAACCCATAATTTGAAATTAAAACATTTAAATTAAAAGGGCAATTTCTATTCACCCACTCTCCACCTACTTTTTGTAGGGATGAATCTCATCCCTTGGATGGATTCAATTTGGTCCCTTGATGTGGAAAAGGGTAACTAACCCTAAAGCATCCTTATGAAGTCTTCTTTCTCATTTCATTTGTCTCATTGTTTTTTTTTGTTTTGCAAGTTATTGGAGGAGGAAGGGAAGCCATTGGAGGCCATTCCAAGCTTTTGGAGGGATTAACATGTCCTATTTATTTTCATTTTGTTTATACCCTCCTTAGGGTTTGAAAAATGTATTTATTCATTTTATTTAGTTCATTTTCTTGTATTTGCCCAAATGGGCTTGTGGGTATTTGCCCATTTTATTTATAAAGCTACATTAGATATATAATTTCATTTTGAGTAAGTATATATACATATATATGTATATATACTTTTAAATACTTGTGTATATAATTATTTATTTTAAAAGAAAATCATTTATTATTTCTCTTTTTAAATATGTATTAAAGGAAAACCCAGATTCAAAATAAGATCAGGAATATATATATATATATATATATATATATATATATAGTATGTGTGTGTATGTCAAATAAAGTATGGCCAGCCAGGGAACAATTTCCATATCTTGCGCGATAATAAGTTTTGTGCGGGTTAAAAAAGGTGTTAATGCTGCATTAGGGTAGGGGGTGGGTTTTAAGTTCTTTGTGGGAGTATTAATGTTATTATGGGGTGGGGAGGGTCGGTGACCCCAAACCCCACCCCATTTAAATATAAAATGGGGTGGGGGTTGGGGTCGCCGACCCCTCCCCACCCCAAACTTATTTTAAACACACTACAAGTAAGCAGGCCGCGGCCCACCCAAAACCAATCACTATTTTTTTGAATAAGTTTCAAACTTAATAAAAAATTTTTTATTTAATATTTATAAATATGTACACACAAATATATATATATATATATATACACACATACACACAATAATATATATATTTATTTTTTGACTAAGATTTACAATAGATATAATTTTTTTTATATTTAATATAATAATATTAATAGTATATTGGTATTAATATATTATCTTATTAGTAAAACTTTCACTAGTAGCAATGTTTTATTACTAATAATGTTTAGGATTATTAGAAATTAAATTCAACCTAGAAGGTGAAATATAGCTAGTAGTATAAACAAAGTTAAAACTTGCATTAATACTTTCTTCTTTTCTAGTCCATTTAGTAAACATTATATAGGAGGAAAGAGAATTTCATTTCATTTCCCTTAACTAATTGTAGTAGATTTCAATAACTTTTAAAATGAGGATAACATACTAAAGTTAGGACTTAGATTACTTCATTGGCCTATTCCAAGACTAATTAAAACTTAAGCAATTTCCATCTATTGGAAATAAGGTTTTAAAATATATTTCCTCCACTACATGAAAATGAATCAATACAACTTACTTCACTACATGCCTTTGAGTAATATATGAACTTTAATATTTCTTCCTTCTCATCTCTAATAATACAAATACAACAATGAAGACAACTTTCCTTTCCTACAATACAACTTTCAAAAACAAAGGTAATGAACTTTCTTTTCCATTTCACAAAACTAACTTTACAACACAATTCTTTCTTCTTCTTTTTTTCAATATATAATACAACTTTCATAACCAACAATGGAATACAATTTTCCTTCACAAGTTCAATACAATGTCCTCCACTTAAAGTGGGAAAATCATACAAGAATATAAACTAAAAGTAAAATGCAATATTACAAGTTCCTCCACTCTAAGTGGGAAAACACAAAGGAAGTTTTATTACAAGAAGAATTTTCTTAGGGACTCCACCAAAAGCTCCAAGCTTCACAACACCAACAAAGATAGCTCCTCCATAAATTTTTTGATCACAACAAAATGGGGGAGAGCAACACTCTCCACCCAACCAAGATATCCAATGAAGAGGAGAAGTCATCCTCTCCATTGGCCCCCGAGCCCCAACCACATTACAATGGGAGATAATTCCAACACATGGAAACAAAACAAGCTTCCACAACAACAAAACAAATATTTCACAACCATTTCAACCACATTCAACTTAACAACAACACAAGAAGAAAAACAAAACAAAAAAACAAGGCTTAAAATGAAAGCCAAAGGAGAAAGAACCTATGGGGAGGCCACTTATGCCTCCCAATGGGAATGGGTGCCCACCTTAAAGCCTCCAATACATATCTCAAATCCCTACATACTCTTATGCCTCCCTCAAGTACCCTTATACCTCCCACATACTCTTATGCCTCCTCAATCTCTTATGCCTCCCTCATAAAAGAAACAAGAAAGAAATGCAAGCATTCCTTGTACAAGGTGGGGCACCCAACCCAAACTCCCTCCAAAAAAAAGGTAAACTCTTATGCCTCCCTACATGAAATCTCCCCATAGTCTCCTCCTACTCCAAACTTAGGAAATCTACCCACACCCAACAAGCATTCCAAAGAAAACAATACTCAACACAAGCACATAAACACAAAATAAAAGCATAACATAAGCAAGGTAAAGCTCCTACCTTTCCATAGTAGAGATTTGTTCCAAGAGTAAATCTCCAAGCTCCTCAAAACAAAGAAAGCATCCACAAGCTCCAACAATCCACAAGCACTCTCAAAATCCTCTAACTCTCAAAAATGTAAGAGCACAAAATAATGAAGTAACCCCAAACAAGCAAAAGAACTTCAATAAATAGAAAAGGGAGAGAGGAGGATGAGGTGGCTCCATGTAGGATGCCACATCACTCATCCTCAACTCCACCTAAGAAGTCAAACCTCAACCCCAATGCACCATAAATTGGTGGGTGAGAGGAATGACAAGTTACTTACACACACAAACTAAGCCCACACCCCCTTAAGGACAAAATTAATTACTTGAAAGAAAGTGTAATAAACATTTTACTTTTTATCTTCCCAAAACACCTTATGGGGTCTAATTTTTGACCCCCCAACCCATAGGTAGGGTTGGTATGGCAATTTAAGAGGTGTGGGACAAGTTTAACTTGTCCCACAAGCCTTCAAAATTGGCCCTTAAGGCCAAATTCGAGTTTCCCATGAAGGGTAGAGTGTACAACACTCAAGATCTCAAGCATTCAACACACAACACAAAATCCAAGAGCAAATCAAGTCTAATAAATGAATTCTTTTGGTCACATCTCTAATTAGTTTAGGAAAAGTTTATTAACTTTAATAAGACACTTAGACCCACTAAGATAAAGGGAAAACATACATCAAAATCTAAATAATTAAACAAGTAAATTACATCACTCAAAAGAAACACATACTAACATAAATAAAAGGAAACTAAAACCAAAGACAACACATGTCCCCTTGGTCACACTTTTCCCCTAGCCAAATAATTCTAACACACACACAATTACATGTTGCCATGGTGACCCTTGTTGAATTCATCTAGAATTCCAATGTGGTTGGTCTCCAATCCCCCGATGTTTGTTGTGAATAAATTTACCTGCAAAACACAAAAATACCTCCTTCGGCCTCATGGCCGCATTAAAAAATATCTATGCAAAATATATAATATAAATCTAAGATCATCATATATATATATGAATTAATATCATCTAGGAAAATACGATATCATTTACAAATTTCTAGCAACATTTCTATCTACATTTCATCCATGTCAAAATGATCACAACATTAATTCAATTATCAAAGCCTACTCAATATATATGATGGATATCACATGTATAATATATATATATATATATATAATATATATATATATATATATATCAACAATATATCAACATCAATATAAAATGTCTCTAATAATCCACATGTATCATATATGAATCGAAAAAAACAACAATAGTCTCTATATATCTAACATCTAATCATCATGCTAAATCAAAAGCTATAATAATATCCATAAGTATAGTCAACAATATCATAATCAATAAAAAGGTGTCGAAGGGAAGTGGGCACTACATCCCCTCCCCTTAGACTCGAATTCCTCTTGAAGTCATTGGAACAAGTGTGGAAATTGAACTCGTAGCAATGTAGCATCCTCCCATGTAGCCACAGTCTCATCATACCTATCCCACTGCACTCAAACCTTAGTCAATCTCTCTACCTCAAAGGCCCAGGGTCCTGTGCTCTAAAATGTGGATGGGCTCCACCATCACTACCCCGATCCTGCACCTACAATGAGGTCAATCCAACACATGAGAAGGATCTGCAATATATCTCCTAAGTACTTGAAACATGAAACACATCATGGATGAGACAAGCTAGGTGGCAATGCTAGATGGTAGGCCAAAGGACCGATACGCTCCAAGATCTCAAAGGGACCCACAAATCTAGGAGCTAATTTAGAACCTTTTCCGTAATGGATAGGGATCTTATGTGGCTGACACATGAAGGAACACCTTCATGCCCACATCAAAACTATGATCTATGTCCTATGTTGATCTACATACTTCTTATTCTATCATCCTGTGCCTCCCCTGCAAATCTCTGCTCGATCATAACCACTGCTTGCTCCATGTCTGTAATAAAGTTGGCCCAAGAGAAACCTTGTCCTCTAACATGTCCCAACTAAGAGGTGTCTGCACTCTCTACCATATAATTCCTGAAAAGGAGCCATGCCTATCGAACTCTGAAAACTATTATTGTAGGAAAACTCCACCAAGTATAGGTACTCCTCCCATCTCGACTAGTGATCCATGATGTACATCCTAAGCATGTCCTCAAAATATGATTCACTCACTCAATCTGTCCATCTATCTCTAGGGTGATATGTTGTACTGAAATTGATCTTTCGTCCCAAGGGCATGTTGCATGGTAGTCTAGAAGTGGGAAGTGTACAAAGGATCATAGTCACAAATGATTTTCTATGGAATCCCATGTAACCTAATGATCTCATCAAGATATACCCATGCCATTGCACTAGCTATGTAGGTGGTCTTCACGGAGAAAAATGAGCCACTTTCATCAATTTATCCACCATGACCATGATGGCATCATGGTGGTATCTCGACGTCGTAGCCCAACAATGAAGTCCATGGAAATGGTGTCCCACTTCCACTCGGTATAGCATGAGGAAAAAGAAGGCCAACTAGATGATGCTGATGCTTGGCCTTCACCTTTGACACTCTAAACAATGTGACACAAACTGAGCCACGTCTCTCAAAGTCCCTCCAATGGTACAATTGTCTCAAAGTGGCATGTGCATCTTCTTCACCTGGGATGGGCTGAATAGGGTGCACGATGAGCCTCTGTCAAAATGTCTATCTCAAGCCTCCATCTCTAGGAACATATATCTGACCTCTTATTCCTAAGAAGGCCATCTGTCTCTAATGAGAATCCATCAAAATTCCCTCAAGGGGTCTCTGAGACTCAATCTCTTGCCTTGGCTACAAGGTAGAAGTTTTGTGAGGAAGCTATTGTAATATCCTACTCCACAAATTTGTGCCCATTGAAGTGGCCATAACCACATGTCTCCATCTACTAAGAGAATTTGCAACCACATTCTCCTTCCCCTTCACATGCTCTATCTCCATGTCATACTCACAAGAAACTCCATCCAATGCCACTGATGAGCGTTGAGATTGGGTTGCGTGAAGAGGTGGTGAAGACTCAAGTGATCAGTCCTGAGTGTAAATCTCAGCCAAGAAGGAAGTGTCTCCATCATACTAAGGCGTGAACAAACCACAAGCTCAAGATCATGATTCGGATAATTGAGCTCATAATCCTTGATTTTGTGAGACTCAAAAGCCACTACTCTGCCCTCCTACATCAACACACCTCCAAGTCCTGCCAAAAGAAGCATTTGTGCATATGAAGAACTCACCTGAGGATATAGCACTGCAAGAATAGGTTTTTTGTGAGGCATTCCTTCAGTGTCCTGAAGGCCTACTCACATCTATCTAACCATAAAACTTCTTCCCTTTCCGTTGAAGGGAAGTGATGGGGTGTGCAACCCGAGAGAAGTCCTGAACAAATCTCTGTAATATCCTACTAAACCCATGAAGCTGCGCACCTCTGTCACACTAGTGGGTGTTGGCCAATCCATAATAGCTCGAATCTTGGAAGGATCGACTGTGATACCTTCCCTAGAAATGATGTGGCCCAAATACTTACACCTCTGTCTAAAAGAACACACACTTCTCTAGGTTCCCATAAAGATGTTGCTCACATGAAGACACTGAAGAACCTGAAAAGGTGCTCCTCATGCTCCTCACACATACGTGAGTAAATCAAAATTTCATCAAGGAAAATGAGCATGAAGTGATCCAAGAATTCTAAAACCCCATTCATCAAGCTCATAAAACTACTGTGGGCATTCGTCAAACCAAAAGGCACTACTATGAACTCGTAGTGGCCATATCTCATATGGAAGGTGGTCTTATGAATATATGCCTCCGTGATCCTCAACTGATGATACCCGACTTAAGATCTATCTTGGAGAAAATTGTGGCCCCCTTCATTTGATCAAATAAATCATCAATGCGGAAGGGGTAATGATTCTTGATCGTTACTTTGTTCAGCTAGCGGTAATCAATACACAACCGCAATAGAGATCCATCCTTCTTCTTTACAAAAATCACCGGTGCACCCCAAGGGGATACACTAGGATGGATAGGCCTTTCTCCAGAAGGCCCTCAAGCTACAACTTGAGCTCATAGAGCTCAGGAGTAGTCATCGATAGGTGCTCGTGAGATAGGCTCTTCTCTGGAACCAAATCTATGTGAAAATATATCTCATGTGGGGGTGGTAACCTGGAGCTCCCTGGAAAGACATCAGAAAACTCTCTCAAGATGGGATGATCATCAAGGATGGTCCACTAGACTCATCCTCAGATCTGTCACTAACCATAACAACATACATCTGACAACCCCATCACACACACCGCTTAAGCTGCATAGCGGAGATGGTGTGAATGGAAATGGGCCTCCTAACTCCTACTATCACTGACTCAACTCCTAGATCATCTATATACAAGCAATAGTCTTATGGTAATAGTCCACTCTAGCTCTGTGTGCAGAAACAGTCCATGCCAAGATGACTCCATAAGAACCCAGAGGAAGGATGCGAAGATCCGAGGTAGTGGTGAAGGGTCCCAAATCCACTACACACTCCTTTACTAAGGAGTCTATAGAAATTTTGGCTCCAGAAGCCATTTCAACATCCCAACTAAGACCCTGCCTAACTGCCACCAGCCTGCAACACTCTACTAAGGATGGTGCAATAAAAGAATTTGATGAACCAAAATCAAACAAAATGGAGGTAGGAATACCACTAATGCTACTGTCATCTCTATGATGGTACTCTGGGTGCTCAGCTTGGTGGTTCTCGACCACTTTGTATATATTCGATGACTTATGCCCCATATCACCAATAGTAGGAATAGAAATTTTCATCTTACCCTTATTACTAGGGTTCTATGGGAACTCCCTCCAATGATGTCTCAAACACCACAACCATAATACTAGCCTGGTCCTCTCCAATGAGATGTAGCTCCATTTGGTACTCTAGAGGTGTTGTGGATCTTGATGATCTAGCTATGGACTACTTGAGGTCTCTCTTGGTAAAGCTCCTGTGACTATGCTCTCGGTGCACCCTGTGTCCTAATGGGACCCTAGGAGGAGGCCCCATACTCCATCCTCTCTTTATGTGTCAAACCTCTGAGTAGGTCTATAATGGTGGATGGTTATGCTGCTACTACTTCTGCTTGAGGTGGCTATTGTGGTGGCTAAAAGATGACTATGCCTAAACCTGTCCACCATGAGGAGGAGGAACTAACCCCCTCGATCTGCTATCCTACATCTACTGGATGCGGCTCGAACTTTGTCCCTGGCTTATTGCATCTTTCCTCATGTCTCCTCTACAATATAGGCCTTCTCCACATGGCCTCTGCTAAGGTCTGTGGGCAGTGAATGCACACCGCACCACCCAAATCCAAATTCAGGCCCTTGATGAACCTATGAATCCATACCTACTCATCTTGCATATAGTCGACATACTGGAGTAGGTCCAGAAATTGACTCTCATACTCAGCTACAATCATAGATGCTGATGGAGGTCGTGGAACTCATCTATACGTTGTTGAATAAACCTCGGGATAAGTACTGCTCTCCTAAATCACTCCTCAAAGAGCTCCTAGGTAACCATCTCTAAATCAACATGGAGCTTCTGCTCCTCGGTCCTCCACTCAGACACCAAGCTCCATCCCTTAGAAGATGGATCACAACATGAGCTTTCGTGTTGCTAGTACAAGGGAAGAGCTTAAAGCACCCGCTCAAGCTCACCAACCAGGCCTCTGCCTGAAATCCACCTGTATCTCTAGAATAGTGAGATGGTCATAGCTTTCAGGATCTCCTGATATGGTCTGCAGCTATCGATTGGTGACCCCTAGGCCTCTCTGCATGCTCATCTCTAGGTCTAGGGCTCGAGACCTATCCATGTGTCTGAAATCTGTCTCCTTGTCCCCTCTGTGGTGACTCTCTGGCTGACTCACATGGGATTTCTCTTCCCTATGCTCCTCACTATGTCGAGGAGATGCACGAGCCTCAATGGATGGCTCCCTATCATGTCTGGTTGATCATCCTCCTAAGGACCCTCCCGTATATAGTGGCATTGACGTCCTGAAGCGTCTATAAAATCTGGGGTAGAATGGCTGCTACGGCCTGCTCTGGAGGTGGTATATCTAGGTCTATGTGAAAGGACCCCTCATGTTTGATCCATGCCCTCCTACATCAGACCAAGGTGAGAGTTAGTTCATCATTCTAGGTTTTATTCCATTTTTCTATGTTTACTAAAATATACAATCTTTCAGACAAGTTGTTTTCTAGGTTTAGTATTGTGCTAGGTTTAATATTGTACTAGGTTCAATGTTCATGTCTCACATTTTCTGTGTGCCCAAGGGTCCAAGATTTGAACCCATGGCTCTGATACCAAGTGTAATGCCCATTAAAAATGCCCACACGAGACCCAAGAACAACCTAGGTTTAGTTAGAAAAATTATGGATTTTTTTTTTGAAAATATGCCCACAAAAGTTTTTGAAAATGACAGTTGCCACATTAATGTCTCTAAGGTGATGACTTTAATAATTAATAATATTCCATGATAACACAATATTTAAAATCTACATTATGCTTTAATACATTGTTTTGACTAAGCAAGTTTAATCTCCCTAAGGATTATTTAAATAATAAATTAATTCCTACTAAAGTTGAATATTCCCCCATGGGGTGTCAAGGGTAAAAGTGGCCAATGAAATTAAATACCAAGGTTATTTAATTTCTACAATGTTGAAACAACTAGCAAGGTCCCATATTAAAAGTTGGGTTAGGATAATGAACACTTCCCTACCCCATAAAGTAACCCCTTAAAAGTCAACCCATAATTTGAAATTAAAACATTTAAATTAAAAGGGCAATTTCTATTCACCCACTCTCCACCTAATTTTTGTAGGGATGAATCTCATCCCTTGGATGGATTCAATTTGGTCCCTTGATGAGGAAAAAGGGTAACCAACCCTAAAACATCCTTATGAAGTCTTCTTTCTCTTTTCATTTGTCTCATTGTTTCTATTTTGTTTTGCAGGTTATTGGAGGAGGATGGGAAGCCATTGAAGGCCATTCCAAGCTTTTGAAGAGGCTCACAAGTTTTCTTATTTTCTTATTTTGTGTATACCCTCATTAGGGTTTGAAAAATGTATTTATTCATTTTAGTTTGGTTCCCTTTCTTGTATTTTCCCAAATGGGCTTGTGGGTGTTTACCCATTTTATTTATAAAGCTATATTTATATATATATTTATATTTTGAGCATGTATATATACATATATATGTATATATACTTTAAATACTAATGTATATAATTATTTATTTTAAAAGAAAATCATTTATTCTTTCTTTAATTATGGGTTAAAGGAAAACCCAGATTCAAAATATGATCAGAAATATATATATTTATATATATATTTACACACACACACATACACACACACACACACATTGTGTGTGTGTTACACATATATGTACAAAGTACAAATGGGGAACAATTTCCATACCGATGCCAAGAGATAAGTTTTGTAGGTTTAAAAAAGGTGTACATGCCACATTAGGGAGGGGTGTGGGTTTTTTAGTTATGTGGGAGTAATAATGTTTTTTTGGGGGTGAGGGGTCGGTGACACCAACCCCCACCCATTTAAATATAGAATGGGGTGGGGGTTTAAACCACTCCCCACCACAAACTTCCACCCCAAACCACCACAAAAATAGGCCGCGGCCCACCCAAAATCGAACACTATTTTTTTAAATAAGTTTCAAAATAATAAAATCTTGTTTTATTACTAATTATGAATATGTTGATTATACATAAATATATTACATATATATATATATATATATATATATATATATATATATATATCATATTGTAATATTGATATTATTTCTTTTGACTATGGCTTACAATAGAGTAATTTTTTTATATTGAATATGCTAATATTAATAGTATATTGGTATTATTATATTATCTTATTTGTAAAACTTTCACTATTAGCAATGTTTTATTATTAATAAGGTTTAGGAAATTAGCATTGCTATCAACATGAAGGTGAAATGTAGCTAGTAGTATGGGCAAGTTAAAATCTTGCATTAATACTTTCTCTTCTAGTCCATTTAGTGAACATTATATAGGAGGAAAGGAGAATTTCATTTCATATTTTAACTTGTATTTCCTAATAACTTTAAAATGAAGATAAGTATACTTATAATTAGACTTTTACTTCGTTGGCCTATTCCAAGATAAATAAAACTTAAGACTTTATTAAAAATAAGGTATTTAAAAATATTTCCTAAATACATGAAAATGAATCAAAGAACTTTCCATACATGCCTTTGAGTAATATAATGAACTTTAATATTTCTTCCTTCTCATCTCTAATAATACAAATACAACAATGAAAAACTTTCCTTTCCTACATTACAACTTTCAAACAAAGGTAATGAAACTTTCTTTTCCATTTCACAAAACTAACTTTACAACACAAATATTTCTTCTCTTTTTCAATATATAATACAACTTTCATAACCAACAATGGAATGCAATTTTCCTTCACAAGTTCAATACAATGTCCTCCACTTAAAGTGGGAAATCATACAAGAATATAAACTAAAAGTAAAATGCAATATTACAAGTTCCTCCACTCTAAGTGGGAATAACACAAAGGAAGTTTTTTACAAGAAGGATCTTCTTAGGGACTCCACCAAAATCTCCAAGCTTCACAACACCAACAAGATAGCTCCTCCAAGATTTTTTTGATTCACAACAAAATGGGGGAGAGGCAATGCTCTCCACCCAACCAAGATATCAATGAAGAGGAGAAGCCATCCTCTCCATTGGCCCCCGAGCCCTAACCACATTACAATGGGAGATAATTCCAACACATGGAAACAACAAGCTTCCACAACACAAAAAAATATTTCACAACCATTTCAACCACATTCAAATCAACAACAACACAAGAAATAAGAACAACAAAACAACAAAAACAAGGCTTAAAATGAAAGCCAAAGGAGACAAGACCTATGGGGAGGCCACTTATGCCTCCCAATGGGAATGGGTGCCCACCTTAAAGCCTCTAATGCATATCTCAAATCCCTACATACTCTTATTCCTCCCTCAAGTACCCCTTATACCTCCCACATACTCTTATGCCTCCCTCAATCTCTTATGCCTCCCTCATAAAAGAAACAAGAAAGAAATGCAAGCATTCCTTGTACAAGGTGGGGCACCCAACCCAAACTCCTCCAAACAAAAAGGTAAACTCTTATGCCTCCCTACATGAAATCTCCCCATAGTCTCCTCCTACTAAAAACTTAGGAAATCTACGCACACCCAACAAGCATTCCAAAGAAAACCATACTCAACACAAGCATATATAACAAAAATAAAGCATAACATAAGCAAGGTAAAGCTCCTACCTTTCCATAGTAGAGCTTGTTCCAAGAGTAAGTCTCAAGCTCCTCAAAACCAAGCAAGCATCCACAAGCTCCAACAATCCACAAGCACTCTCAAAAAATCTAACTCTCCAAAAATACAAGAGCAAAAATAATGAAGTAACCCCCAAACAAGCAAAAGAATTTCAATAAATAGAAAAGGGAGAGAGGAGGATGAGGTGGCTCCATGTAGGATGCCACATCACTCATCCTCAAATCCACATTAGAATTCACACCTCAAACCTCAATGCACCATAAATTGGTGGGTGAGAGGAATGAAAAGTTACTTACACACACAAACTAAGCCCACACCCCCTTAAGGACAAAATTAATTACTTGAAAGAAAGTGCAATAAACATTTCACCTTTTTATCTTCCCAAAACACCTAATGGGGTCTAATTTTGACCCCCAACCCATAGGTAGGGTTTGATATACAATTTAAGAGGTGTGGGACAAGTTTTAACTTGTCCCAAAAGCCTTCAAAATTGGCCCTTAAGGCCAAATTCGAGTTTCCCATGAAGGTTAGAGTGTACAACACTCAAGATCTCAAGCATTCAACACACAACACAAAATCCAAGAGAAAATCAAGTCTAATAAATGAACTTATTTTGGTCACATATCTCTAATTAGTTTAGGACAAGGTTTATTAACTTTAATAAGACACTTAGACCCATTAAGATAAAGGGAAAACATACATCAAAATCTAAATAATTAAAACAAGTAAATTACATCACTCAAAAGAAACACATACTAACATAAATAAAAAGAAAACTAAAACCAAAGACAACACATGTCCCCTTGGTCACACTTTTCCCCTACCAAATAATTCTAACACACACACAATTACATGTTTCCATGGTGACCCTTGTTGAATTCATCTAGAATTCCAATGTGGTTGGTCTCTAATCCCCCGATGTTTGTTGTGAATAAATTTACCTGCAAAACACAAAAATACCTCCTTCGGCCTCATGGCCGCATTAAAACATCTATGCCAAAATATGCAATATAAATCTAAGATCATCTATATATATGAATTAATATCATCTAGGAAAATATGATATCATTTACAAGTTTCTAGCAACATTTCTATCCAACGTTTCATCCATGTCAAAGTGATCACAACATTAATTCAATTATCAAAGCCTACGCAGTGTGGTGATGGATGTCACATGTATATAAATATATATAAATAACCATGTCAATAGTATATCAACATCAATATAAAATGTCTCTAATAATCCACATGCATCATATATGAATCGAATCAACAATAGTCCAATATATCTAACATCTAATCATCATGCTAAATCAAAAGCTACAATAATATCCATAAGTATAGTCGACAGTATCATAATCAATAACAAAAAGGTGTCGAAGGGAAGTGGGCACTACAAATAACTTATTATGATGAGTTGTACATTTTTGCATTACTTTTCATTAATGTAATGTTAAATGAACTCTTTGCAACTCAGCACACTAATTAATCTTACATTATCATAAAGGAATGAGTCAAATGAAATTTAATTAAATATGAAACTGAAAATAATGAAACCAACAACCAAACTTATGTCAACCCTATACATGAACTATCACTTTATTCACTTTGGGATGTCCATCTTAAAATTGTTGTGTCATTCCAATTTCTATTAGGATCTTGCATTAGTTCTTGAAGGGTTATTGCATGATCATGATGGAAATGATAAATTTGGATAGGAATTTCAAGCGGAGGATAGACATTATAAAACAAACACAACAACATTTCATAATCCTTTCTTTTTTATTCCTTATTCAGCTCACTCCAGTTAATCCCTTAAATCCTAGAACCTAAATTTTTGAGTTGACCCCTCACACAGGTGTGAGAAATGTCAAAAATATCATGTTATAACTAAACCCACATATTACCCGGCCATCAAACAGGATGTAATGATATGATGACTACTCATAAGATATGGGTTCTCGTAATATATTAAAATACTTAAAGGTAATGACCCTTCTCTTTCTCTTGAATTTTGATAAGCTTGGGATAATGACGACATTTTCATTACCTAGCATGGAGATTAGTGTGATTGAACAAAACATTAAAAGGTAAATTTTTATGCCCATGGATAGGATCAAGATTTTTAAAGAGAAAAACCGTATGAACTATCAAATTGACACCATCCTTGGCCCCAATGAAATATTTCACCTATGCATGGATGACATAGCTAGAAACCTCTTGCTTGAGATATGGGTGGATGTTTGAAAAGTAATGATGAAATATATCACCCTCAATGGTAAATTTAGACAATAATTACACACCACATGGCCATCCTCAATAACTTTTGGAAGAACCAAGTAATGATCTTTCCTTTCTTTCTTATGAGATCCCTTACCGTGTCTTTGATGGATTTTAAAGATGACAAAATTGACTCCCTGTTACATCATGGAATCAATATGCTAGTTTACTATAATGTCATCCCTACCATACCTCCCCAATCCCAAACCATGGATTATGACGATAAAAACTTAGCTACAGAATGAAAGACATGAAGAAGAAGAAAGAAATTGTGGGTAATATAGGAGGTGTAGTGGTGGAGGTTTTGTCAAATCTAAAATTGGAAAATCTTCCCAGGGAAAGAGAATCAATGAAGATAAACTTAATGATGTTAATAGGTAAGATAATTCTACAAACATGGAAGTATCCATCGACACCTTTCATAAAGTCACCTAATACCCGGTAAAATAAATCAAGAATACCACATGAAAGAAGCTTTCCAAAACAAGAGGATAAATGGTTTAAAGGATGAGACTATCATACAAGAACAATGTGTGTCTATCATCTCGAGATCATATTTTCAGACTTTAATCCCTAATGAAATAATACACATGATCATCAATAGCTAGGATTAGGATGAATAAGTTATGGGTGATAAGGATGATGATCACCAAGTGTTGCTCGCCGAATATGGATGTACCAAATCTAGGTCCCAATTCTAGGACCAAAAGTAGGAAGAATATGAAATATTATTTGACTTTGGGCTATCGATGTTATGGTTTTTTCATGTGTCCTAGTTAGTTTGGGATTTTTTCTATTTTTGTTTTAAATATGTAATGAGTGTGGTTTGTGTCTTGTATCTCTCTGGGTTGTTTCTTTGCCCAAGTTTTTTTATCCCATTATAGCCCTAGATTATTGTTGGGATATTTTACTTCCCTTTCTTCTTGGGTTCTAATATTTTTGGGGTTTTTGGGTCCCCTAAAAACCAATATATAAATACCTAATCAAATAAAAAATTGGTGTTCTTTATTTCCAACTATATTTAAAATTTTATCTTATTTTCACATTTACATTTAATAGTATATTATGGGACATAAATTTTATCATTATTATAAAATTAAGAAATAAAAAATTACCACATCTCTAACTATGTAATTAGAAATAAGGGTTCATAGAAAGCTAAATTTTACTCTTCATATCACACTTTAATTTTTTCCTAAACCTACAATTGTTTATTCAAGTGGTTTACTATTGTGTATACTATGTCATCATCCAATAGGTATACATCATCCCCTATAAATTTGTCTAATTTGGTATATCTAATTTTTTATTTGTATTGAGATTCACTTCCACGTTGCATAATTCTCCATCAACGACTATATATGATATGTATGAGTTGGTGAGTAATTGTAATTTTGCATTAGAAATTTTAATTTTAATTTTATATAAGATATTTTTATTTCTTGTTATTCTAATTTTATTTTATTATAAGTTATTTTATGTATAGGGAGAGTCAACACAATCACATTCTCTAGGTATTGGTTCAAGAAGAAGAAGAATAATATGAGAGGGGATTATTGGGTAAGTGACTATGGAGCTAAACAGGTTATTTCATTAAGGTAAATTTAGCTTATGAAATGTTGAATCCAAATGAAACCATAATAATAATGATGCATTATATATAGAATTGAACTGATATTAAGTTAATAAACACACAACTTATAATACAAATTTAAATAATGACTATGATATTGAACAAGTTTAACAAAATAAAAATAAAAAAATCTTGATGGACGCAAGAGAGAGAGAGTGAGTAGAACAAATTGATTTTATTCAAGGAAAAACAACCATTATATACAAGGAGAAACAATTCTAGCATGAGGGAATTGTATGACAAGTGGATGCCATGAAGGCATAACTAACTAGGTTGGTTTACAAGGTATTATTTTATCAATTATGATAACATTCCCCCTTAATACATTGTTTTTAAAAATTTACCCCTAAAATAGTTCAATTTTCACCTTACCAAGAGACTTGGTAACTATATCGCTAATCCGAGAATCATTTGCAAAATACCAAAGCTAGATGTGGTGGTTCAAGACTTGTTCTCTAACGTAGTGATCTTAGACCTTGATTTGTTTTGTTATCTCATGGAAAAATTGATTTTTCACAAGCTTTAACACACCCTAATTATCATAGTTAATGATTAGAAGATTTTCTTGAGAATACCCTTATCTACCAAACTGTGATGTAATGAAATCACTTCACACACATCTCCTCGTGCAACATGATAATATACCTTAGTGGATCAAAGAGAAATTCTATTTTTCTTCTTATTAATCCAAAAGAGAGTTCTATACCTTCAACGAAAAATATAACTTGTAGTTGATTTTCCTATCATCTAAAGATCGAGAAAAATCTAATTTTTCATATCCCGATAAGAAGAACTCAAGTTTTTCTAATACTCTAGACCATTGTGAACTATAGCTTAGACATATCTCGACATATGATTCATTGTTATCCAATTAAATTTCTTTGTCATCTAACTGAATCTAAAATTATAGGTCACACTATAGAAAACATCTCATATAATATAGGACAAGTAAATGAGACTCATAATAAGTTGTCTATAATTAGTACCATCTACTTGAGGTGAATCCTAGAATCTATAAAGTTACACAACTTCTACCATCAAGTGTACATAGGTTAATAATCACCCATGCCATATTTTTCTTGGATTTTGTTGGCGTATTTCATCCGGGAGATAAAAATATGATTATTCTTCTTCCATGTGTCCAATAAAAAAGACAATAGTGAAGTATCCCAAAATTTTCATGTCGAATTATTTCTTTAAATAATTCTTAACATATTTGAAAGATTTTGTACCTCCTTGTGATGACAAGATCATCCACATACAAAACCAAAATGAAAATTATTACGCCTATATTTTTATATAAAAATTTGAATCGGAGAGAGGGGCTATGAGTCATCCATGTTCAGAATGTGTGTTTATCTATTTTAGTGTACCATGCCCTAGGTACTTTTCTATATCCATAAAGAGAATTAATTAAATGAAATAACTAATGAGGATGTTACTCATCAATAAATACTTCTAGATGGGTCATGTATACTTCTTATGTGAGATCGCCATATAATAAAGCACTTTCTATGTCCATCTCGCTGAATTTTCCATCCTTTTAATGCTAAAAATGCACCAATAAATATGATGGTTTTGATCTTCATAATGGGTGAAAATTTCTCCTCGTAGTAAATTCCTTCATGTTGATCATATTCGCTTTCAACTAGTTGTCCTTTGTAGTTGTCGATAGAGCCATCTTTCCTATTATTATTTTTACAATCCACTTGCATAGCTAATGGAATTTTTTCATATAGCTAGATCAAAATTTCCCTTGTCTTTTTAAATCAAGGAGTAATATTCAACATTCATGACCTTCTTCCACTCTTATTGATTAAGTTCCCCATGAATTGTATAAGGTTTTATTCTATTAGCCATAAAACTCACGAGTGTGATATTTACCTTGTTTCTCACTCTTCTTATCATTTTGCATGCTAATGAAGTATCGAAAGATATTTCAAGTGGGATTCCCTCATAGTGCTTTAGAACAACTTCAGACATTTGTGATACTACTGATGTGAATAAATATTTTACAATTTACCAAGATCAATAAACAATTTTCCTTGTAGCTCATCATTTTTCTATGAAGAATCCTCATGCTCATCATCTAGCTATGATTGAAACCTATGCGAGGAGGTCAGTACTTACTCTTCTTTATGTAGAAATGCGTGAAATGAAGATTCATCACAAACCATATCTCTACTCTCATATATATTCTTTATCTCAAGATCCATAAGATGATATACCTTTGAGGCAAGATTGTACCCCAAAATATGAACATGAGTGTTTTTGCATCGATATTCTTCCTCTTCTTATCTGGGACATGCATCTATGTTTTACAACCTAATACTATCAAATGAGAAATAAAATTCTTATGATTAATCCATACTTATGATGGTGTCTTTTAACTACAATATATTTGTAGGTTCCTAGTTGATAATATACATCTATCTGGACCTCTTCTACTGAAAATATTTCTCCAAATTTACAAGTGGAAATAATATAATGAGCCATCTCCATGATATTCTTATTGTGATGTTCTAAAAATCCATTCTTGGGGAGTATAGGTAACATTCAATTCGTGTTTGATGTTGCACTCATTCAAGAATGGAAATAATTTCTTTGACGTGAATTCTCCCCTAATCTAAGTAGAGGATAAGAAGGGGATTCCCATTCGGTTGAACAACTCATTTATAAAAGATTTGAAAAGTAGAAAATGCTTTACTCTTATTTTAGAGAAATAACACCCATGTCTTGTAGGAATAATCATCAATGAACAAATACAAGTATTGAAATCCCTAAAATGAAGTAGGTAAGGGTCTATAAATATCGATATACACAACCTTGAGATGGTTCATGGCATGGAATGTAATCAAATTCAAAACAGATATCGATATTGTTTTCCATCCAGACATCCGGGATAAATAGGTAATGAATGGGAAAGTGGAGGAATTTCTCATAACATTTTCTTAGAACTCGAGATGATAGAGGGAGCCTATAGAAATATTCTCATATCAATATCAATATATTAGAATCCACCATGGAGGTATATAAATAAAATGCAGAGGATGTAACTTCATCTAATGAAAATAAATAGTCCTTCAAAAACTATCTACCGAATATCATAGCTTTTGATGATATCAAGAAATTAACATACCTTTTTTGATTCAATAGATGAGATATTTATGGTCAAACCCATAACATAGAGCACCTTTGTGAGAGTAAAACTTCTCATCCCAAGAGGAATGGTGACATTTCCTATTCCTTCTAAAACATACTCCTTGTTGTTTACAATTGAACCCGATCTCTAGTGGGTCGATCAATCAATGAATCAAAAAACTTCCCATCATTGGTCATATGCTTATAGGCACTAGAGTCAATCAATAAAACATTCTATGATGGATGCAATGTTTGGGAGACTAGAACCATATCATCTTCATGTGACACACATTTTTTTGATTCTAGGACATCTTCATCCAAGTCATCATCTGGATGAGTCATGACACATCCTTTTTCTTCTTTTCATGTTGACGTCATTTGCATTTTTGAATCACCATTAATGAATGTAATCTCTTCTCCAGTGGGGTTGTGTGTAACTATTATACCAACATTTAAAATTGTTTTGCACATTCGTGGTGCAACTTTGACACCATCAATTCACTTGTTGATACTTTTACTTTTGTCATTTCTTTTGTGGTTATTTTAGTGATTGCTTCTCTTTTTATCCCTTGTGAGGCTTCTAACTCCTTTGCTTCCTTTAGATCAATGTCATGTCTTCAAATTATTCATGCATTGATATAATGGATTCTTCATGTTATAGAAAGGTTACAAGTTAGGAAAAGGTCACCTATTTCTTTGTGATGGTCAATCTACATTGATGCATATCCTAAAGCGAGAAGGAAGAGATCATAGTATGAGAGGTACAAGAAATTTATCTTCCACCAATTCTCATATTTCTCCTAGTTCTCAAAGAAGGTGAATAATATTTTAAGAGAGGTCACACATTGTATGGCTTGGTTTGGAAATGGATGGAGTTAACCCATTTTATAATATGTCAATTAGATACTAAATGTGGCCAATACTATTTATAAACTATAATATTCCTCCA
Source organism: Taxus wallichiana var. yunnanensis (assembly GCA_018340775.1). Lineage (NCBI taxonomy): Eukaryota > Viridiplantae > Streptophyta > Pinopsida > Cupressales > Taxaceae > Taxus > Taxus wallichiana. Next base: position 786,009,665 of record CM031243.1, read on the forward strand.
TCATTGATGATTCATAACGATAATTTAAATTTTTCATTATTGATACTTGGTAACCACCAATTATAAAATATGGATGTGTAACTAGAACCCTTATTTGATTAGTTTTTAGAATTATGGGATTTCATTCTAATGTATTACCTCTCAAAACCCATTGGACAAAGCAATTACACATGTTCGAAATCTTATGTTATACTATTCATGATTTTCCTAGAATGGTTTTTTGTTTAGGTGTTTCTCATATTCTAAAACCTAAAATTAATGATCTTGTGTATATTTGTGCATGTGCATTTTTGCAATATACAATTATTTTCCTAATATATTCTATGTGAAGGTCTCTCACTAAAAATAAAATATTCTTGTACAAGGTGTCATGATCAACTATGTGAAACTTTTCCCGAGTTCTTTAAAAATTTATATATGAAGGCCATAAAAGGTTCTTTTCAATGGAGGACTAGTACCATGTTAAAAATAATATTAATTTTGATGCAAGAATAAAAATTAGAGAGTCTAAAAACTTATCTCACCTACGGATTAGTATTGCACCTTCACACAAGTATTCATAATATCAAATGTGGATATTATTTATTATTGGTGGAGATACTAGGTATGGTTGTATAAAATTATCCATAGAATTGAAATTCCTAAGGGAATGAAAAACTATCTATAATCTATAATCTCCCATATTGGGCGAATTTATTATTTAGGCATCTTTTTCATCGAATGCTTTTTTTTTTTAAAAGTAGTAGTTTCTATCTCGGCATCACATTTATAGTAAACAACTAGACACTAGCAAGTTCTAGAGTTCATCTAAAAGTCAATCGATAAAAAAGTGTCAAAAAAATGAAGAAGGAACTCCATGGATATTATGTAAAGAGAAAGTAAATATGATGAATCAAGCAATGAGAGAGATTCACACAACAAATGTCTATGATGTGCTTTTACCATTGATGGGTGCACCACAGGCCTAAAAAATTATTAGCATAACATTATGAAGGTAACTAATGCCTTTTTGTGCTAAATTATGCAACATATTCTTCTCTCCATATTTAACCTTTCTAACTTATTTCTATAGCACATATTACCCTTTTCTTCAACGGAACATTTTGTAATATTCCACTTGACCTACCTAATGTAATACATCAACGTTCAATATTTTTAAGGTAATATGATTTTTTTTTATTAAGGGAAAATAGTTTTGAAGGGACATTACCCTGTATACAAAAGGGCTCAAAAGCCAGATATCGAAGTGAGAGAAACAACCCAGAGAAGGGAAAAACAACCAACCTCAGAGGGCTCATCAGCCAGATAAAACAACATATTAAAAGAAAGGATCCAGTCATACAATGATCCAAAAAATAGCAGAAGAGATCAAAAAGCAAACAATAGATATCTATCCTAGAATATCTCTGCCAAAAAATAGCTCCAGATCCGCCAGTCATCAGCAACTTCACAGCCAGTAAACAACAGCACAACACCACGTTACTTGATAGCCCTGTCAATCTTGGTTTTGATCACTTGTAGTGAGACAAAGAAAGCAATGGCTGTGGCCTGAGAAGGGTCTTTCAGATCCACCTGAGAAATTGCCATATCCATTTTCTCTTTGGGGCATCAAATTTCTTCATTAATCCCGCTTAGGCTGCAAACACTATGAACATGTTGTTCAATGAAATTGTAAATACTTTTAAGAGCAGATAGGATGTAGTCATTATGAATTTTTGCATTTCCCATTCTACCATCCAAAGACTGTAACTTCTTGAACACTTCAGCAATAACATCCTCCTCATCATCATTTTTTATTATTCCTTTTCCCTTAGCTTTTTCCATATTTTTGATAACCCTTTTGAGCTCTTCGATTTCCTTTTCCATCCTGCCCACTTTGACCATCAAATCCTACTCCTTAGGCACCTCCACCGGTGGCTGATGTGCAGGAGGTTCTCGTAAGCTCGAGGTCTTTGTGGCTTCTAACAACCCTTTGAGAAGTAGGGATCTTAGTTTTCATTCCCTTTCTTTTCTTGCTAGACGAAGGAGTTTCCAAGGGGAATGGAGGAAGAGTGAGGAGCGGGATTCATGCGGGGATAGTTTGAGCAATGATGATGGATGAGAAGAATTAGCCCTTGATGCGCAGAGGAAATTCCCTAGAATGACTCGCACTTCCCGAATGATTTCTCCAATGAGTTTAACAAGTAATGAGGGAAGCAGATGGTTATATTTCTATGAAAGTGGTTAAGAAATATCAAATTCTTTTGAGGTATAGTAACAAATCTCCCCTCAAGAGTTACATACCTAACAACCATCTTGGCGAGCTCAGCAAAAGGCTTAGGAATTGAAGCCAACTTGATGTCACTGTCACAAACTCAAGATTTTCCCCTTCGTCCAAGAATTTATTTGTCTCCACCATTGTCTACCTTCTTATTAAAGAATTTGGTGCCATCAAGACCGAGTCCCGTGATCGGGCGATGAGCTCCTCCATGATCTCAACCTCTATGTTGTTGTATTTAACAACCTGATTCTTCCATCCCTGTGCAAATTTAATAGAAATATCTTGATCAAATCCTTGAATCCTTTCTATCAAATTCACAAGACCTCTAATTTGAAGATAGTTCCAGAGCATATCATCCTCTTTCCATGCTGGATTGTGGGTGGGCTCTGTTTTGCATGGCGGAACCCCCATTTTTCCAGTGATTATGATCTCAACGGTAAATATTTTAGCACTATACATAGCAGAATTAGCTTTATTTTTCAATCTTTCTCTTCCGTGATAGAAGATGTAATTATTAGACCATACTTTGTAATTAGTGACTTGATCCTTGGCATTCTCCCTATGACAAGAAATGATGGCTATCCAGTTCGCACAAATCTCATAAATCACACAAATCATATATGATGTCATCCTTATGTACTTAAGAATCCACTCATTAGCATCAACATTACAGCCGTTAGTGATGATTTTCTATCCATGTAGATCATTGATTATGTCTTTATTAACTTGAATGGGCAGAATGTCCTCCCTTAGCCATGTTTGAAAAGAATTGTTAACCCCAAATTTTGCTAGACCATCTACGACCCTATTGCCTTCCCGATAGGTGTGAGTGATTTTAACATTTTCAAAAATCTTGCATATATCAGTAGCTTCAATAATAAAATCTCTAATTGACCAGCTAGGGTGTTTCTTTTTGTTTAAGAGATTAATAATGTTAAGAGAATCACCCTCAAGTATAATATTCAGAATATTAACATCCCCGGCTTAGCCTTATTCCCCATAGAGCAGTAAAGAGCTTCAAAGTAATAATTAGTTTGCCTACCCATTTTCCTAGAAAAGGTAGCAACAAAGCAAGCCTCTTTGATCTCTCGATGACTCTTCCACCTCCGAATCTCCCGGATTACCTTTTGAGGCTCCATAAAAATTTAACTTATGCCAAGCATTGGGAGGCTTAGTCCATCGGATGGTGGTTCTATCCATACAATTGTTATTCTTTTTTAAGACAGTGTCAATTATCCAATCAGTCATAATGTATTCTTCTTTCTCAGGGAAAAGTCTATTTTTAGGAGGTTTAAATCTAGCAATATTATCCTGCACAACAATGATAATTTCCTTGTAGATTTTATTACATGCCTTTCTAGTGTTTCTGAAAATGCCATCATTACAAGCCTTCCAAACTCGCCACATAGTGTGAGGTAAAACAAGTTGCCACAATCTCTTCACCACACAATGCTTATACAGAGAGTCTCATTGTTCCCAGGCCTGAAGACAAGTAAGGGGAAAGATCCATTTTTATTAAATTTTGCAAAAACAAGATGCCAAATTTTGGAAGTGTACTCACAATGAAGAAATAAATGTTTTATGTCTTCTACCTCTTTCTGACACATGCAACATCTATTCGACAAGATGAATCCCTTCTTAATGAGGTTTTCATTAGTTAGAATCTTGCCTTTAATGATGAGCCACCAGAAAAAGTTCACTCTAGGGGTTAGCTTTGGCATCCACAACTTATGCCACTTAATTTCACTTTCAATACAGGAAAAGAAAGAATTGTATCCTAATTTAACTGAGTATTACCCATTAAAAGAATCTTTCCAAATGAGTTCATCCTTAATATTTTGATTACTAATATGGATTAGAGAAATTTGATTCGTAAACATGAAACATTAGACTCGTACATTATCCTTCTTCACTTCAGAATCTGTTTCCATTTTATTTTATTTTCATCCACCTCAATATATCCTTGTATTTTGTGTCCATACTTTGTAATTAAGTTGTCTTTAATGTTCCCATAAGAAGAAATCCAATTAAAATCAGTCCATTTATCAGTCTAGAAGTTAATGTCTTGACCATCCCCAAGCTTCTAGCTACACCCCTGAGAGAGAATATGTCTGCTGTGAAGAAGATTGTTCTAGAAAATAGAACCATTCAAAAGAGACTGATCAGAAATAAAGGAAATCTTTCTTTGGTTTGAAAGGTATTTGATCTAAACCAACTCTATCTAGGGCTTGTGTTCTTTTATAAGTCTCAACCTAACTTTGCAATAAGGGCAACACTTATATGTTTGATATCTTTCATACCTAACCCCCAAGCCTCTTTGGTTTACATACCTGCTCCCAAGCCACTAAATGATATCTCGAACTGTCCTCGCATCGCGTGCCATAAAAAGTGCTTTTGAATCTTTTCAATATTGTTCATCATCACCGTTCTTTGTATGGTATTGAACATAGACATGATGTAAATAGGCAGGTTTTGAAGTGTGCTTTTTATCAATAAGCACTTGCTCGCGCTTGAAAGTATAGTTCCTTTCCATCCAACCAGCTTTTTTGAAATCTCTTAATAAGATCATTCTAGACCTCATTAGAAATCTTGTCGGTACTTAAAGGTAGACCTAAATAAGTAGCTAGAAGAGAATTAATAGTACATCCTAAAATATTAGCAATCTTTTTTCCTTTCCATAGGAGTATTGAAGAAATATATAGAGATTTTGTCAAAATTAACTTTTTTCCCCAAGGCTTCCTCATAAAATCTAAGGACAGTTTTGATAGCCTTTGCCTCAATTATTGAGGCCATCGGAAGAAGTAGCTGTCATCACAAAGCAAACTGTTGGTGGGAGGGACCTAATTGCGAAGTTGGAGGAAAGCCTTTTATCATGCCAATGCTAATAGCTTTGGAGATAGATCGCTTAAAGCTGTCGCCATTATAATGAATAATAGAGGGGAATTGGGTCCCTGCCGAATTCCTCTATTTCGGCAACAAAACCAACTAGTTCCCCATTAACAACCACCGAGAATATAGAAGTATAAATACAAGAGTGAATTATTTTCCTGAATTTATTTTGAAATCCAAACTTGGATAAGACCTCATCCATGAATCTCCAGGAGAATCTGTCAAAGGCTTTATGCATGTCCAACTTGATAGTCATCCCTACCTTTTTACTTTTATCCATAGAATGGATTGTTTCATGAACCATGATAATTCCATCTTGAATAATTCTTCCCTAAATGAATCTGCTCTGTTGTTGTGAAATAATCTCCATAAGAATAGGTTGCATTCTAGTGCTAAGAATCTTTGTGAAGATCCGATCTATTACATTAACCAAACTGATTGGCCTGAAATATTTGAAGTCCTTTGCATCCAACTTCTTCTGAGCAAGCACAATGTGTGTATTATTTAATTCTTTGATAATATTTCTAGTTCTATAGAACTCATTAACAACTTTCAATAGATCTTGAGAACATATTTCCCAAAATATTTTGTAGAAGTTTGTTTGAAAAACCATTGGGGCCAGATCCTTATCCCCTTCTAAAGGAAATAGCCTTTTTCAATTCCTCAAAGGAAATATGATTTTTATTCAACTACAACTTTTCCATTTGTATTTAAAAATATTTATGTTGACATGGATGACTACCACTATTTGTAAAATAGGTGGTTTTATTCAAAATATATATAATAAGAAATGATTCGAGAAGAAGAGAAAATATTTAAGATATTATTTACAAATAAGAAACAAAATTGCATAACTATTTCATGGAATATCAAACTCATCTATTCATGCATTTAGAAAATATATTAACATGGAAGGTATAGTTAATACACGATGGATGATTTTCCTAGAGAGGTACAAGAATGACCTTGAGGGATTTGTGAAATAGTTAGCACATCCATAGTGCTATGTGGAAGAAGGATACATTATTTATAAAATACTTTTCTCTATTTCAAAATATCACGAGGATAAATTTACACAAATACCATGAATTTGGAATAGTGAACATGTAAATGTGAACCTTTTGAAGAAAGAATATTTACAAAACATGGTAGGTATTGAAATTCATATAAAACATATATAAGGACTTCTTAAGGATGCTTTGTCCTAGGTTAGGATATTAAGGATTCATTTGAGGAAATTGGCAGAATCTCATCTTCCATAGGAAATCCAAGTTGAAATGACTGTTTGGATTTTTTTATTACTTTGTGTTTTCCTTATGTTGTATTGTGGCTTCATGTTGAATGTTAACTTGCTACAATCTTCTTTTATTCTCTTGGGGTTTGAAATTTATTATCTTGGTTTTATCCTCTCTATAACTAGCTAGGGCCACCATCCAAAAGACATTATCCCAAATAAAAAGAATATATTATTTATTTTCAATGTGTGTATAGACATTAATTATTTATTTACATGTATGATTTTAGAGCCTACAAAAAAATATTCCATTGATAATTTCATTTTATTTAATACTTTAGATGTGGTTGTGTAGCTTGAAAATATGAATAAGAAAATACTATCCATAAGAGTTGAAGGATTAATTGGAGTTGGAAACATCAACATAAATAAATCCCAAATGATAGGAAAATATCATTAATATAAGCCTACTCTATAATTGATGATTTCATATTTATAAAATCTTCATGTCATCAATCGAATGGAAGTGACACCGAAGCATTGGAAAAAAACAAGGATGTGAAGAATTGATTAGTTATTGCAAAATTTGTTTCATACATGTAGATATATATATATATATATATATATATATATATATATATACACACACACACACACACATGCATACATACATACATACATATATATTATCTTAAATTATTCAACATAATGAAGGTGAGTAAATAATTAACAATGTGGGTTAATGTCCCTTGTTGTTTTAGAGTTATTTTTCCTTTTGAGTAGGATATCCAAGCTAGTTCAAATGATATGAAGTTGGCCCAAAAGCAATTGGAATATGTTAGAAACATAGAAGAAATAATAAAAATTAACTATATAAGTTTTTAAAATATCGGTTTTAGGTGTACTTAGACGTTTGTATTGATAACATTATGTGTAGAGCGGAAAATTAAATTAGATTCTAATCAATTGAATTTTCTATAGAATTACATGAGGGGAAGGAGCCCTATATTTTACCTCAAAATTGTGAATAGGTATTAATTTAAGTAATTTTTCTTATGTACGTCTTCTACTTTTTCATGTAAACAATTTTTATATCTATGTATACTTTTTCATAAAAAAATTTTTAGCATGTTTATATAGGTATCATGTCTTAGTATATAGAGAGAAGGTAATAGGATGTTCATTTTGCATTATGATCCAAGGATGAGACATGTTGTTGATATTCATAGTATTGTAACATGATCATTATGGGGAAAATAATGTTAATAAAATGAACTCCAAAAGAAAATAGATCTCCTTCTTCGTTCTCAAATAATGAATTACAATGTTTCCTAAATAGGAAAATAACTCCCAACTCGAGTTGCCAAGTAAACTCTAGCTAACTCTGACTAAATCTACTCTAGGTGGCAGAAATTACTATTTTTAGCAGTTTACTAGAACCTGCTATTCTTAGTAAGTTCGCATGCTTATTCCTACGGGCACAGAAATTGCCACGCATCTTCTACATCCCTAAATTAGAGGAATTGCCAACTTTCTAACTCATAATGCAATTAATAGACTAAAATTAACTAATGCTCAAAAATAGGAAAAACCCAAACTATAACTTAAATCCTAATTTTCGGCCTCAAGATGGCGGATTTAGGGCCCGAAAACGTGTCGAAAACTTGCCCCAACCGGTAGGGCAGGTTTCCGCTGCGTTCGTCTCATCGAAACACGTGGTTTCAAAAAACGGTGCTCAAGTTATGACCTTGTCAAGTTCCTCGCTAATTGGGCGGGAAAACTATTGTTTTTAATATAGATGATGAACATGAATATATTGATGATGACCCTAAAAACAATGAAAAATATACTCATCTTGATCAAATTGATGATCAAGGTGGAAGTAATTTTTAATACGATGATGGTGATGAATGTGAATTTTATGAACTTCATGAAACTTTTGATAATGAAGATCATGATGAAATCAATATACCAAAAGTTATATATTTCTCCAATGGATGAAATATTCCCATAGATACATATATAAAGAGGAAGCAATTGGGAATATTAGTTATGACTACAAATCCAATTCATGTAACCAAAAATGAATTGTTGGAATTAAAAAAAGATGAAAAAGAATAGTGGATATATTCGTAAGCCTATTTCTTGTTGTGTTATTTCATTAATTCCAAATTGTTTCTTGTGTTATTAATATCCCCTTACATATTTTTTGTTTTAAGTTTTTGACGTACAATATATTTTTCATTTATGGAGTTTGAACTCAACTCAATTAATTTGTAAATGTAATTGAATTTAAAATCTACCATAATTTAGCGTATCACTAATTTGATATATATGAAGTCGGATGTGGATGATTATTTATTTTGATCAATGTCAAATATGAAATAATTGGGTCTACAACACTTATCCTATTAAGAAATTTATGTGGTAGGAAGTTTTGTCTATTGGTAATGAATACATGCAATACTACATAGTCCGTAAATAACGCACGATATGGTTAATTTTTACATCATAAATTGATATTTTTGGGAACTTGTAGGCATATTTGTTCTATTAGTTCCATCAATTTGTGTGGCACAAAAGTGACTCAAAATTGAGGTGAATAGGTAATTTTACTTCATTTTGTTTTATGTTACTTTTGTGTAACCTTTGTGCCTAATTTATGCCTACTTTGCACCAAAAAAATTGATCCAAGACCTACATAATTATGAATGTATGGTGGTTCAAAGATGACACAAAATTAGTTCAATAATTTAAAAATATTAATATATTTAATCATAATTATAAATGGTATAATTACAAACAATTAATTTAGATTTATTTCTTTGTTTAGAAATATTAAATATTAAATACTAAAATATTGAGATATTATATAAGAATTTGAAAAGTATCCAAATATTATTATTAATAATAATAAAATAATTTTCTTCAATTCAAAATGTGATTTACAATAATATGCGAAATACACATTTCAACTAAAGCGTAAACATTTAAATAGTCTTATATGTCCAATTATATCATTTCTTTTGTTAACGAATTGAAAGCACTATTAGTGTCTTCTACTAGTAACTTTTCACACAATGTAAACGAAACATCTTTGACTATTTTAGGAGGTGGAAGACATATCCTCTAGTAATATGTGTTTACTTGGTAGTGAACCCACATATTTTAAATATAAAAAATTATTTTTAAACCATACATTGTTTTATATAGAAAATGACACAACGTAATTACCATTAAATTCCTCTTTATTTTGTAAAACCCTTATGATGTTAATGTTCGAATATCTTTGGGTAGTATCTCGGTCCTCTAAACAATGGGTAAATTTATGTCAACCATTTTTCTTCATCTCTCACATGAGATTTGCATCTATTCTTAATTAATATCTTCATATCATCATTTAGATGGTAGAGGTCCATTTTGATTCCCCTTGGGTTTGGTGTTTATAATTACTACAAACAATATGAGAGGGTCTACCAATGTTTTTTTCGGGGGAGAAAGTGTGTTGTCATCCCCTCTTAATCCACTAAGTAGTATGATAATCATAATTTTAGTGGTCTCTAAATGTTTCACTTTTTAATTTTTTAATTATAACTAAATGACAGGGTTCTTCCTATGTTGGGGATCTATAGAGAATGGTCAACTCATTATAAAATAATTAATTAAACTCAATATAAATAGTAAGTAAATAATTTATACCTTCCCGGAGATAACTCGCTCATCCGATGACATTTCGTAATCCTCATGTTAGTTGATTTGGGATGTAGACATTTCATAATCATGTCATATTATAATGGCTTAATTAAGATAATACCATTATATTCACAAATAAATTATATATGTATACCTCCATGTAGGGGACACCTAAGAGTAGATGAATCGTGTAGGTCTCTATAAGTAATAGAGTTGTTGTTATGAAGATGTATAATTATAATTTAAAATATTTTAAAATATATTTCTAACTTACATAATATATTACCCTAGATTAAATTTTCTCTAGTAATAAATTACACAATCTAATCTATAATTCATTCAACTTACCCTATGGGTTTTCACAAATTTCCTTGGGGTTTACACAATTCTACCAAGTTTTTACACAATGTACATTTGGGTTTACACAATATTATTTATATTTTACACAATTTGACATGGGGTTTAGAAATTTTACACTAGGGTTCATATGATTTATGATAGGTTTTTATATTTTATTTTGTTTATAAATAATTTCATTTCAAATATATTATAGGGTGTACACCCATTATTCTAATATTAGAATTTTACATCCTAGAGTTCACATACATCACTTATAAAATTTAAATACAAATATACAAACCTATAATTTGATATTTATCATGAAATTATATTATTCTTCTAGTGGAGGGATTTCTTACCTTCTAGGTGGAAGTTTTACTCCATATTTCTATTGGTTACCAATTTTTTTGTCTATATTGTTCTCAATGATGTCTTTACTCTTTTCTCCTCTTCCTTTATATCATTTTATTTACTATTTACTCCAACTTATTTTTATCCTTTGTTATTTTTCTGCTATGGTTCTCCTCTCCTCTCCATTTTCACTTAAATAAGTTCAGTTACCTTTTTCATCCCACTTTATGTTTTTATAGGTTAAAGGTAGTTATGTGATAAATATGGCACAAACATGGTGTAAACTTGTTCCACATTTGTGCCAACCATGAAATTTATAAAATAAAAACATATCATTAGACCTTCTAAAAAATATAGATTATATAATAGTCTAAGGAGGCCCACTCTATATAGTTGGGTCACATTTCCCCTTATATGTTTAAAAGGATTTAAAGGGGGTACCAATTATTGATTTATAATGTTCATGGTCCCAATTTTCTATCTATCTAAGCTTCATTGTAGAAAAGATAGGATAAATAGGGAGGGGGTAATGACTATAACATTATAGGATGTATGTATCTATAGAGAGAAACCCCAATTGTTTGTCCTATTATAATTTTTGGTTTCATATTATTGTTTATTGTGTTGTATGAATATTTAGTGTGTCATATGAGAGTTAAAGGTGTTCACATTTTGTTCTTAAGGTTGATGCACTATCATTTAGGGTGTCATATTACTCTCTCAGGTGTCAAATTAGCATTTAGTGTGTTGGATGAGTGTTTATCATGTTGAATTAGTGTTGATGATGTATCCATTCTATTATTAGTGACAATCTATTAATTTTGGGGGTTTCATATTAGTATTTTGGGTGTCATATTAATGTTGAGTGTGTAATGTGATTTTATAGTCTATCACATGATTTTTTTATAGTGTTGCACCGATGTTTAGAGAGTCCCAATTGTGTTGCTAAGGGAAACCCATTATTCTATAGGGTGCATTATTATTTTTCGGGTGCCCCCTAGTGTATAGTGTTTTGTATGATTGTTTAGGGAGTTTAATTTGTGTTTATTAATTTGTAGGAGTGTTAGAGGAGTATCATTATTCTTTAGTGTGTTGTATTATTTTTGAGGGAGTCCCATAAGTGTTTATAGTAATTAAAATTATGTTATTAATGGTGATGAATTAGCTTTTATTGGTATATTCCATTGGTAAATTTTTATTTTCACTCTCCACATCCTCATCTATATCTTCACCTTCATATTCCACACTTGTCTATTAGGCTCCTCTTCATATTGGACCTATACAATTAAATGTCTATGCATTAGAAAATATATATCAAATAAACATTAATCATTTGTTCCAATTATCCTATATTTTTATCATAGTGAATGAATGTTGGAAGAGGAAACATGAAAGTGACTCCTAACTTGTATAAAATTTGTGGGGAAGAATTTTTGTTACAATATAGATAATTTATTGAGAAGGAATATGATCAGACATTTGAATAATGATTTAGGAAAGAGAAAGATGCAAAGATCTGGTGAATCCATTAGCAATAGTGTAGCTATTGGAAGTAAATCCTAGGCACCTGAAAAACACCCACCTGTAAGGAAGATCTAGTTTATGGCTCTTTTCCTCTTCATGCACTACGTTAAAGGTGTAGTGAAGATATTTGGTGGAAACTATCACCCTCCTCACCCTATGGCTATTTATATTATTGATTCCCTCATATTTTGATCTTAAAGAAGAACAAGAATGAAAATTTTAAGTGATTAATGACATTTATAAACATGTGACCTCAAACCTACTAGTTGACAATAACATGTGAGGATATATTCAGACCTGGTATTCTTTATAGGTGGATAAAAGAAATAAACATGGTAATATTTTTGAGAAGAAAAGTCATTATTTTATTTTTTTCATAAAACCAATTACATTCTTCTCTATTTTTTATGAACCATCGTATATGCATGAGATTATTTTTTTGAATGTTATGAAACCTTGAAAAATAACCAAATACTTTTAGAATGTAAGAAATAAGTGAATAATGTGAATCCTATGATCCCACATAAAAATATGAACGCATGTAAATAGTTCATGAAGATGCTAGTAGTACTACAAGAAACCATTGAGATGTGCATACTTTGAGAGACCAAAGTCAAGCCCCAGATAGAATTGATTTATAATTTTTCATCCTTAAAAGTCTCCACAACATTTGAATATTATAATTTTTAAACATAGTGCATCAAGGACAACTTTATTGGTTCAAACTTGATGATTGATGCATGGTGTCAGGAATAGAAGATTTATGACAAGATTGAAGAATCCTATGATGCATATGAATAACATGATATAGAACTCCCTTATAAGAATCCACATTTCACTACATCATCATAGCAATCTCATCTCTTCATCTTCACCTCTAGAAATGACAGAAAATCTATTCATAGTAATTTCCAACAATCCAAGATCATCCTTATCATAGGTAGAAGAAAGGACACATTTTGATTTAGCAAGATGGTGACTAAGAAGAAGTACCAAAATCAAAATAAGATGATGATTTTTAGGGGCACCATTGTAAAGAATAATGTAATAACAAAAAAATGTTTGCATATTCCATTGGTTTGACATGATTGTTACTTTCCATGTCCTCTTATGTCTCTCCACACTTACATTTCACATTTCTTTTGGGTTCCTCTTCAGATTGCACAAGTATAAATAAATGTATTTGCATCAGATAATAAATATCCAATAAAAATTAATATTATATTCCAATTAGCGTAAAACTTTCATGGTGTCATATTATTTCTTGGTATGTTTTTCAAGTGTTGGACATGGAAGTTGAGTGTTTAGTGTATCGTATGAGTGTTTAGGTCATTTTTATCAATGTTTAAGGTATATAAATTAAGTTATTTATGGTGATCCACTAGTTTCTAGGTATTTTATTAGTGTTTATGTTTTTGCATTAGTGTTGAGTGTGTGTAAATTATATTATTAATGGTGTCCTATTAGTGTTTAGGTGTTAACAATGTTTAGGGTTGTGTATCAATGTTTAGAGTGACCTATTAGTTTTTACATTGTTAAATTATTGTTTAGGGTGTATGAATTATATTTTTAAGAGTTTCTTATTAGTGTCTAATGTATCTTATTAATGTTTTATCATGTGTTTATCATGTTTTATTAGTGTCTAGGTTATTGCATAAGTGTTTAATTTTTTTATTAAGTGTGACTTGTTATCTCTCAAAAGTGCACCCTATAGAGAGATGGTTGCGCAGTTTTCTAAGCTTGAAAATTTGATCTCTCTCTTTCATAGATACAATGGAAAAACCTCAGGTCTGTGGGTATACCTATTTTGAGGTGAGTCTCCAGTATCAAGGCTGGTTCCTTATTGATGTATCTTAAATTGATTCTGGGGTTTAAGAGTAAAAGATGACTGTAAAGTAATTAAAACTAAGGTGATACACCAAATTTGTATGAGGGATTTGACTGAGTATATGCACAATTGATATGTGAAGGATTTTGATGGACGAGCCAACAATTTTCTACAAAATTTAAGGAAAAACACTTTTTTTTCTCGAGGGAAAATATCACAACAACATTGGTAAGTTAACATCCACATTAGAATTATGTAGAAAATACTCGAATTTGCAGCAGCAGTAAGATTATTTATCAAGGAATTTGCATTCACAAGACTAATAGAAACATACCCAAGATGCAAATAATTAATAAGGTAGAAATTCTTCACACTCGAAGGAAAATCGGCAAAAATTTCTTCAAGACTTCTATATCCAAAAAGTCCTATACCGTTCTCCTATGCTTTGCAAAGGCACATAATATATAGCAAAAATAAAATTCATCCTTTCCTAAAAATAGCATAAGTTTTGTATTTCACCCATGCATTCTATTTTTATCCTTTATTTAATAATAGATAAAGGAATAAAAATAGAAAATGCAATTACAAATAGGCATTAATAGCCTTGATTACAATTGTTCAATTGAAGTTGACTGATTTGTTTTTAAGAAAGAGAAGGATGAATAATTTGCTAAAAATAAGATTTCTTGCTAGGCAAGTTTCTCTCCATGAACATGCAAATTTTGTTTTTACAAAGGAATGCCATTTTTCTCCCTGTGAGTGAGTAAAATTTAAAATTTCCACTAACCATGGTCGAATCTGGTGAACTCGATTTTATGCCAAGATATTGCAACTTAATCACTTTCTGGTAATTAAATTTATTAGCTCCATTCGAGCTAGCAAATTTCTGTAAAGTTCTCCCTTGGCTGCCATTGATAACTATCTTGTGTTCTTTGTGTAAATCCACCATTATTATAGACTTAAACTTGGCCGAAGTTTTTCCTAGAAGAACTCTGCATTTAATTATCTCAAAAGACGTCCATGTATGACAAATTTAATAAAAATGGCCTGGAAAATCCTTTCTCATCATTTTATGATAAAAATGTGTATTTTGAATACTTGGCCCGCCAATTAACTTTTAATCTAGGCCCAACACATGTTTGAGTCAGGTCACAGTGGGCTCTCAACTTAATTTTATGACTTTTGCACTTTTTCGAAAAAGGCTCAAAAATTGAAAATGCCCCAATGGCCCGCTTTCCCGATTTCACCCTTTTAATGACATGGGAAGATTTACGGGGAACTTAATCACTTTATTCCATTTTTGAAAACTCCAAGTTCCACATAATCTCGATTCTCTCGAACCTCCACTTCGTCTTGTTTGATATGATGTTTTATTTGGTCTTGGCAAGGCCACGGGGAGATTTATAGGTTTACCCTTTTGAATGTTTCAAATTTTTAAAGGTAACAATCACTCCAAATGATCGGCTATTTCTTTGATGGCTTAACCGAGTTGCGGGAATTTAATCACATTTTGCATTTTTTGCCTTTATAGGCCAGTGGGGTAACTTGAAATTTTAAGCACATTTGCATAAAGCCTCAAAACTTTGAGAAAACCTACCACTCTGTCGATACTACATGGAATCATTTTTTGACTTTTCTCCTGATATTGACTTTTTCCTCGGAAGCTCATGCTTGTGGGAAATGTTTGGAACTTTTAAATTTTTTCAAAAGGTTTCAAACTTGAAAAACCTCTCGGCCTTCACTTTTGTTGTGGTGATGACACATATCTCTATAGAATTTCAGACCTACAGAGGAAATTTTGATGCTTTTCAAAATTTGAAAATTGACTAAGTCCGACCGCCATTATTCTAGTGACTTTTTCCTCAATTTTGATGATCCATTTATGAGCGTCGATCTGTGTACTTGTTTCTCCTCCACCATGGATCTCTTAACTCTTATTTGGAATGGCGGTTGGATTTTTAAGCCTTGGTTATGGTTTCTGACCTGGAAATTAATGTGGCACTATCATTATACCCATAGTGATTCGCATTGATTTTGGAGATCGATCCTTCACCTTTGATCTCTATCCTTTCGATCTAGAGCCATTGATTTCTGACCATGGTTGAGTTAGGTTAAAACTCACCTCTTGAGTTTGCATGATAAGGAATAGCTCAACCCTTATGCACATTTCATTTGGTTTTCATTATACGGGTGATGCCTTGGCAAAAAATTTCTTTGACGCGCCATTGTTTCGAGTGTTCAATCTTATTTTCTTTTGCAAAATGGCTTTTTGTCATTTTTATTTCTTCCGAGCTCTTTACCTCGGATGTATATATGATCATTTCAGGGTTCATTTAATTCTTCAAGCTCTGTAGATTTGTGAGCAGAAGTATCCGATCTCTCTGCCATTTTAATTTTCTTGAAGCTCATATTTTAATGTAGAGGAGGTCTCTATCTCTTTTAGTTTTTCTCTTGGCTGCCATTTTGGAGTTTGTGAGCTTGGTTTATTTTTCCTGTGAAATATTTGAGCTTGGATTCATAGTTCTCTAGCTTTTTGTGAAGCTATAAAGGGTTTCTCAACAACATTATCTCCTTTCTCTCAAGCTCTGTAGATTGGGTTTTCAAAAAATTGGTTGGAATTCAAGGTAGAGTTGCATGTTTCATGTCTTCATTATGTCAGAGCTTTCTGAGAAATATGGTTGTGATTTTTTTCCACCATAAGTGGTTATAGGTGAGATAATTTTTTCTTGTATGCGTACACTTCTGTTTTATTTTCTTCTTTAAATATATCACTAAAACTCTTGGAAATATTTGTGGGTTCTGTGATTTATTGCTCCCACTTGACTCCTAAGTTCGAAACTTCTCATGGGCATATGGATTTCTTGCTTCATCATTTTGTTGCTCGAAAGTTTTTTCTCGATTATAAAATGGTGAGTTCTTGTCTGTTACTCTGATTTTGACATTTTCCAAATGAAAATTTGTGCCTGAACTTTTATATTTAGGTTTGTATTTTGTTTGTAATATTCTTCAGAAAATCTGAATCATCTTTCATTTATTGTTTTGAAAAATACTTCCTCTCTTGGATAGATATAGACTGTGCATTTTGACACTTATGATGCCACCGAAGATCTATCCCTCCATTTGTCAGGATTATATCCACAATATGATACAATTTAATCTTGAATAACAGCCCTCCCTACCATTTGAACACTATAATGATTTCATTTCGGATTGTATTCTTGAGAATTCAAAATTTGTACTTTGTTGATTCACTTGAATGACTAACTATGTGAATATGTCATAATGGTTGTATTCTTCTTAAACATGCAACACTCTACAATACTCTATGTAATTCTGACTTAAATTTAATGAGAGTATGTGCTTGGTCTTTGTGTAAAATTAGTCATCTGAAAAGAACCATTACTGTGCATAGTTTTCTCTCTAGGATTCAAATTAGTAATGAAGTATCTCGCATTAGGTAACTATACATGTATCCATTGATTTGTTGTTTTTGCATGATATTGCAATCTTATGTCAAAACAATGAGGCTCCATAGTTGTTATTGGTGGAATTTGATCTGCTTCTAGTTCTTTTCCATCCTCATTAGAAATCTATAATTTAAGAAACTACTGCAACCCTTATTGTTCTTCATCTTGTACTATGAGATATTATTTTCTGTATCTTGTATGTGATTTCTAGAAATTACAATCAGTTCATTTATTTTAATGTTATTTTAGCAATAAGCTTTGATTCAGATGCTTGTTAAGATCTTTGTTACTTTGTTTCTTTCACATAGATGTTTTATTTCTTTTAAGTAACATTTCTGGCATGTTGGAAAATCTGAAATGTTGATTTTTCATGGTGAAGCCACTGGTAAAAGTTTTCTAGAATATTTTCTTCATTCCTTTTCAATCGTAACCATCTTCTTTTAGCCAAACATCAGCTTTCAAATTCTCGCTTCTTCCTTCTGTAGAAAACTAAAACATGTATTTATATCTCCCAATCTCTCTTCTATACTATAACTTCTTCCACTTCTGAATGATTACTGAAACCTTGATTTACATTCTTCCTTTTTATGCATGCACTTATGACTTGTTTATTTTTCATTGGCTGCAACTCTGAATCGCACACTTAGGAAAATAGTTAGAAAATACTTAGGCTTTTTGGCCTCTCTTATGTCCATGTTTTCTTCTTTTCTTTTCTCTTTCTTCACTCTGAGTGAGCTATGCAATCTGATCTTTGAGAAAGCTATATCTCCTGTTGCTTAGAGATCCATATGCATGAATTAGGTAGTGTAGGAATATGGATTAACCCTGAGCTCTTTATTGATGATTCCTTTCTTTTATTTTTAGGTACCATGCCTTGAGGATGAAAGGAGCTGGCAAGGAGATGCTCTGCACAATGAATAATATACAAAGGCAATGATGGGTTCACTCATATTCCTTTGCTTTCTATTTCATGCATGTGTACCTCTTTCTTTAGTAGATGTACTTTACTTTTTAGTCACATCCCATGGCTTGTGTGGGAAACATTTGAAAATTCCTTATGAATAAAACATTGAATTTTGTAAATGAGTTGTATATTCCCTCTGCATTCGAGCTTTCTGTGTGGATTATATGATGAAAAAACAACTCAGTCATTTAATTGAATGTCTTAATCATGAAGGAAAGAACATCAATGAAAATCTATAACATTTAGTAATGAACTCTGATTTCTGTAATCTACACTTATGTTTGCTGTCCCAAAACTCAACACTTCACTTATTATGTAATTTTATTTCTTCACCAAGACAACATAGTTGTCCTTTGGGGCCTTTGTGTTCTTTTGCTTAAGGTATCATGAAATTGAAGAATATGTGATCGGTTATGTTTTGTAACTACACACATAGCTGTAAATTTCACTTAATCATTAATTAATTCAAAAGTAACTAATAACATCATAACTTCCTTATCTTAGGTATACTTGACCCATGACTTTCACCGTAATGATGAAGTTTCGAGTTGCCCATTTTTACACAAGTTCAAAAATTGTCAACATTTTAGGTGATCTTATGGGGAAAGCTACCTACTAGCTTAAATACTTGTGCCTTGCTCTTGTCCATTGGGCATGTAGTCCAAAAATGTAACCAAAATTTCCTTTTCGAAAGGTCCAACCCTTCCAAAATGAAACTAAAACTAGAAAAGATCAGTAAACTAGATCACTGCATGAATGCACTTATTGAATTGAAAAATGATGCAATGTGAGAAACTACACTTATTGAAGGGAAATCCTACTCTAACAATCACCTGTAAAATATTCAATAACAAGTGTTTGAGAAACATACCATTCAAAGGAATGGAAAGTTCCTCTCAATTCAGCTTGAAAGATGAAAAGCATTGTGTTCCTTGTTAGCTAAAATCATGTAAGGAACACTCCATAGTGTATCAAACTTTGAGTATCTTCCTTGATTTGTACGATCATCATCCCATTTTAACATAATATCCCCTTCATTGAAGAATCTAAATTTGGCTTTCTTGTCAAAAGTCTTCTTCATTTGTTTCTAATTTTATCCATATTTAAATGATCTTTATCTCTTAGCTCTTGTAATTCCATTAACTCTACATAAAGAACCTATAATGGTTCATTCTCAAGAAGCTCAATTTGATGTAGAAAATCCAATACGGTGTAACTCAACCGAAATAGGAATTCTCACTTCTTTTTTGTACACAATTTTGTATTGTGAATTGCCAAGTGATATTTTAGGAGTCACTTTATCATCCCAAGTGCTGAATTCAAAATCGATGCCAAGCTCTTTGATTATCCTTGAGTGTTCTTCTGATGATCCTTAATAGATTCTTGTTAGTACTCTCAGCTAAGCCATTGCCTTGTGGGAAATAATTAGATGAAGCACTCAAATAAATTCCATGTTTGATAGCCCAATTTGTTGTCTTTGCACAAAGAAAGATAAAGCATTATACGATATGATAGTTGCTAGAACATAAAATTTGTAAACTATACCTTCATAAGAGGATAGTATTGAAGATTCATTAGCATCCTTCAAGGATTTTGCTTCAGTCCATTGTGTAAATTAATCTATAGAAGTTAAGATCCAATTGTGCCCTTGTGAAGAAGGAGGATTTATCATTCCGATAAAGTCAAGACCCCACTACATAAAAGGCTGATCAACTGAAATAGGTTGCAAAGGCAGTGAAGCTAGATGTTCTTTTCCAATAAAGAAAGCACATTTTTTACACTTTCTAATCCATTCAAAATAGTCTTTGAATATGCTAGGCCAATAGTAACTAGATTTCATAATTTTTAAGGCTGTGGTACGTGCTGAGAAATGACCTCCTATAGGTCCTTCATGGAATTCTGACAATATTTTCTGAATTTTATCATAGTCAACACACCGCAACAAGATTCCATTTATATCTTTTTTAAATAACACATTATCAATGAAGATATAAGGTACAAACTTGTAATCTAAAATACCTTCATTTATTCTTGTCCATACCTTCTAGATAGGTGCCATGTTGTAGATAATTAATCAAATCAGCCATCCATCTTGATTCCTGAAACTCTTGAGTGACTCAGGTTGCTGATTTTCTGGTTGAACCATAATTTCTACTTGTTGACATGCAATTTCAGCATGCTATTTTGAATCATCTCATTCTATAACTTGTTGTTTTTCCATATCAGCAATTATATGTTCACATAAACCTTTCCCTTGAATTGTCTTAGCAACCCAAATATCAACAAAAACTCCATGACCTTCATTATCCAGTTTTCTCTTTTCTCATTCAACTCCTTATTTAGTAAGAATGATTTCACACTTGGATGAGAAACAAGAACATGGATTTATTGTTCGAAAGTATATACTTGAAATTATTTAATCCTTTGACAACTCAAAGTAGATGTTTTTCAAGAAATGTGTACCTTGTTTCATAATCATGCAAGCTCTGTCCAAAGAAAGTAATAAGCTACTTGATATTTTCATCATTGAATTGAGTCAAGATAGCTAAGATTGTTTCAGCTCCTGCAAGTACATACATTGTAAAATTTTTATCAAAATTTGGATTGTAAGAGTATGAGCTTGAGAGATAGTTGCTTTGATTGCTTCAAAACCATCTCTCCCTTTACTAGTCCAAGATAAATTTTTCTCTTTCTTTAGCATAGTTGTGAGTGGTTTAACCAATGCTACAAAATCTGGAACAAATCTTCTAACAAAGTTGATTTTTCCAAGAAAAATATGTAATGGCTTATTATGATGGGGTAATGATAGCTATGATATGGATTTGATCCTAAAAGGATCAATTGATAAACCCTCCTTAGAAATAATATGACCAAGTAGCTTGCCTTGATGTACTGAAAAGATAGACTTCAGCAGATTCAAATATATTCCAAATTGCCTGCACAACTGAAAAGTCTTCCATAAATGCATTAGATGTTCTTCAGAATCTTTTGAAAATACATTAACATCATCTAAATAAAGAAGAATTCATTTATTTAACAAACTACAAAAATCCATGTCCATTGACCTGGGATTTAAAAGACCAAAAGGCATCCTTTTGTAAGCATAAGTACCCCACTTAGTGGTAAAAGTTGTTTTAAAGCTATCCTCTTCTGGGACTAAAATCTAATTATATCCACTCTAACCATCTAGAAGAGATAGTCTATCTCGAACCGAGACTATTCTCAAAATATGATCCATGTTTGGGAGTGGGTAATTATCTTTTAATGAAGCCTTATTAAGATCTCTGAAATATACACATAGTCTGATTTCACCATTCTTCTTCCTAATAGGAACAAGATTGGCTACCCAACTTGAATGCTTAACTAGAAAGATAATACCTGATTCAATCAACTTAGGTAATTCTTTCCTCATCAAAGGTTCTATTTTGGGATTCACATGCCTCTATTTCTATCTAACAAGTTTAGAATTTGGCTGCAACTCAATTATATTCTATGCTAAACTGGGATCAAACCCTTTTAGATCTTGGTATTTCCAAAAAAACATCCTTAAACTCCTTGCAAAGATTAATAAATGACTTCTTTTTAGTTAAGGAACATACCTTTCCAAGAAATAGCTTTTTCCCTTCATCAACCGAGATCTCTTTGTAATTATCAGCATGGGTTGACATTTAGTCTTGACCTTTCTTAACTGATCATCAATGCTAAAGATGTCTTCCAATGTGACCAAACCTCGAGGAAGTTTATTTGTCTTCAACTAAACAATATTTTCACCATATAAATGTTGTAATTTATCCTAATTAACTACAAAAAAATCAGCTTCTTGCTGCAAAAACCTGCAGATTTGATCATCAATTTCAAAAACTTACCAATTTGAATCATTATCAGGTATTGAGGGCCTGACAGTTAAATTTATATGAGGCTGGATTTTGCTATTTTTAATCTGTTCCAACACTTCAAAACTATCCCCAACTACTGTAAGTATGTCTGCATGGTTGTTTTCAGCTCTAGGAATAGACTGAATGTTAATAGCATCAAAATTTTCCATTAAGTCTGAAACTCTATGTATGTAGGACTTCATTAATGGATTCTTACAAACATTGAAAATTTTTACTTGATTGATAACTAACTAAGAGTCACCCAAAATCTATAGCATGCTTTGATACCTCTTTTCTTCCACAAAGCAAGCCGTGAATTAAAGCTTCGTATTCAGCTACATTGCAAGTACATTAAAATTGGAGACTCAAAGCTGAAAAATACCTTTCATTTGTTGGGGAAGTGAACATGAAACCTGTTCCTTGTCCCTTCTTTCTCTCAATGATGTGTAGAATAATCAACTAATGATATTAGATCTCATACCCTCTTGTTAATTAAATGTTAACCCAAGGGCATAAGCTTTTCAAAGGGCCTGCAAAATATATGCTACAGTACTTTGGAGTAAATTCTTTGTAGGCTAGAAATTTATCAAAGAGTATAAAGTAATGCTTATGCAAATTAGAAAGTAAACTATGGAAGTTGTTGATCTGCAGATCTAAAAACTCAACACACTATGCACTCATGAACTTTGAGAAATGAAATGAATAACTAATAATCAATCCACACAACATAAATAGGAAATGGAGGAATAGGATCTTCCCTACAATTCCTTCCGAGGGGGCCCTTCCTCGTGTAGAAGTGAGTTCCGATCCTACCCTAGAAACTCATAGAACTGCTCAAGAAGATAAACAATTCATCTATTGAGCTATAGCAATTAAATATTGCTACAACAAAGAGAGATTACAATGAACTTGAGAGCACAACTCACATTAATATATTCTATCTTCGCACATTCACAATTTATTATTTCTCACACGCTTATCACTTCATTCCTCAATCTACCATACTTTGGCCTTTGTCTCTGGATATATATATATATATATATATATATATATATATCACTAACTTATTCTATGCTAGGAATATGGTCAAAAACCATTCAAACGGATTATAGTTGTTAGTTTTATATCTATTAAGTGAAGAAACTAATTCCTATCTTATTTACATGATAGGAACTAATTACAAAACTACTAAACAAAATAACCATAATATTACATAAAATGCGTTAAGATAGCTGGCACTTTTTGTCTTATGCTCGGTGTAAGCTAGATAAGTTCTCTTTGGCTATAGATAGCTAGAGGTGCATACCACTTTGTGTGCAGGTAGTTCGGAAGATGCTACAAGAAGGCACGGAGCTTCTTATGGGTAAGATAAATCACCCAAATACTTTTTAGACTTTTCCAAACAATGTTTCCACTTGGTTAACTCATTCTTCAACTTCATATGCTCAACTCCATATTCTCCATGATGCCTCATTGTTTGTTGAACGCCACAATTCCCTCTTAGCATTTCCCAACCGGTGGCTGCTATGGGCTGCTTATAGGAGCATAGCCGGTGGCTACTGGATGCTACATGAGCATAGCCGAGTTGCTATGGGTTAGGGCCTACTACTTAAAAATCTCATGGAATCTTGTAATTTGTTCATGGGGACATTAGAAACATTAGTTTGCATAAGAGACAAGATTCACCATACTAAATAAGTATATTAAGTCTTTATGAACATATAAAACTAAATATATGTAAAATCATTACTTTATCTCATATCAACCATCAAGAGGAGATCAAAGTCTCAAAATTGTATGTGCAAGAGGCTTCAAAAAGGATTTAGATGAGGCCAAAACATGCCAATATGTGGCCTCATCACACCCCCCAACTTATCTTCTTGCTCGTCCCTGAGCAAGCTGGCTCATCTTGAGGGCACAATATTTTCTGTAGTCATAGGGGTCTTGATTACCTATCTGGCCATATCCATAGAGACCTCCCCTTATCCCAAGCTCATGCCATAAGGCTATCTCTTTTTCTTTGTCCAAAGGTACTATTTCCCTCCAATTTGGAATGGGATACCAGAAGATGGGAGGATGAAACCTCAATCATATCCATCCTTCCTTTTTCATTCTTACTAGTTCTATGTAATCATGCACCCTTTTTAAGGCCTGCTTAAAATTTGTAGGTGAGTTTGGCTCTTTATTTCTCAGTATAGTGGGCAACTCATCCCATCTTGATTTGTAAGATACATAAGTTGTTTTACCTTCTTTATCCAGGAATATCAAATATCGGTTTGGGACATCTATCCGCCTTTGACTGACCCATGTAGCCAATCTATCCTCTTATAAAAACTCTGCCCATTCTTCTACAATGTCTTCAGGGTAACCACTTTCTCCCCTTATAATTAAGGTGGATTGTTTTATCATTTCTAGATACTAATCTTCCTCTTCCTTCCTTCTCTTCTCATTTTTCAGGTAAGATGTGAAGGCATCTAGAAGTATGTCACCCAGGTACATGTTAAAATTCCACTTTACATTAGAAGGAAAACAAAGTTATGAATATAAAACTCACTCAACTATTCCTGAGTGTTAGGATCAGATTCTCTATACATGTTAAAGAATGTTTTGGGGTCATCCACAACATAGGGAAGGTTATTGTATACCTTCTCATATCTAAAATGCAACCATTTCTCCTATGAGATATAGGGCATATACTCGTGGTGGAGGTCTGCATTCTAAAATCCTAGTAGAAAGATCATACATATTTTCTACTTTCATCTTGAGTCCCTCTATTTTTGCTTCCTATTTTTCCACCTTCTCCACCAATGTGTCATGTTTGCCTTGCTTCAACATGCCCTTTAAATATTTGTACTAGCCTTTGAAAAACATTATAATCTTCAAGAAAATTTTCTTCTAAGAATGTATATAGGTCATCCTTAGGTCCAACTGAATAAATATTTTCAGAAGTGAGGTCAAAATGTATTACCTCAGGCTCTGCTGTAGGTTGTCTCTATGCTTTATATGGGACCATTTGGAGTAAGGACTCATTCTTTCCTCCTTTGTATTTACCTTCATATTTTGGTTCAGGTTCAGGTTCTTCTACAGGCTCTTCTTCTTTTTCTTCTTCCATGGAATTATTTTCCAAGGATTCTATCTGCTCCTATCAGGGCATCCAATCCTCTTGTTCCCTCTAGGTTTCTTATGATGTTTCTCAAAATGTTGATTTCCTCCACTGCTTGCTCTAGAGTTTGGAATTCAAGTTCTTGTTTCCCTTCACTTTTCACCTCTTCAATTTCTACCTACTATGGTATCTCAGGAGGTATTTGTTCTTGCTTCTCCTCTTCTTCTAAACTTTCCATCTCTCTTACTATCTCAAAACCTTCTTTTGTGATAAAGACTTCTTCCTTTTTCTTCTTTGGAGGTGTTTCTTCACTGATTTCTATGGTCTCTGTTTGTGTTGTTCTTTTCCTCCTTATCCTGTGAGATCTTCTTATAGCTGTTATTTTTCTCTTTTGTTCCTTCTTGGGGGTAACTTCCTCTACTACCTTTTCTTTTCCTTTTTTCTTAGGTGCTGAGGTAGTCTCAGTTTCTTCAGGTGCCTCCTCTACTATAGGTGTAGGGTATTTTCTTCCTTTTCCTACATGCTATGCTCTCTAGCAGGTGATGTTTCCTCTACACCTTTCATCTTCTTGGAGACAAATCCCTTTGATTCTGCAGATAGAGAGGCATTTGTTTCTTTCTGAGGGCTACTTTTCTTACTCCCTACCTCTTTTGTGGTTTCCTTCTCTACGGAAATGATGAGCCTCCTCCTTCTTCTGCCCATAGCAGTCAGAGCTCCTAGTATTTCTTGCTACGGGTATGCTAGACTCCTCTTCTCTCTCCCTAGGGACCCTTATGATATGATTTATTTTTGTCCTCCTTTCTTGTTGTGGCTGTTTCTCAGGGGTTTCTTCTTTTTCCACTCTTTCTTCAGCTTTTTCTTGACTCTTCTCTTCTTCTAATGTTGCAGGTGGCTGGTCTGGATTCCCAATTACCTAGTTTAAATCAATCCTAGGCTAGATGTTTTGGAGGCCTTGCTTGGTGATTAGCCAGATTAGATAGTGATGAGACAAGGCATTCTTCGCCCCTTTCTGATATTCTTTTGCCATTTTCTTTAGGCTACTCAGCAAGTGGTTTGGGACATTTATTACTATTCCATGCCTTAAGTGATTTAAGTATTTAAATTGCATTGTATAGAGTAGGGAATACCTTCCTTTGCATGTGAATTATTTGATGATGAATGTAAAAATTTCTCTCCAGGCCTTAGGTAGGCTTCTTGTCTCAATACCCCCTTTTTTCTGATTGTATTACTCCCCTTGGAAGAATTGTTGTCTGATTTACTATGCATTGGGTTTCTCCTCCTAATTTTCTCCATTTTGAGGGATTCTGTCACTTTCCCAATCAAGTCTTTTGTTACTAGAAATGATATGCCAGCTACCATGGCTTGTTGTCTATCGAATGTGCTTGCAAATTGCTCTACTCTCTCATTCGAGTACTTGGTTAGAAGCTAGAAGTAATTTGTCTATCCAGCCCATTCAAATATATCCCAACAATGAGGGTTATTTCTCAAGGGTGTGACATCAGTGGGCTCTCTGTGAACAATTGTTCCTCCCATAGCTTTTGTAGAAAAGTTTTTCTTTCTTCTCTCTACATTGCTTATTGCCCTTCTCTATTTTACTTTATCACATCTCAGGGTAAATCTTTAATTGTCCCCTGTAATCAAGGCATGCATCATTACTTCCTTGGTTCTCATGCTGAGGGTAATTAAGTCTACCCGTAGCGAGATCCAATCCTGCCTCCTCCCGGATAGTTGTCACTCGTCCCGAGTGAAAAAAATGTTTCACGCGTGCCATATATTTATTGCTGAAGGAACTTTATTAATGTCCCCTCATGATGGTGATAGAAAAAGAGTAAATGATTAAGGCATATATTTAATTTTAACATGTCTTTTCAAGAAATAAATACTTACTACTTGTAGATATTACCTTTTTACCTTAGTGTCACCTATTTTTTCTCCACGTGACACTTTTTTATGAAAATATGATTTGTGCAAGGGTTTGGCGTGCAACACTTCTTCCAATGAGTAATTTGATTGCAAGGATCATCTAAAAATGATTGCTCTCCTGGAATTTGTTTATGCATTTTTTATGCTTATGTAGATCAGACATGAGGTTCCTCTTGGACTTGGCTGGAGGTCCTTGTTTCTATTTATGCTTCTGCAAAGTATGTGAAAACCTATAAAAATGATACCTCCTTGCATGATGCTTGTGATTTTTAGAAACTTACATTCCTTCCTCTTTTGTATGATGCCTGCAAGTTCTAGAGTGGATTTGTGCATCCCTTTTCTTGACTACCCATAGCACTGCTTTGTTGCAGCACTCTGAAATTGTGCCCATAGCGACCATGAGGTGGCCTATAGCATTGAAAAGGTAGTTGGATTTAACCAATGGTTTTCTTGTAGTAAGAAAGGAATGATTTCACGAAGGGAAAGAGTACCTGTAACATGAATTCTACTTTGTGTAATTGTTTGTGACCCAAATTTTTCCTTACCTCATTTTGAATATGCCTGTGGCTGTCCAAAAATCTACCCGTAGCACTTTTAGAAAGTTCCCGCAAAGAACTAGAAAGTTACTGCAGCAAGCTGGAAGGTTACCCGTAAGAATCGGAAGGTTTCCCATTGCCCATAAGAATCGATTGAGTAGCCTGCAGCAAATGGAAGTGGAAAAAGTAGGTTTGGCTAAGGTGTTTTTCTTCCCATTATTTGTGTTTATTTTTTAAAAAAATTTCCTTTGGATGGCCGGCCGAGTTGGTTTTCCATTCAAGCCCTTCTCTACAGTTCTGAGCAGCTAACAAGTTAGTTTTCTACCCAAAATCTGCCAACAATGCCCAAAAAGGGTTTTCATTGTTGGTTTTTTTTTATTATCCTACTACTGCCTATAGTAGGATGTTTATTATGGCCTTATTAAGGTCTATATACAACATTTCAATCTTCTTCCCATGGGAGGTAGAGATCATCCTCCCTTCCTTCCTCATCAATCTCCTTTTCCTTTGAACTTGGTGGGTCAATATGAGGGTTTGTCTACATGGACCGCTATACTTGCTATGAAAATTGCTCCTTTGATAAGGGTTTCTTGTATACTTTGAGTCTGTGACCATTAACCAAGAGTTTGAATCTCACTGGATCAATTGTTCGTAGTTGGACTACACCATTTTCATAGACATGTTCGATCTCATATGGCCCAAGCCATCTTGTTTGCAATTTTCCTTTGTGATATTTGTATTTTGAATCGAATAGTAGGGCCCAATCTCCATGTGTGAACTACCTAGGTTTGATGTATCTGTCATGCCATCTATTCATTGCACTTTGTATCAATTCTATGTTTTAAAGTGCTTGTTGTTTGTACTCATCCAAAGCATTGAGCTGCATCAATATTTACTTGTGTGCTTCGGAAATATCAATTCCCATCTCTACTGTAGTCCTTAGAGTTTTGTGTTCAAATTCTATTGGCAGCATTGGTTTCTTCCCATACACCAGCTCATATGGTGTGAAGCCAGTAGTTGTTTTCCATGTGATTCTGTATGCCCATACAACCTCATGGAGTCTAGACTCCCAATCCTTTCTTGATAGATTAACTATTTTGGTCAGGATATTTTCTAATTCTCTATTCATGACTTCAACCTAGCCATTGGACTGTGGATGGTATGGTGTGGACTTCTTATGTCTTATCCTATATTCTTCCACTAGGTCAGCAATGAGATCAGTAGTAAACTATGGCCCTTGATCTGTAACTATTTCCCTTGGTACACCGTATCTTGTGAATATCTCTTCAT
The DNA here is from genome assembly GCA_018340775.1 of Taxus wallichiana var. yunnanensis. Lineage (NCBI taxonomy): Eukaryota > Viridiplantae > Streptophyta > Pinopsida > Cupressales > Taxaceae > Taxus > Taxus wallichiana. The sequence continues at coordinate 786,038,941 of CM031243.1, forward strand.
ATAAGAAAGCTGCTACTTTCTCATCTCGAGCATGTGTCAGTGCTTTTACTTCAGCCCATTTGGTGACATAATCTGTACATACAAGGATGTACTCTTTGTTGTTTGATTTGGGGTCTATGGGCCCAACAAAGTCCAACCCCCATTTTTCAAAAGGTTCCAGTTGTAACTGAGGCTATAAAGGCATCTCATCTGACCTTGTAGGCCTCCCCATACATTGGCACTTATCACAGTGGGCTGTATATCTGTTTGCATCCTTATGCAACGTAGGCCAGTAGTATCCTGCAGTCAGGATTTTGACTGTTGTTCTTTTGGCTGCAAAGTGTCCTCCACATGGCTCGTCATGGCATGCTTTGAGAATGTCAACTACTTCATCTTCTCATAGACATCTTCTTATTACACAATTAGGTCCAAAGTATAGAAGAGAAAACCAAAAATCCAAGAGTACTTACCACTTTTCCGTATCAAGGAACACTTCTCTTTTGAGGAAAAGTGAAGTGGCAGTTGTCTGGAAATAAGGTAGTTTTCTATATCAACAAACCAGGTGTAGAGATAGCAAGGGCAAAGAGGTGCTCATCGGAAAATGATTCACCTACTATGCCATCCTCTTGATTGCTTTGTAATCTTGAAAGAAAGTCAACTACAACATTGTCCTTTCCTGGTTTATCTAGTATAGTAATGCCAATTCTTACAACAAGAGAAGCCATCTTACCGCTCTTCCTAGATACCGATGGTTTATTCATGAGCTACTTCATAGCAGCATGGTTTGTGTGTATGAAATTTTGATATCTGTGATGTAATGTTTGAACTTGTTGATTGCATATACAACCGCCAAGAATTATTTCTCTTTCACCATGTAGTTTAGCTCTCTTCGCTTGTATATTTTTCTTACAAAGTAGATAGCATAGCTGAGATGGCCTTCTTTCTATCCTAGTAGTACATCTAGGGTAGTATAAGAGGCATCTGTATATATGTGAAACAGAAATTCTCATTTGGTCCACATAATATGGGGGTTGATATGAGAAACTACTTGTAGATTGAAGGCTTCATTACATGGTAGGAATCCATACAATCTCAACATCTTTGTTTAGGAAGGTGAACAATGGGGCTGTTATTTTTCTCAAATTTTTGATGAACCTCTAGTAGTAACCAACATGACCCAAGAAGCTACATACATCTTTTTGTTTCTGCGATACCGGCAGGTCCTTGATGATGGCAATCTTGGTTGGGTCCACTCTGATCCCCTTTTCAGAGACATGGTGTCCTAGCACTATCCCTTCCTCCATGAGCATGAAACATTTCTTATGACTTAGGGATAGGTGATTTTCTTGATAGCGTATTAATAATTTTTCTAAGTTATTCAGACATACCTCAAATGTGTCTCCGTAGACGGTGAAGTCATCCATATATATCTCTACACAGTCATGTGAGAGATCTGAAAATATGCTAAGGACTGCTTGCTGAAATGATGCAGGCGCATTGCATAATCCAAATGGTAGGAAAACATATGTGAATGTTCCCCAAGGGCATGTGAATGTGGTCATCTCTTGATTCTCAGGAGCAATGTGGATCTGATTGTATCCATTAAAACCATCTAAGAATGTAAAGTATTTCTTTCCTATGCAAGTGTATCTAGCACTTGATCAATGAATGGCAGCAGGAAATGGTCCTTCCTTGTAGTTGCATTCAATTCTCTATAGTCTATACATATACGCCACTCACCTCCTTTCTTGGGTACAATGACTAATGGAGAAACCCAACGATTGTCAGAGATTGGATAAATGAATCCTGCATCTAAGAGTTTCTATATTTCAGCCTTGACTATTTCTTTTACTACGTTGGGTTCATCCGCCTTTGTGGTTGGCGTATGGGTTTGCATTCTTCTTTGATGTAAATGTGGTGTGTACACTTTTCTGGGCTGATGCCTTGCATGTCTTCATAGTCCCATGCAAAGGCTCCTTTGTTTGCATGTAATATGGCTATCAATTTTCTTTCTTCTTCCACACTTAATTTGTTATTTATGTGGAGTGTCTTTCTGGCATTATTTCTATGGATTTTTTGTCTTCTGTCATTTTCTCTATGTTGTTGATTGATCACATGTGGCTATAGCTGTGTGGTAGCAGCTGATGGAAGATCCTTTGATCACTTTCAGTTGATTCATCTTTTGACCATAGATTAGAAAAAGGACAATGAATACAAGGCAATTCTTCAAGAGTGGATTGTTCTACCTGATAGTTGTTTTGCAGTATGTTGGAGATGATGGTATCCTCTTCTAGATCTACCAATGTGCATGCATGATCTATTATTAACACATGGAAAATGGGTGCCTCTTCTTCTTCTTCAATCCAGATACGTTGGTCCTTGTCTTATGATACCTTTCTTAGGAGGCACAAAACTAATTTCTTGGTGATGTTCCCATTAGAAATCTACATGTTGCTAGATCTATAGCTGATTAATGCATCTGCGGTGGCCAACCATGACCTACCCAAGATCAGAGGATATCCTCCAAGTTTTGTTTTTGCTGCAATACAATAAACTCTGCAGGGTACTCCCATATATTGATATGACCAGATCTTCTATGATTCCTTCTGGTCATACTATGGATCTATCTGCCATTTGTAGCATTGTAGATGTGGGATGAATATGCTGCAGGTCTAATTTATGCATCATTTCCATTGTTATGACATTGATGGCAGCTCCTAGATCGATCAAGGTATTATGGACTTGTTGTCCATTGATCTGAACAGTGACAACTGGATAGCCTGGGTCTGCATATTTCTATGGTAGCGTTCCTCCCAGCATGATTTCCGCCAATTGTCCAATGACATGGACTGTATTAGGATCCTTCTTCTTCCTTCCATATTTCAAGGCACAAATCTCTGACTGCCTTGGAATAAATGGGGACATCTTTAATGGCCTGAAACAAAGGAATATTTACACAAACATTCTTCAGCTACCCTAGGATATCAAACTCAGGTTCAACAGAATGCGTTGAAGGTTCAGATGTTCTAGGAAGGGTGGTGATATTGTTTTTGCATTCTCTTTATTGGCTAGTTCAGGATCCTCTTGTGGTTGTGATGGAATGGATATTGTGGGGTTTTTCATTATGGGTGGACTTGGAGGTGGTAGAGTTCTTCCTGAATGTAGGTGGACTTCATTGATGTCCACTGTATAAGTGGGGTACTATGTTATTTCAGCAGTACATGTTGGTTGAGCCAACTTATTGGTAGGATTTGGTACAGGTTGAGTAGGTATTTGAGTCGGTCTTGCTGGTTATGTATTCAACATTATTGTAGGATGTTGTGGTTGTTGTGGGAACCCACCTTGCTAATTTTCCCAAGGTTTTTGCCCTCTCCATGGTTGTTGCCATGGGTTTGCAAGATTTTGTGGACCTTGGGTTGGTTGATTTTTCCATTGGTTATATACTGGCTACCATTGATTGGGATTATATGGTTGTTACATAGGCCAATGTGGGTTGGGAGGCGCCAGGGGAAACCAGGGATTAATCCATCTGGGCATGTTATTTGCATTTTGTTTGAAAAATGATTATTGTGAAAATGGTGGATTTGATCCCATACCTGGATAGCTTGTCCTTGGCTATCAAGGTTTCCTTTGTGCCACGTAGAACACTTGATCTTCATCTCCTTCTATGGCATGCAGCGCTACGAATTTTTTTTCTTCATATGTAATGCTTGCTACCATTTTCTTCATGAATTTACACTTGCAATCAACTTGCTTCGCCCAATAATCGGGCAGAGATGGGCGTTGTAAGGGCTTGGTCCATTTCTTATTATTTTTGTCTAGTGTGTAGCGTATCCAACTGTGTGGCCATGTGGTTGATTATATCCATCTTCATGTCCCGTAGTAGATTACTTACATCAGCTTTAGAGATCCCATTGGGTGATGCGTTGGTAGCATTTTGTTATTCCAAATTTTTCCCAACGTTGATCTCGAATAATTCTTCCCTAGTTGTATCTCTTCGAAGGTTAGCTGAGATGCATCTCCTCTACTCATGATGTCTAAGGCTTCCAAGCAGTCATCTCGTATTCCTTTTATAAATACCAACTTGAGCAAGAATGGGATGAGATTATTTTCTTATGCTTCTGTAGAGTGAAGGTGAACCTCTTTGTGTAGTCTTCCAAAGATTCATCCTCATCTTGAGTCATGCGGAATATATCATTTCTTCTAAAGTTTCTACCTTTTCCATATTCCTGATATTTGGTTAGAAACTTTTTCTTCATCTCATCCCAACTACTGACTATGTTCCCCCCTAGTCCCATAAACCATCTTAATGCTACATCCTTCAGGGTGGCTAGAAAGAGCTTGAGCTTTTGTTCATCCATTCGGTAATTGTAGCTTCGGCATAACACATCATACTCAAATAGGAATGTATCTAGATCCTCATTGGACATCCCCTAAAGTGTGGGAGGGATGAGGGTGGGATATTCTTCATAGGAGTATCCTCTATGGTTTCTACAATTGGGAATTCAAAAGTGGGGGCAGCAGGTTCTCTACCTTCAACTTCATTTCTTGATGCTCGATCCATGGCATATTTCCTTGTTATATGGATCCCAAGAGATTTTAGAATAATGTCCTCAAATTCCTAATCAACTTCCCCCTTGGTACGATAATGTATAGATACTTGAGGTGTTGTATGGTGGGTGGCAGTAGTTGCAGCAGAACTTACTAAATTGAGTAGGTATTCTAGCATTCTTTCTCCTCGTGGAGTATGGGATTCGTTTGAATCCTCCTCTTGTCTTTCTTCCACTAGCATGGCCAAGGTCTTCTCTGCTTCTTGTTCTTCTTCTTGAATACATTGCAGCTCCTCTACCACTCTTCTTCTTTGTGTGGGAGTATACTCCTTGTCTTGGGAGATAAGTGGCTCCTCTACTACAGCAATTTGTTTCTTCTTTGAACGAGCCTCATTCTATATGCATAATTTTTCTAGCCCTCTCTCTTGATTTTTCCTTTTTTTTTTCAACTATATGAGGGGTTGGTTCTTAATACTATTTGTAGAAATTGAGTAGTGCGGTAATGACAATTTTATCCTAGAAAGTAGGAATTCTAGCTCCTAGAAAGCTTTTGAAATGACAGGAAGAAAAGCTGATCTAAAAAATAGGACGGCTATTCTAGAAAGCATGAATGGTTATTCTAGAAAGCGGGAAATGAAAGCATGAATTGACTGAAAGTGGGAAATGGAATCACTTCTATAGTACTATCTGGACACCTTCCCCAGCAACGGCACCAAAATGATGTGTAGAATAATCAACCAATGATATTAGGTCTCATACCCTGTTGTTCATTAAATGTCAACCCAGGGGCATAAGCTTTTCAAAGGGCTTGCAAAATATATGCTACAGTACTTTGGAGTGAAGTCTTTTAGGCTAGAAATTTATCAAAGAGTAGAAAGTAATGCTTATGAAAATTGGAAAGTAAACTATGGAAGTTGCTGATCTGCAGATCTAAAAACTCAACACACTATGCACTCATGAACTTTGAGAAATGAAATGAATAACTAATAATCAATCCACACAACATAAATAAGAAATGAAGGAATAGGATCTTCCCTACAATTCCTTCTGAGGGGGCCCTTCCTCGTGCGAAGTGAGTTCCAATCCTACCCTAGAAACTCATAGAACTGCTCAAGAAGATAAATAATTCATCTATTGAGCTATAGCAATTAAATATTGCTACAAAGAAAGAGAGATTACAATGAACTCAAGAGCACAACTCACATTAATATATTCTATCTTCACACATTCACAATTCTACCTTTCTCACATAGCTATCACTTCATTCCTCAATCTACCATACTTTGTCCTTTGTCTCTGGATATATATATATATATATAGACAGATCACTAACTTATTCTATACTAGGAATATGATCAAAAACCACTCAAACATATTATAGTTGTTTGGTTTCATATCTGTTAAGTGAAGACAACTAATTCTGTCTTATTTACATGATAGGAACTAATTACAAAACTACTAAACAAAATAACCATAATATTACATAAGATGCGTTAGGATAGCTGACACTTTTTGTCTTATGTTGCGGTGTGAGCTAGATAAGTTCTCTTTGGCTACGGGTAGCTAGAGGTGCATACTGCTCTGTTGTTGTAGGTAGTTCTGGAAGATGCTATGGGCAGGCTTGGAGCTTGCTACGGGTAAGATAAATCACCCGAAGACTTTTTAGACTTGTCCAAACAATGTTGCCACTTGGTTAACTCATTCTCTAGCTTCATATGCTTAGCTCCATATTCTTCATGATGCCTCATTGTTTGTTGAATGCCACGATCCCCTCTTATCATTTCCCAGCTAGTGGCCATGGGCTGCTGTAGAGCACAACCAATGGCTACGAGCTTTCTAGGAGCACAACTAGAGTTGCTACGGGCTGGGGCCTACTACTTCAAAAGCTTATGGAATCTTGTAATTTTTTCATGGGGACATTAGAAACATCAGTTTTCATGAGATAAAATATTCACCACAAGTAAATAAGTATATTAATTCTTAATGAACATATAAAACTAAATATATGAAAAATTATAACTTTATCTCATATCAACCATCAAGAGGAGATCAAAGTCTCAAAACTATATGTGCAAGTGGCTTCAAAAGGATTTATATGAGGCCAAAACATGCCAATATGTGGACTCATCACTTAGCACCATAAAAGGAAGCTTCTAAATCCCTTCATTGAATCTTCTATTCTTGGACAAGAAGGGAAGTGGTGTATTTTCTTCTTGCATACAAAACACACCAAACATGTGTTCTTCAACTTCCTTAAAAGGATCATGAGCATGTTCTTCCACTTTATTTTCATCCATAAACATGTTAGAAACACCATCTAATGTTGAAACATGAGCTACCTCATCAAAATCAGACTGATCTAGGGCTGAATAATTAGCCACTGTATTTGAAGAGTGAGGCTCAATGTGAAATATGGCCAATGGATCTGAATTGATACTAAATTTTGTACCATAATGAGTAGTGAAAAATAAGGACCAATATGAAGAGATATAACCTCTTATTTTTTTCGTGAAGTCTCTAGATAAGCATAAAGCAAAGTATGAAGGCAAATCTATAATAGTTACATCTTGCAGAATAGAAAAATTTGGGCAAGCATGTAACATCACTCCTAAATTTTTGATTAGGCCAACTATATTAGTTGCAGTCCCATCAAGCCATAACACATTCCTTTTTGTAGGCTCCTCCTTGTAGACTCAATTTTTCCGCAATCACTTTTGGAAAAATCGTGCTTACTTGCACCATTGTCGACCATGTAATTATTTACTATATGTTCTCCAATAATTAATGAAAAATACAAAGGTGGTGGTTTCTTGATATCATAATCATTCGTAACCTTCGAACCATCAACTTAACTTCTTTAATGTGGTCTTGTTCAAATGTTCCAAGGACCATGTCTTCCTTATGAACTTCCTTTATTAATGTTTTTGAAGAAATCTGTAGCTTAGCTAGTTCTTGAGAGAGTAAATATTGATGTCCAAGAATACTAGAGCATCCCACATTGAGATATTAACATTATTATTATTCATTACATTAACAATGTTAAAGGAAGCAATTGTTTTAGAGACGGATTCAACTGTCTTAGAGTAGACCTTAGCAAAAACTGATTCTGCTTCAATTGCCTTAGATATCTAAGGTATAAACAGTCTTCTTGGATTAGATGTAGCTATTTTTATAACCTTTATCAATTGGAACACTTGTTTTTGTTAGGAACAACAGGGGTTGTCAATTGACTTTGGAACTATAGATGTTGTTTTATCAATGACAGTAGGTAGGATGGACATATTTTGTTGTTTTTGACTTTGAGTAGTTTTCCCTTGAGCCCTACTCGTGACTACAATGAAATCCTCCTCCTTAAAGCTGACTAAATTCTATACAGTGCCTTACGAACATGAGTCTCTTTCTTTTCACCCTCCATTTCAGGCATGAACAATGTTTTAGATTGAGGTTGTGCAACAAGATTCATATTTAGAAAATCATTTGGGTAAGTTGTAGTTGTATGAGGTTGATTGCAAGGTTGACAACACTCTTTTGTATCCATACTAACTCTGGGACTAGAGCATTTGACGAACTAGGAGCCTTTGGGTCAAACCGCCTTTTCTTTGGTAAGGTTGCCTCTAATTTTGATTCTTGATAGGGATGCATGTTTTGTTGATTTTCTTGATTTTGGTGATAAGGATCCACGATAGGGTTTGCTAGATAATGCAATTTATTTATTCGTCAAAGTTAATTTATTTCCCATAGTTTGCAAAGATTTAAATACATCATCGATGGAGCTACAAAAATAGGTTTTATGATTGTAATAGGATGTGGAACATGTGTTAAATCTATCAAAAAAGGAATTGAAGGCCTTAGTGCCAATTTTCCAACTTGAATAAGACTATTTTCATCTCGGATAGCAATATCGTAGGCTGCTGGAAGTGTCTCTCCCCATTGATTAAATCATAGTTGAGATATCACTTTTTAATGCCCTAAGATAATAAAGGAAAGCATGATCACTTGAGGCTTCACACTTGCTGAAATTCTTTCCCAAGTTTTGAAAAATAGATATTAAAACTAGACATATAATCATTGGGATCTCTTTTAATAGTAGATAATTGTTCAATGAGAGACAAATGATTTGTATTATCCTCGAACTGTTTCAACAATTTTCACCTAAATTATCCCAAATTCTTATGGTTCCAATTTCTAGGTTTCCATACCATTGCAAGGCCTACCCTCTAAAATATGCAACTAAAAGTCTTAAAGCTACGTCTTCATGAGTGATATTATGGACTACACATAGGATGCAACATCTTTGATATGTTCAGCAGGTGTAACATGATTTTCACCTGTGAATGATGTAAGACTTTTCATGGCAGCATTTGGAATATCATGGTAAATTGGGATTACTAATGCACTACCATTATTAAAGGTAACAAAATTCCTTGGTGGTTGAATAGCCATTTGAAAAACTAGGATGTTAATAGAGAAATTGATATGTGGTGAAGGAATCTTAGGAGGAGGGTTATCAAAACCAGGTCTATTATAAGGTAAAGTATTTCCAACCCTTCTCCTTCTAGCAGGATTCAAGGATAACGAAACAAACTCAGGAGGAATTCCTCTTATCGATGATCTTGTAGTCACTTTAGGCATGGAACATGTTGTAATACTAGTCTGAAATCAGCTTAGTGTAGTCACCAAAAGATCTTCAAATCTTTAAAAAAAATTGCTGCAACTTGCTCCCGAAAGTGACTTTGTAATTGCTATAAATCTTCTATAGATCTTCAGAGAATTTTTAATTTGCATGTAGATCTGTTTCATTGTCCCACCGGGCGTGTCAAAAACTATTATCTCTCGAAAGTGCACCCTGTAGAGAGATGGCAGTGGGTTTTCTAATCTTAAAAATTTGATCTCTCTTTTGTAGATATAATGGAAACACCTCAGGTCTGTGGGTATACCTGTTTTGAGGTGAGTCTCGGGTATCAAGGCCGGTTCCTTATTGATGTATCCTAAATTCATTTTGGGGTTTACGATTAAAAGATGACTGTAAAGTAATTAAAACTAAGGTGATACACCAAATTTGTATGAGGGCTTTGACTAAGTATATGCACAATTGATATGTGAAGGATTTCAATGCATGAGCCAACAATTTGCTATAGAATTTAAGGTCAAACACTTTGTTGTACTGAGAGAAAAATATCACAACAACATTGATAAGTTAACATACACATTAAAATTATGTAGAAAATCTTTGAATTTACAAAGCGGGGTAAGATGATTTATCAAGGAATTCGCATTCACAAGACTAATAGAAACATACACAAATAACCTGCAAAAAATAATAAAAGGGTAATTAATTATATTCCAAAAAGCTTGCATTCGAGCAGAAAGCAATTTTAGCAAAAATAAAGTTCTCCCCTGGCCGCCATTGATAACTATCTTGTGTTCTTTGTGTAAATCCACCATTACCACGATTACTTAAACTGAAGCTGAAATCTTTTTTGAATAACTTTGCATTTAATTATCTCAAAGTATGTCCATGTATGACAATTTTAATGAAAATTTAAAACGGCCATGCTCAAAATCCTTTCTCATCACTTTAATTACATATTAGTCGCTCATAAAAATGTGTATTTCCAATAGTTGCCCACTAATTAACTTTTTTAATCTCAAAGTACGTCCATGTATGAAAAGGCCCATCATATGTATTTCCAATACTTGGCCCACTAATTAACTTTTAATCTAGGCCCATCATATGTTTGAATGGTGGAAGTAGGCTCTCGGCTTAATTTTATGACTTTTGCACTTTTTTGAAAAAGGCTCAAAATTGAAAATGCCCCGGTGGCCCGCTTTCCCGATTTCACCCTTTTAATGATATGGGAAGATTCGCGGGGAACTTAATCACTTTATTCTATTTTTGAAAAATCCAAGTTCCACAGAATCCCGATGCTCCAAACCTCCACTTCTATCTTATTTGATATGATGTTTTGTTTGGTCTTGGAGGGGATTGGGGAAATTTATAAGTTTACCCTTTTGAAAGTTTCAAATTTTAAAGGCAACAATTACTCCGGCGACCAGATTTTGCTTTGATGGCTTGAACGGAGTTGTAGGGAATTTAATCACATTTTGCATTTTCACCTTTGCAGGGCTAGAGGGGTAACTTGGAATTTTAACAAAAATTGTGTAAAGCCTTAAAAATTTGAGAAAACCCAACGCTCCACCGATACTACGTGGAATCATTTTTGACTTTTCTCCTTATATGGAATTTGTCCTCGCAAACACTCAAGCTTTTGGGAAAATTTTGGAACTTTCAACTTTTTTTACATAAGGTTTCAAAATTAAAAACCTCCACCTCCACTTTTGTTGTGGTGATGATACATATCTTTGCAGACTTTTGGGCTGCAGAGAAATTTTGATACTTTACAAAATTTGAAAATTGACTAAGTCCGACCGCCATTATTTTGGTGACTTTTGCCTCGATTTTGATGATCTATTTGTTAGTGTCAATCTGTATACTTGTTTCTCCTCCACCATGGATCTCTTAACTCTTATTTGGAATGGTGGTTGGATTTTTGACCCTTGGTTAGGTTTTCGACTGAAATTAATGTGGCACTATCATCTTACCCATAGTTATTCACATTGATTTTGGAGATCCATCCATCACCTTTGATTTCTATCCTTTCGATCTAGAGCCATTGATTTCATACCGTGGTTGAGTTAGGTTAAAAGTAACCTCTTGAGTTTTCACGATAAGGAATAGCTCAAATCTTACGCACATTTCATTTGGTTTTCATTATGCGAGGAAAGCTCGACAAAAATTTTCTTTGACACCATTATTCCGAGTGTTCAAACTTGTTTTCTTCGCAAAATGGCATTTTTGTTGTTTGTTGATTCTTGAGCTCTTTGCGTATTTGTCTGTATATACTATCATTTAGTGGTTCATTTAATTCTTTGATCTCTGTAGATTCATGAGCATAAGTATTTGATCTCTCTGCCATTTTCATTTTATTAAAGCTCAGCTTTTAAAATAGAGTAGTTCTTTATCTCTTTTCCTTTTTCTCGTAGGCCTCCATATTGGAGTTTGTGAGCTCGTTTTATTTTTCTGTGCACTTATCGTTTCACAGTCACTAGATTTGAGCTTGGATTCATAGTTATTTGGATTTTGGGAAGCTATACGAGGTATCTCTATAATATTGTCTCCTTTCTCTCAAGATTTATAGATTTGGTATTCGAAACCTTGGTTGGAATTCAACGTAGGGTCGCACGTTTCATGTCTTCATTCTCTCGAGTTTTCTAAGCAATATGGTTGTGAGTGTTTTCCACCATGAGTGGTTATAGGTGAGATAATTTTATCTTGTATGCGTACACTTCTATTTTATTTTCTTCCTTAAATATATCACTGAAATCTTGGAAATATTTGTGGGTTCTGTGATTGATTGCTCCTACTTGACTTCGAGTTTGAAACTTCTCATGGGCATATGGATTTCTTGCTTCATCATTATGTTTCTCAAAAGTTTTGACTGCTCGATTATAAAATGATGAGTTTTTTTCCTCTTACTCCGATTTTAAAATTTTCCAAATAAAAATATGTTCTGAACTTCTATATTTAGGTTTGTAAGAAATGAGGCTAATCTATTAGACACATTGGTGGGTACCGATAAGGAAGTAAAAATGCGTGTTTGTAATATTCTTCAGAAAACTTGAATCATCTTTCATTTATTTTTCTAAAAAACACTTCCTCTTCTAGATAGATATAGACCTATGCAAGAATGACACTTATGATCCCACTGAAGATCTGTCTCTCCATTTTTTATTGTTATATCCACTATAGGATACAATTTAATCTTGAATAACAGCCCTCCCTTCCATTTGAAAACTATAATGATTTCATTTCTTGACTGTATTCTTGAGACTTCAAAATCTGTTCTTTGTTGAGTCACTTGAATGACTGACTATGAGAATATGTCATAATGATTTTAGTCTTCTTAAACATGTAGCACTCTACAATACTCTATGTAATTCTGACTGAAATTGAATGAGAGTATGTGCTTGGTCTTTGTGTAAAATTAGTCAACTAAAAAGAACCATTACTGTGCATAGTTTTCTCTCTAGGATTCAAATTGGTAATGAAGTACTTGCATTTAGGTAACTATAAAAGTATCCATTGATTTGCAGTTTTAGCTTGATCTTGCAATATTATGTCAAAACAACGAGGCTCCATAGTTGTCATTGGTGGAATTTTGATATGCTTTTGGCTCTTTTCCATCCTCATGAGAAATCTGTAATTTTAGAAACTGCTGCAACTCTTATTGTTCTTGATCTTGTACTATGAGATATTCCGTATGTATCTTGTATGTGCTTTATGGAAATTACAAGTAGTTCATTTTTTTCAATGTTATTTTAGGCATAAGCTTTGATTTAGATGCTTGTTAAGATCTCTGTTACTTTGTTTCTTTCACATAGATGTTTTATTTCCTTTAAGTAACATTTCTAGCATGTTGGAAAATATGAAATGTTGATTTTTCATGGCGAAGCCCTGACAAAATTTTTCCATAATCTTGTCTTCATTCCTTTTCAACTGTAACCTTCTCCTTTTAGCCAAACATCATCTTTCAAATTCTGCTTCTTCCTTCTATAGCAAACTAAAACATGTATTTCTATCTCCCAATCTCTCTTTTGTACTATAACTTCTTCCACTTTAGAATGGTTACTGAAACCTTGAGTTACATTCTTCCTTTTTATGCATGCACTTATGACTTGTTTATTTTTCATTGGTTGCAACCTGTACCTACACACTTAGGAAAATAGTTAGAAAATACTTAGGATTTTGGCCTCTCTTATGTCCATGTTTTCTTCTTTTCTTTTCTCTTTCTTCACTCGAGTGAGCTATGGATGGAATCTAATATTTAAGAAAGCTATATCTCTTGTTTCTTAGAGATCCATATGCATGAATTAGGAAGTGTAGGAATATGGATTAACCCTGAGCTCTTTAGTGATTATTCCTTTCTTTTACTTTTCAGGTACCATGTCTTGAGGATGAAAAGAGATGGAAAGGAGATGCTCTGAACAACAAAGAATATACAAAGGCAATGATGGGTTCACTCATATTCCTTTGCTTTCTATTTCCTTCATGTGTATCTCTTTGTTCAGTAGATGTACTTTAATTTTTAGTCACATCCCACGGCTTGTGTGGGAAACATTTGAAAATTCCTTATGAATAAAACATTGAATTTTGTAAATGAGTTGTATATTTTTCTTGCATTTCAGATTTTTGTATGGATTGTATGATGAACTAAACAACTCAGTCATTTAATTGAATTTCTTAATCATGAAGGAAAGAACATTAATGTGAACGTAACATTCAAGAATGATCTTTGATTTCTATAATTTGCACTAATTTTTGCTGTCCCAAAACTCAACACTTCATTACTCTATAATTTGGTGTCTTCATCAAGACAACACAGTTTTCCTTTGAGACCTTTGTGTTCTTTTGCTGAAGGTATCATGAAATTACAGACTATGTGATCTATTATGTTTTGTAACAACACACATAGTTGCAGATTTCACTTAATCATTAACTAATTCAATAGTAACTAATAACATTAGAACTTCCTTAGCTTAGGTATACTTCACCCATGACTTTCATCGTAATGACAAAGTTTCGAGTTGCCCATTTTTGCACAAGTGCAAAAATTGTCAACATGACCCATTAGTGTTTAGCTTTCATATCAATGATTAGGTGTCAACTCAATGTTAACGGTGTTTTATTAATTTGAAGGGTATCTTATTTTTGTTAGTTAAGGCAATGCACCAGTCATTAAGGTATCATATTAGTTTTTATGGTGTCTAATTAGTGTCTAGGGTGTCATATCATTGTTTAGGTAATTGTATTATTGTATAGTGCATCATAATTAGGTTATTGAGGGTGACTCGTTAACATTTAAGGTGTCACATTAGTGTTGAGGATGTCATATTAGTGTTTGGTGTGTTGTGTGAGTGTTTAGTGTGACCTATTAGTGATTACGAAGTTACATTATTTTTTATAGTCTATGAAGTGTGTTAATAAGGATGTCTTATTAGTGGTTAGGGCATCACATTACTTGTTTAACATGATGTGTGAGTTTTAAGTTTATCAAATCATTGTTTAGAGTGTTTAATTTATATTATTAAGCATGGCTCATTATTGTTTGGGTTTTCAGTATCGATGCTTATGGTGGTGTATCCATGTTAAGAGTTTATTCTTAATTTTATGGGTGTCTAATTTGTGTTGCTAATAATTTCTTATATTTATTTAATTAAATGACTTCTAACGTTATGTCTATTCAGATTATTTTTTCAGAACTTTATCAACATTTATGCTAAGATTGATATCACAAAAATTTAAAAAGAATTCATAACATTAATAAATAAGGATACCATTCTAATAATGATACTATAGTCATTGCAACCATCATGCCCTTGTGGAATTGTCTTAACTTGTTAAATAAAGCACAATATAAAATATTAAAAGTAGGAAAAAATAGTACACACACACACACACACACATAGATTCATGAACATTAATAATTGACATATTACAACCCATAGGTAACAACTAACATTATATATATATATATATATATATATATATATATATATATATATATATATATATATATATATATATATATATATATATATATATATATATATATATGACAATGAAATGGATTTTATTCAGGTGGATGTTGTGGTATTCCTTAATTTAGTTACATAAATCATACCATGATTTTTATTTTCTAGGGGTACATTATTATAGAGGATCCAAAATATATGTAGGGAGTATATAGGGTATAAATGAACATCCTAAAATGAATATCTAGAAGGACTAGAAACAAATAGTTGAACATTATCATATGTTCAGTTTGATCTTGTATGATGTTGTAATGTAACATGAGGTTATGGTCGAGCTGAAACTTAAGGTGACCATGAAAGTGACACTAGAGCTGATGTTGAAGGTGGTGAAATGGATTGAGGAATGTCCTCATTTAAGTGCAAAGGTAATGATCTCCAACACATCAACATTTTTCAAAATTGTTCAAAAATTTCATCATGTTCATCAAATTTATATACAAATAATTAGGAAAATATCATTAAATTCTTCGATTTCTTTAAATTCGTATAATCAAAGTAAGAATATTTAACATAACATGAAAAAAATAACACTAGATGTTTTTCAAAATAGTATAAGAAATTCAATAATGAAAAAAATTAGGTCTAAAAAAATTGCATATACACCAATTATCGTGGCAACATTTTTCCCTCCACTATAATTAATTAGGATATCTTCACCAACTTTGAATTTTATATTTCCTCCACTATAACATAAATTAGTAGTATTTCTACTTTCATTTTATTTTCTATTTCATTGGTACAATGTATAAATTGACAATTCGCGATAAATGATGTAACCACTCATGGGTATTATTGATGAAACTGGAATCTTCTTAATGTATAAGGGCATCAATAACAATAAATATAAATTTTTATGAGGGATACATGAATGTATTCTTTCATTGAATTTACATCACAACACATGTCATATTTAGACATACTAAATTTGTAGCTTGCCAAATGAGTGCAATATACAAAATAGTACAATTTTCCATAAAAGGTAATATCGGATAACTAGGTAAACATTGAGTAGTTCACCCAAAATTAATTTTCATATTAAGTGAATTTCCAAAGACATGCAATGGGAATAGTAGAAGTTCATATCATGGATCTCTACTTTAAAAATGTGATTTCTTCATAAGTTGTTGGAAGTGGTTTATCCATTGGCCAATACCTATAATGACATCAATTGGGAAATGAGATTGGTGATTATTAAAAACCTTATGATAAACTTCCAAATAATATTTTTTTCCTCATAAGGTGTTATTTAATATGTTCCACTTTCTACAAGTATGTATCAACTATTGAAAACCTAGTGAATTTATCTCGTGCACCACTAAAAGTCGTTCAACCTCTTCCTCTACAACACATATTAAAAAAATAAAAATTTAAAATCCATATGATCTTTATAATTTCACACAGTATTCATACTATCTACATATGAGTGTGTCAATGATTTTGGATGTCGTGAAGAGAAAACAAAATTTATAGATGAAGACATATCGCAACAATAATAATAACTACATTACTTTATAAATATTAGCTAAAACCAAATACCAGTAATAAAATTACAACTATATGATTGTTATGGAAAAACTTAAGAAAGTTTCAAGGTTAGAACTTTTCATATGTCAATTTGTAGATAAGGAAGGTTTCGTATTAGAAACATACTAACAATGTTCAAGCATATTTAAGGGATATGTATTTTTTTAAAATATAAATAAATGTACTATCTTAACATTGGGTGAAAATCATTTTGTATTTCCTCTCTTTTATGACGGAACAATTCTAAATTCTGTGTATAGGAGAAACATGGTTTTAGAATATCTAGAAACATGCGAAGGTTTGAAAGGTTTTCGTTGGAAATTAGTGTCAATTGTGATGTCATTGATGTCAAGGCCATTGTTTTTACAAAGTGGTCTAGGTGATCTAGGTATGTTGACTACGTGATCTAGGAGTCTCTAAAGGTGAAAATGTCTAGCTTGTATCTCTCAAAGGTGGTATGAAATTCAAAAAGGGTCTATAAAATAACTTATAGGTTTCAATAATACTATAACATGTCCACATGATCAAGTCATGATTAAGTCAAGTTATTCCAGCTAAGAATCAACTCAAACCCAAGTAAAGAAAGAAATGTTTGATAACTAGAGACAAATTACAAGTTTTATTATTGGCTTTAGATGGTCTACATGCCAGCAATTATGCTACAAGCATGAGAAAGATGTCGTGTGGTGTATCAGTCGTCTGGTGAAATTTGTAGTTAAAAATACCCATTTAGGCCTATTTTTGGTACCTGATAGGTGTGAAGAATTTGTGCAAGACATTAAATTTTCACAAGAGAATGGAATAAGCCTTGGAATAGTATCTTGAACATGTGTGAGCAAAAATTAAGATTATTTTAGGCACAAGAATCAAGTTTCAAAATTACATAAAAGTTCTCCTTCATAACTCACAATGAAAGCAGAGGTAAATGAGATAGATTAGGAGATTTCATGAATATATATGGAAATTGGGGTTATGGACCATGTATTAGGGGGATTTTTATGGTCTAGAAAAAATTTCATCGATTCTAAAAAGGTATGTGGAAGTTATGTTATCTTTTGTAAAACATGATTTTTGAAATTCAATTAAAAAAATCCTCGCTTTTTAACGATAAGAAAAAAATATAGTGTATACTTTGGATAAATTATAGAAGTAATTATTTTAGAGGACTCCAATATTGAGATATTTCAAAATGTTTCAGGGTAATTAGACATGTTTTAAGAAAGTTATGAGCATTCTTCTATTGGTCTTTGTTATATCTTCAAATCAACTTCTTAAGTTTGAGTGGCAAATTTGAGATTTTCATATCTAAATCCTTGGTGCATGCTAGAAACATATATCATATTCATAATATACCTCTTTAATTCACAATAATGATCCCATTGCTCTCATGCTTTAAGCCTCCAAGCCTACAATTCTTTAGCAAGGTAGTGTGCAAAGGATTTTCCTGGATTAATAAGGTTATGTCATATTATACATAAGATAATAGATTTTTTATCTCCTCCAAGTGTAGTTTTAAAATGTAAGTCACCTCTAAATGTGCTTATTCTGAGTAGGTAAAGTCAATACACTATTATGTTTGTAGTTGCTTGAAAAATTCATGTTTGAGAAGTATGACCTCAAAATATTATTAAAAAATCATGATGTAGATATAAATTTAACCACTTCAAGTTTGTAGTTGTGACAAGTCGAATGATGAGTTTTTGTGCTTGAAATTATTCAAGATGAAGACTAAAATCCTTTGTGCAGGCATGCACAAACATGGTAAATTTGGTTTCTTGACTTATAGATGCTTCTTAAACACTGTGGTAAGTTTTTATATTCATCATTGATACCTATATGAAATTTTAAATGTTGTCCCAAGACCTCTAGTCATGTTATTACTCAACAAATTATTATATTACCATGTCTCTTCATTAGTCTACACTACATTCTTTATTGTTTGGAGAAAATGGAGAAATTCAATAGTGTCTAGTTGTTTGGAGAAGGTGTATCTTCACTCAACGAAACCTCAAAAATAATTATTAAATTCTATCAGAATTGGGCATAAAAATTAGATTTTATGTGGTCTTGAGTGTGTTTAGTCACTTTAACCCCGATTCTAGGGTTTGAAACACATTGTTGCTCGAATCTCAAGTTTCCTCCAAAAATTTTGTAAAAATTGTGGAAATGTCTTTGGATACTCTACACCACTATTTCAAAATGAATTTTTGATTTAATTGACTTAGGAAAGATAATTCAAAGTGACAAAAATATCAAACTCCATGAAGGAACTATACAAGGTTGTTTTGTGTGTTTGTAAATACAAATTTGCTTGTCTAAAGTGCATAGAACCTCCTTAACCTTCTTTTACAGATCAAATCATCACTGAATAAATGTGATTTTTTTTTAATTAAGGGGAATATCTAAAAATAATGGAGAGTTTAGTTCGACCAACTATGTGATCCTTTAAAGAAAGTACAAATGCTTAAAATTATTCTTCCAAATGTAATTAAATTATGAAGGGTAACTGGAATCTTGATGTCAATTATTCAGAGACTTAAAGTGGAACCAAGGAACATGGAAAAAGAGTTTCTCCTCCATGAAGGTGATAGTTGCATAGTAGATTCCCTACCACAATCGATAGTATGGATGAACTTGTCAAGAAATCACTGTCATATCTTTAACAATTTTATTGTTGGTCTAAAAATACTTTGTCTCAAAGTACTTGACTATCTTGGAAATCAGTTGAAGACTTATGATCTTAATCCAACATGCTCTAGAAAGTAATTAGAAAATGTACCTCGAGAAAAATCAATTTGGTTTAGTTCAAAACAAAGAAACGGTTTCATTGAAAAGACATTTTAAGGAAGCCTAAGGGTCTAGGTTGGAGAAAATGAGTGTTGAAAAAGTATAAAGCCTTATAAAAATTACAAACTCATTAAAAATCCCTTAACTCATTGTGAGAATATGGAGAGACATAATTATATTTATTATGAAAATTCAAGTGCGAAAGGACTCTTGAACTTACTTCATGAATATGAAGAGATTGATATGAATCAAACATTGAAAAATTATCTAAGGCACGAAAAAGGAAAATTTGTTTAATATGAAGATTCAAGTTGATCATGTAAAAGAAGAAGATAATTCATTATTGCAAGAGTATGATGAAAATCCATTTTTCTTTAATTGAAAAAAAAATTCTGCAAAGCAAAACACCCCGGAAGTGTCTTTCTAGACATTAGTTGGATCTTGTGGAATGAGGATGATGATGTATTTGTAATGACAAGTTGGTGAAGGAGATACGTCTAGTTGGTATGGAGTTCAAATTTTTTTCAAAGCATATTAATAATATTTTGAGGTTCTAATTTTATATTGTCGACATTTTATGTGATTCAAATCAGTGTTCTTTGTTCTAACATCAATAGAGAAAGGCTCTATGTTTTTTTGTGTTCTCATCGTGAGTGTATATCATTATAGACTGTATCAAATGGTGATCAAGAAATTATCTATGTGATTCATATGGATGAATGTTCATTGTTTGAAATAGAAAAGTAAAAGTTTTATTATAGGAGTGTTTCATCCCCCTTCTTAGTCCTTTGTCATTTTTAACAATTGGTATCAGAGCGGTGCTTGGAAGCAATTTTAACAAGCTAGAAGGAGATATTTGGTGATAAGGATGGGATTAGATATCTATATATAAAATATTGAAAAATTGATTCAATCACTAGAGGAAGTTCTCAAATGTGTATAGACTCAACTCAAGCAAGCCCTAGTTGAGAAAGAAGATTTGAAGAAATATTTAAGGATCATGACAAGTAAGGTTTCAAATTTTCAAGAGAAATCACAAAAATGAATAATATATTAAAAAAAAAAAAGGTATATGGGGATAGAATAGGTATAGGTTTGATACAAGATTTATACAAGATAGAGAAAAATTAAGGTGAATCAAGTCAAGGATCAAATGGAAAAATACAGTCAAGAAAGGGAAATTGTTTAAATCTTATATCACATGGAAGATCATATATTAGGTATCAAAATGCTTTTAGGCATGTTTCTTTTCACGGTAATTGCTACATGTTTGGTGTTTATGGAAACATGACTAGTATGTGTAATCCTAATGTGGAAAAGAAAGAAGATTATAAAGAATAAACTCAAGAACATCATTCGTAAAGGGAAGAAGGAAGAGAAAAAACTAGGACAAAGATATGGAGTTGAATGTTATCACCGCTCATTGGAAAGGACATCTAGTAAAGTAATGTAAAAATGATCCATCAAACACAATAGGGTATGTAAGAAAAATTAATGGCTAGTTCTATGCTTGTAATTAATTTGGACACATGGAAATTTGAGTGTAAAGGAAGGGAAGTGGAATGATTAAGATTCCAAAAGGTAGAACACATTGTAATATTTTGTGATGTAGGTCAGCTAAAGAAATAGATTCAAAAACCCAAGAAGAAAGCTCATAAATACAACAAGAAGGGAGAAGTTATTAAAAGTTCTCAAAAGGATCCCTAGAAGGTTACTGATAAAATGAAGGAATCTACTATGATAAAAGTAGAATCGAAAAAAGTAAAATCAGTCAAGGTGTTGAAAGATATTTTGAAACCTTATTAGGTCTCTCATCAACTTCCTTTATGATATATAGGTGCAAATGAAGTCATTTATGAGAGTATAGGTGCTAAAAAATAATGTTTCAGGTATGTAAATAACTTTCATGATCCCGTTAAAAATTTGCTTAAGGATTTAGAAGACATTGCCACTATGTTAGTGGTAAAATTGTGGACCTCTAAATGCAAAATGTATGAGTTCATGAGGCATTTCGTTAGGACTAGGAGTGTCTCTTAGTGGCGGTATGAAGGGAATATTGTCTTTGAAGGGCTTAATGATGGAATTTAGGTCTCAAATTCTGTACAAAACTTCTAGCCATGTTGGAATAAAGGATACAAGTATTCTCAAGCCATCAAAATGCTTACATTTCAATAAATTTGTGATAGTATTTAGAAGGGCGTGATAATGTCAAAATATCTAATTTGATACATACATTGTTTGCAAAATGGATAAGTTTTTCTCAAGAACTTGATTTGAGGTTTGTGGAAGAGATTACATGGTCTAATGAGAAACCAAAATAGGCGTTGGTACCCAAATTTGTTCTCCTTTTCAAACCAAGCAGCAACACAAATTCAACAGGGAGCTTAGAGGTAGATAGATCATAAATGTATGTCATTTTGTAGCTGGGGAGAAATCTAGTTGTCCCTTTGTTACTTGGATTTGTGGAGAGATGGATAGCACCTCAAAAGGATATGATCTTATCCTAACTATTTTAGGTTGTGCCTTTCAACCAAGGTAAGAGAACCTATTGTGTAACCTCTGTCATTTGAAAGGAGATACAAGTACCTTTCTTTTGCATAAATTTTATAGAGAAGGCCTTGGGGAAAATATGATCAACACACTAGATCTGAATCTCATGAGTTGTCACTTCCAAATCATGGAGATATCTTCACAACAAGGAAAAGGTTACTAAAGACATTTGAGACCCTGATCTATTTTGCATACTTTAGTAAAAGGATTTTGGTCTTGTGTGGGTATACAGAGCAAAAACAGGGGTAGTATGGGTAGGATTGGTTGTTTTAAATAGATTTTTGGTGGGAGGGGAGACAGGATGGACTTGACTCACTAGATCCTTGAGAGTTTATGCAAAATGGAAAGATTCAATCAACAAAATGCCACAAAAAGTTAAATTGTTTCCTCAACTAGAATATGTTCTTCAATGGAGGCCCAGATCAGCACTCTTTCACACAACCTGTGGGATTCTTTCACAAAGGCTCGAGTCGAGGACCCAATAAAGAACCAATATTTAAACCAAGTCATGCCTAAGGTACACCCAGAGGCTTACAGAGAATCTCTATCAAAAAAATGAAAGAAAAGTGATTTTAAACCGTTTATCCCACTTCCAGATGAAGGCTCTTTTGAGAAATGAAATTTTAGTGTCCACTAAACTATCACAAGGAGTGAGACCTATGTGATTGGACTATATTTTGGTACAAGATTGCAATAGAAACAAGAAAAAATACCCATATGCATTCAGAAATGAAATAAATACACTTTACTCAATATTAACACAGGATAACTCAAAGTTTGATCAAATTTATTACAGCAAGGGAAAGTTTCCAAAACAATCTCAAATCTTGTCAATGGCTATACACTTGCAACAACCTTGACATGATCAAATTTGATGCAAAGAGATATATATAGGATTCTCTAGATGACCTTCTCAAAATGGATAGGCTCTATTCAACATTTTTCTCATTGGAGAGAATCAGCCCCGATATTTCAAAAAAATCCCCACTTCCCAACCCTTTTCATGATGAATTCATGCCCTTTATAAAATTTCTAACAAAGACCCCTCCTCCCGAAATACAAAAATACAAAAATTTAAATTCACTAGTGCTCGACATGATTCTTTCATGATTCATAAAATCAGATCTACGAAGTCTCCAGTGCTCAAGGTCAAATATCTTTGATTTATTCCCGCATTCAACTCCTTTCTCATGAAAACACACCTCCATCCATTCTCCAACCACTTCTGCCCCATATCAATCAAATTTTGTCCCTTGCGTTCTTAGGAGAAGAAAAATAGAAAACTAGACCGGGCATGAGAGTCGATCTGCTTTAATGGTGATAAATGTCCCCATATCTCTCCCACCAAACTCTAGATATCAAAATTAACTCACTCCTCTATTTGGCATGTAGAAAATAATAATAAATCATGAATATTCACACATCTAGGTGTTTTACAAAGAAAATTGGGGGAAACTAATTTAGATGCTCACAGCCATTGATCTTTAATTTTGAATGTGAGTCGTCCACGTGGAGGATGCAAAAATAGGCTCAGGCGGATTCCTTTGACCTTTTCTGACCTTTTTAAAAAAATGGAAAAATTTCCCATTTTTCTTTGCACCTCCACTTCTAAAAATGGGCCCTACACGTGTCCTGAGGTGGGTCCTAAAGGAAATGTAGAGAAATTCTACCATTTAACTCTCTTTTGAAAAAAGGAAAATTTTCCAAGTTTTCTCGGAAGTTCCGCCTTCCGCTTCAAGTCCCTAAGTTGGGTTCTAGCAAAACCCCGAGTCCTTTTATGATTTTAATGCCTTTTCCCTTAAAGGGAAAATTTTTCACTTTTCCTCTGAAAGCCCGCACCTCGCCATTGACCTGAGAGAAAACGTTGGTTATTTCCCATCGGGCTTGTGTGCCTTTTTTGTTATTTTAACCTTTATGAAGCAAAGAGGTGAAAAGTTTGAATTTTTCTGATGGTCCACTTCCCCACCCCTTATGACTTTTCAAATTGCCACGTGTCACCACAACACTCCTTTTGATGGTCCCAAAATTTTGATACTTTGAACAAGTGTGGGATCACCACATGTTCTACTTTAGCGAGGTCTATCTGAATGTTTAAAGCTCAACAAAAGGTGCCTCATGTCATGCTCCGTGGTAGTATCCTTTTTCCGTTGAAAATTCTAAGTAAAATTCAAAGCAAGGGGAGGCCTCCACGTGTTAGCCTGGTGCCCCTTCAAATTAAAACTCAAGGGCCGACCCTCAAACATGCGTGGTTCCTCCAGGTGTTTCCATGGCACAACTTTAAGATGGTGCCCAAAGCAGTAAAATATGAATGAGAAAGCTCATCACATGTCTCGCTCCTCCAAAGCTGCTCCAATCGCATAATTTTTTTCTAAGTCAATCCAAGCGGTGGAAGCCACCACGCGTCCTCCCCGCACTACTCCAAGCGAAAGGTCCAAAAGTAGATCTTTAAATGAGCATCGTTCCTCCACGTGTCCTGGACTTCCTAAAAACCTTTTAAAATTTTTCTAAGTATGGGAAACTGAGTAGAAATATCCACATTTCTCTTTCCTACCAACCCTCCACATGTCCTCCCGGTGCTACTTCAAAGCCAAATAAAAAGTTGATTCTCAAACGAGTGTCGTTCCTCCACATGGAAACATTTGAAATTGAGGCTTTTCATAGAATTTCTAAAGTATTCGGTTGATCTACATCCAACCAAAATTTGCCATATTTCCCCATCAAGTGAATGATGTAAATTTGAATGGGAGAAATGCCCGTCAAATTATAAAATATACGAGAGAAATATCCATTCGATCCGAAAATGAGGTTTTCTTCAATGATGAGAATTTAGACTATTACAAAGCTCAAACAAGATCCTTAGGGACACATCAAATCATTTATCTTTGAGAATTTTAGGTAAAAACAATAGGGACAATGAGATCTTGACTGTGAAAAATGGAGGAAATGGGAAAATGCAAGTTTTGAAGGAACATAGCATGAGAGACCCAAAATACTGAGCTTTTTTAGAGGAACAAAGGAACCATGAGACAAATATAGACCCACACATGATCCTTGACCTAGGAGAAGACTAAAAAGGTAATAAGACCGATCAAGCACCATACAATAAAGGAGAAAATGAAAAAGGTTGTGAATGAATAATTTTTGAAAGGCGTAGATGCGGAAATACTATTTTGAGCACCAACAATAGGTATGTTTCCTCTATGAAAGTTAATGCTCTAGGAATTAGCTATCTTTTTCAATGCTTCCAAATCTAGTAGTTAGTACTAGTGAAAATTGAGGTTGAAAAGAAGGCACAATGGATTTTTTTATTCTAATATCTTTTCTATAACTAGTATGAATGAATGAAAACAACACAAAACTTCATCAAAGAAGAGTACTTATCAATCTCATAGTAAGATTGATCTACTTCATACTGATGTTTTTGTTCCGATGTAACCAATTCATTCTACATTTCAAGTACTTCATTCTTTATGTTGATCATCATTCGATAAAAATGTGGATTTTTTGTCTTCACAAGGAAAGTGAAGCTTTTTAAAATTTTAAAAGGTTCAAAGTGGTTGTTGAGAATGAAACTTTTCATCAAATCATAACTCTCCACTTATATTGAGGGGGAATTCACCAATTATGAGTTCAAAGACTACCTACAAGCTCACCGGATTCATTGACAAATTCCTCCTCCACACACACCGCAGACAGAATGGTGTTTTTGAGAGAAAAAATCATACTATCCTCGGAAATGGTACCATGTATGACCAATGATTTTGGACTATCAAAGACATTATGGGAAGAAGAAACAAAGAAATCATTCTATTTGTTGAACAAAGTTACCATAGTTGCTTCTTTTTTATGGAGTAACACCATATAAATCATGATCAAAGAGGAAACCATCTATTGCACACCTCGAATATTTGGGTGTAAAACAAGTATGCACATACCCGAGGATAATAGAAAGAAATGAGATATGAAATCACAAAAACTCATCTTCATTGGGTACAGTGAAGAGAATCTTGGGTACAGATTGATGGATCCAAAGACCAAGAAAGTATACACCAATAGAGATGATGAGTTTTTTTAGAATAAGGAAGTAGAGACTCCTCCTCCGACTCACCGATGTAGATTTTTCACCAGTTGTAAAAATAGAAGCCAATGTTCCCATAGATGATGTAAGTGATGATGGGGATAATGGTGATGATAACATAGAACCACAACCACAAGATCATTTCATGATATTCCCAAGTGGTATACTATAATGCCATAAGATGCAAGAATAAATGCTACATCGGATACATGCAAAGACCTGGACCACGGACTCGCAGTAAAAGTAAGAGAAGAAGTGAACTTTTATTTTTTGAGTAGAGTTATTGAATATTATGATCCCTCTATAGTCCTACAATCCCTATAGTCAAAATATTGGAAAGATGCAAGTGATGTTGAATACAACTCATTGATGAAAAACAACACTTGGAAACTTATCGATCTTCCACCATGAAAGAAACCCATTCGATGAAGATGGATATTTAAAACAAAGTAAAAAGTAGTTGGAACCATAGACAACTATAAATCAAGACTATTATCAAAGGGGTGCAGAAAAAATAAGGCATTGACTACGGTGATACATATTCTCCCATAGCTAAGATCAAAATTATCGAATGATCTTTTCTCTAGATGCACAGTTTGGTTGGAAAGTCCATTAGATGGACGTAAAAAGTGCCTTCTGAATGATAGTTTACAAGAAGAAGTCTATATGATTCAACTTGTGGGATATGTTGTACCTGGTCAAGAAACAAAGGTATGTAGACTCAGAAATCTCTCGTATGGCCTCAAAAAGGCACCCGAGTATGGTACATAAAAATTAATGAGCATCTTTACATAATGAATTTGTTAGAAATATATATGATCCCAATATTTACCTCAAAAATAAAGGGGGAGATTGTGATTTTCGTTGTCAATGTCGATGATCTATTCATCACGGGAAGTTCACCGAGGATGATCGATGCAATGAAAAAGATCTTAATCTATCGATCAACATGAAAGATCTCAGCTAATCCACTATTGTCTTGGATTTAAAGTATGGAAAAAGGAGAATCAAATTTTGTTTCTCGGTTAAAATATACCAATACAATGCTCAAGAAATTGGGATGATGGATTGCACACCTATTACTATACCTATGAACAAAAATTGGAATTATCTCATTCAAATCCATCTCCCGTTATAAAGGCCACTCTCTATTGGTTGTTGATTGGGAGTCTCATTTTCCCGACCTACACTAGATCAAATTTCAACTTTGTTGTGAGCTATCTATCCAAGTTCATTTAGGAAACCAAATTTTTCATTGAATGAAGTAAGGCACATGTTTAGATATCTCAAGGAACAATAGATCTTGGTCTCGAATACAAGAAGAATGATAATTTCTTCTTGTTAGGATATTTAGATTCATATCATGCAGAAAAATTAATGACATAAAATCCACTTGTGGTTTTTGTTCTTTATGGGATCTAGATGAATATCATGGGGAAGAAATAAACAACACTTTTTTCTCATTACTCCATAGAAGTTGAGTATTGTCCGGCAGTGAAGCTTTATGTGAATTGATATGGCTATGTCACATACTTGAAGGACTTGAATTACCACAAAAAAATGACCATCATATACGTTGACAATGAAGGTTTTCTCAAACTTGTTCATAATCCATTTTTTCATGAAATAATATAGCACATTGAGGTACAATTATATTTCATATGTGAGCATGTATTGAAACACAATATATAGCTTTAGTTTTGTGCAACAATTGAACAATGGGAAGATATCTTCACTAAATAACTTCCACGTGAAAAATATGAGTTGTTGAGAGATTTTTTGTCCTCATCCCTTGAGGCAATGAAAAATTAAGGGGGGGAATGTTAGGATATATAATAATTTTATATTTTAATTAGGTACATGACATTATTTATTATATGGTTATGTTTTAATAACAATATTATTCTTGTATTGTTTATTTGTTGCATTATTGTTGTAACTACATGTTTTTTATACTTGCTTCCCGTGTATACTTTTGGAAGCTTATGTAAATTAGTTTATTGTTGCACATGTGCAACATATTTCCATGTGTTTATTCATATGTACAATTCCTATAAGAATTACAACAGTCCATTGTAAGTTTGATTAGATAGATTATCAATAAACTTACTAGGCTTATATCCCTATTCTTCAACTTACATCTATAAGCTACAATGACTAGTGACAAAGAATTGGAATCATTCAAAGCGAGTCATAGGTTGTGTTAAGTATAAGTTGATACATGAAATAACCATTGTACTATCAAGGAATGATAACAAACTTTAAGAAAGTATAAGTTCTAAATGATCACTCATAAATGGATGGGGAGGTTTCAAGCACTACAAGTGTTTCAAGACACCCATCAAGACTATCTATGTCTTACTTAGAGGTATGTTGATCTAATTTATATAGTAAATTGTCTAAAGCTCAAAATGAGGTATGCTACATGTATTGATTCCCAATATTTTAACAAGGATTTAAGGCTTTTCTATATTGAGAATACATGGAGTTATAGCCCATATTTTAATCTAGGAGGTGATACAAGTTACATAATCTCAGTGACATTTCTAAATTATTCAAGAAACTAAAATTTTCAAGAGGTATTTTGAGCTCCATGGATTGTATTGCTGAGATTAGGGGTGAATTAAAATTAATTGAAGATAATTAAGATGAAAAATAAGTCAAGGTTTTCGATAAACTAATATTTTGTCATTAAATATGTGAAAAGTTGGTTCTAAAATCATGTGAAGGATTTGTACGTTCTTGATCAAGGAAGAGTAAGGATTAGAATTAGGGATTTTAAATATTATTATGATCATGAAACAATGTTGTATGTAAATTATTCTTCAAATCCATGAAAATGAAGTCATGAAGAAATAAAGAATGAATTTGTGTCATTTATTCTTCAAATCAGGCATGAATATTGAACATTTCATTGTAATTTGTCACACTCGATCAAAATTTGAGAAGATTGTTAGATATCACAAGCACCGAGAGGGGGTGGTGAATCGTGCAGATCAATATTTTAACCTTTAAACCTTTTGAATAGAAAAAAACAAACCATGAAAAAATTGTAGTGTATGGAAGAAGCAAAGTACATATGATATTAAATTTATAGTGGGAATCTCTTACAGGAGAAAAACCACTTGAAATCAAAGATTTTATTATGAACATAATTTCCTTATTTACAATGGTTTCTAGTTTGGTTGAGCACCCACTCAAATTGAGAAGAACCCATTTACGAGTACTTATAAGACCCTATGAAGTCAACCAAACACCCACTTAGTTGTTTTAAAAATCTACCACTACCAATGAGGAACTACCCCTATGTCCCAAGTTCATTCACATATTCTAATTATCTGGTTTTGTAATGTTTTCTTAGTCAACATTCATACAACTACACCTAAGGTTGTCAATTCATCCCCGATAATGTAGCACATGAAACATACTTGTATTTGTTTCAAATACCTATTTTATATCATCTCAAAGAATGTCTCATATACTTTATTTTCTCATTATAATGCTCACCAACTGTTTCACACTATTTTTAACCTTTTGATTCAGTCAAGTATGTATTTTTATCATCATCATTTTCCTATCTCAGTTTTCCTCGTATTCATTTTTCTATCAACATGTCATCTCATCTTCTTTAACCATGATTACTAGTTTATGTCTCATTCCTGGATTCTATTTCAATCTTCTTGCTATCACTATTATCGTAATCTTCTAGTATTTGTCCAAACACTTTTTTTTCATCTTCTTGTAGACTAATTTTGCATGTACATGTTCTTTTTTTTTCTTTCAATAATCCCTGCTATGTATATATGTTTATTGTTTATTGATATCCGGATTCTATGTTATTCATTTGCATGCTTCATTTCAATCAAATATCTCATTCATCTCAACTACATCTATATTTTTATTTCATCTTAGATCATTCATCAAACTTATCACATTTCACTTTACCTTCCTCTATAGTTTGCACTCACAACATCTCTCGTATTTTTCACTTTTCAAAAATTTAGGTTTATGTATATTTCTTAATCTCAAGTCCACTTCAATGGAAACTTCATTCCACTTCCACCGTCATACTTTCCTTATTTTCTAGTTAGATATTTTACTACCACACTATACTTATAGCTCAAGCTTTACATCCTTTCAAATTCTCGATAAGAGTTAAGTCTTTAACTCCTCTATATCCCTAACACCTCACCCAATTTAATTTCATCTCCATGTATAAGAGAATCTTCAAATTCCATTCGAAGGCTTTGAATAAAAATCTTTTTATTTTCTTGGTTCAAGTTCATAGTGATACTTGTGCATTTTCACGTCTCTAGATAGTTCAAATCCCTTAATAGAATACAAAACCTCTAACATTATTCCTTCCTTTTCTTGTTACAATGGATTCAATATAAGAGAGACTCTTCAAGTAATCTTCTACAACTCATGAACATCCTTTTATTCAAGTAGACTACACTTTCACTAATTTTATGCTCACAAGTAAATCATACGATAATAAAATCTTGGACTTGGAAAACAAGTGCTATAGACCTCTAATTGAAAATTTCTTATTTTGCTGAAGAAATTGAGCTTGATCAAACATATAACATTTCATTTATCGATCAAACATCATTATCCCACCAATTTCAATCATCTCTACTTTTTAACTTTACCTAGGAGTTTGTGAAAATTTAAAAGAACATTCTTCATTATCAACTATGCATTGTACACGTTTTCCATATTTTCTACTAACAATCACTCTCTCCATGCTTTATGATTCAAATTCATTCCATTTGCAAACGTTTTGTAGTGCTCTCACATAGATATGTTTGAAATTTTAGGAAAAATGATCTATTAAAAGGTCTTATTCGAGAAAATTGTTTTTATCTAAACCCTAGCTTAAGGGTATCGAATGTATAAAGCCCGAGAGAAAATTAAATTTTATTTCTTCTTCTACAAACAATGAATTTAGATTAATCCACTTCTCTAAAGTCAATGTAGATGTCCTCCTATAACCTCTATTCTCAAAAACCTTTATCATCCATCAAAACCTTCGAGTAGTGGTAGAGACAGTTCACGGGCAATAAAACTAACCATCACTATTATAGCAGTCATGACAATGGAAACTTGGAAATATTATTCAAAGTTTGGATGCATTGTAGATGAAGAAATATATTATATGAAGTCATTTTCAACTAATAGATTTAGATAAATCCTTTGAGATAGCTTGAAAACTTGGCAATTTCAGTTTATATCTAAGAATAAGATCAGGGAAGTCTTGATTTGAGCTAGAAGAAAATGATGAGAAGCCTATACATGATCTCCAAATAAAAAATTTACTTTGAGAGAATGGAGTTATGAAATATCCTCTCAAATATGATAGTACCATCACTTAAATCAAATTGAAATTACACCTTGAATGGAGAAAAGTTGAGTTGCATGCTTGTGTGAAGCAAAACATGATCTTAGGAGACTAGACAATAAGAAAATAGGCCAACACTGAAACTTTCTTAAATGCTCCATTACTTAGATGAGGAGAGTTTTTCTATCGTATTATTATGATTCTAATATTTATTGAAGCTGATAAATAGAGATAGACACCTCAATGCAATGGTTTCTAGCAATTCAGCTTCTAAACATCTTTTAAAGAACAACACAAGATACCTAATATTTTAGCATGATATTAAAATGGAAACTATGTAAAGCAATAAAAAGCCTTAGAATCATCATGATGAAACTCATAAAAACCTTATAAGTGATCAAAGAAGGAATTTTAAACCAAACATATCTTTTTTTCTTGTTATCTATGAACACAGTCTAGGAGAGAGAAAAATTACTTCACAACATGCTCATATCTTTTCAATGACAAGTCCAAATGACTTTAATATTTTACACTATTTTATGTTTGGAGTCCTCTTAGAAAATTCCTTGTATAATTTATCTGATGGAGACACTATATTTTTGCATTCGCTTAGAAGAAGCGACGTAAGTCAAAATGAGCTTTTTAATAGACCAGTTTTGCAAAAACTAACACAACTTGCTCAAATGACCTCCTGAGGGCTTGGAATTTTTCATGAAGCACAAGGACACCTTACTCCATCATCTCCAAAAATTTTTTTGACAAGTATAGGTTTGAAATTTTTAGCCTATCTCATTTTCATGCAAGAACAACTGAGTTCCCAAAGGGAAACTTTGGATAACTTTTGAATTTTGCTTTCAGACCTAGAATAAGCTTTATTTTTGATCAAATATGATTTGGACAAAATTACTAGGATTCTTCCATGTTCTAATGGTCTTTTCATGACCTCTACCATCCTTTCATACCTCATTAGGCTTAAGCAATTGGCCTAAATAAATCAGTTTGACCCGATACTTCCACTAACTAAATGGATATGCACTTTGTAGAAGCTTGTTATCATTCTTATACCATTATACCTAAACCATAATTTCCATTTCCATGCTTCCACTAGACTCCTGCCTCACCAACCAAGCTCTGCAAGGCACCGAGATGATCTTGAAATTCCTTACAAAGGCTCACTTAAACTTTCATTTATTTGTAATCAATTCCAATTGACATCAATGAAAACACCAATAACAAAGGTTCGACAAAATCCCCAATTTTCATTGATGGAAACCTACTTAAAAACCTATAATATTTGATGGAAAACACTTGCATAGCTAGTTTTTGGCTACATACTTTTCATCTCTCCCCATTTAACATCAATGAAAAAAGGTGTCTTGGCTAGTTGACATGAACCAATAATAATTAAGAAAAATAAACTATGAGAAGTTAGTCTCAAATGTCCACAAGATCCCCTTGGATAAGTGACTCCACCATCAAAGTTGATATCAAGAGTCCTGAACAATATTCTTAGTGTTTTTAGAGCCAACTTTAGCAAGCAAAATAACACCATTCAAATTATGCCTCATCAATCCATCAAACCCCCGAGATTGAGAACAATAAACCTATATTCCAAACACAAAACTATGAGAATCACCTTCTTAATAAGATAAGAAATCATCTTTTCTACTTGTACCCAGTCCTAAACACCATTTCTAGTCTTCCACAGTCATTTCCATCTGAGTTAAGTCAATGTGAACCTTTGCAAGAAGGAACAAGAAGTAATAATATTATACACACCTTGGATAGCCTTGATAATTTCAATTTTATTTACTAGAAGTCAATTTCATGCTCCCCATGTGATTATCAATATTTTCATCTCCTCCTTATAGTTGTGACTCACTTTGTAACATTGTGTTCATCTTAGAGATGCCAATACCAGTCAACTCCTTATAGCAAAAAGGCTTCAATCCTCTTCATTGTAATCTCATACCTACTTCATAATATTTTAGGCATGCAAAAATTTCAATATCCATACCTTTAGAAGATCCACATGCTTTACCATTGAATTTTCTCATAACCTGTAGGTGCATAATTTTGAAAATATGAGTATCATCCTTCACTTGAAGGAAAAGGTCAATGTATAGGCCTAGGTCTTGATCACTTCACCCTTGAATGAACTACCTCAAGTATAAATTCATGAAAATCCTATGTAAACTACTTAGAAACCACCGACTTCATGAAAAACAAGCATATATAGAACTTTAAGACAATTGTTACTTTGCTTCCTAGACCTGTAGGTGACCATCTTCTTGTATGGAGAAACTAGATGTCATTTCAAGCACATGCCATCCTTCTAATCAACCATATACATACCAAAAAAATTTAATAATGCACATACCTTTGAGGATAAAACTTATCTTTGAAGAACACTTCATACTACTGAGACAACTTAACTCTTCTATCTTTGACCACTTGAAACCTGTAGGCCATCATCTTCCACTATGGAGCACCAATAGACTCTCACTAGCACATTTTCACTTGAGATAATCATAAATATATCTTCCAAAAAAAGCATGTAAAAAATATAAATACCACAATAAAATTTTAAATAATGAGAGAAAATATCTTCCATACCTAAGTTACCAATACTGCTGATCACTAGAAAACAGTAACACTATCATGTGTAACTGAAAATATAATCTTTTTTAGTCCTCTAACGTTTTCCACACTCTAATCCTATTAGCTAAGATGATTTTTAAAAAAAAAATCCTAAAATCCTTCACTTGACATTTCAAAACTAATTTTCCATGCAAACTACTCGTTAGGACTATGTAAACCCATTCAAGGCAGGAAGGTAGCATTTTGTTTTGAATTTTATCTTATCTCTTCCAAGCTAGTGTTCACACTTTGAAAAAACATCTATAACCCTGTATAATACTTTTGAAATGAATATCAATCATTCTAAGAACAATCTCATACTTGTAGCATCTGAATTTTCATGGAAAAACCCTGATTATGTGCTTTCTTGATTACATTAATGTCTTATTC
The DNA here is from genome assembly GCA_018340775.1 of Taxus wallichiana var. yunnanensis. Lineage (NCBI taxonomy): Eukaryota > Viridiplantae > Streptophyta > Pinopsida > Cupressales > Taxaceae > Taxus > Taxus wallichiana. Next base: position 786,073,433 of record CM031243.1, read on the forward strand.
AAGTTATTTGAGATTAAATTGTTCAAGTGGGACTTGATATCCTTAAACCACCTTCAAAGGGAATTTAGGTATTATACACCACCTTTTAATTCATTAAACAAACCAAGAATCATGTCCAAATAGTTCATGAGAATAATACTTATGCATTATGACTCTCGACAACTCTCGTGACATCTTCATAGCTCTATACATGTTATGGACTCATGAGCACATTAAATGCAGGTTACAACAAAACATGGTGACTTCATGATACACACAAAACTTAGAATTAGAAACTATAAATCTAAAACCTCATGAATCTAGTAACTCGACTAGAATTATGATCAATATGAGTTTATACCATTGACCATAGACTCGATGTTGAGAAAGACTCCATGACTAAGAACAAAAGTATGAAAATTTTGAGGTTGCATTTGATCACATAACATACATCTTGATAGTGACACCACTCTTCTCAATACATAATGATGATAATATACACCTTCCTATCTTCATATCTTCAACAATACTTACATACTTCATAAGACAAGGTTATGAGACTTATGAACATACACAATTGTCTTGTGTAAGAAATTTTAACCATGATTAGACCAATAAGAGCTTCATAACACCATACAACTGATTTTAAGACTTTTACACAAGATAACCCAAATAAAACCTTGAAAAATCATAGGACTACATACCTTATGCATCATGAAGAAGACTCATTCTAACTCCAATGCTTCATTTAAGTGAATATTCCTCCTAGAAGCTTAGAGAAGGCATACTATGAGCCTTGAATAATCTCAAAACAACATAAAGTCATCATAACAACATGATGACTCCATTGTCCCTTTCCTTTTCCTTACAGTATTATTGATCTTATCGGTTACATTTCTAGGAGTAATAACTTCATTTCTTGAGATTTCATTTTTTTGTTTGAGTGCCTGATAAGCATAGTTAAGACACTTGTTCTACCACTACTTGAGGTAGAATTTCTTCAGCCTTTGTATTGGAGCTACTATCATGTTTCTTTCTTTTTCAAAACTTGTTGATATCTCATGTGAACTAGTTTCTCCATCCAATGTGTTATCTTTATGTCCTATTCAATATCTTCCCATGTTACCTTCTTTCAATATTCACAATTTAATCTTTCGACTCGATTTCTTGGCTGATTTTGTATGAGTGTGTTTGATTTCATATTTTCACCTGTAGATGAGCTTCCTCTAAAGACAATGTCTTACAATGTTTCCAAAATTTTACACTTGAAGAAAACTAATTGACTCATGTTTCTAGGTGTAATTTTTGTCCATTCTTGCTTCATAAGTTCCTCAAGGTAGTATATTGCTCTTTGAATCTTCTTATGAAAATTAAAAAAAATTTAACCTTTTCATACTCACTCCTACAATCCCTCCATAGATGCACCTTATCTATATTTCTCAAATAGTTTCTATCTCTATGTCTAAAAGCATAGCATGAAAATCAATATTGATTAAATTTTCTCTCATACCTGAATGCATTTGGTTGTCTAATCCTTTTGTGTTGATGTTCTTAGTCTTCTTATTATTTGTTTTATTTTTGGGACAACCCTTTTCTTCTTCCTTTTTCTCTAAATGGTATGATTTAGTCTTCAAATCCATTTTCTTTGCTTGTGCCACTTCTTCTCTGATGATATTCAGATCTACCATTAATTTCTCAGACTCTTTAGTATTTTCTTGGATGCTTAACAAGAATTATGCTCTATTTCACCTGGAATTATTTGTAACTAATTTGTGACTTGAATGAGTTCATTTTTCAGGTCTTTACTTCATCTTCTAGATTTACGAATTCATTTTCTTTTTTGTTTCATGAAGTCATATTTGCAATTTTATGGGCCTCGAGATAGAGAATTCAATTCTGTAATAATATTATGAGAATAGTTGAGGATGCCCCTTTGTAGTCAAAATATCTGAGGTAATTGGAGAGTTTCAAGTTTCCCTAGTGATAAACTAGAGTTACAATGTTTGATGAAAGATGACATCAAATTTGAAGAAAGGATTTGAGGTATGACATATTTGGGTATCTAAAAATGGCTTTAAGCTCATTCATGAAATTAAATTACAAGGATATGATGGGATTAAAATATAATATGGAAACATTCCTTTTTAAAAGCATTAAAATACATCTTGAAAATTTTTCTTAATGTCATAAGATTGGTTATGAAATATTTATCTTCATCATGAAAAGTTCTTGATTGACAATTTGTGTCTCAAGGTCAAGTGATAAAGTGTGAAGAAGAAATCATAACTTTAGGTGAGTTGAGATTTGAAGTTTAATGAAGGGATGAAATATTGCTTCCAATGATAATTTTTTACCTATTATCTAGACAACATGATATAAGGGATTCAAGCACTTTGAGAATATAAGAGAGCATAGATTCCTTGGAATCTTTGATGTAAATTCATGTTGATTGGGTTTATTACAAGGAGACTAAATCAAAATAAATGCTAGTGCATTCGTGGTCTATATAAATGCATGAAAATATTACAAGTGTATTTTGTTATCTCTTGAAATTACACCATGTAGAGAGATGGAAATAGGTTTTCTAAGCTTACAAAATGGATCTCTCTCTTTTGTAGATACAATAGAAACACCTGTTATCACCGAATCAAAGCACCCTAATGTTTATACAAGTGCATATACTTGAAATCATGGTGTGATTGGATAACATGGGTACTATCTCCAAGTTGTGGGACTTGCTACTTAAGATAGACCTCCAGAGAAAGCTAGTTCTTGCTCCTAAACTACCTACCACAATCTACTCTAATGCAGGGAAACTAACTATTCTAATCTAACCTTCCAAGGGACTAGGAGAGAGAATGCATAAAATGAAAGCCTACACTAAAGTGGTGATACACCAGAAAAGGAGGGTGTGAGAGTAGTCTCCAAATGCGTGAAATACAAAAGCAAAGTGCACACTAGAAGAGGTGATGATAGTTCTCCATAATCTAGCAAAACGCATTCACAACAATATTTCAAACATACACAATGATAATGGATCCCTGCATGAACATAATAATAGACACAATATTATTGTAAAGAAGAGTTGAAGGGGCAAGAAGAATGCAAGAAAACACAACCAGGGGAAGATCCATCCACAAACTTATATTTTATTGCTTCTGATATGCACAGTTCAATCGGTTACAAGAAAAGGGCCTGGATCACCATGCAAGGATTCCACAACAAGGGCCTACAACACATTGGCTTCACAAAGAAATTTTAGCAGAGCTTTGCTACAAAAACTACCTCCCTTTACAATGAGCCCAACACTCCAATTTATAGAAAAGATGAGAAGAGAGAGAGGGGGAAAATGAAAATCCTAAAATTTGTCCTTCAACCACTTGTAAGAGGCATTAAATGGAGTAAAATGATTATATATTACTTGTAAAAGGCTCCCCATACTATCCCAGGTGCTACAACAGAGAAAGAATGATGACCATGCCTCTTAATTACACTCCCAACCACCAAATAAAACACTGTTATGAACCCAGCCACGTTTTCTAAAAAATATTGACCAATTTCTCATAAAATATGGAATTTCTTGATTATTGTGTGTTGGGCTCAAATCCATGATTCCAATGGTACCAATTTTTGTGTGATTTTGTTGAGAAATGCAAAAGTTATGGCCTTCTGAGTGTGGGCAGCTATTTTGGGTCTGGCAGGTGTTTTCTGTCATTTGACGAGAATGAGCATTAACTGAATGGAGCTGAATATGTTTATTTTAATTAAATATATCTACTCTTGTGGAGTAGAGGACATCGTGCTCATTCCAGAAAGTCCAATTTTGTGAAAATCAGAGCTCGGAGTCAAAAGTTATGGCCGTTTGAAGTTTCATGGGTCAAACGTTGACTTTTCTTCTTTGCCTTCGGCCGATTCGGCTTTTCGCATCCCTCACGCCCTATGCGTACCTTTGTCCCAGCTGTCCCAGATGAAAATATCCTGCTTCAGCTGATTCGGGCTTCCTTGTTCCTGTTTGCGGCTTTTCACCTTTTCGCATCCCACACGTCCTCGCGTACTTTGTCTGTGCCCATTGCCCTGATCGCCCGGGACAAATATCTCCAAACCACCCGAAATGGACTATCTGTCAGCAAATCAGCCGATTCTTGTCCCACGCGTACTTTTGTCCCGGCTGTCCCAAAACCACGCGAAACAAAAACTTGATGATTTTCCCTGCTCTCGGCCGTTTCGGCTTTTCGCATCCCAACCTGTCCCATGGACGACCTAGAAAAAACAAATGTCCGGCTTTGCTAATTTTCGTTGTTTTTTTGGCCCCAAGCTTGGTATGATGAACCTTGGTATGACCCAAACTAGTACAACCCAAACCCTTCAGACCGAAATGCCTTAAAATAGTCCTGCAACCTTATTTTTCACATTTTTTCCATTTTTCTAACTCGTTGGGATTTCTTCTTGGATGGGAGAGTTAGAAAAAGCCGAGGGACCCCAAAAAACATGATTTTGGGCCTCGAATCAATCTACTTGCTCGGGACTGAATAACTTGATGCATGTTATCAAAATTACCTTGAGGGTGAATTTTGGATAACAACACCTTAGGTCTATGGGTATACCTATTTTGAGGTGAGTCTCCTAGATATCAAGGTTGTTCCTTGTTGATGTATCCTAGATTGATTTTGGGGTTTAATGGTAAAATATGATGGTAAAATAATTAAAACTAAGGTGATACACCAAATTTGTATGAGGATTTGACTAAGTATATGCACAATTAATATGTGAAAGGATTCTTGATGCACGAACCAACAATTTTCTATAGAATGTTAAGGGAAAAACACTTCGAGGTATTGAGGGAAAGTATCACAACAATACTACTAAGATAAACATGCACATTAATATCATGTAGAAATTACTAAAATTTGCAGCAGGTAAGATGATTAATCAGGGAATTTGTATTCAAAAGATTAAAATAAACATACACAAGACTGAAAATGATTGGAAAGGCGTAAGAAATTCACATTCAGAGGGAAAAATTGGAAACTTGATTCAAGACTCTATATCCAAAAAAATCCTCCTTGTGCTTTGCCAAAGCACACAATATATAGAAAAATAAATTTCACCCCTTCCTAAAAATAGTCTAAGGATTGTACTTGCCCATGCATCTTATTTTTATCCTTTATTTAATAATAGATAAAGGAAAAAAATAGAACATGCAATTACAAATAGGCATTAATAGCCTTGATTACAATATAGTCAAACTGAAGTTGATTGTTCTATTTTTAAGAAAAAAAGGTGAATAATTTGCTAATAATAAGCTTGCTTACTGAGAAAGTCTCTTTCCTTGTGCATGTGAATTTGTCTTCTTGTCTATTTTGTCCTCTTGTGAAGCATGCAAAAAATCAACTCTTTGTTTGTGAATAAAAATAATTGCAATACTTGCAATATTTGTAAAAATAAACATCCACTGTGGGGACCACTTGTCCATGTGCACATGTTCTGATGTTGACATCTCTTGGCTTCTAATTGTCACAAGGGTGACATATTGCAAATTATCTCTAGCTCCTCCAATAGTGGGGACCACCTTTACACTTCACCATGGTTTGGCCACCTTTGTGGACTTAGAAAACATAAAACGGTCAACTATTTTACATGGCACATGCCACTATAGTCTCCACCACCTTTTGATTAATACATGCATGTATATACTTTTCGGCCTTTGCATATTGGATAATGTATGGTTTTAAAAGATCCACCTTTTCGGTGATCATTGTGGGAATGATTTGGTCGGAACTTGTATTATTTGGAGCATACACTATAGTGAGACTTTTTAAAGACAAAAAAAACTGATCATTTGATGACACATGGGCAGGCCCCTTCTGCACGATGAGCCGACCCTTGGCATATTGGTAGGTGATATTTTAAACTCAACCCTAACTTGGTTTCTTGTCTACTCACCATGTATATGCATCTTGGACTCTGGTTGAGTTAGGGTTTTGATAAAGAACCATCGATCTCTATCTTTTGCATTTCTAATCATTGATCTTTGACTGTGAGTTAGGGTTTCATTTGGCTTCTAATACGGTTGTTGGAAAGTGACCATGACAGTTTGGATTTAAAGTGGAGATCAATCCTTATCCTTTGATCTTTATACATGTTGAATGTTGATCGTTGATTGCTAACTCTTGATGAGTTAGGTTAAACTAGATGAGGTGGGTGAGTTTAGAATGCTTGAGCTCCATCATTTTGGTCATTTTTGGTTTGCTCCCAGAGAGTGGAGAAAGCCATGGAAAATTGTGTGGACCGCCATTTTTGATCTGTGAAGCTCGGATTTATCACCATTTGGTATCTTTGAGTTTATAATGGGGTCGCTCTTTCCGAGAGTTCGGAAGTGTTCATATATTTTTGTTTTCTAAATTCTTATGTGAACTCTATGGAGGATTCTACCATCTTTGAGTTCGATTTTCTATGATCGTTTATGCCTTGGATTCGAGCTTGAATTTCTATACCACTTTTATGGTCTTCATTTCTTAGTTTGAGCTCTATGAAATTTTTTAGGGTTGCCGTGAATGTTAGAAAGGGGAGCTTTTGTGTCCTCAAATATGAAAATTATTTCATTTTCACTATTTTAGTGACCATGCATACTAATACTTGTTTTCTACATCATTTTGTGTTTCTCGGTGACTGTGAGTTCAAAAATCACTTCATGACTTGTTGTCTGATCTATAACTTTGAGGGCTTGAAAAGTTACGATTCAAACATGGTGAGTTCTTTTTCTTACTCTGATTCTTTTCTACCCATTAATGGGTCTTCGTTCATTGGCCAAGATCTGTACTTTTGAGTTCGATTTGCTTGGCCAAATCTGTGTAAATCTTCCCAATGCTATGTTGAAATGCCACTTTTGAAGGAGTTCAAACTTTGGATATTTTCTGGGTAGATGTAGATTTCATTTACACTGTGGTTTTGTAATTAGAAAGATTGATTTAGATCTTTAAAGAATGTTTCAAACCCATTATTTGTATTCCCAAGATATTTTTTTGATTATATATGACTTTGATGGGTCGTCTTGTGGATTCTAATTTGTCTAGCTTCTGAGAAATTTCATTTCACTAGTTAGACACCATTATCTTGAATATTCTATTTCAATATCTATTTTATAGAAAAATATGGGTCTTGTGATCTGAGCTCGTAATACCAAAACTTGGTCCGTTAATCTAACTGTCACTGCATTATGGGTTTTGCACATTTCTTGAGCCCTGATCTAGTTTTATTTGTACGGATGAGCTTTGTTAACATTATTTATTTCATGCTTTGAGGTTCTGTTTTAAATGTCATGAGGGTTTCGACCATTTTTCTCTAACTAGTGAGCCTCCCTGGCTCTCGAACCTATAATTTTTACAAAAGCTAGCTCTGATTTTTTGGGTCGTGACAATGAAAACTCCTCTGTATAAAGTTTTAACAGATATCCTGGATCCCCAAGCATAATATTTTGGGGGTTCTCTATGCTTTGAATTGTGCATTTATCACTTCATAGTTTTTGCTCATTTCAACTCATATCTGGTTGTAAATATCATCTCGTTCATTAGTATTGTTGTCTATGACTGGACTCGCCATGTAGATATTGAAACCTCGATATGAACTTGCTTTCTCTTTCGAAATTGAGTAGTAGTACCTACAAAATCCTTTGCATTTGATGTTCTAGTATTGAATTTTCTTCACCATAGAGATTTTTCTCCATCCACCTTTGATTTCTCTAACTGTATGTTGGCAACGGTGAGAAACTTTTGTTCTGAATCCAACATGGCTAGGTATTTCTGAGATTCGACTTATACAACTTTGAATTAGTTAACCTAGTTTCGATAAAATTTGTACCTGAGAATGGCTTACCTGGAACTCTGTATTGGGTGATGGATCTGCATCACTTCCTCTCGCTAGTAATTTTAGGTATGTTTCTTTAGAAATTCCATCTATTTCATTTTATCATGGAATTTGGACATCTCTATTCTTCCACGAGTTTTGAAATCCATTAAAATGCCATAGATGAACTTGTAAAAGTTATCTGAAAACATGTTCATTTGCATTTGATCTAGTTGGGATTTTTTTAATGCTGACTATGCAACCCTATGCCTGTTACAATAAAACCATGTAAATATTTTCCTCTTGTTTATTGCTTCAGTTGAAATCAAATTCCTTTGCAACAACGAGCTGAAAGTAATAAGTGTCTTCATTATGTATAATACTTCCTTGCATAGATAGTTGTACCTCTTTGATATGGCAGCAATTCTAATTTTATCATTTCTTTATTTGGAAATTTGTAAGTGGCTTTCTGGAAATTGCAAACAGTTCTTCATTTGTTGTTGATATTATTTCCAATCATAAGCCTTGATTTAGATGTTTTGTTAAGATCTATGTAACTTTTTTCTTCTACTTAGATGCTTTATTTCCTTGATAGTAATATTTTTGGCATGCTGGAAAATTTAAAATGTTTATTTTTGTGGAGAATCCTGGCAAAAATTTTCCAGAATTCTTTCTTCCTTCCATTTCCAGCAATAGTAGTATTTTTTGATTCAAAATACATAATATAACAATTTTTGTTGAAGCTGATTTTGTAGTTGGAAACGAAACATAATAACTTTTATCTTGATCATGGCATGCTTTTCTACTTTTCTGTATCACTTACTTGATTTAAATAATTCTTTTAAAGCATGTAGTAGTTAAAACAACATGATGAAAAAGTCGTAAATGTCCATTTTACATGGCGAAGCCTGTCAAAATTTTCCAGAACCTTCTTTTCATTCTGCTTTTAGTTGTAACAATTTTTTTCTAGTTAACTTCAGCTTCTTGAAATCTGATTCTTCTTCTTTAGTTGCAAACTGAAAAATATACTTCTATTTGCTAGTCTTTTTTCGTACTATAACTTCTTCCATTTGCAAAAATACTGAATTTGAGTTACATTAATCCTTCTTTCTAGCATGTACTTATGACTTGTCTATTTCTTCTTGGCTACAACTTATACCTACACACTTAAGAAAATAGTTAGAAAAATACTTAGGATTTTTGGCCTCTCTTGTGTCCATTTTTCTTCTTTTCTTTTCCTTTTCTCTCCTTCTTTCGAGTGAGTATAACATGTATGCAGTTTGATCTTCAAGTAAATTATATCTCTTGTTTTTAAGAGATTCATATGCATGAATTAGGACAGTATAGGAATATGAACTGATCCTTGAGCTCGTAACTGACAATTTTCTCTTTTCTTCTTTTCAGGTATAGTGACTTCTACAACGAAGATGAAGAAGGAACAAAAGCTAGAATGGAGATACTTTGAACAATGAAGAAAACCCCCAAGGAAATGATGGGTTCACTCATACTCCTTTAATTTCTTTTTCATGCATGTGTACCTCTTATTTTAGTAGTTGTACTTTACTTTCTAGTTACATCCCATGGCTTGTGTGGAACATTTGAAATTTCCTTATGAATAAAACATTAAATTTTGTAAATGAGTTGTATATTTCTTTCTGCATTTCATCTTTCTGTATGGATTGTATGATGAACTAAACAACTCAGTAATATAATTGAATGTCTTAATCATGAAGGAAGGAAACTTAAGAAAACCTATAACATCCAATAATGAACTCTAATTTCTACAATCTGCACTTATGTTTGCTATCCCAAAACTCAACATTTCACCTATTTTGTGACTAAATGTCTTCATCAAGACAACACAACTATCCTTCGGGGCCTTGTGTTATTTTGCTAAAGATAGTCATGAAATTACAAACTATGTGATCTGTTATGTTTTGTAATAGCACACATAGCTACAGATTTCATTTAATCATTAACTAATTCAGTAGTAACAATAATATCAAAACTCCCTTAGCTTAGGTATACTTCACCAATGCCTTCCATCGTAACAAAGTTTTGAGTTGCCCATTTTTGCACAAGTGCAAAAATTATCAACATTTCTGGCAATCCTATGGGGAAATCTACACCAGTAGCTTATAGACCAATGCCTTGCTCTTGTCCATTGGGCATGGATTCCAAACATGTAACCAAAATATGCCTTTCGAAAGGTCCAACCCTCCAAAAAAAAAAAATAAAATTGGGAAAGGATCTAGAAAACTAGATCACATGCATGAATGCACTTATTGAATTTAAAAATAATTTAATGTGTAGAAACTACACTTATTGAAGGGAAATCCTACTCTAAACAAACACTATAGGATTTTCAATAATAGTGTTTGAGAAACATACCATTCATAGGAATGGGAAGTTCCTCTCCATTTAGCTTCAAAAGATGAAAAGCATTGTGTTCTTTGCAAGTTGAAATCATGTAAGGACCACTCCATATTATATCAAACTTTGTGTGTCTTCCTGGCTTTACACGATCAACATCCCACTTTAACACAATATCTCCTTCATTGAAGATTCTGAATTTGGATTTCTTATCAAAATTCTTCTTCATCTATTTCTGATTCTTTTCCATATTTAAATGGGATTGATCTCTTAGCTCTTGTAATTCCATTAACTCTACATAATGAACTTGTAATGGTTCATTCTCAAGCAGCTCCATTTGATGCAGCAAATCTAATGTAGGTAACTCAACTGAAATAGGCATTCTTGCTTCTTTTCTATACACAAGTTTGTATGGTGAATTGCCAATTGATCTTTTAGGAGTCACCCTATCAGCCCAAAGTGCTAAATTCAACATCAGATGCCAAGCTCTTTGATTATCTTTGAGTGTTTCTTCGATGATCCTTAAAAGGTTCTTGTTAGTACTTTCAGCTAAGCCATTACCTTGTGGGTAATAATTAGATGAAGAACTTAAGTAAATTCCATGGTTGACAGCCCAATCTGTTATCTTCACACCAAGAAATGCTAAAGCATTATCTGATATGATAGTTGTTAGAACACCAAATATGTAAACTATTCCTTCATAAAAGGATAGTATCGAAGCTTCATTAGCATCCTTCAAGGCTATTGCTTTAGTCCATTGTGTAAAATAATCTGTAGCAGTTAAGATCCATTTGTGTCCTTGTGACGAAGGGGTTTATCATGCCAATAAAGTCAAGACCCCACGTTCTTTTCCAACAAAGAAAACACATTTTTACACTTTTTGATCCATTCAAAATAGTCCTTGAATATGCTAGGCCAATAGTAACCAGCTTTCATAATTTTTAAGGTTGTGGTACGTGCTAAGAAATGACCTCTGCAGGTCCTTCATGGAATTTTGACAATATTTTCTAAATTTTATCATAGTCAACACACCACAACAAGATTCCATTTATATCTCTTTTGAACAACACACTATCAATAAAGATATAAGGTACAACTTGTAATCTGAAATATCTTCATTTATTTTTGTCCATACCTTCTGGATAGGTGTCATGCTATAGATAGTTAACCAAATCAGTCATCCATCTTGATTCCTAAATCTCATGAGTAAGCTCAGGTTGTTGATTTTCTAGTTGAACCATGATGCTTGATTGCTGATACGCAATTTCAAAGCATGTTATTTTGAATCATCTGGTTTTGTAGCTTGTTGTTTTTCCATATCAGCAATTAGATGTTCACACAAGCCTTTCCCTCAAACTGTCTTCATAACACGAATATCAACATCATATTCCATGACCTTCGTTATCCAGTTTGCTCTTTTCTCATTCAATTCTTTATTTAGCAAGAAATCTTTCACACTTGGATGAGAAACAAGAACATGGATTTTATTGTTCAAAACATGTACTTGAAATTATTTAGTCCTCTGACTATTGAAAGTACTTGTTTTTCAAGGAATGTGTACCTTATTTTATAATCATGCAAGCTCTGTCCAAAGAAAGCAATAGGTTGCTCAATATTTTCATCATTAAACTGAGTTAATATAGCTGAGATTGTTTCAACTCCTGCAAGTGCATACATTGTAAAATCTTTATCAAAATTTGGATTTACAAGAGTAGGAGCTTGAGAGATAGCTAATTTGATTGATTCAAATCCTTCTCTCCCTTCGCTGGTCCAAGAGAAAATTTTCTCTTTCTTTAGCATAGTTGTCAACAGTTTAACTAGTGCTACAAAATCTAGAACAAATCTTCTAACAAAGTTGATTTTTCCAAGAAAACTGTAATGCCTTCTTATGATGAGGTAATGATAGCTGTGATATAGCTTTGATTCTAAAAGGATCAATTACTAATCCTTTCTTAGAAATAATATGACCAAGAAATTTACCTTGATGTACTGAAAAGATAGACTTAAGTGGATTCAAAGATATCCCAAATTATCTGCATAACTGAAAGGTCTGCCTTAGATGTATTAGATGTTCTTCTAGATTTTTTGAGAATACGGTAATGTCATCTAAATAAACCAGGATGCATTTATTTAACAAGCTATGGAAAGCCATGTCCATTGCATGTTGAAATGTTGCACCAGCATTTGAAATACCAAAAGGACATCCTTTTGTAAGCATAAGTACCCCACTTAGTGGTAAAAGTTTTTTTATACCTATCCTCTTCCTAGACTAAAATCGATTGTATCCACTATAACCATCCGGAGAGATAATCTATCTACACCAGAAACTGTTCTTAAAATATGATCCATATTTGGGAGTGGGTAATGATCTTTTAATGAAGCTTTATTAAGATCTCTGAAATCTACACATAATTTGATTTCACCATTATTCTTCCTAACAGGAACAAGATTGGCTACCCAACTTGAATGCTTAACTGGAAAGATAATACCTAATTCAATCAACTTAGATAATTCTTTCCTCATTAGAGGCTCTATTTTGGGATTCACATGCCTCTGTTTCTATCTAACAGGTTTAGAATTTGGCTGTAATTCAATAGTATGTTGTGCTAAACTGGGATCAAACCCTTTTAGGTCTTGGTATTTCCAAGTGAAAACATCTTTAAACTCCTTGCAAAGATTAATAAATGATTGTTTTTCAGCTAAGGAACATACCTTTCAAGAAATAAATTTTTCCCTTCATCAACTAAAATTTCTTCATAGTTATCAGCATGTGTTGACATCTTAGTCTTGACCTTCCTTAACTAATCATCAGTGTTGAAGATGTCTTCTAATGTGACTAGACCTCAAGGTAGTTTATTTGTCTTTAATTGAACAATCTGGTCACCATATAAGTGTTGTAATTTATCTTGATTAACTACAGAAACTTAGCTTCTTGCTGTAAAAACCTACATATTTGATCATCACTTTCAAAAAATTACCAATTTGAATCATTATCAGGTATTGAGGGTCCAATAATTATCTTTATATGAGGCTGAATTTTGCTATTTTCAATCTATTCCAGCATTTCAAAACTAGCACCAATCTGTTGCAAGTCTGTTTGCATTCTTGTTTTTAGTTCTAGGAATGGACTAAATATTAATAGCATCAAAATATTCCATTAGGTATGAAACTCTATGTCTGTAAGACTTCATTAATAGATTTTTACATACATTGAAATTTCTTACTTTATTGATAACCAACTAAGAATCACAAAAATCTATAGCATGTTAATACCTCTCTTTCTGGCCAAAAGGAAGCCATGAATTAATGTTTTTTATTCAAATACATTGCATGTACATGAACTTTAAAGAATCAAAGATGAGAAATACCTTTCGTTTGTTGGGGAAGTGGGCATCAAACCTACTCCCTGTCATTTCTTGTTCTTAGCTCCATCAAAATGAAGCTTCCAAATCCCTTCTACTGAATTTTCTATTTTAAATAGCAAGGGAAGTGGTGTATTCTCTTGATACATATAATACACACCAAACAAATGTTCTTCAACTTCTTTAAAAGGATCATGAGCATGTTCTTCCACTATATTTTCATCCATAAACATGTTAGAAACACCATCTAATGCTGAAACCTGAGCTACATCATCAAAATTAGACTGATCTAAGGCTGAATAATTAGCCATTGCATTTGGAGAGTGAGGCTCAATGTGAAATCTAGCCAATGGTTCTGAATTGATAGTAAATTTGGTGCCATAATGTGTGGTGAAAAATAAGGACCAATATGAAGAGAGATAACCTCCTATCTTTGTTGTGAAGTCTCTAGATAAGCATAAAGAAAAGTATGGAGGTAAATCTACAACAAGTAACATCTTGTAGAATAGAAACATTTGGGCAAGCATGTAACGTTACCTCTAAATTTTTTATTACACCAATTGTATTAGTTGTAGTTCCATCAAGTTGTAAGACACTCTTTTCTATAGGCTCATACTGCAGACCCAATTTTCTCTGCAATTACTTTTGGCATAATTGTCAGCAACTTACGCCACGTCCACCATGCAATTATAAACAAGATCTTCTCCAATAATCATTGATGATAGATAAAATGGTGGTGGCTTATTTATATCATGAGTGTTTAAGACTTTCTAAACCATCCATTTAACCTCTTTTATGTGGTCTTGTTCAAACGTTTCAAGGACCATGTACCTTTATGGACTTCCTTTTCTATTGTTTTAGAAGAAATTTGTAGGTTAGCTAGTTAATGAGAAAGTAGATATTTTTGTCCTGGAATATTTTAGAGCATCCCACATTAAGATGTTAATATTATGCTTTTTCATTACATCGACAATGTTAAAAGAAGCAATAGTTTTAGAAAAATTCATTGTTTTGGTGTAAGCCTTAGAAAAACTCGATTCGCTTCGTCATTTGCATTTGATATCTAAGGTATAAACAATCTTCTTGGGTTAGGATGTAGCTGTTTTTGCTATCCTTTATCAGCTGAAACACTTGTTGTTTTTTTAGGAACACCAGAATGTTAGCTTGTTTTGGGACTGTAGATGCCATCTTATCAGTGATAGTAGGAAGAACATGCCTATTTTGTTGTTTTTTACTTTCAATAGCTTTTCCTTGAGCCCTAGTAGTGACTGCAATGAAATCATCCTCATTGAAACTGACTAAATTTTGTTCAGGTGCTTTCTGAACATGAGTTTCTTACTTCCCACTCTCCATTTGAGGCATGAACAATGTTTCAGATTGAGGTTGTGCAACAAGATTTAGATTTAGAAAAGCATTTGGGAAATTTGTAGCTAAATGAGGTTGATTACAAGGTTGACACCACTCTTCTATAGTCATGTTAACTAGAACTAAAGCATTAGATGAACTAGGAGACTTTGGGTCAAATTACCTTTGTTGATAAGGCTGCCTATAATTTTAATTCTATTGGTAAGGCTGCTTATTTTGCTGATTTTGCTGATTTTACTGATAAGGATCCTGATAGGGTTTACTAGGTAATACAAGCCTATTCTCAATTGAAGTCAGTTTATTTCCCATAGTCTGTAAATATTTAAATATGTCATATGATGGGGCTGTAACAATAGGTTCTATAATCATGATAGGCTAAGGAATAGGTGTTAAATCTACCAAAAAAGTCATTGAAGGCCTTGGTGCTAATTTTCAGCTTGAATAAGACTATTTTCAGCTCGGATGGTGATATCATAGGTTGTTGGAAGTGTCTCTCCTCCCATTGACTGAATCATAGTTGAGATATCATTGTTTAATTCCCTAAGATAATAAAGGAAAGCATGATCAACTTGACGCTTAAAACTTGTTGGAATTATTTCCCAAGTTCTGGAAAAACAAATATTGAAACTAGACATAAATTCATTGGGAGCTCTTTTAATGGTAGAAAATTGTTCTATAAGAGATAAATGATCTAAATTATCTTGAAATTGTTTCAATTTATCACCTAAGTCATCCCAAGTTCTTATGCATCTAATCTCTAGATTTCTATACCATTGCAAGGCTTGTCCTTTGAGGGATGTGGCTAAGAGTCTCAAAGCTACATCTTCATGAGTAATATTATGGACTGCACATATGGCTGCAACATCTTTGATGTGCTCTATAGGTGTAACCTAATTTTCACCTAGTGAATGATGGAAAATTTTTCATGGCAGCATTAGGGATGTCATGGTAAACTAGGATTACTAATGGGCTGCCATTAGTAAAGGTCACAAAATTCCTTGGTGGTTGAATATCCATTTGAAAAACTGGGATTTTAATAGAGAAATTGATACGTGGTGAAGGAATATCAGGAGGAGGGTTGTCAAAACTAGGCCTATTATAAGGTAAAGTATTACCAACTCTTCTCCTTCTAGCAAAATTCAAAGGTAAAGAAACAAACTCAGGAGGAATTCCTCTTACTGATGATCTTGTAGTCACTTTAGGCATGGAACATGTTGCAATACTGGTATGAAATCAGCTTTAAGGAGTTGCCAAAAGATCATAAAATATTTAATATAAATTGCTGCAGCTTGCTCCTGAAAGTAACTTTAGATTTTATTTAAATATGTTGTAGATCTAATGTAGAATTTGTAACTTGCATGCAGATCTGATTTGTTGTCCCACCGGGCATGCCAAAAACTGTTATCTCTCGAAAGTTCACCCTATAGATAGATGGTAGTAGCTTTTCTAATCTTTCAAAATGGATCTCTCTCTTTCTTAGATACAATGGAAACACCTTAGGTTTGTGGGTATACCAATTTTTGAGGTGAGACTCCAGTATCAAGGCCGGTTCCTTGATGTATCCTAAATTGATTTATGGGGTTTAAGGGTAAAAGATGACTGTAAAATAATTAAAACTAAGGTGATACACCAAATTTTTATGAGGGATTTGACTAAGTATATGCACAATTGATATGTGAAAGGATTCTTGATGCACAAACCAACAGTTTTTTGTAGAATTTTAAGGGAAAAACACTTCGAGGTATTGAGGGAAAGTATCACAACAATACTGCTAAGCTAAACATGCACATTAACATCATGTATGGAATTACTGAAAAAAGTTAAGATGATTAATAAGGTAATTTGTATTCACAAGATTAACGAAACATACAAAAGACTGCAAATGATTTGAAAGGCAAAAGATACTTCACATTCAGAGGGAAAAACTAGTAAAATTGGTTTAGTACACATATATCAAAAAATTCCTCCTTGTGATTTGCCAAAGCACATAATATATAGCAAAATAAATTTGACCCCTTCCTAAAAATAGTCTAAGGCTTGTACTCACCCATACATCTTATTTTTATCCTTTATTTAATAATAGATGAATAAAAAAAAATAGAACATGCAATTACAAATAGGCATTAATAGCCTTGATTACAATACAGTCAAACTGAAGTTGATTGTTCTATTTTTAAGAAAACAAAGGTGAATTATTTTCTAATAATAAAGCAAGTATCTTTCCTTATGCATGTGAATTTGTCTTCTTTTCTATTCTATCCTCTTTTTTAGCACAAAAAAAATAAACTCTCTATTTGTGCATAAAAATAATTACAATACTTGCAATATTTACAAAAAATACATCCACCATGGGGACCACTTGTCCATGTGCACATGTTCTGATGTTGACATCTCTTGGCTTCTAATGGTCACAAGGGTGACATACTGCAAATTATCTCTAGCTCCTCCAATAGTGGGGACCACCTTTGCACTTCACCATGGTTTGGCCACCTTTGTGGACTTAGCAAACATAAAAGGGTTGACCATTTTACATGGCACATGCCACTATAGTCTCCACCACCTTTTGATTAATACATGCATGTATATACTTTTAGCCTTTACATATTGGATAATGTAAGGTTTTAAAAGATCCACCTTTTTGGTGATCATTGTGGGAATGATTTGGTTGGCACTTGTATTATTTGGAGCATACACTATAGTGGGACTTTTGAAAGCCAAAAAAATGATCATTTGATGACATGTGGGCATGCCCGTTCTTCACAATGAGCTAACCCTTTGGCATATTGGTAGGTTATATTTTAAACTCAACCTAACTAGAGTTTCCTTTCTACTCGCCATGTATATGCATCTTGGACTTTGGTTGAGTTAGGGTTTTTATAGAGAGCCATTGATCTCTGTCCTATTGCATTTTTAATCATTGATCTTTTATCGTGAGTTGGATTTCACTTGTCATTTAATGTGGTTATTTACTAGTGACGTGACGGTCTGCATTGAAAGTGGAGATAAATCATTATCCTTTGATATTTCTACCTATTTAATGTTGATCATTGATTCCTAACTTTGTATGAGTTAGGTTAAAATGGATGAGATGGGTGATTTTAAAATGATTGTGCTCCATCATTTTTGTCATTTTTTGGCTTTCTCGTAGCGAGTGGAAAAGCCATGGAAAATTTTGTGTAGACCGCCATTTTTGATCTATGAAGCTCGGATTTTGCATCATTTGGTCTCTGTGAGTTTGTAACTTGTTGCTCTTTCTTGAGAGTTCTAGAAGTGTTCATATATTTGTGTTTTCTGAATTCTTGTGTGATCTCTTTGAAGGATTCTTCCATCTTTGAGTTCGATTTCTATGTGATCATTTGTGCCTTGGATTTGAGCTCAGCTTCTGTACCACTTTCATGGCCTTCATTTCTCAGTTCGAGCTCTCTAAAAATTTTTAGGGTTGTTGTGAATGCTGGAAAGGGTGAGCTTCTATGTCCTCAAATATGAAAATTATTTTATTTCCACTGTTGTTGTGAGCATGCATACTAATACTTGTTTTATACATAATTTTGTGCTTCCCCGGTAACCGTGAGTTCAAAAATCACTTCATGGCTTTTGTCCGATCGAGGAATTTGAGGGTTTGAAAATCTATGATTCAAATGGTGAGTTCTCTTTCTTACTCTGATTCTTTGGTACCCATTAATGGGTCTTCAATCATTGGTCGAGATCTATACTTTTGAGTTCCATTTGCTTCAGCCAAATCTATGTAAATCTTCCCAATGTTGTGTTGAAACACCACTTTTGAAGGAGTTCAAACTTTGGATATTTTCTGGGTAGATGTAGATTTCATTTACACCTGTGGTTTTGTAATTAGAAAGCTTGATTTGGATCTTTGAATAATGTTTCAGACCCATTATCTGTATTCCCAATATCTTATTTGATTATATATGACTTTGATGGGTCGTCTTGTGGCTTCCACTTTGTCTGGCTTCTGAGAACTTTCCTTTCACTAGTTGGACACCATTATCTTGAATATTCTATTTCAATCTCTATTTTATAGAAAACTCTGGGTCTTGTGATCTGAGCTCGTAATACCAAAACTTGGTCCATTAATCTAATCTCACCGCAATTTGGGTTTTACACATTTCTTGATTCCCGATCTATTTTTATTTATACGGATGAGGATTTTTAACATTATTTCTTTCATGCTAAGGTTCTGTTTTAAATCTCATGAGGGTTTCGACCATTTTCTCTAAATCTTGAGCCTTCGGGCTGGCTCGAACCTATAACTTTTACAAAAGCTAGCTCGATTTTCTAGGTCATGAGAATGAAAAATCCTCTGTATAAATTTTTAATAGATATCCTGGATCCCGAGCATAATATTTTGGGGGTTCTCTATGCTTTGACTTGTGAATTTATCACTTCGTAGTTTCATGCTCATTTCAACTCAGATCTAGTTGTAAATATCATCTCGTTCATTAGTATTGTTGTCTATGACTGGACACGGTCATGTAAATATTGAAACCTAATATGAACTTGCTTTGTCTTTTCAAACTCGATCAATAGTACTTACAAAATCCTTTGCATTTGATGTTCCAGTATTGAATTTGCTTCACCTCGAGGTTTTTCTCCATCCACATTTGATTTCTCTAAATGTATGTTGGCAACGGTGAGAAAATTTTGTTGTGAATCCACCATGGCTCATTCTTTCTGAGATTCAACTTATGTAACTTTGAATTAGTTAGCCTGGTTTTGATAAAATATGTACCTAAGAATGGCTTACCTGGAACTCTGTATTGGGTGATGGATCTGCATCACTTCCTCTAGCTAGTAATTTTAGGTATGCTTGTTGAGAAATTCCATCTGTTTGATTTTGTCATGCAATTTGGACATCTGTATTCTTCCATGAGTTTCTAAAATCCATTAAAATGGCATAGCTAAACTTGTAATAGTTATCTGAAAACATGTTGATTTGCATTTGATCTAGTTGGGATTTTGTTTTTACCTTGACTATGCAACCCTGTGCCTGTTACAATAAAACCATGTAAATCTTTTCCTCTTGTTTATTGCTTCAGTTGAACTCATCTCCCTTTGCAACAATGGGCTGAAAGTAATAAGTGTCTTCATTCTGTATCATACTTCCTTGCATAGATAGTTGTACCTCTTTGATATGGCAGCATTTCTGATTTTATCATTGCCCTATTTGGAAATTTGTAAGTGGCTTTCTAGAAATTACAAGCGAGTTCTTCATTTGTTTCTGATACTATTTTCAGCATAAGCCTTGATTTAGATGCTTTGTTAAGATCTTTGTAACTTGTTTCTTTTACTTAGATGCTTTATTTCCTTGATAGTAATATTTCTGGCATGCTGGAAAATTTAAAATGTTGATTTTTCATGGCAAAGCCCTGGCAAAAATTTTCCAAAATTCTTTCTTCCTTCCATTTCCAACTATAGTAGTTGTATTTTCTAATTCAGAATACAGAATATAACACTTTTCTATTGAAGCTGATTTGGTAGTTGGAAACTGAAACATAATAACTATTTATTTTTCTTTTCTATATCACTTATTTGATTTTTAAAAAATAAAAATAATTTAGTAGTTAAAACATCATCATGAAAAAGTCGTAAATGTCCATTTTACATGGCGAAGCCCTATCAAAATTTTCCCATAACCTTCTTTTCATTTTGCTTCAGCTACAACCCTTTTTTCCTAGTTAGACTGCTTCATAAAATCTGATTCTTCTTCTTTAGTTGCAAATTGAAAAGTACACTTCTATTTGCCAGTATCTTTTCTATATTGTAATTTTTTCCATTTGTAGAATATACTAAATTTGAGTTACATTAATTCTTCTTTATAGAACGTACTTATGACTTGTTTATTTCTTCATGGTTATAGCTGTGCACTGTGAACTTAAGAAAATAGTTAGAAAAATACTTAGGCTTTTTGGCCTCTCTTGTGTCCATTTTTCTTCTTTTCTTTTCCTTTTCTCTCCTTCTTTCTAAGTGAGTATAACATGTATGCAGTTTGATCTTCAAGTAAATTATATCTCCTATTTTTAAGAGATTCATATGCACAAATTAGGATAGTATAGGAATATGAATTGATCCCTGAGCTCGTAACTAATAGTTATCTCTTTTCTTCTTTTTAGGTATAGTGACTTCTACAATGAAGATGAAGAAGGAAAAATATTTGGAAAGGAGATGCTTCGAACAATGAAGAAAACCCCAAGGAAATGATGGGTTCACTCATACTCCTTTACTTTGTTTTTCATGCATGTGTAACTCTTATTTAAGAAATTTTACTTTACTTTCAAGTTACATCCCACGGCTTGTGTGGGAACATTTGAAATTTCCTTATGAATAAAACATTGAATTTTGTAAATGAGATGTATATTTCTTTCTACATTTCATCTTTCTTTATGGATTGTATGATGAACTAAACAACTCAGTAATATAATTGAATGTCTTAATCATCAAGGAAGGACACTTAGGAAAACTTGTAACATTCAGTAATGAAATCTGATTTTTGTGATCTACACTTATGGTTGATGTCCCAAAACTCAACATTTCACCTATTCTATGACTAAATCTATTCATCAAGACAACACAACTGTCCTTTGGGGCCTTGTGTTCTTTTCATTGAAGATAGTCATGAAATTACAGACTATGTGATCTGTTATGTTTTGTAATAGCACACATAGCTACATATTTCATTTAATCATTAATTGATTTTAGCAAAGAATAATAATATCAAAAATCCCTTAGCTTAGGTATACTTCACCAATGCCTTCCATCACAACGAAGTTTTGAGCTGCCCATTTTGCACAAGTTTAAAAATTGTCGGCTCATGTATCAAATGTCAAGAGCCCAAGGATGAGATCAAAGTGTTGGAAGTCAAGAAATATTTAAATTTGAATCGTCATGAAAATTCAAAAGGTATAGAAATGTTATGAAAAATATCTCAAACCTATACTAGTTTAAGTTAATCATGTAAAAGGCACATGGAAGGATATCATGATGATGTGACAAGAAGTATATTTAGGACTCTTAAAAGTATAATGTAAGTGGTAGGCTTGTATGTTAACAATGATAAGTAAGAATTCAATAAAGGATTTGTGACAGAGTACTTGAGATTTTGTATACCTACTCATGATATGTCCATTCAAATATTGTTTTGTCTACATGAATTAGAAATAAAATGAAGTGTTGTGGCCTATAAATGACAGAGAGGAGTTGGCAGTTTTCTTCTAGGTGGAGACATGGAGATCACAAGGTAGATTGAGATTATAAAATAAATTGTGTGCAAAAGTAGTGGTCCCAAAATGTTGCTCAAATTAAAAAATGTGAAGTATGTATTAGCTTGGGGGAGCCTAGTTGAAGTTCATATAAGATGGAACACATGCCTATATGGAGCTCTACTCATGTATGTTTTATTTATCTTGTATTGTGTCCTTTGTTCCCATGCCAAGTCCATGTATACCTTTGTTTTAGATGTCAAAGGGGGAGAAGTGTGACAAGAAATATACAAATGAGGTCATCTAAGTGTGTGTACCATCAATGTTTCTAGGATATCTGAAATAAATGACAAAGGGGGAGATTGTTTGAAGTGAGTTGTCACTTGTGTTGTCATTGATTTCAAGTCCATTGATGTCACAATGGTCTAGGTGATCTAGGTATGTTGGCTAGGTGATCTAGGTATGTTGGCTAGGTGATCTAGGGGTCTCCAAAGGTGCATATGAGTGGGTTGTGTCTCTCAAAGCTAGTATGAAGGTCGAATGTGGTATGAAGTAAGTGAGAGGTGTAATGAGTCTATATAATGTCCACATGATCATTAGCTAAGTCATTCTAGGATACGAATCCACTCAAACCAAAGTAGCGAAAGAAAGGTTTGATCACTAGAGATATAATACAATTTGGAAGGATTGATTTAGATGGTCTACAAGTACTCAATGATTCTCGTATGAATTAGCATGATGTCTCGGGGTGTATTGGGTCATCGGTGAAAGGTGTAGTTAAACCCACCCATTTAGGCATCTTTTTGGTGCTTGATAAGATATGAAGAGTTGGCGCAGGTCATGAAATGTTCATAAGATCATTGGATCAGCCTCATAATAATATCTCTAACATGCATGATAAAACATTAGGCTCAATTTATCCTTAGGACTCAAGTTTCAAAATTTCATAAAAGTTGGCCTTGAGAAGTGAAAATGAAAGTAAAGGTAAATGAGATGGATTAGGATATTTTAGCCATATATATGGTAAAAGGGATTATGGATGATGTATTAGGGTCATTTTTGTTTGTCCAGGAAAAAATTCATTAGATTCTAAGAAGGTATGTGGAAGTTATGTTAGCTTTTCTAAAACACGCTTTTTAGAATTTAAATAAAAAGTTGTTTGGCTTCTTAACTTTGAAGAAAAACATAGTGCATCCTTATAATAAATCATATAATTAGTTCGTGTATAAAAATCCAAGCTATAGATAGTGTACAAATGTTTAGGCCAATTGGACATGTTTTAAGAAAGTTAAGAACATTCTTCTGTTATTGTTTGTTCTCTCTTCAAGGCATCTTCTTGAGCTAAGTGTCCAAATTCAATATTTTAATTTCTAAATCCTTGGTGCATGATAAAAAAATATCTCAAAATCAAAATAGACCTCATCTAAGTCAAAATAATGATCATATTTCTCTCATGGTGAACTATGTCATAGAGGCATGCATGTGTTATGTAGGACTAGGTATGGGAATTTGTGCTTTAAGCCTCGAAGCTTGCAATTATTTAGTAAGGTGTGCAAGAGGATTTTTCATAATTGATAAGGGTTTGTCTTATTATAAAAAATAAAATATCTTTTTATATCTTCCAAGTGTAGTTTTGAAATGTAAGTCACCTCCAAATTTTCTTATGCCTGAGTAGGTCAAATTAGTGAAGGCGAGAGATAGAAATAAAAATTGATAGAATGCCTTGAAAAATATTCAATGAACAAAGCCATATAAAGGTGTAGGTCATGGGAACAAGGAGGGAGATAGTTATAACTCTCCAAAAATAACAATGTATTAACACTAAACTAATGCTAACATCCCCCCCCTTATTAAATTGTTCGTACAAACATAAATTTCATGATATTGGATGCCCCCTTAATGAAAACATCAAAAAGAGGGTCTTCACATGAGCAAGTACACTGCATGGTCTTGATACACATGGTTTTTCTAAGGTTGACCATAAACCTAGAGGAATAGGATCACTTTCCGACTATTCACCTTGGTGGTTTCTACGGGCTTACCATGAACCATGAGGATTTTATCTCGGTGGTTTTACAAGAATACAAGGAACCCAAGAGGATGATACCTTGGTGGTTTTACAAGATTACCATGAACCCAATTTCGAGTACCATGTGCTTGCTTTCAAAGTGCTTTTCTATTCCCCATGATGCTCTTCAATTAGGAGGTCCCAAACAGGAAAATATGCATCATCTGTACTTTATTGAACAACCAAACAACATAGGAAAAACAACAAACAATACTGACAAATATTCCACATTCACTTCTAAGAATCATAGAAATCATGTTCTTAGTTGTAGCCACTGATGTCGATTGTCGTTTAGCCAATCTTCAATAGCAAAGGAAACAAATCATTGCCACTAGATGTTTCCCTTGACTAATTCATTTTCACCCATAATGTGAAATGTGAATACTAAGAAAGAGACTACATCAAGAAACATACTATTGACTGGATCTCGCCACTTAGACCTTGTTGCACATGGTTCATGTTGCAAGTGAATGTATTCACAAGTGAACCATCTTCTTTTTGAATCACGGCACTCAGAGGATCAATTCAAAATGAAGAACCATTGGCAAACAACTATGCTCCAGAGTAATCCATTTTCAACATCCAATCACAAAACAACAGAACATGGAACAAAACAAAAACTGAAATAAACATAAACCAAAAATTGAGGAATTTGGTCCTCAATACCTTATTTTCCACAATATCTTTCAGTAGTCTCATCACTTACGGCTTGCAAGAGGTCATTCGATTTCCTCCAGCCTTTATTGTCTTTCGTCCTCCTTCATTTAGGAGGTTCTAAACTAGAAAATGCTCATTGTTGCAGCCTATCCACTCAAACGACCATTTCTAGCAACAACATGACCAACCTTTTTCCTTGGTGGAGCGTCATGATGAACAATACTATTCACCATTGCTAGTTCTATTCCTCCACCACTAGCAACCTAACCAATCATAACTTTGTAGCTACTTGGCACAATATTCTTAGCACTAGATGGAAGCTTTATCCTAGAAGTGCCATTATCAGGGTTGTGACAAAAAACAATGGCATAATCCTCAAAACCTCTAGGAAATGACTAGCGATCACCTACGTATTGCTCCACATTGCAAATGATAGCACCCTCGGGAAGAGGCAAAACATTCCCCACCATCAAATTGGCCTTCTTTCCATAGAAAATAAACTGAGCATTATACATACCCTCAACAACAATAAAGAGCACTGTGAATACTCTCCCATTTGTCGATGCCAAGTTCACAAAGTGATTTCAATGTTGTTCGGTTCTATGCTAAACAAAAAAATATGATAACCATCCGGTAGTTATGGCCAAGGGTTTCTTTAAATGATAACTTATTAGAATGATTGGAAAGCTTAAGAAACCCTGGAGGAATAAAATATTTAGATTTTATTATTGCAATAATAGTTGGGCCTGCGTGAAATATCAAACCAAATATCTAGGTATAATATTTATCTTGAACACATTTCCCCATGTACATTATTGTTTTATGGCTTCATCTTTTCCTCCAAACCTATTGCTACAAATTCATGAAACCAACCCAAGTAAGTGTCGTGGTAAATCCTAACGAAGATAGCACCACGGAAGTTTCATATAAGTTGCAGATCTAAAAGAAACACTAGTTCAATGAGACCTTTAAAGTCAAGAAAAAATTGTAGGTCTTAGATCTTTGAAGCCTTGATACTAATGAAGGCAGAGATGAAGGCATAGATAGAAATAAAAAATTGATAGAATGCCTTGAAAAATATTCAATGAACAGAGCCATATAAAGGGTCAGAGGTAGAGGCTGCAGAACAAGGAGGAGGATATTTATAAGCTGTCCAACAAATAACAATGTATTAACACTAAACTAATGCTAACAATTAGTACACTATAATGCTTGTAGTTGCTTGAAAATTCATGTTTCAATAAGTATGACCTCAAATTATTCTTAAACATCATGATGTACATAGAAATTTTAGCTCTTAAAAGGTGGATTGGTTACAAGTTGTGCTTGAAATTAGTCAAGATGAAGACTGAACTCCTTTGTGCAGGTATGGAAAAACATGGTAAATTTGGTTTCTTGAACATTGTGTTAAGGTTTTATATCCACCATTTATCCATCCATTTCATTTAAAATGTTGTACCAAGATCTCCAAGTATGTTCTTACTCAAAAAAATATTATAATTCCATGTCTCTTCATCACTATCCATTGCATTCTTGATTGCTGGGAGAAAATGGAGCAATTCCATAGTGTCAAGTAATTTGGAGAAGGTGGAGTTTCACTCAACACAACCTTAAAATATTGAATTATCAAATTCCATAAATAATTGGGCATGAAAATAAATTTTATGTGGCCTCGGGTGTGTTCGGTAGCTTTAACCATGATTTTAGGGTTTGAAACACATTGTTGCTCTAATCTTGATTTTCCTCTAATAAAAATTCACAAAATGTTGTGGAAATGTCTTAGGATACACTACACCATTGTTTTAAAATTATTTTCATGATTGAATAGACTGAGAAGAGATAATTCATTGACAAAAATCTCGAACACCGTGAAGGAACTATACAAGGTTTTTTTGTGTTTTTAAATGTAAATTTACTAGTGTAAAGTGTGTAGAACATCCATAACCTTCTTTTTACAGACCAAATTATGAATGAATAAATGTGAAAATTAATTTTATTTATGGGGAAGAGCTCAAAACTTTGGATATTTTTGTTTGACCAATTGCATGATCTTTTTAAGAAAGTACAAAGATATAAATAAATTTTTCCAAATGTAATTTCATTATGAAGGGTAATCTGAAATCTTGATGTCAAGTCTTTAAAGAATAACAGAGTGACCAAGGAACATGGAAAAATGGTTTCTCCTACATGAAGGTCATATTTTTATAGCAAATTCACTATCACAAGTAATCATATGGATCAACTTATCAAGAACATGCCATATCTTTAACAATGTCAATGTTGGTCTAAAACTACTTTGTCTCAAAGTCCTTAGATATCTTGGAGATCGTGTGAAGACTTATGATCTTGCTCCAACATGCTCCAGAAAGTAAGTGGAACCTATACCTCATATTAAACTCAATTTGGTTTAATTCAAAATAGAGAATTGGTTTGAGTTGAGAAGACATGTTAAGGAAGCCTAAGGGTCTAGGTCAAAGAAAAGGAGTGTTTGAAAAAATCTAAAGGCTTATAAACAGTTACAAACTCATGAAAAACTCCCCTAGCTCATTGTGAGAAGATGGAGAGACATATTTGTATTTATTATGAAAATTCAAGTGCCAAAGGACTCTTGAACTTACTTGGTGAATATGAAGAGACTGATATGACTCATATAGTGAAAAATTTGAAGGCATGAAAAATTAAAAGTTTTTGTGTAGGATTAAAAGTTAAGTTGATGGTGTAAAAAAAGATAATTCAATTGTAGGAATACAATGAAACCCCTTTCTCTTCAATTGAACAAAACTTTTTGTAAAGAAAAACCACCCCGAAGTCTCTTTCATGACATTATTTGGTTATTGTGGAATGAGGATGATGATGTGTTTGTAATTACGGGTTGGTGAAGGAGATTAGTTTAGTTGGTCGCACTTGAAAGTTTTGTCAAAGTATACTTGATAGTTTTTTTGTGTTGATATGTTTACAAATATACTTTTACCGTATTTTGTTAGATTTAGATGTTGTAATAGGCATGCAACCATGCAATTTAAATGGATGAGGACAATAATTACTTCAATGGAATGACCATGTTTAATTTCTTTACATCCAAAAGTGCTCATTTTGTAGGTATGGTTAACATTTTTAACCATGTTGATTATCTTGAGAACTTTCTAAATGTTATAATATAAAAGCTAACAACACTTTAGGTGGTTGTGTTGATGTGTTTTATTCGTGCTTGGATGATCAAGGGTATGGGACAAAAAGAATTACTTTGTACTTATTAGATGCATGTTTAGAATTTTTCCACTTGTGTAAAATGGGCAACTCGAAACTTTGTTACGATGGATAGCATTGGTGAAGTATACCTAAGCTATGGGAGATTATCTTAGATTATGTCATTACTGCTGATTTATTTAAAACATCACATAGTCTGCAATTTCATGACCATCCTCAACAAAATAACACAAGCCCCGAAGGATAGTTGTGTTTTCTTGATGAGAACATCCAATTGTAAAGTAGGTGAAGTGTAAAGTTTTGGAACAAAAAAAGTGTAGATCATAGAAAATTAGAGTTCATTACTGAATGTTACAAGTTCTATTCAATGTTCTTTCCTTCATGATTAAGACATTGAATTATGTTACTAAGTTGTTTAGTTCAATATACAATCCATACGTAAAGCATCAATGCAGAAAGAGATATAGAACTCATTTATAGAATTCAATTCTTTATTCACAAGGAGAGTCAAATGTTTCCCACACAAGCCATGAGATATAACTAAAAGGTAAAATATAGCTACTGTAAAGAAAGATACACATGCATGAAAGAGAAAGCAAAGGAGTATGAGTGAACCCATCATTTCCTTGGGGATTTTTCGTTCTCCGATTGAAGTATCTTCATCCCCATATTTTTTCTATTTCATCTTCATTATAGAAGCCATTGTACCTAAAAAGTAGAAAAGTTAACCATCAGTTATGAGCTTGGGGATCAAATCATGTTCCTACACTATCCTACTTCATGCATACAAATCTTCCCCTAAGCAAGAGATGTATTCTACTTGAAGGAAAAACTACATGCATGATTTATTCTCTCAGAAAGAAAAAAGTGAAAAGAAAGAAGAAAACATGGACATAAGAGAGGTCAAAAAGCCTAAATATTTCCTAACTATTTTCGTAAGTGTGTAGGTATAGTTTGCAACCAAAGAGAGAAATAAATAAGTCTTAAGTACATGCTAAGAAGAAGGAAGAATGCAACTCAAATTTTAGCAACCATTCTACAAATGGAAGAAATTTCAGTCCAAAAAGAGAGTGGAAGATATGAAAACTTGTTTTAGTTGTAGAAAGAAGAGGGAGAATCAAATTTCAAGAAGCTGAAGCTAAAGTAAAAAAAAGATTACACTAGAAACAGGATGAGAGAGAAGATTCTGGGAAAATTTTGACAGGGCTTCGCCATGTAAAATGGACATTTACAACTTTTCATCATGTTGTTTCAATTACTACATGCTTTAAAAGAACTATGCAAATAAAATAATTGTTACGAGAAAATAGAAAAAAATCACATGATCAAGATAAACAACTAACATGTTTTCGGTTCTCAATTGCTATATAAGTTTAGCAAGAAAAGTGTTAGTTTCTATTTTTGGATCAGAACATATAACTACTATTTCGGAAATGCATTAAAAAAAGATTTTGAAATTTTTTTCTAGGGCTTTGCCTTATAAAATCAACATTTAAGATTTTTTCATCATGCATATCATTTTTGTAATAAAAGGAAATAAAGATATAATGCATAAAAGAAATGGATTGCACTTTCGGTCATCGCATTGAGATATGCTGCCCTATTAAAGAAGTACAACTATTTATGCAAGGAAATATATCGAGAAAAGATTAACAAAGAGGTTCATTACATAAATTTAAGACTGATCTAGTTACTCTAAGTTACAAGAAAGGTACATTCTATTTTATATCAGCAGATCTATTCATTAGACAAAGGATGAAATATGTAGTATAAATTACAGTTAGAAACTTACACAGATAGAGCTCCATGGTCTCAACTGAACCAAATATTGGTACCATAAAAATGAATATCTCTAAATGATAAACAGTGAAGCAAAGATTAAGTGCTCAAGTGGATTTGAAATATTTCACTCAGTCAACAGTTAATGGGAATATTTTTCTTAAATCTTGAATGATTGAAATATGTGTACTGGGTAGCAAGAGCTCTCAGGAAGGAACAATTTGAAGTAAGTTACAGAAAACACAAAGTGCATGAATGATCATCATACAATAGTTATACAAGCAAAGATCAAAGTAAGCTATAGGTCTTCATGAATACATACTCAAATGAAAGGATCAATTTTGATAAACACATCAAATACTTGTTCAAGAATGGTACACTAGTTGCAAGGAACAATTTCTGTATATCTCACAATTTAATGCTATTTTTCAAAAAAGGTGCTAGTGATGGTTTTGAAAGCTATATCAAGCTACAAAATAATGGAGTTTGAAAGGAAAAAGAAGCTAATCGTATTCAACATAGCCATAAATAGAGCCTCAATAGTAGAGGGCACAAAGACACAATAAATGCAATAATTTTTCCCATCAAGCTCACATTGGAGAATATAGAGAAAATATCCCAGAAAATATGGCGTTCATAGTGATACAGAAACTGTCAGAGAAAGGATGAAACTAAAATCTATATCTACCCAGAAAAGAGCCAAGGTTCGAACTCCTTCAAAAATGGCGTTTCAACACAACATAGAGAAGATTTATACAGATTTGGCCAAAGTAAATGGAACTCAAAATACACAGATCTGTAATTCACGAGGTAGAATAGCTCAAAGTTTACACTCACTAGTTAATATAGAACTATCGAGTCCTCAAAAACCATCAAATTCATAATAGGAAAGAGGAGGACCCAAAACATTTTTTCAACTTGAAACCCCAAAGAATGAGAAAAACATCATTATTTTGAAATCAAGATTATATAACTATGAAATTAAATCTCGAGAGAATGGAAAACTTACCATTCCATCATCAAAATAGTGATGCTCATCACAAAAATAAAAGCTAAGCTTCGGACTTCAAACAATGGGAGCCAATTAAGAAACCCGAGTTTTCAATGTATACAGAGCTCGAAATAGTCAAGATGGCGGTCACAAATCTTTAGAGTTTCTGAAAACTAGGTCTCAAAATGACCACAGGGAGCTACAAATCCTCATGGAGCTCACGAGGCTGAAAGAAATAGAAAAACCTGAGCTCACAAAGCTCAACAATGAGGCCAAGAGAGAAAGTAGCACACCCGAGACAAAAAAATGAACCACAAGAATGTAAATGTCACAGAGCTCAAAAGGCCGAAGTGGACTGAAGTGCCAAGCTCCAAATCATCAATAGCGGCCAACAACTCACAGGGACCAGAAAATAGAAAGAAACAGAGCTTCATAATGACCATAAAGACCATACAAAGAGTATCATAGGCCGAGCTCCAAAAGAACAACAATGGCGTAGAAAATTTTCTAGGGCTTCACCACTCTCTGTGAGCAAGCCAAAAATGATCAAAATGAAAGGGTTCGAGCATTTTTACTCGTTCACCTTAGGTGAGTTAAATGAAACTCAACCATGGTTGAGAATTGACGATCAGGATTCATCAAGTATGAGGATCAATGGCCTAAAATCAAGCTCATATATTAAAGTGATTAACCACATCCATTTATCATCGACCACATTAATTGCCGCGTTTTAAAACCCTAACCACATGTCATAGATCAATGGTCACCAAGGAAAAGGTATAGAGATCGACGACCATCTATTAAAGGAAGTTCGAATGCAAACCAAAGGAGTCAGAGAAACCCTAACCGAAGTTAGGTCAGCATTAATCAAGATACACCGATAATATTTCCAAAGGAGTGAGTCACCATGGGGAAGGAGCCAGCCCATGTGTCCACATTTTAAATATTTGTAACATAATTTCAAAGTATAAACTATAGTCCATTGAAAACAAACAAAGTCGACAAAATTATGCCACAATGATCACTTAAAAGGTGAGATATCAAACTATATACCATTTGAGCATGCAAAGTCAACTATAAAATCACCATGTAATATTAATCAAAGGGGGCCGAATGACCAAGTACTAATTATTTTCAAACCATGGTCTAAGAGAGCCATGTGTGTTATCAAAGGTGGTTCCCTCATCCTACGTCAAGAACCATGGTATATGCTAATTCCACAAGGTGGCAAAACCAAGTATAATGCAAAAGTGGTCCCCACTCTAGAGATGAGCTAGAATTGATTGGCAGTATGTCACTATTGTGACCTTTTGGAGCCAAAAGAGATGAGCATCAGAATATGTACACATGGCAGGTGGCCCCACATTGGGTGTTTGTTTTGCAAATATTGCAAATATTTTGATTTATTTACTCATAGGCATAGAATTAATTTTGTTTGTTGCTTCACAAGAAGACTAAAAAAGAAGAGACAAGAGTTGCATGTCATGGAGAGAGACTTGCCTAGCAAGAAATTTTATTTTTGGCAAAATTATTTACCCAGCTTTATTAAAAATAGAACAGTCAACTTCAGTTGACTGAGATCTAATCAAAGGCTATTCATGCCTTTTGTACTAGTTTGTATTATTTTATCCTTTTATTTATTATTAAATAAAGGATTATATTAGATATATGGGTGAGTACAACCTTAGGCTATTTTTAGGAAGGGTGGGAAAATTTATTTTGTTATATATTGTGTGCCTTTGCAAAGCACAAAGGAGCTTCTTGGAGGACTTTTGGATATAGGAGTACTCAAGCGCTTTTACCGCTTTGCCTTTTGTGTGTGAAGTATTTTTGCCTTTCCAATTATTTGCAATCTTGTGTATGTTTCTATTAGTCTTGTGAATGCAAATTCCCTGACCAATCATCTTACCCTACTACAAAATTCAGTATTTTCTGCTAAATTTTAATGTGCATGTTAACTTATCAATACTGTTGTGATTTTCCCTCAGTACAATCAAGTGTTTTCCCTTAGATATTCTACAGAAAAACTATTGGTTCGTGCATCAATAATTCTTCACAAATCAATTGTGCATATACTCAGTCAAATCCCTCATACAAATTTGGTGTATGCCCTTAGTTTTAATAATTTTTACAGTCATCTTTTACTCTCAAACTCCCAGAAAGCAGTTTAGGTTACACCAATAAGAAACCGGCCTTGATACCAGAGACTCCCCTTGAAATAGGTATACCCACGGACCTAAGATGTTTCCATTATATGTACGAAAGAGAGAGATCATTTGTGCAAGCTTAGAAAACCTACAACCATCTCTCGAGAGGGTGCACTTTTGAGATATAATAGTTTTTGGATCACCGGTGGGACAACGAATCAGATCTACGTGCGAGTTTCAAACCTACAACAAATCTACATCGAATTTACATCAAACAAAAGCCACTTTCAAGAGAAAACTGCAGCTAATTTATTCTAAAGATTTTATGATCTTTTGGCGACTCCGTAAAGCTGATTTCATACCAGTGTTTCAATATGTTCCATGCCTAAAGTGACTACAAGATCATTGGTAAGAGGAATTCCTTATAAATTTGTTTCTTTACCTTTGAATTCTACTAGAAGGAGAAGAGTTGGTAATACTTTACCTTATAATAGACCTAGTTTTGGTAACCCTCCTCCTAATATTCCTTCACCATGTATCAATTTCTCAATTAATATTCTAGTTTTTCAAATGGCTATCCAACCTCCTAGGAATTTTGTGACCTTTAATAATGGCAGCCCATTAGTAATCCCAGTTTACCATGACATTCCTAATGCTGCCATGAAAAGTTTTCCATCATTCACTGGTGAAAATATGGTTACACCAATCGAACATATCAAAGATGTTCGCAGCCCTATGTTTAGTCCATAATATCACTCATGAAGACATGGACCTAAGAATTTTAGCTACATCATTTTAAAGGGCAATCCTTGCAATGGTATAGAATCCTAGAAATTGGTAGCATAAGAACTTGGGATGACTTAGGTGAAAAATTACCGAAACAATTCTAGGATAATTTAGATCATTTGTCTCTCACCAAACAATTGTCTACTATTAAAAGACCTCCAAATGAATTTATGTCCAATTTCAATATCCACTTTTCCAGAACTTCCAAAATAATTCTAGCAAGTGTCAAGCCTTAAGCTTATCATGCTTTCCTTTATTATCTTAGAGAATTAAACAAAGTTGATATCTCAACTATGATTCAATCAATGGGTGGAGATACACTCTCAATAGCTTATGATATTGCTATCCGAGATGAAAAGAGCCTTATTCAAGTTGGAAAATTAGCGCCAAGGCTATCAATGCCTTTTTTTGATAGATTTAGCACATATTCGTCAACCTATTACAATTATAGAGCCCATTGTTGTAGCTCCATCGATGATGTATTCAAAGCTTTGCGGACCACGGGAAATAAATTGACTTTGATTGAGAACAAAATTATATTACCTAGCAGACCCTACCGGGCTCCTTATCAGCCCTATCAATAGAATCAACAAAACAGCAACCCTATCAACAGGATAAAAATTATAGGAAGCATTACAAAGAAAGGCGCTTTGACCCAAAGGCTCCTAGTTCTTCTAACAATTTAGTTCCAGTTAATATGGCTATAAAAGAGTGGTTTCAACCTTGTAATCAACCTCATTCAGCTACAACTTGCCCAAATGATTTTCTGAATCTAAATATTGTTACACAACCTCAATCTAAAACATTTTTAATGCCTCAAATGGAGGGTGGGCAGCAAGAGAGTCATGTTCAAAGCAATTGAAAATAATTTAATCAGTTTTAATGAGGAGGATTTCATTCGGGCTCACTACTATGGCTCAAGGGAGGGCTACCGAAAATCAAAAGTAGCAAAATAGGCCTATCCTACCTCATACATTAACAAGACAACATCTACAGCTCCAAAGTCAACTAACAACCCTGTCATCCCTCAAAAATTAGTAAGTTTCCTAGTTGATAAAATTCATCAAAGACAGCTACAACCTAATCAAAGAAGATTGTTTATACCTCAGATATCCAAGGCAGTTGAAGTAGAATCAGTTTTTGCTAAGGCCTACTCTAAGACAGTTGATTTTGTCCCTAAGACACTAGTTTCAATTAACATTGTTGATGTAATGAAAAAGCATAATGTTAAAATCTCAATGTGGGATGCTCTAAGTATTCCCGGACAATAAGATTTACTTTCTCGTGAACTAGCTAAGTTGTAAATTTCTTCAAATATAGTAGAAAAGGAATTTTAGAAGGTAGACATGGTCCTTGGAACGTTTGAGAAAGACCGTATTAAAGAAGTTAAGTGGATGGTTCAAAAAGTTTTGAATGCTCGTGACATCAAGAAACCACCACCATTTTATTTATGACTGATTATTGGGGAAAATCTAGTTCATAATTACATGGTGGATAGTGGTGTAACTAGCAAAGTTATGCCAAAAGCAATTGCAGAAAAATTAGGCCTGCAGTATGAGCCTATAGAAAGGAGTGTCTTACAACTTGATGAAACTCTAACTAATACAGCTTTTATGGTAAAAAAATTAGAGGTAATGTTAGATTCTTGCTCAAATGTTTCTATTCTTGAAGATGTTGCTGTTGTGGACTTACCTCCATACTTTGCCTTGTGCTTATCTAGAGATTTCACAGTGAAAATAGGAGGTTATCTCTCTTTAGATTGGTCCTTCTTATTTTTTACTACACGTTATGGAACTAAGGTTACTATCAATTTAGAACCATTAGCCAGATTCCATATTGAGCGTCATTCTCCAAATGCAATAGCTAATTACTCAGCTTTAGAGCAATATGATTTTGATGATATAGCTCACGTTTGAGCATTAGATGATGTTTCTAACATGTTTATGGATGAAAATACAGTTGAATAGCATGCCCATGACCCTTTTAAAGGAGGTTAAGGACATATTTTTGGTGTGTATTGTATGCATGAAGAAAATACACCACTTCCCTTTCTATCTAAAATAGACGTCCAATGAAGGGATTTGGAAACTTCATTTTGATGGAGCTAAGAACACGAAAGGATAGGGAGCAGGTTTGATGCTCACTTCCCCAACAAGTGAAATTTTTTTCTCAACTTTGAGTCTCAAATTTTCATGTACTTGCAACATAGCTAAATATGAAACATTAATTCATGGCTTGCTTTGGGCCAAAAAGAGAGGTACCAATAAATTACATATCTTTGCTGATTCTCCGAGTTAGTTATGAATCAAGTAAAAGACTTCAATGTTTGTAAGAACCCACTAATGAAGTCTTATAGACATAGATTTTCATACTTAATGGAATATTTTGATGCTATTAATATTCAATCTATTCCTAGAACTGAAAACAAGCATGCAGATAGACTTGTGGCAGTTGGTGCTAGTTTCAAAGTGTTCGAACAAATGGAAAACAACAAAATTCAGCCTCATATTAAGCTAATTGTTAGGCCCTCAATACCTGATAATGATTTAAATTGGCAGGTTTTTGAAAGTGATGATCAAATATGTAGGTTTTTGCTAGAGGAAGCTGAATTTTCTGCAGTAAATTAGGATAAGTTACAACATTTATATAGTGATTAGATTGTTCAACTAAAGACAAATAAATTGCCTCGAGGTCTTGTCACTTTGGAAGACATCTTTAGTACTGATGATCAGTTAAGAAAAGATAAAACTAAGTTGTCAATGCATGCTGATAACTATGAAGAGATTTCAGTTGATGAAGGGAAAAATTTACTTCTCGGAAAGGTATGTTCCTCAGCTGAAAAATAGTCATTTATTAATCTTTGTAGAGAATTTAAAGATGTTTTTACTTGGAGATACCAAGACCTAAAAGGGTTTGATCCTAATTTAGCACAACATACTATTGAATTGCAGCTAAATTCTAAACCAGTCAGGTAGAAACAAAGGTCTATAAATCCCAAAATAGAACCTCTAATGAGGAAAGAGTTATCCAAGTTGATTGAATAAGGTATTATCTTTCCAATTAAGCATTCAAGTTGGGTAGCCAATCTTGTTCCTGTAAGGAATAAGAATGGAGAAATCATATTATGTGTGGATTTCAGAGATCTTAATAAAGCATCATTAGAAGATCATTACCCACTCCCGAATATGGATTAGATTTTGAGAACAGTCTCAGGTTCAGATAGACTATCTCTTCTAGATGGTTACAGTGGATATAATCAAATTTTAGTTTGAGAAGAAGATAGGTATAAAATAGCTTTTACCACCAAGTGGGGTCCTTACACTTACAAAATAATGCCTTTTGGTCTCTCTCAAATGTTGGTGTATTGTTTCAACATGTAATGGACATGGATTTTTAGAGCTTATTAAATAAATACATCCTTTTCTATTTAGATGATGTGACCGTATTTTCAATGATTCTAAAGAACATCTAATCCATTTAAGGTATAATTTTCAACTATGCTTAGTTTGGAATATCTTTGAATCCCAAGAAGTCGATCTTTTCAAGTACATCAAGGTAAATTACTCGGCCATATTTTTCTAAGAAAGGTTTAGCAATTGATCCTTTTGGAATCGAACCCATATCACAGCTATCATTTCCTCATCATAAGAAGGCATTACAAAGTTATCTTGGACAAATCAACTTTGTTAGAATATTTGTCCTAGATTTTACACCATTGGTTAAACCACTCACATCTATGCTAAAGAAAGAGAAAACTTTCTCTTGGACTAGTGAAGGAAGAGAAGGTTTTGAAGCAATAAAAGCAGCTATCTCTTAGGCTCCTACTCTTGCAAATCCAAATTTCAATAAATATTTTACAATGTATGCACTTGTAGGAGCTAAAACAATCTTAGCTATTTTAACTCAGGTTAATGATGAGAATATTGAGTAGCCAATTGCTTTCTTTGGACAGAGTTTGCATGATTATGAAACAAGGTACACATTTATTAAAAGACAAGTACTTTCAGAGTCGAGCACTAAAGAATTTCAAGTATATGATTTCAAACAATAAATACCATGTTCTTATTTCTCATCCAAGTGTGAAAGCATTCTTACTAAATAAGGAGTTAAATGAGAAAAGAGCAGGCTGGATAACAAAGGTTATGGAATATGATGTTGATATCCGGGTTGCTAAGATAGTTCGAGGTAAAGGTCTATGTGAGCATCTAATTGCTGATATGGAAAAACAACAAGCTGTAGAACCCGAAGATTCAAAACAGCATGCTGAAATTACGTATCAGCAATTAAATATCATGGTCCAACTAGAAAATCAGCAACCTGAACTTGCTCGAGAGATTCAAGAATCAAGGTGGATGACTGATTTGGTTAACTACTTACAACATGGCACCTATTTGGAAGGTATGGATAAAAATAAAGAAGATATTTCAGATTACAAGAAATTCCTTATCTTTTCGTTGATGGTGTGTTGTTCAAAAGGGATATAAATGGAATCTTGCTGCGATGTGTTGATTATGATAAAATTTAGAAAATATTATCAGAATTCCATGAAGGACCTACAGGAGGTCACTTCTCAGCACGTACTACAGCCTTAAAAATCATGAAAGTAGGTTACTATTGGCCTAGCATATTCAAAGACTATTTTGAATGTATTAGAAAGTCTAAAAAATGTGCTTTATTTGTTAGAAAAGAGTGTCTAGCTTCGTTTACTTTGCAACTTATTTAGATGATCAACCTTTTATGCAGTGGGGTCTTGATTTTATTGGCATGATAAACCTACCTTCGCTCATAAGGACATAAGTGGATCTTAACTACTACTGATTATTTTACACGATGGATCAAGAAATAGCCTTGAAAGATGCTAATGAATCTTCGATACTATCCTTTTATGAAGGAATAGTTTGTAGATTTGGTGTTCTAATAATTATCATATCAAATAATGCTTTAGCATTCCTCGTGCAAAGATAACAAATGGGCTTTCAACCATGGAATATATCTAAGTTCTTCATCTAATTATTACCCACAAGGTAATGGATTAGCTAAAATTACTAACAAGAATATGTTAAGAATCATCAAAAGGGCATGTAAGGATAATCAAAGATCATTTCATCCGATGTGGAATTCTGCACTTTGCGCTGATAGAGTGACTGCTTAAAGATCAATTGGCAATTCACCCTAAGAACTTGTGTATGGAAAAGAAGCAAGGATTCCTATTTCATTGAGTTACCTACATTAAATTTCTGCATCAAATGGAGCTACTTGAGAGTGAACCATTATAGGTTCACTATGGAGAATTAATGGAATTACAAGAGCTAAGAGATCGAGCTCATTCAAATATGAAATGAATGAGAAACAAGTCAAGAAGAATTTTGACAAGAAATCCAAATTCGAGTCCTCAATGAAGGATATATTGTGTTAAAGTGGGATGTTGATCGTGTAAAGCCAGGAAGACACTCAAAGCTTGATACACACTGGAGTGGTCCTTACATGATTTCATCTTGCAAGGAACACAACACTTTCTAGCTTCGAATCGAATGGAGAGGAATTTCCCATTCCTGTGAATGGTATGTTTTTCAAACACTATTATTGAAAATCTTATAGTGATTGTTATAGTAGATTTCCCTTCAATAAGTGTAGTTTTTACCCATTGCTTCATTTTTCAATTTAATAAGTGCATTCATGTATGTGATCTACTTTACCAAATCCTTTCCCAGTTTTAGTTTTGTTTTGGAAAGGTTGGAATTTTTTGAAAAGGAAGATTTTGGTTATATGCTTTGGACTCCATGCCCAATGGACAAGAGCAAGGCACTAGTCTACAAGCTAGCAGGTAGCTTTCCCCACAGGATCGCTAGAAATGTTGACAATTTTTTCACTTGTGTAAAAATGGGCAACTTGAAACTTTGTTACGATGGATATCATTGGTGAAGTATACCTAGGCTATGGAAGATTATATTAGATTATGTTGTTATTGCTGATTTATGTAAAATATTACATGAAATATGCAACTATGTGTGCTATTACAAAACATAACAGATCACATAGTTTGCAATTTCATGACCATCCTCAGCAAAATAACACAAGCCCCGAAGGATAATCATGTTGTCTTCGACGAGAACATCCAATTATAGAGTAGGTGAAGTGTAAAGTTTTGGAGCATCAAACATAAGTGCAAATCATGAAAATTAGAGTCCATTATCGAATGTTACAAGTTCCATTCAATGTTCTTTCCTTCATGATTAATACATTGAATTATGTTACTGAGTTTTTAGTTCATTATAGAATCCATACGTAAAGTGGAAATGTAGAAAGAGATATACAACTCATTTACAAAATTCAATGCTTTATTCACAAGGAGAATCAAATGTTTCCCACACAAGCTGTGGGATGTAACGGAAAAGTAAAATACTGCTACTGATTAGAAAGATACACATGCATGAAAGAGAAAGAAAAGGAGTATGAGTGAACCCATCATCGCCTTGGGGATTTTCAGTTCTTCAATTGAAGTATCTTCATCCCCATCTTTTGTTTCTCTTTCATCTTCATTATAGAATCCATTGTAATTGAAAAACATAAAATTTAACCATCAGTTATGAGCTTAGGGATCAAATCATATCCCTACACTATCCTACTTTGTTCATATGAATCTTCCCCTAAGTAGGAGATGTATTCTACTTGAGGAAAATCGTATGCATGCTTTATTCTCTCGGAAGGAAAAAGTGAAAAGAAAGAAGAAAACATGGACATAAGAGAGGCCAAAAATCCTAAATATTTCCTAATTGTTTTCCTAAGTGTACAGGTATAGGTTGCAGCCAAAGAGAGAAATAAATAAGTCATAAGTACATGCTAAGAAGAAGGAAGAGTGCAATTGAAAGTTCAAGAACCATTCTATAAATGGAAGAAGTTTCAATGAAAAAGAGAGACTGGAAGATATAAACACTTGTTTTAGTTCTGAGAAGAAGAGGGAGAATCAAATTTCAAGAAGATGAAGCTAAAAGTAAAAAAGGATTACAGTGGAAATAGGATGAGAGAGAAGATTCTAGGAAAATTTTGACAAGGCTTTCCATGTAAAATGGACATTTACAAATTTTCATCATGTTGTTTCAATTACTACATGCTTTAAAAGAACTATGCAAATAAAATAAGTGATACAGAAAGCAGAAAAGCATCACATGATCAAGATAAATAGCTAACATGTTTTCAGTTCTCAATTGCTATATTAGTTCAGCAAGAAAAGTGTTACTTTCTATATTCTAGATCAGAACATATAACTACTATTTCTGGAAATGCATTAAAGAAAATATTCTAAAAAAATTTGCTAGGGCTTCGCCTTATAAAATCAACATTTCATATTTTTTCAAAGCATGTATATCATAAATGTAATAAAAGGAAATACAAAGATATAATGCGTAAAAGAAATGGGTTGCACTTTCAGTATCACATTGAGATATGATGCCATATCAAAGAAGTATAACTATTTATGCAAGGAAACATAGTGAGAAAAGATTAACATCGGGTTCATCATAGAAAGTCAAGACTCGATCTAGTTACTCTAAGTTCCGTGAAAGGTACAGTCTATTTTCTTTCAAAAATCTATTCATGAGACAAAGGATGAAATAGACAGTATAAATTAAAGTTAGAAACTCACACGAGATGGAGCTCCATGGCCTCAACTAAACCAAATACTAGTATCGTAAAAATGAATATCTCTAGATAATAAAAAGTGAAGCAAATATTAAGTCCTAAAATGGATCTCGAAATATTTCACTACCAACCATTAATGGGAATATTTTTCTTAAATCGAATGGATTGAAATATGTGTACTAGGTAGAAAGAGCTTTCAGAAGGAACTATTTGAAGTAAGTTACGTAAAAACAAAGTGCATGAACGATCATCTTACATTAGTTATACAAGTGAAGATAAGAGTAAGATACATGTCTTCATGAATACATACTTAGATGAAAGGATCGCTTTTATAAACACATCAAATACTTGTTCAAGAATGGTACACTAGTTTCAAGGTAGATTTCCCGTATAGCTCACAGTTTAATGCTAGTTTTCAAAAAAGGTCCTAGTGATGGTTTTCGAAAGCTATATCAAGATAGAGAATAATTGAGTTCAAAAGGAAAAAGAAGCTAATCCTATTCAACATAGCCATACATAAAGCGTTAATAGCAAAGGACAAAGAAACAATAAATGCAATAAGTTTTCTCATCAAGCTCATAATGGAGAATATAGAGAAAATATCCTAGAAAATATGGCGTTCATAGTGATATGGAAATTGTTAGAGAAAGGATGAAACTGAAATCTATATCTACCTAAAAAGAGCCAAGGTTCTACCTCCTTCAAAAATGGTGTTTCAACACAAAGATAGAGAATATTTATATAGATTTGGCCAAAGTAAATGAAACTCAAAATACACAGATCCGTCATTCACGAGGCATAATATCTTGAAGTTTACACTAACCAATTAATACATAACTATTTAGTCCTCAAAAGCCATCAAATTGAACATAAAAGACGAGGACCTAGAACGTTTTTTCAACTTGAAACCCCAAAGAACCATGAAGGCAAGAGATATGTGAAGAATGAGTAAAGCATCATTATTTTGAAATCAAGATTATTAAATCATGCAGTTAAAAGCTCAAAGAATGGTAAACTTACCATTCCATCATCAAAATAGTGATGCTCATCACACAAAGAAAAGTCGAGCTTCAGACTTCAAACAATGGCGACCGATTAAGAAACAAAAGTTTTCAGAGTATACAGAGCTCGAAATAATCAAGATGGCGGTCACAACTCTACAGAGTTTCCAAAAATGAGTCTCGAACAACCAAAGGAGCTATAGATCCTCGGAGAGCTCATGAGGCCGAAAGAAATGGAAAAACCTGAGCTCACAAAGCTCAATGATGGTGGCCAAGAGAGAAAGTAGCACA
The DNA here is from genome assembly GCA_018340775.1 of Taxus wallichiana var. yunnanensis. NCBI lineage: Eukaryota > Viridiplantae > Streptophyta > Pinopsida > Cupressales > Taxaceae > Taxus > Taxus wallichiana. The sequence continues at coordinate 786,116,133 of CM031243.1, forward strand.
CTTGAGATGAAAAAGGAACCACAAGAATGAAAACATCACAGAGCTTAGAAGGTTAAAGTGTATAGAAGTGCTTGAGCTCCAAGTCATCAATAACAACCAACAACTCATAAGGATCCGAAAACCGAAAGAAACAGAGCTTCATAACGACCATAAAGGCCATACAAAGAGTATCACAAGCCGAGCTCCAAAAGAATAAGAATGGCTTAAAAATTTTCAAAGGCTTCTCCACTCTTTTTGAGCAAGCCAAAAATGATCTAAATGAAAGGGTTTGATCATTTTTACTCATTCACCTTAGGTGAGTTAAATGAAAATCAACCATGGTTGAGAATCGATGATCAGGCTTCATCAAGTATGAGGATCAATGGCCTAAAATCAAGCTCATAGATCAAAGTGATTAACCACAACCATTTGCCACTGACCACATTAATTACAAGTTTTAAAACCTTAACCACAGTCACAAATCAACGGCCACCATGGAAAAAGTACATAGATTGATTACCATTCGTTAAAGGAAGTTCGAATGCAAACCAAAGGAGTCAGAGAAACCCTAACCGTAGTTAGGTCAACATTAATCAAGATCCACTGACAATATTTCCAAAGGGGTGAGTCACCATGGGGAAGGGGCCAGCCCACGTGTCCACATTTTAAATCATTGCAAAATACTTTCAAATTCTAAACTATAGTCCATCCAAAACAAACAAAGCTGACCAAATTATGCCACAATGATCACCGAAAAGGTGAGATATCAAACTATATACCATTTGAGCATGCAAAGCTGACTATGTAATTGCCATGTAATATTAATCAAAGGGGGCTGAATGACCAAGTACTGATTATTTTCAAACCATGGTCTAAGAGAGCCATGTGTGTTATCAAAGGTGGTCCCCTCATCCTACATCAAGAACCATGGTATATGCTAAGTCCACAAGGTGGAAAAACCAAGTATAATGCAAAAGTGGTCCCCACTCTAGAGATGAGCTAGAATTTAATGGTAGTATTTGACTATTGTGACCTTTTTGGAGCCAAAAGAGATGAGCATCGAATATGTACACATGGTAGGTGGCCCCACATTAGGTTTTTGTTTTACAAATATTGAAAATATTTTGATTTATTTACTCATAGGAATAGAATTAATTTTGTTGCATGCTTCACAAGAAGACAAAACAAAGAAGAGACAGAGTTGCATGTCATGGAGAGAGACTTGCCTAACAAGAAAAAAAAAAATTTGGCAAAATTATTCACCTAGCTTTATTAAAATAGTATAGCCAACTTAAGTTGACTAAGATGTAATCAAAGGCTATTAATGCCTCTTGTACTAGTTTGTATTATTTTATCCTTTTATTTATTATTAAATAAAGGATAAAATTAGGGTACATGGGGAGTATAGCCTTAGGCTATTTTTAGGAAGGGTGGGAAAAATTATTTTTCTATATATTGTGTGCCTTTGCAAAACAAAAAGGAGCTTCTTGGAGGACTTTTGGCTATAGGAGTCTTGAAGCATTTTTTTCTAGATATGCCTTCTATGTGTGAATTATTTTCTACCTTTTCAATTATTTCAGTCTTTTGTATGTTTCTATTAGTCTTCAATGCAAATTTCCTAACCAATCATCTTACCCGCTGCAAAATTTAGTATTTTCTCGCTAAATTTTAATGTGCATGTTAACTTATCAAGTAATGTTGTGAATTTACCTAAGACAATCAAGTGTTTTCCCTTAGATATTCTACGGTAAGAACTATTGGTTTGTGCATCAAGAATCCTTCACAAATCGGTTGTGCATATACTCAAAGTGAAATCTTTCATACAAATTTGGTGTATCACCTTAGTTTTAATCATTTTTACAGTCATCTTTTACTCTTAAACTCCCGAAAGTAGTTTAGGATACACCAATAAGGAACCGGCCTTGATACCAAAGAATCACCTTGAAATAGGTATACCAACAGACCTAATGTGTTTCCATTGTATCTATGAAAGAGAGAGATCATTTGTGCAAGCTTAGAAAACTTGCAGTCATCTCTCAACAAGGTGCACTTTGAGAGATAACATGCACCAATGTAATTGATTATATTTCTATGTTTTTACATAATATACAAGTGTTGAGGATGTAAATTTTTTTGGGTTATTATAAAGTTCCACTATATTTCTGGTTAATTGTGCAAATGTGTATTAATGACCAGCCCTATAAAACAAACTTCTTAACTTCTTTGTTATAAATAGAAGTATTGTCTAGTTTTACATTTTAGCATTAGGGCACTATTCACCTTAGTTGACTTTTTCTCATTCTAATTCTCAAGGGAGTTATAGAATACCATATAATTAATTTTAAACATTAGGTGGGGATCATTACTTTTAGACACCGTATCATATACAAAAATAGTAATAAGAAGCATATTTCAACTTGTGACAACTATTTTGAAGAAACATGAAAAGTTAGCCCGCATTTACATTCTTTCAATCTAAACTTTTAATCAAATTTTTAATAGATTTCAAATGATGAATAATTATCTAGATAAATTTCACCTTAAGAAAAGATAATACAAAATTGCATCAAAAATTATCATGTAAACATAATGGATAAAGTTTGAGTTCATGGTATATGAGAATAATGTTTGATGAAATTCTAACTTTTTCAGAAGTCAAGGGAAGTAAAATAATGTTTTTGATAATCAAGAATATGGGGTCTCATGGAATAAATTTATTATAATGTATTTTCATCGACACTTTGAATTAAAATTAATAAATTATTTGATCTTGACATTAATTATTTATGAATAATAAATACAAATTCAAATTAAAATATTAAATTACCTTTCTATTTACATAGAAAAAATAGTAGGTTATTTGGAATTCTTCACCAACTTTACAAGAATGAAAATAAAAGGTGTGGTGAAATTGACATTTACTTGGGATTATATAGAAAATGTGGTGCAATTAGATTCACATCAAGGTGGAACTATTCACATGTCATTTTTTGAAAGAAAATTTCTTCTCAAATTAGAAAATATCATTAGTGAATATTAATGTAAAGTTTCATCATTCTAATATTAAAGTGAGCTTAAAAGCGAGTTAATTTTAGTTGCAGAAAAGCATAATTTTTATTTCAAGCTATTTTTTCCCACATTGATGAACATATATAAATATATATACTTTACATATTACAACACATATAACATAACATGGAGAAAGGGAGAGGGAAATATAATCTCCTCTTAGATATACTTATAGAATTTAAACAAGATTTGAGAGCTAAAATGAGAGGTTATAAATGAGATGAATAAGATGAGACACAAAGGATTGATTTCAACATAAATTGAGGATCGGTAGATTTAGTTTCTTAGTAAGATAGGACACATGGATGATTGACTTGTTTGTAAATTTAGAACCACTAATGTTCTTCTTATAAATCTATGAACCAATCATCCAATCATGGCCCATGAGTTATCTTTTATCAAAAATTCATAGATTAGCTACAAGACATAGTGGACATTATAAGTAAATTATAGGAGAAAAAAACTTCTTATGCCAATATTGAGGAGAGATATTATGAAAAAAAAAAAAATTAATCAAACAATTACAGATATTCAAGCAACACATTCATAAGAAGAAAATAAACAATTAACACAAACACCAAATATTCATGGGGAAAATCCTTTGGGATGAAAAACCCTACACTCCAAAATCACGCTCAATGTATTTCAATCCAATAACAACCTTACATAAACATGTAGAGGAAGTTTATTATACGAGTATCACCAATAAACAATTCTGGAAGAATTCAAGCTACATTCCAACATAACAGTACTTGTAAAACTCACCACACAAACTATTCCTCAAACCTTCAATTTATAGACCTTTGGTTATATAAGAAACCATTTGTGGTATATAAAATAATGTGGAAAACCTCTCATGAGGTGGATTACATTAAAGGGAAATATTTGAGTCTAAAATTAGGCTCTCACATTCACAATATTCTCCCTAAATTTTACCCTCAAATATTTCATTACAACTATCATAAGATCTCTAAAAATATCCCTTCCATGATATACTATCATATGGGAATATTTTGACAAATTATTTTCAAGGACCGACAATTTGAAATAACTATAGGAATAACAAGGTTGAGACACATTATTTCTAACAATCTCACACTTGTCAAATACCTTACAAGGGCCAAGAGAAACATACCATAATGGATTAACCGCTAATGGTGGAAAGGCCCATATACTCAAAACACCACGTAAATTTCACTATGCTCACGGACTTAGTTAAAGCATCCGCAACATTTACAACTATCTCTACCTCTTCCACTTCACCCGACATCCTCGACCATATCTCTCATAAAGTGATACCGAACATCAATGTGTTTGGTCGTAGCATGAAAATTTGAGTTCCTTGTAAGGAATATTGCGCTTTGACCGTCATAGTAAATTATAACTACACCCTATTTCAATCAAATATTTAAACAAAAACCCTTCAACGAAATGGTTTTTTTAAAAGCATGAGAAGTTGTCATGTACTCTTCTCACTAGAAAAATCATCCACATCATGTCGCTTGCTAATCCAACTAATTACACCACCATTAAGGTTAAACCATATATGAACTGGTGGACCTTTTCTATCGACATCACCAACCCAATATGAATCCAAAAACCATAAATTCTTAGGGAATTCAGATCTCTTGAGCCATGAAAACATATAGAGTATTCTATTATAGCCTACAAATATATTAATACCCTCTTAAATGCATCCCAATGCACTCTTCTAGGATTAGACATAAAATGAGAAACAACTCCCACCGCTTGGGAAATGTCCGGTCTTGTCAAAACCAAAGCATACATTAAGCTTCCTACCGCACTCCAAAGAAGGAATTCTAATTGTGTCTTCCATCTCCAATAGGGATGAAGGACATTGTCAAATACATAGATTTTTTCCCAATATAACAGAACATAAAGTGGTCTACATTCCCTGCATGTTGAACTTTTGCAAAACCAAACAAACATACTTCTTTTGGTCAAGCCACAAATTTTTTTCTCATGATCTCTTCTAATTTTCATCTAAAGTATGTGTTTTTCTCGGACAAATATATTTCATTTCAAATTTCGTAGAGAGCTAAAATTTCCATTCTACTATAAAAAAATTTCCTTTCCAAAAAAGGAACATGTCATCAACATATAAAATAAATACCAAAAATAATCACCATCAAATTTAAAATACACATAGTGATGAGATTTAGATAGCACAAATCCCAAAGTTAAGACATATCTATCAAACTTCTAGTACCACATCCAAGAACTTTTTAAGGCCATAAAGGGATTTATTTAACATACAAACTTATTTCTACCTTTCACCATGTAGTGCTATGGTCGTGTGTCATATATAATTCTTCCTCCAAATCACCATGAAGGAAATAATTTTTCACATCCATTTGTTCAACCTCTAGGTCGAAGTTATTACAATCGATAATAAAAATTAATGGATGTCATTTTAACAATAGGAGAAAATATCTCACCATAAAAATTACCCTCAACCTAAGAGTAATCATTGGTAACCAACTGTGCCTTATACCTTTCAACATTTCCATCTGAAACAATTTTTTTCTTAAACAACCATTTACATATAATGGTTTTTTGACCTTCAGCAATGGTATAAGGTCCCATGTATGATTCCCTTTAAGAGATGTCATTTCTTCATCCATGTCTATTTTCCAAGAAGACAACATTCATAACTAGAGCCTATTGTATAGGTCTTGGTTCATCAATGTTAGAACTCAGAGAAAATATACTCTTCCAATCATTAGGAGAATACCCATACCTTTAAGGTGGTTTCGTTTTCATTTTATACCTTCAAAAAGCTGAGGTGGAGATTCTTTTACTTCATCATCCACTTCCTCCTCTTCCTCCTCTTCTGAAGATTATTATATATTTTTGGGGTCTCGATTCAAATTTCTCATGTGTAGAAGTAAGTTGAACTACATCCTTTTTCTCGTTCAATTTCTTTATGTTGTTATGGCTGAAAATTAATAGTGGAAGATTTAATCTCTAAAAATAAAACTTTTGGAATGAATTACCTTTTTTACAACAGGTTCCCAAAGCTTGTATCCTTTCACACCATAGTTTCATCCAATGAAGATATATTTTATAACCTTATAATCAAATTTGTTTCTCTTCTCCTTAGGCACATGTGCATATGCCTTACAACAAAAAAATATCGATGTCTAATCAAGTATGTTCCCCAACCACACCTCTATTGGTGTTTTATCAACAAGCATTGATGTAGGAGATCTATTTATCAAATAACAAGCACTGGCAATAGCTTCAACCTAAAACTTTATTTCTAGGCCAACTCCACTCAACATGTTTCTAACCTTTTCCGTCAACGTTTTGTTCATTCTTTTCGCAACTCTATTTTCTTTGTGGAGAATACAAAGTTTTATTTTCTCTTTTAATCCTATAATCTATATAGAATTTTCAAAATCTACAAAAAATACTCACCACCATTTTTAGTTCTCAAACATTTAATTTTATTTCAGATCTAAGTTTCTACCATAGCCTTGAACTGCTTGAAACAACTAAAAACTTCAGATTTAATCTTTAGAAAAATATACCCATGTTCTCCTACTAAAATTATCAATGAAAGTAACATAATAAACTAATTTATAAATAGAAGAAACCTTAATAGGATCAAATACATCTGAATGGATCATATCCAAGATACATGAAGACTTATGAGAAGATGATTTAAACTAAATGTGGTATTTTTTTCCATAAATACAATGCTCACAAAAATAAACTCCATATTGTAATCAATGACCCTTCAATAAGGTTCTTATTATTTAGAAATTTTAAACCCTTCTCTACAATGTGGAAAATCCTTTGGTTCCATAACATGGTCTTCTTTGTAGGAAATTTTTATTGGTAGACACAGTAATCCTTGGGTACCAAGAAGTCACAACCGTGTGCGTAAGAGGAAAACCTCTCCTTTTTTAGTGAAGTAGTTTTTTCCTTAGTTTTCTCATAAGTGTTATTGCACTATACCATGCATGAATCATGTTGGTATAATGTACCCAATTTTCTTCCTCTTGCTTTATCATCATATAACCTCTCACAATTTTCACACATGCTTCAAAAAAAGTGTAGACATGCACCCACATCTATTAGCTTCCTAATAGATGATAAATTTCTTATTAATCCTCGGATATGCTATACACCATCAAATCTTATAACTCTAACATCATAAAAATTCAAGTGAATACTACCACTACAAACAATGTTCAAGGAAAGAATTATCACCCAAATACATCTTACCACCATCATAGTTTTCATACTTACTAAACCAATTTTTTTAGGAGTCATGTTGAAATATACACCCGAGTCTATCAACCATGCAATATAACTAGCACGATTGTCCAAAGCTGCAATAAAGGCATCTCCATCTTCCTTTTCAGACTAAAAATAAGAATCTTTCCTCTTATTTTTCTTTTTATTTTTTTCTTTTCATTCCTTTCAAAAGTGTCCAGATTTGTCACAATTCCAACATATCACCTTGGACTTACTAGGATATTTTGATCTCCACTATTTCTTAAAATGACCACACTTTTTTAGATGGAGAAATACTTTATCTGCTCATCTCTTTGGAGGATAGATAACCAAAAACATCCTCCATCATCGAGTGACTAAAGTGATCCCAATGGCCATCACTAGGTTGTCCTCGAGTCCGGAAATGAACACAAGAAGATTTGGAACCTTTCTTCTTTGTCCATATTAACCCCAACCGAGGTCAACTCGGGTCACCAATATATTGAATGTTTTTGGATTCTCGAGATATGCCCACCTTCTTCCGTTATCAAGGAATACAAATTCTTGCTCAAGAAAATATTATTTACTAGAGATTTAGCTTGGTATATATCACCCAACTTCTTCCAAAGATTCTACAAAGTGGGTTCTTTGTGAAAATTTATCATGATTTAATTTGTAAGACATAGTATAATGATACCTTTAGCTTTTCTATCCATTACCTCATATTTTGAAGCCAAAGGTGGGTCTCAGTAGGATTCTATAACTTTTCATCGATCGCATCCCATAGATCTCAACCAATAAAAAAATCTTCCATCTTTAGCTTACACATTTCAAAGTTCGTTCCAAAAAACTTCCCGAACTCAATCCTCCCAGATGTGCTTGCCATTGCAAAAATATTTGCAACACTATCATAAAGTATCCTTTGTGCAAGTTCCCACTCAAATCTAGATTAGCACAAAAACCTAACAACCCATAGCTCGAACCAAAGGTGATCGTGGATCTCGATACCACTTGTAAGGAAATTAGAGTAGTGGAGCAAATTACTACACTAATCTTAAGGAGAGATATTATTTAAGACTTTTCAAAAGTTAATCAAACGATTACAAAACATCCAACAACACATTCATTAAAAAAACAATTACCACAAGCACCGATATTCGTGGGGAAAATCATTTCATATGAAAAACCTCACATTCCAAAATCATACTAAATGTATTTCAATCCAATAACAAGATTACATACACTTCCAGAGAAATTTTATTACAATAGTATCACTAGTCAACAATTATGGAGGAATTTTGGATGCATTCTGACATAACAATGCTTGCAAAACACACCACACAAACTATTCCTCAAACTTTCAATTTATAGACCTCTAATTTTACAAGAAAGCATATGTGGTTTACAAAACCATGTGCAAAACCTCTCATGAGGTGGACTGCATTAAAGAGAAATATTTTAGTCTAAAATTAGGCTCTCATGTTCACAATATCCTCCTTGGTTTTTGACCCTCAAAGATTTCATAAAATTTGTCATGTTATATCTCTAAAGATATCCATTCCATGATATACTATCATATGGGATTATTTGGACAACTTATTTTCAGATGCCGACAATGTGAAATAGCTATAGGAACAACAAGGTTGAGATGCCTCATTTCTAGAAGACATGTGTCATATATTTTGGCTATCATGAGATTTGTTATTTTCTAAAACTATCTTGTTGAGTTTGTATGGAGAAATTAATAAAAGGTGACAATTTTCACCGAAAAGAAAGAAAAATGGAGCGACTTTGTGTTATGAGAAAAATGGAAACTTAAAGACATGTTTTTTCTTGATATTGGGACACTTGGGAACATACCTCATGTTTTTAGTTGATGGGTTGTTATGGTTCATGGGTTCTTGGGGTTTGAAAATTTTCAAGATTCACAAGTTTTGGGAATAATTATGTGAAAAGACATATTCATTGAGAGATATCTTGACCCCCTCCGAATACCGACAAGACATCAAAGTATGTGATTTTTGGTCAACGATGTAAGATTTATCATCTTCCATAGACATGGAAAATAGTGGTTGGAGACTTTAAACTATTATCATCTACGTTTTCATACCTAGTCGAGGAGGCAATGGATGGGATTGTCATTTGACATAAAATTTGTAGCCTCTTGGTATGTCATCTAACAAAGCCAAAGTAAATGTTCGTCATCTTCTCCACATTGCATCATTCAGTCTCTTTGTTGCTTCCATTGTCGGAGTTCTCAAAAGGAAACAATAATTTCTTGGAAGACCCTCCAGAGCTACTCGGCTATGCCGATAAATTTCTTGAGATTTTGACAAAAGAATGCTCCAGATGGGTTTTGATGAAATGGGATTTTTTTTGATGAAATCCTTGCTCTCGAGCCAAATGTATATGGTCTTTGCCAAATAGGCCATAGACCCTTGTTTATTTAATATATCATGTTTTGTAATATTTATTAATTATTTATTTATTCTATATGTATATCGTTATAAATCCTAGTTTGTTTTATTATTTTTTTAATAAATATTTATTTACTATATATATATTATATATAGAGTTTTAATTAATGATATTCTAAATTTTTTAAAATTTGTTTATTTATTCAATATATATATATATATATATATAATTATATTTGTATATATTTATATAATAATATAAATAATGTTTTGTATATTGTATTTTGAAGATTTTTGTTAACGATATGTTTTCATGTTTTTATTAAGCTCGACTTATTACCTTGAAAGGCAATTTCATGGGTGGAAGCCTCCTCCCCTTTGAAAACTAACATAGACTCGAATGATTACAATTTATTTGGTTGACAAAGCACTGACATTTATAGGTCATATATGTGTCACGTAATGGTTAGAGAATACCTGTCACATGTCATATGACCAAAACTATTGTGAGGCCATCAACATTTTGCTCTTCCAACACTAACATCGTATCTTTCAAATTGAGTGCATCAATTAACAAGCAAGAAGAACGGATACCGAGAAGATATGATTGTTTTGTGCGAGGATTGATTTCAAAATATTCTTCAGGAGCTTTCCTCCAGCTTTGAATTCCTTGTGTTGATATCGCACATGCAAAAATGTAATCCATCTCTAAATTAGAAGAAATGATTTAACCGTATTTTATGTCACAGTTCGAATATCATCATCATGAGGGTTTTTCATGACGTATCGATATATTCCATAGTGAAACCTAAGAAGAACATGCAAGATTTGATCCATGCTTTGTCGTCATAGGGAGGAAAGTGCATTAGACATGACTGACACCCTAGTCATTTAGGGTGATAAGAACCACCAATTCCATGTCGATGTACTAGACATGGCTCGATTTCCAGTCTTGTTGGGAAAGTATAGTGGATTCAAAGCCATGGTAATTACTAATTACGGAATAAGATGAATTGATATTATAATTGGTGTTAGCTAAGAAATAATGATTGTTCTAAAACATTTTAGGGATTTTTAAAATATTTTTGGGAACTCATATTATCATCGTTCAATATGAAATTGACATGTACTTTAGCTTGAGTTAACTTGCACTCACAAGAAAATTTATTACGGTCGGAATCCTCCTCCATTTATGAAAACTGATATAGACATCGAAGATTCTCAAGTATTTGGTCGGTGAAGCATGAACATTCATCTACCATACATGGGGATCACAGTGGTTGGAGAGTGATTGTCACATGTCAGATGAATAATACTTTTTCACATCAAATCTATATCGTCGACATTGTTTACCTCAACTAGTTTGATCCACCTAATTTTATTTTATTAGTAATTTTCAAATTTGATTGATACACGAGGCCCTAATGGGGTGTGAAAAACCTGTCCCATATTCTAACTCACCCTATTTCAGAGAGGTGACCAAATGCAATTATGAGTTCAAATGGATTGGTCATTTTCAATCCAAAAATCTCAAGGGCTTACTTTGAAGAGAACCACTATTGATATTGGGGGCATGGAAAGACAGGGACTTACCTTCACAACTATATCAAGAGTTCCCTCCTTGTCTGCCTTTCAAATTTTGCCCGTTTTTCCATTCAATTGGTATGAAAAATGTCCTCAACACATCTTCTACGATCAAACTTACAAGAGGAATATTTTATTCGTTCCCTGTCCTTAACACTCCCCTCTTAATCACCGGTGGACCTTCCCTTTCAAGCTACTCCACTTCTTCTGGAATCTAGATCTTTTCTACTTCTCCAATTTCCACTAGTTCATTCTGTTTTTCATTTACTAACTAGAAATATCACAATACTTTATTATGTGTTTCAATTTCTTTTTCCACTCAACAATATTTTCCTTTCGATGTTAACATCACACACCTCACCTATGATTGCTAGTGGTTAATCCTAAAAAGATGAGGTTCGGGAATTTATGTGTGATCACGTGACATAGATTATCAATTTCCATATTGGTAGAAGATATGTGTCTCAATCACATTGGCATAACTTGACTAATGTTTTGTTATGAAAGTGAAGGGTCTAGTTCTTTGTACTACCTTTTTCAATAAGATACATGATAACATAGTCACTTGTTGATATTCTAGCAAGTGAAGTCATAAAAAACATAATGAATTATTAACTAAGATCGTATTTAGAAATTCCGATTACCACGTGGACCAAACTTGATATTGAATAGAACTTACTTATCCCAATGATGGATCGATTCTTAGGTGAATCAATTTCTTATATTTCACATCTAATAAAGGCACTTCATGGGTTGATAAAAATTAAAGATTCAAGAAAAATGATCACTTGGGAGAATGGTAATAAAGTGGTTATTTTTAGTATTATAATTAAAATAAGAAAATACAAATATTAATTTAACCATAAATTTGACAAGTGGACCATATCAATTATACCTATAGGTTTCAATATCATATCAACCATTAGAAATTATCTATCTCATTTTTATTTTTTTAAATATAAAAACATGGAGCATAAACATGACCAAACCAGTTAGAAATTATCTATCTCATTTGTTTTCTTTTTAAATTTAAAATCACATGGTCATATATATAACTATTATAGGTAGAGTATTCTACCATTAACAATGTGGTAATGTAAGTTTATATAGTATAAAGATGAAAAATGGTTACAAATCCCCATATAGATATATAAAAGAGTATTTCATCTAAACTTTTTTTTCATTATTGTTACATTTAAACCAATCACAATTAATAAAATTTATTGAAAAAGATATAGTGAAGTATATTGACCGTATTTCAAATGTGGGAATTTTTCTTCTTAGAGAGATAATGATAAAACTTCACATCAGTAAAATAAAAATTTACCAAATTGTATTGTTTAGAATGACTTATCGAATGAAGTCATAGTAGGATACACATATATGGAAGTACATTAAAGATTAGTTGGATAGGGGATTCATATGAAAGATATTTATTCTATGTAGAGTCCCTATATTTGTAGCGCCTTGGAGGGATGGAGAGTGGTGCATATACACTTATTCAATGATCAATAAGATCAAAATATAGTATAGGTTTCCTAATGTACACATGAATGGCATATTCTATTGTCTAATTGGAGAAATATACTTCAAAAAAGCATATTATAAGACCGTATATCATCACTTTCACATTAGATAAGGGAATGTTTATAATATTGTACTAAATTTATAGGAAATATTGTAATATTTTTTTAGCATTCCATTCAGATTGAGTACTGCACCAAGTAAATGCATTAGGCTACTGAATGAAGTCTTGAGACCATTTACATGGAATTTAATAATTTTATACCTAGATGACATTTCGATATATGTAATAAGATATGGTAAGATATTTGAAGAACATAAGGAAATTATTGCAATAGATGCAAGAAGAGAATTTTCTTATAAACATAAAAAGGAGAAATTACATGGAGGAATAAATTATGAACTTACATGTACTATTTTATCATAAAGTTCTAAATATGGATCCCTAAATGGTATGAGTAACAATGAAGTTATCATCATAATATAATTCCTTTAAGGAATCAATATTTTGCATGGATTTAATATTTTCTACCAAAATTTCGTCATTATATTCAAGGTAATATTCCTATCCTAAAGGCCATGAGAGGAGATAAGAAATATTTTACATATTGTTAGGCCAGCATAATGAAATTTGCAAGAATTGAAGAAGAAGATAAATGAAAAACCAATGTTGACATTTTCTTATTTTGAAAATTTCTTCTAGATGTATTTTACTAATAGCAACACAAAATTTTATGTAGCATTGAGTTAGGATAGTACACTAATAGAATATTTTAATAAGAAGATGAATGATATGAAGAAGAAGTACAATGTGTCTGATCAAGACATCAATAAAATCATGCAGGAACTCGAGAAGTAGAGACATCACCTATTGATAAAAGAATTTTTGTTGTACATCAATCGTAAAGTAATATATTTTTATAAAAATTTAAGGAATGTTGAATGGAGACATATGATGTGGTTGGTGTACACATATGGCTATACATTTGTGATTTGTAAAAAGAGTTTTAAATATTCAATGTTTTGTGATGTATTTAATAGAAACAATATGTTTTCTGTAATTGAGAGTAGAAGTGCATAGTTTGGATTCCACGATGGTGCTGTATATTAGAGATGAATATTCCGGTGAGAGATGAAAGATGCATGTGTGGAACTAGAGATTTTTGACAAGAAATTATGGTTTGATTAATTTTTACATGAATGTATGTTGTTCAAATGCAATCATTTGTGGATTCCTAAAGGATCAATGCAAGAGAATATGGTTAAAGAAAAAGGAGTAAATAGCCGGTAGGACATTTAGGAGTGCATAAGATTCTTGTGTAGTTGGAAGAGAGATAATTTTTGGCACATTTTTGTGTGGTGTTACATAGATTATTATAAGAGTGTGGACTATGATCATTGGAAAAAGGAATGTCTCATTTGAGAGAAGCCTTGGGAAGATACACGTATGTATTTTATGTTAGCATTTCCATGAGCACATCGTGGAGTTCACTCCATTTATATCACAATAGATATATTTAATAAGATTGGACATATTATTACTCGCACGAGATGAGTTATACATTTCAGATGTCAAATATTTTATTTAATAAGGCAGTGAGGCTTCATGGTTGCTCAAACAATATTTTTGCAAGAAGGAATCGTAAAATATACTAAGGTGTTTGTAATATAAAATATAGGGACATGGGATATGGTACTGACACAAATGGCATTCACACATAGAATAACACCAATAGGAAAAGGGAAAATTTTGTTTAGATAATTATATAGTAGAAGCTCACAAGGAGTAATAGAGATTCTAAATTTCATTAATGGCATCTAATAGAGCAAGCCAATATGGTATCTAAAGGTGTGAGGGTGTAAATTTTATTCTATACATTAAATTTTTAAGATATTTGATCAATATTTAAATTTATTTTTAACTTTAAGAAATCAACCAAAAATATTAATATCTTGACAATATGTTAAAGTTTGAGTCCTATTTTTGGAGCCTTGAGATTGATATCTATCAATATATTTGTATAGGTTTAAAATGCCTTCATGCTTAAATTTTCTAGGTTTCAATATTATTGAAATACAAATTTATTTGAAATTGAAGATAGTATTCCCAAAATAAAAACAAAAAAATTATCAGAAAGAATGTAAAACATTGAGAGTCCAAATAATTTTTTTATAAAAACTATTTCACAAGATGAACTAGGTGACAAGAATAAAAATTGTCTTAGAATCTTAGTATTAAAACAAATGTTTCTTTCAATGCGTGCTAAAGTTTGTATTTTTCTTTTTTTGGAACATAGAATTCTTCTTTAAGAGTCTATGTTTGCTTTATGTTATTGATTTTGTTTTATGGCAATGTTTAATGGGACAACAACAGTTTGTACAAATGAGAAATGGAATGCATGCTTGTGTTTGTATTTTTTTGGTTGGGGGAATAATCCAAAAAAAAAAGGTTGAAAAGTGTCTCTCGGTGCTTTGGTGGCCGTGCAAATGGTCAAAAACTAATTTCTTATGTGTTGTAAGGGTTTTGTTGTTTATTTCTTTCTATCGCTTGATATGCACACTGATCACCAAAGCTAGCTATAACCTACAAAATATAATTCGACTACCTAAACATATCAACAAACCACATCAAATATAATAAAAAGATGGAGAATGTGGAGTCATTTTGATACCGATAGTCACTTGAAGAGTGAACTTATCGCAAGCGTTGCACCACATCTAAAACCCCATGTAGTTCTTTGTGTGTGTGTGTGTGTGTGTGTGTGTGTGTGTGTGTGAATTGATTCAAGGCCCAAAATCATGTTTTGGGGTCCTTCGCTTCTCTCTAACTTCCCCATTAAAGGAAAATTCCAAAAATGAAGGCGCAAGCTTGTTTTAATGCATTGTGGGTTTAGACGATGCGTGGTCGTATCAATGCGGATCGTACCAAAGTTCATCGTACTCAAGTTTGGGGCTGAAATACAACAAAGAAAAGAGGAATTTTTGCAAGAAGGAATCGTAAAATATACTAAGGTGTTTGGTAATATAAAATATAGGGACATGGGATATGGTATCGACACAAATGGCATTCACATAGAATAACACCAATAGGAAAAGGGAAAATTTTGTTTAGATAATTATATAGTAGAAGCTCACAAGGAGTAATAGAGATTCTAAATTTCATTAATGGCATATAATAGCAAGCCCATATGGTATCTAAAGGTGTGAGGGTGTAAATTTTATTCTATACATTAAATTTTTAAGATATTTGATCAATATTTAAATTTATTTTTAACTTTAAGAAATCAACCAAAAATATAATATGTATGAAACTTGTATAATTTATATCTTTCATATAAGAATTTTGGAAGAATACATTCATATAGTTTTTAGAATAGGAGTATGAATTTTTCAAGTGATTCAAGAATTTAAAAGAATTTGTAGAGAATTGGAAGAAGAAGATGTTGGTGTCATACATATAAAATAAGGATTATTTTTTTCAAACAAAGTTTAATGTATTATGTAGGAAGTGTGAAATTGAAAATTAAAATTGAGTCATGGAGGCGATGATGAAGATGTTTATAGATAAATTTTTGTTTATGTTGATTATTGCACTAATTAGAGAAAAATTACAAAGATAAAGTAGTGATCTTTTTTGATACTTTGTGATTAATTTACCATCATCGATATCGGATTATATGAATTCCTTGAATCTTTGACTACAATGAAAGCATGTGTAAAACACTTTATAATTATTGGTTGTGATGTATATTTGCATATTCCAAAGAAAATTGTCTAAATCATGACATCAATTGTTGGAAGTGTGTCTTTATTTAATATAAATCTGAAATGGAGTTACAGGATACAACTTGTGGAATCCTAAAATAGAGGTGATTTATTATAGTTAAAATGAAGTCTTAAGATATTTTAATAAGATTTCTATGTAAAAAGGTGTCCATAGTTTTGAAGTTCAGTAAGAACATCTAGTGCAACAACCACAAGATGAATAAAAATTATACGAGTTAAAATAGAATATGAAGAATTTGTATCTCAATATGAAATTTCTAAAAATAGTGGTCACCTAATTAGTGGTGTATAACATATGTGATCATATATAATGTATATTGTTATATTAAAAATTCAATGCATTAATATATGAGTATAAATAGGGGTATGTAGTTGTAAATATAACAAATAAGGGGTAATATTATAGAGTTTAACGATCACACGTGTTTTCAAATTATTTTTCCAAATAACCTCGTTGTTTTAAGAAGAAAGAAAAGAAAAAACCTGAGGAGATAAAAATAAATATCTAATATACATAGTCAAAAGTATAGTAATACATTTTTGTGAGAGTACATGGGAGGATGTTGTAATAGGTGTGGCAAGAGGCGTACGAAAAGCGAGAATGACATGATTGAGAAATGGAATGTGTGCTTGAGTTTGTCTTTTTCGGTGGGGCGAATACTCCAAAATAAAATATAGGTTGACATCCACTACAAGCACCTTGAATGGTAGCCGATAGCAATGCTTTTTTAATAACAAGTGCTTATAATTGTATGTGTTGTCACAAGGCAATTCACTGGAAAAAAAGACAGGGTCTAGAGACAGTCAAGCGGGTTGTTTTTTTCCCAAAAAATATCAGATGGACCACTTGTAGAAATTGAGGTTGCTATCAACATATAGTAAATATTGAATTGGCGATTAACTGCTTTGAATAATTTGCATAATAGAAAGCGTGACCTTTAAAATTGGTGGTAATTTGTAATGTATTTCTAAGGTGGTATTTTGTAAGGTATTTGTAAGATATCAATTTTAAACGTATCCACCGAAATTGAAAGTGGAGCTCGGTGGAGTTCAATCAATCTGTTTTTTTGTGGTTAAAAACAATGTTGGTGGAGATAAATAAGTCATCAAAAGGAAACAGTCGTACGACCCATATAAACTTTCTGTTCGGCTTAATTACCCTAAAGTATATATGATTCAATATTAAATAGGTTTTCACATTTTTATAGTGAAATTTGAAATACAATCATTTACAAAAATGAAATAGTTTGTTAAATATATGGTTTTTGCCTTAATTTAAAAAATATTAAAAAGTAGACTTACAAATTGTCCTACATTTTAATATTGACGAAAAGTATTAAACGTAAACAAAAAAACATAAATAACATATCAAAGTTAAAATTTAAGTTATCTTTATTAACATATGTTTGGAATGTGTTAACCTTACATATGAATGTGCAATATATTTACACGGTTGTTAGTGTTGTGCAAGCTTGTGCAATAGTCTTGTGTAAGGAAACATTTCACAAAAGCATGACTGCAACTATATGAGCATTTGGTCATTGCATAGGTTGCAATTTGGCAACATAGTGTGCAATTTGGCAACATAGTGTGCAATTTTGTTGTGTAAAATAATGTTGGTGTAATAATGATGGCATGTTCTTGATACTTGTTTTAATAATTTTTTTTTACTAAAGTTATAAAAGAAACATATTGATAATAGATCGAAAATGTTGAAGGAATATTATTATTGATGACTTGGTTTAGCAGCTCCTCAATGATTAGGGAGAATATTTTTATCATCTTACTTATAAAGTTATATGATATTTTAAAGTTTGTTAACTCTTAGGATTGAGATGCAAAATTAGTTGTATATATATATATATATATATATATATATATATATATATATCATACATATTTTAGTATTTATACTTTAAATTGCATTCAATATTGAATGTTATTCAATAGTCCCGTTATGTTTGGTAATTGAAATATTAAACTAAATAAACATTAATACAAAAATACAAGGTAATTGTGTTATGTTTTTACTCGAAATTGTACTCATCACCCATATATTATATGGATATAACTTGTGTCCATTTTCTATATTTAGTATATTATAGTCACACTACAATTTAAGAAATATGTTTCCTCTATGTTTACATTTTGTTAATAGGATTCAACAGTTCCAACATTTGGTATCAAATTGTTATTTAAATCTAGGTGGAATTTCTTTCTTTTCTACAATAAGTTTATTTCAAGTGAATGTTTCATCTTATTAAAGTTTCTATGTATATAACGTGTTACCAATAACAGCTTCTAATTTTTCAAAAGTTCAATGCACAATGTTTTAAGTTATGGAATATTAAAATAAAAGATCTCTTGGAAAATATTTATATTATTATGTTGTTGTGTCAAATATTTGACATGTCTATTTAAAGCAAGAAGAGTAAGATAATATTTATAATAATCTAGATGCTCTATTACAATTTTACATTTTTTTTAGTTTTATTAGATGTAATTAATGAAAAGACGAAAAAGAGTTTATGGTATAAATTATGAATGTTGTACCAAACTAAATATTTGATCAAAAATATTCCCCTACAGAAGAATATATATTCATTAAGGATGAATTATGGAAACTATTTACTAGATAAAACTTTAATGAATTTAACATTTTTTTTTATTAAGGGTGAAAAGGGTTTATGGGACCCTGCCCTATTACAATAAGTATCAATGGAGACAAACTCATAACAATGGGGAACACATAGGATTCCTCTACTAGCGCAAGGAGGAAAAAAACACAATCAAAACAACAACAACACAAAACACAAAGTAAACAAACCAAATTCTATCCATGAGACTTCTTCCCATGGGATCTAAGATGCATCTTAAGGGAATCATTGACATTTTCCCTTTCTTCGTACTTCTCAAAGTAAACCAACCATTACCCATGTTAAGATTTATATTTTCATCTCTGTGAACCGGAATGAGAATTTCAATATTGTTGTTATCCACTTAATATTGGATCTTTGAGGAACCAAGAGAAAGGGACATAGTCCCAATATTAGATCTAGGGGTGGATCCTTCTCTACTGGGGTAGAGGTAGGGATGACCGCCTCATTCACATCTTCCACATTCACTGCACTCCATCTTATGGCTCGTTATATGAATGATTTTCAACAACCATATGACTTGAATCAACATTATTCCACCAAGAAGTATGGCTACTTACATGTTTCTTCCCATATTCGCACTGTGGCTAAGTGACCAAGGGAAAAGAAGGTTAGACATCTGAAGGGAAAACCTTAATAGTCTAAGTTTTGAGTCCAGATTTTGTCCTTAACCTTAAGATCAATAGAATCAGGAAAATCTACTGAAGTTAACAATTTTATTAGTGAGTTATGAGTGGATATAATGATAGATTATAATGAAAGGTGTATTACACTTATTTTCTTGTTGTCAAACTCTTGGTGTGATTTAAAAATAGTGATTACTAGACACATTTTAATTTAAATATACATGATATTTTCATGGCATTACTATATAAGGAAATGAGGCATAACAAAAGTAAAGCTCATAAAGGTATTCAGACGAGCATGTGTCTGAGAGTAAAAGAAGGAAAAGTGCATTGGGTAAGTGCACCAATCTAGGGGGAAAAAGAGGATCTTAAGTGGATGCATTTTTCTAAAAATAAAAACTTCAACGATACAAGTTTTTTGAAATAGTTACACTCAAAATTGAAAGATGTTAATCTAACCATGAATCGAAGCATTTTGAGTCTAGTTTCTAAGATACTAAATTTTATTGAAAACGGATAAATTTAAGTGGTTCGAATAACTAAAATACCAACAAGGGATCATGTTTTTGTAAAAAAACATAACATTGTGACTTTCGTGCCCCCACCATTTTTTGAGCATGATTTACTATTTTGAAAATCCTTTGGTAGAAAGATAACTCAAGCATCTAGTTTGGGATCCATTTTTAAAAAAATTAAGCGAGTATACTTTTTTATGATTTTGAGAGTACAAAAATTTTAAATTTTGAAAATTAATGGAGCTCTTATTTGCAGCAAATTTCTAACTACCTCAAAAAGTATCGAAAATTAGATATACTTTTAGAATGTGAATAGAATCACGCCTAATTTGGGCTACTATAATTTATTTTCAATTTTGATAACCAACATATATATATATATATATAAAGATAGGCATGTTTAAACTTCAAAAAATAGCTATAAAAAGGCATTGTTAGAAAATAAAAATTACGAAAACCTTATATTATTCATAAAATTTGAAAAATTATATTTTTAGAAAGTAGAAACTCTAATCTATGTCATGGTATAATTTTTTCAAATTAATTGATGCTTTTATGTCGATTTATGATGGCAGAAGAGAGATTTTTACATTTTATTCCAAAATGTGTTGTTTGCTATGTTTTTTCAAGTCCATGCCTTAGGTTTGGGGATCCAAAATTGATCCCCAATGTTTGAATAATGGCTTGGAAAATTAATCAAACATAACATGTATGCATTAAGTAATACAATTAACATGATATGTGGTTTTGAAATGTTTCTATGACAAAAATAAAAGTATAAGTTTTTCATTTATTATTATTTATATTTTTTTATTTTTTATTCTTTAAATTTATTTTAGTAAATATAAGATGTTAGGGTCACTCTACACCTTATGGAACTAGTCTCATAGCTCCATCTATCACAGTTTAGAAGATAGTTTTTCTAGTATAATTCGCTTAGTACATAGGAAATTTTTAGGATTTCAGCATTCAACCTAAACCTTTTAGCATTTAAATTTTACAATTAGAACCCTAAATGCTAAACCCTAAACCCTATACCCTAAACCTTAAACCTAAACACTAAACCTTGAGCACTTAACCATAGACCCCAAACCCTAAACCATAATCCCAAAACTCTAAATTTTAAACCCTAAACCATAATTACTAAACCCTAAACCTTAAACATCCATCCCTTAACCGTGATATCTAACCCATAAACCCACAAGCCATAAGCCCTCAAATCTGATCCCTAAGCCCTAAAACATAAACCATAAACCACGAACCATTATCGCTAAATGATAAACCCTAAATCCTAAACCCTTAACCATAAAAGCTAAACCCCGAGCCCTAAACACTAAACTCTATAACCTAAAATCCATGACTTAAACATTAAACCTCAACCCTTAAGCCTAAGCCCAAAACTCTAAACCCTTAACCCTTAACCCAAAACTCTAAACCCAAAACTTTGAACCCCGATTCCCGAGCCCTAAAAGTCAACCCTAAATTTACATCCCTTAGCCATTATCCCTGAATTTTAAACCCTAATCCTTAAGCACTAATCCCTAAAATCCAAACCTTAAACTATGAACAATGAGTCATAAATGCTAAACCCTAAACGTTAAACCCTAAAAAATAAATCATAAACCCTAAACCATAAACCCTAAAAACTAAAACATAAACCCTAAACCTGGAACCCAAAACCCTAAACCCTCAACCATAAATACTTAATCCTAAACCCTAAACCCTAAGATGTAAGCCCTATCCCCAAACGTTAAACCTTAAACCTTATAACCTCGAACCTGAGCCCTAAACACTAAATCCTAAACTCTAAACTCGTGACCTAAATCTTAAACCCTCAATCCATATCCCTTAACACTAAATCATAAACCCTAAACTCTATAACTTAAACCTTAAACCCACAACTCTTAATCCCGAGCCCTAAACACTAAAACTATAAACCATAAACCCTAAAACCAAAATAATAAACCCTAAACCAAACCTAGTTAACCCAACCCTAAATCCTAAACCTAAACCTAAACCCTAAACCCTAAAGCTTTAATCTTAAACCCCGAACCCTATATCCTAAACCCTAAACCTAAAACTTCTAATCATGGGTCCTAAACCCTAAACCCTAAACCTAAAACTCTAATCCATGGGTCCTAAATCCTAAACCCCGTACCCCAAACCCTAATCCCAAAAATCTTAACCCTAAATGATTAACACTAAATCCTATACCCTAAACCATGTACCCCAAACCATGAACCCAAAAAGCTTAACCCTAAATGATTAACACTAAATCTTAAACACTAAACCCTTAGTCCAAAACCCTTAACCCTCAACACTAAACCCTGAGCCCTAAACCCTAAACCCTAAAACCCACACCATAAACACTAATACCTAAGTCCTAAGCTGTAAACCCTAAACATGTAATCCCTAAACCCTAAATCCTTAAGCCTAAACCTTAAACCCTAAATCCTAAAGACTATATAATAAAACCTAAATTATGAAACCTATACCATGAAACCCGAGCCATAAACCCTAAAACTTAAATCCTAAACCCTCAACCTTTAATCCTAAACCATAAATCCTAAACTCTAAACCCTAAACCATAAAATCTAAACTCTAAACCCCAAACCCTGAGCCCTAAACCCTAAACCATGAAAGCTAAAGCATGAGCCCTAAACACTAAACACTAAACCCTAAACCTTGAAACCTAAACCATAAATCCTTATCCAAAGGAATGTCCTAATAATATTGTTTAGTGTGTTTCAGTGTGTAGGGAATAGTGTTTGAGGTGATCGATCAAATCATTTAGTTTTTATAAGAGACTACTTCCTTCAAACGCCTAAATAGGCCATTTTTTCCATTATGTAGCTAATTAAACACCCTTTAGAAGTTTTTAGAGAAATTATAAAGCATCCGAGGGTGATTTCAAAGAAAATTGAATATTTCTAATTAAATTTAGGAAATTTTAGGAAATAAAATCTCATTTAGGAACAATATTTTTAAGATCAGTTTTTAGGTGTAGGGAATGAAAGCTAAGATTGTAAAAGTTGACTTCTCTGGATGATTTCATGATTTATACAAAGACTTAAGATGAAAAAAATAGTAATTGGAAGTATATTAGAATAATATATAAGGTGGAATAATCAACATTCATTTAAGGATTAAATATTTCTATAGGTAAGTTATAAAACTCTTCACTGCTCATCTAAGTTCAAAATGAAATAGACCTATATTTTGAATTGTAGGAAGAATAAGATTTTAAAATAGTTTCATTGATCATAAAATGTGATTTATAGTGTTTTGATGAATTTTGGAGGTCAAGAACATATAAATCATACTCAAATTTAATTCAAGGATCCATCCCCTATCTTAAGGTGGAAACCCATTTCCATGAGGAATAACTTGAGAAAAAAAAGTGTCCATGTACCATTAGCATTCTTAGAGCCAAGTTTCATAAATTGAATTGTCAAGTATTCATCATAGTCAAAGGTGAAATATGGAGTTCTAGGAGTGACTTAATGATCATCATATCCTAACTATGTCATTGTGCTCAAATTTCTCTAAAGAACAAGCTAAAATGAGCTATTCATACCACCGAGGTATCTCGGGACCATCATCTCGTGAAGTATTAAGGCACCGTTTATCTCCATGAGATACATATGAGTAAAGAAATGAATGAGAACCTTGAATTTGATTCCATCAAAGGATGATTTTATAAAGAAGGAAAGGTGAAGAGATGATCTTTATATGGAGCACCATGTTTCTAAGAATGAGTGAAATCATCCGAGTTTTACTTAATGTAATTCACTTTGTACTATTCATAAAAACTAATTCAACACCTAGTAGTGTGATCACACCTTAAGAAGGGGGAACATTACAATAAAATCTTTTTTCCAAAGGACAAAAATATCATTCATGGAGAAATAATTTAGCTAGAAAGTGAGGATCTCATCTTAAGAACAAGTAGACAAGCATCATAGATTTTATTCGTGGTCACTAAAGTGAATTATGGATAAAATTTTAAAATTCGTAAAAATTCAAGAAATGGTAGTGCCAAAATCGAATTTGAAAGGTCAAAAAACCTACAAAATGAATATATATTATCCCAAAACAAAGATCAACTACAATATATATGGCCTGAAAGTTTTAGGTCATTGTTGAAATCCTTAAAATCAATAAGTATTGACCATATTAGATATTGAAAAACTATATTCTAGATTATAACTACCATAAGTACAGGACCACTTCCATCAGGTGCAGAGTGACCCTAACATATTATATTTACTAAAGAAAAATAAAGTATAAGAAATAATAAAAGTATAAAGAAATATGGTTCCTTCAAGCCCTTACAAACTTCATATAGAGAAAAATGTGCACATTTTTTGTGATCATAGAAATGCATACGCGTTATAATGCATACATGTTTTAGGTTCATGAATTTTTGAGTGTAGGAAAACATAAAACGGTCACGTTGTAACAAAATGTGAGCACATTTCATTCATTTTAAGGTTTTTGTCCACTTTCTGGACCCCCAACTTAGTGCACTTACCCTATTGTTTGATAAGATTTTGAATTCTTGAATCACATCTAGATATTTGGAGATATCTTATTTGAAAAAATGTTAGAACTATGGAATAATGTGAAATTTAATCAAATATAAACATAGGAATATAGAATAGATAAAATCACTAGATGCTTCAACTTCATTTCAGAAAGGATCAATGATGAAAGTAGAGTTATGTAGTTGGAATCATTTATTTTATATATGTGTGCAATGAGACGTGATTAATCAAATGTAGATTGTATTATCATATGAATTCCTAGCTGAAATTTTAATGTGAATATAAGGAATATATTGGTGGTAATGTATTAATAAAAGATGATCCACACACTATATTATGAGTAAAGGAAGTGTAAAGATAAGGATTCATTATGGGATGATCAAAATTCTCCTTTATGTGTTACACAATCCACGGACCTTGTGACGAATTTTATTTTTTCAAAAATTACGTGCAATGATAGTGTGATGTGTAATTCAAAATGGATGAAAATAAAATTTATGGTTTCATCATATTGAAAATGGGAGTGCACCCTATAACATTTTTTAGGATGGGTATGAAAATAATTACTAGTGTTTGAATCAAATCTATTTGACATCAGGTCAAAGAAAATAATGAAAATAATAACATGTTTATCATAGAGAACACTATGATATAGAATTAAAAGTGGTCATATAGGTTATAAAGGATTTAACTTACCATAATTAAAAGGAATGGTGAAATTTATAGTTAATGGTCATTTGGAATTTATATCAGACAAGAATTTTTGCTATGGGAAGCATATTAAATTCAAATTCCTAAAAACATTTGGGTGAAAATGTGATCACTTTTAGCATACGTAACATAGCTTATATTTTAGGTGTGTTTGTTTCTATTCTATCCCTTGATTCTCTCCTATGTGTTGTATTCCATTATTCTCTCACCCACCTTCATATCTTCCTCCTTCTATTTAGGGGAATGTTGTTTACCATTTCTCCTATATATTGTACGTATTTCTCCATAATAATACAAGGTGTTGAGAGCTATTTACTCTCCATTATTCTTCTGATCTATTTGCTTCCCACATTTTTGTATCAGAGCATGTGTGAAGGAGAAAACAAATTCTCTTTACCAAGCCCATAGGAGGAACCTTGTTGTTGCGTGGAAGTAAACTTGTTGCTACTATCTATGAATTGCTAAAAGAGACCTACGTGGAAATTTGGACATGATAACTACTATACGTGGAGGTGATACTAGGTAGCTAAATCAACTACTTGTGATCAAAAACATGGAAAAATCCTACTCCTACCTTAAAAAAAAGGTGCATGTGGAGAGGAATTCAATTTAAGCAACTCGTGTGGTGGAGGAATGCATGGAAACCTACTTGGAATAAGTGGTTATCTCTTTCTTTGCATGGAAAGGAAAACCTCCTATAGTTTATATTTTATCGTAGTGCTAAAATTCTTTAGCATATGAATCTAGTTTTCTACATGAAGACCGGAGAAGGATGATAATCATAATCGCATGGAGCTTGGAATAACCAAAGCATATCTCGCACTTTTCCAATGTGAAGATTTACTAAGCCACTTGCATTGTTGTACTCTCCAATGTGTAAATCATTATCCGCATGGACAAATGACAAATAGTTCTACCTATAAGTAAGAGAGAGGAGAAGCATGAAAAAGGAGATCTAGACATGTAGAGTTATTATTTTACAAAGAGGAAGGACAAGTAGCTTACAAACACTACACCAAATGTTGAGTGTAGATAACTCGATTGATAGTGTGAATAACACGATAGACACTATCGAAAGCTGAAACATAAAATCACAAGCTAGCAAACACCATGAAGAAGATCTTGAGACCTCGGGTTCTAATTTACATTTCTCAACGAGATTCGAACACCGATAATCTAGCCTTTGACAAGCTAGCTTGAGGAGGACTTCTTGAATATTTATTTTTCAACGTTAGCTGCTAAGCAAAGTGAATTCAAGAAGAATTAGAAGCCACGTACAATGATGACTATGAAGATGAAGAAGAACCCCCACAAAGTTCCATCGTATCAAAGCATGTGAGTATCGAGAGCATCTCCAAGCTCGTACTTCACATCAGTGAGTTAAAAATAATTGTAATATCTCTTGAAATAAATAAATAAATTTTTATTTTTATATATAAAAAAGAGAGATGTCTTCTCCAAAGTTTCTCCTCTCTAATGCTCAGTTGCTTAAAGGGCCTAATTTTGCAGCCTGGAAAACCAAGATGTAAACAATCCTTTAGTTTGAAGGATTATGGGGCATCGTGACCGGATCGGTGCCTATTCCCACTACTCTTGACGAATTAATAAAGTATGAGATGGCTAGTGCAAAATCCTTGATGCTGATAATGCTCAGTATCAGTGACAATGTGCAAATGCATGTTCGGAATTTGGAGAAACCAAAGGAGGCCCGGGACAAGCTAGCAACAATTTATCAAGCCAAAAATTAGACTAAGATCCTCCATCTTCAGTCAAAGCTACACACCCTCTCTATGGGTTCAGATGAGAAAGTTAAGGAGTTATTATGTCACATGGTTGAGTTGTTATCAGAGTTATTAGTACTCAGTGAAATGGTGTACGAAAAACTTCTTGTGCCAATCACCTTGAGAGCACTACCTTCATAATTCTGAGTGTTTGTTATGACACTAAATGTCTTTAAACAAATAGTGGCATTCAAAGAACTCGTGAATTTTGTAATAGGAAGAGGCCATCAATTCATCCCAAGAAGAGTCTTAGGATAAATCCCTATTCTCAAAGCCATACCGTGGCCAGAAGAATTAGAAGGGTCCCCCAGAGAAGCCAAATCAAGCGCAACCAAAACAACAGTAGAAAGATCAAAAGTCAAAGAGGTGGTGTCACATTTGTAGAACCAACACTCATGACATTGATCATTGCTGGTACAATATCTTGAAACAAGAGCCTTCAATTCAAACAAGCATGTCAAGGTGCAAATATTTTTAAAATTCCAAACGACATCCCCACTAGAGAAAGTAAAAGGGGAATCTCACAGCCAAACAAGAAGATGATGAATCTAATGAGGAGACATAGAAGGAGCCCATTGTGGTAAGAACCTTGTACTTGTCTCTCAAACTTCTCATCCCATGAAGAAAGTATGGTTGATAGACTCCAATGCAAGCAAGAATATGTCAGGTGACAAGCTATTTGATTCACTACACAAACAACCAACGGGAGATTGATTTTAGATAGCAGATGAGAAATATTACGTTGCAGAAGGAATAGGAAATGTCACCATTCCTCTAGGACCATGAAAATGTACACTTAAAAAGGTACTATATGTTCTTGGCTTGACTAGCAACCTCTTGTCAGTTACTCAACTATTGAATCATCACCTTAAGGTAGAATTTCTTGTTCAAAATGGCATTAAATCATGCTTAATCTCTAGACAAGGTACGGTTCTTGCTAGAGCATTTGTAAAAGATAAGTTATTTACTTTAGATATTGTTTCATTTTCTGCAGTAGATTTATCTACTTCTATAATAGAATTAACTTCCCTATGGAATTTTAGATATGGACACTTGTCGGTTAGTTTAGTTTATCGCACTAGATGAGTTCAAAAGAAATGGTCCATGGACTACAAAATTTTTCCAATTCCTTGCCTATTTTCCCTAGTTGTCTTGCAGAGAACAACATAGGATTCACTTCAAACAAGCACCTTCAATGCCAAGAAGCATCGGAGGTATTTCATATTGATCTCGAATACAATCCTATGCCCGCTCATTTCTAAGATATAAGTACTTTCAATTGTTCTGGATGACCATCCCACAAGATGTGGGTGTTTTTCCGAATAAGAAAAGTAAGGCTCTTCAACATTTCAGAACTTCTATCATCGTGTTGTGAAAGAGACCAACCAACCTATTCTTTTACTTCACTTAGATTGAGGGGAGAATTCACATCAAATAAGTTCTGGCATTCCTGAACCAACAAGGCATTAAGCAGCACTTGACTTTTCTTTACATGCCCCAACAAAATGTCATTGTTCAGCCGCAATCGCACAATAATGGAGATGGCTCACTACATGCTAACAATTGCAAAGCTAGAAGAACACTATTGGGATGAAGTAGTACAGATAATTGTATATCTTCTCAACACGGCACCAAAAAATATTCTACAAAATAAAATTCTAGAAGAGGTATGGAGTGGTAGAAAGCCATCAATTTCTCATTTATGAGTATTTGGTTTCACAACATACATGCACGTCCCAACTCAGAAGATAAAGAAGGTAGAGCCAAAGACACTCATGTTTATCCTTCTTGGCTACAACACCACCTCAAAGGCGTATCGTCTCATGGATCTTGAGACAAAGAAAATATATGAGAGTCAAGACATGGTTTTTGATGAGTCATCCTTTGACTCAATATTATCAATAGAAGATCCACTTCCTACCACCTCTCACCGACTAGTCTCTGAATCAGATTATGAGCCGAGGAGACTACTCGAGAAAATAAATACTTCTAGAAAGCCATTTGTTTACCATGGAGAACTTGAGAATGTGACTCCACATCAATCCACATGGAAACATCATAGTTCTTCTCAAAAGTAGCCAAGTTCTCATCCGAAGTGGGTATAAAGCACCATCAAGGACTCACATTTGCAACAACTCCTAGATACATCATCTAAAGTCAAAAGAAGGATTCAAACAAGAAATGAGGTAAACTTTACACTCATGAGTTCACTGATTAATAGCTCCAAGCTAGAAAATGTTTGTGAAGCACTTAGTCAACCTCAAAGTGGAAGGAAGCCATGGATACAAAATATGACTCACTTATGAAAAATCAGACATGGGAACTTGTCGATCTACCTATAGGAAAGAAACCCATAGGCTGTAAATGGGTTTTCAAGATAAAATATAAGGTAGACGGATCCATCGAAAAACATAAAGCACATCTTATAGAAAAAGGATATGCTCAGAAAGAGGGCATCGACTATGAAGAAACCTTTGCACCCACTGCAAATATCAAGACCATCATAGTTGTTTCCTAAAAGGATATGAGAGAAACACAAAAAGGATGGAGACTTCAAAAAATGGATATCAAGAGTGATTTCCTAAATGGTGATCTAAAAGAAGAAGTGTACATGACCCAACCTGAAGGATTTGTTGATGAAAAGCATCCTAAGAAGGTATGTCGTCTCATCAAATCACTGTATGGACTGAAACAAGCTCCAAGGGCATGGTATCAAGATCAACAATCACCTTTTGCAACATGGGTTCACTCATAGCCCCTCATATTCAAATTTGTATATAAAGAAGGTAGACAAATAAATTTTCATTCTTGTTGTATATGTAGATGATCTTGTGATCACTGGCAATTCAGAAGATCAAGTTAATATTGTGAAGAATGATCTCAAAAGAACCTTCGACATGACAAATTTGGGGCTACTACATTACTTTCTTGGCTTGGAAATATGGAAAAAGGAGCATCACATATTTTTATCCTAGATAAAGTATGCCAAGAAACTCCTGAAAAGTACGAATGTTTGATTGTATAACTATAACCACTCCCATGGAAAAGTATTGCAACTTTCAAGTTTCAGGACTCACTTCAAGTGGATTCTACACTCATAGGAAACTTATCGAGGGCTCATCTACTTGACATATACCTGCACTGATCTATGCTTTTGTCGCCAACTATCTTTTGAGGTTCATATTTGCAAGAATAATGTAATAATGGGGGAATGTTAGCATACATAGCATAGGTTATATTTTAGGTGTGTTTGTTTCTATTCTATCCTTGATTCTCTCCTATGTGTTTTATTACATTATTCTCTCACCCACCTTGATATCTTCCTCCTTTTTTTTAGGGAATGTTGTTTACCATTTCTCCTATATATTGTACGTATCTCTCCATAATAATACAAGGTGTAGAGAGTTATTTACTCATCCTCCTTCGATCTACTTGCTTCCCACAATCACAAATGTTATACACAATGATTTTTAGGTGATGAATGTATTCTCACTTGGGAAAATTTTATAATTTATGTATTTCATATAAGAATTTTAGAAGAATACATGCACATACTTTTTCAAAAGGAGTATGAATTTTTCAAGTCATTCAAGAATTTCAAATAATTTCTAGAGAACTATGTAACAACCAAAATTTTGATGCACCAAAACCAAATCAAACTCCATTAATCACTTAGGAAAGTTACAAGGAATTATTTTTAAATGTTGGAAGGGTGAAAACCATTAACTACGTTTAATTCATTCTTGTTTAGTAATTTCTACGCATCCATAGATTATTCGGAAGAACTTTATTAATTAAATGTTATTATTTATTTTCCAAAATTCATCTCGAAATTTAATCAACTTCTAAGGTTCCCATTTACTTTTTAAAAAAATAATGGCTAGAATAATATCATTATTTTACTCATTTAAAATCCTCTTAAGTTTATAAAAGAATCATTTCCTAAGTTGGTTTAAATTTATTTCCCATAATAACTTAACTTCCAAACCCAATATTCAATTATTTAACTATACGTTTTGTTTTTAATTGATTTAACCCTTATAGACCATCATCTTAAACTACCATGGCCAATATTTATTATTAACCCATTTTCAAATGTCCTTTATTTATTTTTGATCCATAAAAATGGTCATAACTTATTCTAACACACTAAGTTTCCTCATTCGAATAATACACTAGGTGGCCCCATTCACTTAATACCCATACCTTTTTATTTAAAACCCATTCCCATAAAAGTTCCCATAACTTAAAATTGTAGGATTGAATCTCTACCCTAGGATTAGATCAATATGGACCATTAAATTTTAGGTTTTCCCTAAAATCCCTAATTATCCTTATGTTTCATTTTTATTCTTTTCTTTTCCCTAATCTCTTCATTTGTTCATTTGTGTTTTGTAGGTTGAAGGAGGTGGAAGCCATGGAAAATTGACAAAAACAATGGAGGTTTTCTTGGGTTCAAACTTTTCCAATAGGAGTAACCTCTTCCTCCATTTTACTCTTCATTTTATTATTTGTTCTTAGGGTAGTAGTGTGTAGTTATCTTCTTCTTTACTTTTATTACAAATATCCTACCAAGATATGGTTGTGGGTAATTGTTTTCTCACATTTTCTTGAGTTGAATCATTTGGGTAAATCCATTTTTGTTGATCTAGGTGTATATACACTTATATACATAGATACATGCATATATATATGTATATAAATGTATGTATGTGTATATATATATATAAATATATATATATATATATATATATATATATATATATATATATATATAAGCTAGATTTAAATCCTATTTGAATTTATTCATTTAAGTTACATAATTGAGTTCAAGATCTTATTTTTTCAAAATAAGTTCATGCACAGAGAATGGTGTCAGTCACTTAACGGCCATGGTTATCTCTGCGTTTCTAATGACGGCGATTACATTACACTGCCGATGCCATTTTTGTGAATCCTTTGCATTTTATAAATATATATTCTTGAATGTATACATTTGTATACCTTTTGTAAAATTCCATAAATATTATTATCTTTGTTTTATTGTTTTCTGAGTGATTTTAATGAAATTAAGTTTGAAAAGTTCAAATTTTCACACTATAAACAATTTTTAGAGACCGATGTTAGTTCCTATTTTTCCGACGCGATCGATTGGCGACCAAAGTGTTTGTCACTATGTAAACAAATTGTTTTATAAATGGATATATATAAACATATATATTATGTAATATATATATCTAACAAGGTTCTTACTTACTAGTTTAATTTTAACAAAATACATAAATGAAAATAACAACTTCTTTCTTGATCGAGAGATTAAATGTGTACATTTTCCTTTGTAACATTGTTATAAGAACTATATCAACAACACTAAATCACACCATTTTACATACTTAGTTGCAAGAGAAGAAAAATTATAAAACAACTCAAATGCAAGTTCATTCTTTATTATACAACCAAGTCTGAAAATAATCCTTGAAAGGAAAGAAAACATAAAAATGCAATGCAAGAAAAGCATTTAGAAAATTAAGACACAAGGCAACCTTTGATTAAAATCCATATTTGAAGAGAGATACATTTCCAATTTCAATACAACTTACAAATTTTTCTTTTAACCATTTACATTACATAGTTTTAAATTCAATTTACAAGAAATCTCTTTAAAATAGAAGCACATACAATCCCTCTACTCAAAGGTGAGTACAACATAATAAAATTTACAACAATTTGATTTTATTTTTTATCTCATCGATATATCTCCATCCCATGAACATCTTGTAACTCCATTGATTTTGTTTATCTTCAAATGACATTAAAAGGAAGGGAGCATAGGCAACACTCACCTCCCAAGCTTATTCCAATGAAAAGGTGAAACCAAATTTCTCATTCGTCCCCAAACTCCAACAATGGAGAAATAGGAAGATTTGCAATCTGTAAAAAAATTTCACAAAGGATTTAACAATACATACACTTATGCAAACGAAACTTATAACATATAGAAGAACAAGAACATTGGTAGTTACAATATACAATTTTCCAAAAAAGGCTTAAAATTTAAGCCAACGGAGAAGAGAAATATGGGGAATCCCTTATAACTCCCAATGGGTAAAGTGTCCACCTTAAAAAATGAAAAATATTCATCCACACATACAAACACTCTTATCCCTCCCTCAATCTCTTATAACTCCCACAATATCTTATCACTCCCAAATCTCTTATAACTCACTCATGTAAAAGATACAAAGGTGAGTAATTATCTCTCTTATCTTCACAAGGTATGACACCCAACCCTAAAGTACCTCCAAATACACAGTAAATAAATAGTATCCCTCCATTAAAAGATCCACATTTTTCTTCTTCCCACACCATCCTTAAGGTCATTCTACCCCAAATCCCCAAAAAAACATACTTTCATTCATTTTCCAAACACAACACAACAAGTCAAATAAAATACAAGGGTATAGACGCTACATTTCCATTGCAAGAATCTTAAATCCTTAAGAAACAACTTCAAGCTTCTTCCAAGTCCCAGCCAAATCCAAAATCAAGCTATCAAGCTCCCAAGCTCCCAAAAATAGAACTCAAGAAAAAACTTCAAAATATGCAAGTGTGCAACTAAACCAAGTAACCCCCAAAACTCAAAAATAACTAACATAAATAAAAAATGATGCTAGGAGGGTGAGGTGGATCCATGTAGGATGCCACTTCACTTCTTGTCCAATCCACTTTACCAAGTCAAATACAAAGACCAAGTCTCATAAATGGGTGGGTTAGGATATGACAAGTTTCCTTTAACACATAAACCACTACTCCATACTTCCAAGGACATAAATAAAATACTTTTAACAAAGTGAAATCAATCTCATCTTTTCCTTCAAAAAACACATAATGAGGCCTAATTTTTACCCCTTACATCATAGGTATGGTTGTTGGGTGAGTTTAAGAGGTATGGGACAAGATTAACTTGTCCCACAAGCCTCCAAAATTGGCTCATAAGTGCAAATTCGATATTTGAAAAGTGGGGATGAGTACACAACTTCAAAATCAATAAAATCCATACCAAATCAATAAGATATCAAGAACTATTTCCCCAATTAATTCTCACATAGTCACATCCCAACTTAGCATAATCACATGATTAGTTAAATAAACAAGATCACATTAGATAAGAAATATTAAAGTGATAACACATTAAAATTAAAGAAATCACATACTCAACCACATAATTAAATGAAAGATGGAAACACAACATATAAAACCATGGTCACCTTTGAGGTCACCCCGCCATGGGGACCTCTTAAAAACTAACCAACAACATAACAATTTATATGAACACAAAGTTTCTAAGGTGACCTTTGTTGTAAACATCCGATAATCTTCCATGGTTATTCTCCTAGTCCCTTATTTTTTATTGTGATATACTTTTGTAAATAAACAAAACAATACCCCTTCAGCCTCAAGGCCATATCAATACGTTATGGAAATAAAACACATATAAAGCATTCATCATACAATCCTCATCATGCATCAAGAAATAAAACACACACATATATTTATAAAGTAAAATCATCATATAATTTTACCAATTATTTACAATTTTCTAAACATTCCAATTTTATAATTTTCACCAACATCAATGAGATCACAAGATTATCTCAAACATCTAAACATAATCAAGACGTCAATAATCCAAAGTGTCAGTATATAACAAAGTAATCAACACTAGATCATCATCAAACACCGAATTATCTATCTATATCTACTAGGGGTCCATAACATCCATAATATGAGTAAAAAAATATCTATAATCACAATATCCATGTTTTCTATCAACATGTTAACCAAAATGGCAATATAATGTCCATGTCTCTAATCACCGACAATCAAAAATCATAGTAAAAAAGTGTCAAAGAGGAGTGGGCATTACATCCCCTCCCCTTATACTCAAAATCTTTCTAGATGTCATTGGAAAGAGGTAGGGAAACAATTCATACAAATATAAGTCACGGCTTCCATGTGGTTTATTTACTTTGGAGAAAAAATGTGTCCCTCGTAACCCCAATTTCATCCAAAATGATTGAAAAAAAAGAAGGGAAAATATTAGGCACATATACTAAATGTCTTCCAAACAAGTTCCTAGCACAAAAACCTACAGAATATTCTCAACGAAGTTAAAATATTTATAACACAACACATTTAAACAATATCTTGTCGATGGGATCATAATGAATGTAAACTGAGGTCAAAGAAGAATAGGAAAATTTCATTTATACAATGTGTCTTTGTAGCCATGCATGGATATAGTACATAGTAAAAATACAAGACTTCCACTTGGGTTGAACTAAACTTCACTGTTTGTTATTTTAGATAATATTTACAACTATCAATCATGACCTTCAAATTTTTACAAGAAACCATACCTTTTTATAGAACCAACCAATTCATGGCCATACCAAGCAAATCTTTAAAATAAGGAAAACACCTAATTTTAACAAAAGTGTTTACAAAGATGTAGACTATTCATTGAAAGCACTTTATATAATTCAAAATGACTCACTTAAATTTTCATGGTAACACTAAGCATAATCCTTAACGTATAGTTTCCATAATTTAAAATTTGTACCTAAATTTCGTAACACACAACCACTAATCCGATTTAGAAAACCCAATCAATTAGACAACATTTCCATTTTTTTGGTGATAGGAAATATTTTCCCATACTATCATATCAATACAATAGATACTATTTACTCGATATAATAACTAGAATTTATAAATTATAAAATCAACCCAGCTCAATAGACTTTTAAAACAAACACAAACTTAATATTATAACACATAAGAACACTTAAGTGAGCTAGGAGAAAATATGAAACAAGAGAGGTCCAACTAGAAATTTACTAGAGCATCACACCAAAAATTATTTTTGAAACTTCTTGGTGCTCAATTTGATCTCACCCCGTTTATTCTAAAATTTTCCCAATATTCCTAGTTCATTGTATTTTCTATTTCCCTGAATGCATACATGACAGGTTTTCTTCATTTTTATGTTGTTCAAGGTCCTTCTCCATGGTCATGGATCACATTTGGGCCATGTATAAGTTCCAAATTCTTTTTCTTAAAGAAAAATTCAATTCTAGACACAAAATGGTGATTTCCTACATTTTGTTTGAGAGGCATGTTTTCCCACAAATTATATGTCAAAGATCTTGAGATACATGGTCTCTTTTGATTGGATGAGGCACCAGTCTATTTTACTGATTGTAACTTTTTGCTATGTTTGTAAAAAGATCAATTTGGCCCTAACGCCACGTTGAGTTCTAATTGGCAAGTAAAATTTATAAAGTGGAGAAAATTTCTCATTTTTGCCCCGATGGGTCTTTTTGGTGAAATTTGCCACTTTGGTCACATTTGTAAAAAATACCAAATTGGCCCCGCAGCCCCTGGTAACATCTAATTGGTTAATCAATAAATATGAAGCGGTAGGGAAAAAGTCTTACTTTGACCCTAAAGAAGGACACATGGCTTTTTCATGTTACAAGTGGGGAAGCGGGTCGGCGGAACATTTTTATGTTTTTGCCTTTGTACGATGGAGCAAAGTTATAAATTGAATCGCAACTCCATTGGGTCCCATATCAAAATTTAGAAGCAAAGAAGTGGTTCACTAAGGCATTTTGAAGATTTTTACCTTTTTGTAAAAAGGAGCAAAGTTATAAATTGATCCACAACCCCAGTAGGGGGACAGAGTGATGTAACATGTTGAGTCTACATCAATCAAAAGTAGGAAGGCAGGCAGGTTGTCGAGCACTTTGAATTTTTTTGGCTTAGCATTGAAAATTCAAAGCAGGGAAGGTGGGTCACTAAAGGTTTTTGAAGATTTTTTCCTTTTTGTGAAAAGGAGCAAAGTATAAAAATGAAGCATGACTCTGCTAGGCCCACATCAAAAGATAAAAGCAGGAAGCGGGTCGCCAGAGGAAAATTGGAAATTTTTCCTTTTGTTAAAAAGGGTAAAATTGCATAACTAAGCCACACTCCATCAAATGCCTAGATTAAGCCACTTGTTGAGCCTGTATTTCAAAGATGGAGGGGGAAGGAAAAATGTGCAAATTGCACATTTTCTTCAAAAGTCATAAAATGAAAAAGGCACACCCAGGCCCATTTCGGCTCTAATATTCCACATGGATGGCTCTAATTTAAAGTTGTGAAAGGGAAGAATCAATGGTTATGGCACGATGCATCTAGTTTTTCCGCCATTAACATTCCTAGACTCTTAGAGACGTGAATACGTATTGTTTTCATCATTGTAAAGGTTGATATTATAAAGTTTGAATTGCTTGGGCACTTGCAAAAAAATGAATTACTAGAGAAGTTGGACGCAAATAAAAGTTTCAAAGGAAAGAATGGGAAAAGGATGAAATGATGGAGGTTGCATGACAAAGGATGAAAACGTGCTCGAGTTAAAATAATGATGGAGATATTTGCAATGATTCACCTTTTTGAACAATCTGGAAACTTTTTGTTGTAAAACCGTGAAACATCATTTTCTAGAAATCATGCTAAACATGTAACAAACAAAGGTTCCTTGAATATTATTTTCTTGAAGGGAAAGATTGGATATAAATTGAGTGTTATTAAAAGCATGCTTTAGTCATGCAAATGGTCAAGGGTTTAATTCTTACAATAAAATTTGAGAAAGCCCATCCTCCTAAGAGACCATCCTAGAAACATGTTAATCTCTTGTGTTTTAGATTTGATCATGTCAAGATGGTTGCAAGTGTACAACCATTGAAAAGCTTTGAGACCATTCAAGAAACTTTCCCTGCTGATAAATCTAATAGATCTTGAATTAATCTCTGTTTATCTTGGGCAAAATTGTGTCTACTTTTATTTCAGTATGTTTTTGAATGGTTTTGATGTTCTTGTTGTAATCTTGTGTTGAAATCTCTCTGAATCACATAGATCTCATCCTTGTGATAGTTTAGTGGCATTTGCTATTTCATTATGAGAAGAGCCTTCATCCTTTTATGAGATAAACTATTTAAAATCACTTTACTGTCATTTTGTTGATAAAGATTGTTTGTAATCCTTCAAGTGTATCTTAGGCATGAGGAAAAAGGGGTCTTTAATGTTTAATTGAGTCTTTAGCTCAAGCCTTCATGTTAAATTCATAGAGATTGTGTGAAACGTGCAAATATGGGCCTCCATTGATGCACACCTTCTTATTGAAGGAATATTTTAGCTATTCTCAAAGCATTTTTGATTTAGTTTTCTAATTGTTGTGAAGGTTCTCAAAGATCCTGGAAAAATCAAGTTTATCCTACTTAATCTACCACCAAAATTTTCAAATAACCATCAATCCTACTTG
The DNA here is from genome assembly GCA_018340775.1 of Taxus wallichiana var. yunnanensis. NCBI lineage: Eukaryota > Viridiplantae > Streptophyta > Pinopsida > Cupressales > Taxaceae > Taxus > Taxus wallichiana. The sequence continues at coordinate 786,154,939 of CM031243.1, forward strand.
AAGTACCCCTGTTTTTAACCGTATGTCCACAAATGAATAAATTCTACTACCAAAATGTTCAGAACCAATTAGGATTCCATAATGTCTTTATTAACCTTAACCTTGTTTAGAGAATATCACCATTCTTTAGAAGTGACAACTCGTGAGTGTTAACTTGTGGTGCATTGATCATATTTTCTCAAGGTTTCCTTTCAAATTTGTGTAAAGAAGGATATCTTCATTCTCCTTCACCAACAGAGGTTACAAAATGGGTCCTCTCACCTTGGTCAAAAGGCACGGCCTAAAGTAGTGAGGATAGATCAAATCCTTTTATATAGTGTTATCCATTTCTCCAAAGGTGCGAGTGAAAAATAGCTAGCTAAATCCCTTCCCTAGCTATAAAATGAATTGTAATTAAATCTGTCTTTGAGTATCTTCTTAAATTTGTGATGTTCTCACTTGCAATGGAGAATCAATTCGGATACCAACACCAAAAATGTGCCATTTCGTGACCTTGAAAGGCATTCTTATATTTGGCCCTAGTAATGTTTGTTACATGAGCTAAGTGCATATACAATGTTTAAACATCATTCTTGTTGAGATCTATAAGATTTCCAAAAGTTACAAGTTTTGTGTGTAATATTTCCAGTTTCTATTCATTTTTGCACTAATTATACATCATTAATGTTAAATAAATGTAAAGGAAGGTCATATCTGTGAATATTTGCATGAATTTAGTGTTGAAAAAATTTGGTGATCAATTTTAGTGCATTTGCACAACTAAGGTGAAAATCCTTAGTGGTGACTCCGTGTTGATAAATTTTAGTTTCTTAATCTCTGTTAATTGAATTTATCACTAATATTTACAAAGTTGGAAGGAATAAGATATTTCTTCATTAAAGACCATGCTAGAAGGTTGTTTCTAGAATTGGGAAAGAAAATTCTGAAGGAAGAAGAATCTGGAAAGTTATTGGAGATCAAAAATCAAGAAAAGAGTTATCAATTGTGGAAACTGATCATCCTATCATTGAAGATTTCCATACTTCCTCAAGTGCTTCTGAATCAGGTAGTCTTTTTGTAGATCGAATTCTCCATCTACAGAGGGGCCTTCATTTGTATTTGAAAATTTTACGTCTCATTCTGTCCATGTGTTTTCCAAAGCTGATAGGATCTTCCAAGAAACAAAGTTTTTAGAGAACATTCATTCTAAGAATTGCATTCATGTGCCCCACAGACCCCTCACTCCTCATCATTTTGTATCTCCTGCAAATTCACCACCTTAAAACAACATGGCCCAACCCCACCCAGACCTCCATTTATTGTTAATACCTTCGGTCCTATAAATTTTAGAGGTATGGATGGATATCCAAATGTTGTGCCCCAAGATGTTATAAAGAGACTGCCTAAACTTCAAGGATAAAATGCTATTACTTATGATCGGGACTTAAATATTTTTTTCAATATGATGGAAGAATTTGATATTAAATTTGAGGATTTATATATAAAGCAAGTTATTCATACTCTAGAGGAGGATGCATGAGAATGGTATAAATTTTTTCTAGATAACTCCATTGATTGATGGACGAAATGAAGAATGCTTTTAGATTGCAATACGGGGATAAGACAGATCCCAAGTTGCTTTTGTCATAATTTGAATCCTAATGAATCTTTTCATGACTTTAATACTGGTTCAATAAGACCCTGAATAGGCTACCTGTAATCATGAGGAAAAGTGATGTTTCTTGTTTGCTAAAGTATTATGATGCTTTTGACAAAAAGGTTTCCTATTATTTAAGGGACAAGAATCCAACAACATTAAAGTAGGCCTTCACCATGGTTTTGCAGATTAAAAACAATATTAGAGTAGTTGGTAAGCCTCCTAAGAGGGAAGGTATCTAGTTGATCAATCTAGAGAATCCTCAGTTGACTAAGCCTGTTGATCTGGAAGAGGTTATACAAACTTTTACCGGAGTTGTTAAGGAAATATCCTAAAAACTGGACAGCGCAAAGAAGGGGATTGGACAAGGTTCCCAAGGTCAACACAAGCCACAAGGTCAAGAAATATTTACAAATCATCCTAGGGGTTATTAGAGATCTGATGATAGAGGAAAAGGACCCATATGGTTGGGAAATAGACAGCCCAAAGCCCATATAAATAGAATTGTACCGATCCTTTAACTTCCATATTTGTTGCTGTGGAAGAAGACAATGAAATTAAGTGGTGTGACAGATGTTTCTTGCCATATGTCCCATGTGATGAACACAAATTTAAGTTGAGGAAGATGTTTATGATGCATACACGATGGATTTATCTACAATTTCACAACAAGGAGCAACCTCAACTGAGTGATGAGTGTCGAATCTGTTGAGAAATTATGGGATTGCATTCACCGGCTATTACCTCTTCCTCGCACTCATACTTATGAAATTGATATGGTAGAAACTTTTGAGTTTCCTAATAATGATTTTTAGTACTTAATGGAATTAATGATTAAAAATTATGAGGGAGGAATTCCTTGAAGAGGATAGACAATTTTTAATGAATGGAACAGCTTACCTAAGAAAAGGAATACAATACTAGGAGTAACATTGTCAAAGGGGCATGGCCTTAGGCCACACCAAAATTCTAGTGCTTACCAAGATCCCTAAATAAGAACCTAATAAAGATGCATCTGGAAAAGGATTTTTCACCCCAAATAAAACTTGTGTTCCTCCCCATGCTCAAACTATGCGGAATCCCATATTATCGATGAAGCTCGAACATTCCCTTGATCACGCCCTTACCGAAATATGTTATTTGTGACATAGCCCACACATTGAGTTAGATCAAGATTCTTGTTCCTATTGTTGAATTGCTTATAATACCTAAGCATAAGAAGAGGTCGTTTGAGTATTTGTGGGGCTTAAGAAAGAAAAGGTCACCTAGGATAAAAATGTAAGCAATGTAGAGGTTCCTCCTTCCATTGAGAATTAGAAAAACCACAAGCATTGGAAGAATTGGGCGAACCACCCGAGGTTTATTTGGGAATTTCTCTCGGTTGAGTTTCAACTTAAGGTGGATCCATTTTTCACTACTTTGATTATTAAGGATAAGTTATTACATAACTGTATGTTTGATTCAGGAGCCTCATGTAATGTAATGCCTCTTGAGGTCATGAATGAGTTAGATCTCAAAGTAACAACTTATGGGAAATGTACGCCATGGATTCAAGAGAGGTGCCATTTTTGGATGTGTCAAAGGCTTAGTAGTGCAATTGGCAACTTATCCATGTAATTACTTGACTTTGAATGTAGTAATTGTGGATTAACTCGCTAAGTGGGAATATTATTATCCAGATCATGGGCAGCTAGTGTGGGTGGAAGTGTGCAAATGGACATGTATCATGCCACCATACCAATTGAGGGCAGCCTTGTGAAGTTATATTGTGAAAAGAAAATGTTATATCTCATTAAGGACCCCAACAATGCTTCTTTTAAGTATTACACACAAACATTGATATTGATAACTCTATGAGTTATGTTATTTTAATGAGTATGAAATTGATCAATGTAGATATCTTGAGCAAGTTGATTTTCCGGGAATTTGATGTTTGATGCAACCTCGAGATATGTTGAAAAAATTAACCTAGGCACAAAGGATAAGCTGAAAACATGTTGTCGATAACAACTTGGATGGAAAAGATAAACAATCATATGACCAATTCTTAAAGATGTATCAAAACTACTTAGAATGGTCATATCCAAATTCAAGGCACCTGAAAATTTTCATTAAGTGTTTTCTTTGAATCGGGGTGCATATCATTGTATATTATATAGTCTTTTGGTTTTGTTCTTCTTTCATGTTTTTCTATTTTGGTTCATCTTGGTCCCAAAGTGACTAGTTTTTGTTGGTTTATCAATTCATCTTGGGGTTTTTGTTTTTGTCTTTTTCTCGCCAAATTGTTCTTAAGTCCATTGCCAAATGGATTTTTGGCACTTGGTATGCTCTATTGTTCTTTCGGCACTCGCAATGAGTGCCCATCCCCAAGTCGAGCCGATGTTTGTGCTCGATTTGTCATATTTTCAATTTCCCGAATGGATGGGTGAAAGGTTTTGTTCATTTGTATTTTGTTGAAGGTCCTTATCCATGGTCATGGATCACATTTGGGCATCAGATCATTTACAAATTCTTTTCCTTAAATAAGAATTCAATTTTGCATGCAAATGGTGATTTCCCTATATTTTAGGGTTTGACGGTCGTGTTTTCCGCATCAAATTATATCTTAGCATCTTCAGCTACATGGTCTCTTTTGATTGGATGAGGCATGTTGTGTCTATTTTATAACTTGTAACTTTTTTCTATGTTTTCAAAAGATCAATTTGGCACCATGGCTCCATTTAGTTTTGATTAGCCGGTCAAATTTATAAAGGCGGAGTGAATTTATCTTTTTTTCCCTACAGGTGTATACGTGTTCATTCTTGATTGGATACAGCCTGACATGTCTGTTTGGTGAAATTTTCCAAATACCAAATTGGCCCCATAGCCCCGATATCATCTAATTGGTTAATCAATAAATATGAAGCAACAGGTAAAACATCTTACTTTGACCCTAAAGAAGGAAATGTGGCAGTTTTTCATGTTATAAGCAGGGAAGCGAGTCGATGGAACATTTTGAAGTTTTTTCCCTCTTAGTACGAGGGAGAAAAGTTATAAATTGACCCACAACTCCGCTAGGGTGGGTCGCCAGGGCATTTTGAGGATTTTTTATTTTTGTGAAAAAGGAGGAAAGTTATAAATTGATCTGCAACCCCGCAGGGGACAGAGTGATGTAAAACGTTGAGTCTACATCAAAAGTGGGAAGGTGGGTTTCGGAACAATTTGAAGTTTTTAGCTCAACATTGAAAATTAAAAGCGGTGAGGTGGGTCGTCAAAGTTTTTGAAGTTTTTGGCTTTTGTGAAAAGGACCAAATTATAAAAATGAAGCGTGACTCGGTGGGGCCCACATCAAAATATAAAAGTGGGAAGCACGTCACGGAGGAAAATTGAAAATTTTTCCTTTTTGTTAAAAAGGGTAAAATTGCATAAATGAACCACGACTCCATCAAAGGCCCAGATTAAGCCACGTGTCGAGCCTATATTTCAAAGGCAGAGGGAGGGACAAAAGGTGAAAATCATGAATTTTCTCCCAAAGTCATAAAATGTAAAAGGCATCCCTAGGCCCGTTTTGGCTCTAATCTTCCATGTGGATGGCTCTAATTTAAAGTTGTGAAAGGGTGGAATCAACGGTTATGGCATGATACATCTAGTTTAGCCACCATTAATGTTTTAAGACTCTTGGAGATGTGAATACGCATTTTTTTCATCATTTTTTATGAAATTCCTTGTATATAGAGTGCAATTGAATGGATTTAGAACTTAATTTGTGAGTCTAAGGAATGTAAAGGTTGATATTATGAAGTTGGAATTGCTCGGGCACTTGCAAAAATGTTAATTACCAGAGAAGTTGGATGTAGAGCAAAGTTGCAGAGGAAAGAATGGGAAAAGTATGAAATGATGGAGGTTGATGCACGAAGGATGAAAATGTGGTCCGAATTAAAACATTGATGGATATATTTGCAATGATTCACCTTTTTGAACACTTGGCAAATTTTTTTTGGAAACCTATTAAAATGCCACTTTCTCGGAAACCATGATCAAACAAATAACAAACAAAGGTTCCTCGAATATTATTTTCTTATGGGGAAAGCTTGGATGTAAATTTAGTGTTATAAAATCATGCTTTAGTCATGCAAATGGTCGGGGTTTAATTCTTATGAGAAAATTTGAGAAATCCAATCTTCTTGAGAGACCATCCGAGAAATTGGTTAATCTCTTGTGTTTTAGATTTTATCATGTTAACATGGTTACGAATATAAAGCCATTGACACTCTCTAAGATTGTTCAAGAAATTTTCCCCATTGATAAATCTAATAGATCTCGAATTAATTTGTGTTGATCTTGGGAAAAGTTGTGTCTCGCTTTTATTTCCATATGTTTTCAAATGGTTTTGATGTTCTTTTTGCAATCTTGTGTAAAAATCCCTCCAAATCACACAAGTTCTCATCTATGTGATAGTTTAGTAGCATTTACAATTTCATTATGAGAAGAGCCTTCATACTGTAATGAAATAAAAAAATTTAACATCACTTTACTATCATTGTGTTGATAAATATTTTTTAAGCCTTCGAGTGTATCTTACGCATGAGGAACCGGGGTCTTTAATGTTTAATTGTGTCTTTAGCTTGATCCTTCATGTTAAATTCTTGGAGATTGTGTGAAACTTTAAAAATCAAGGCTTCCATTGATGCACACCTTCTGGTTGAAGGAATATTTTAGCTATTCTGAAATAATTCTATGATTTAGTTTTCTAATTGTTGTGAAGGTTCTCAAAGATCTGTAAAAATCAAGTTTTTCCTATGTAGTATCCCACAAAATTTTCAAATAACCATAATCCTACCTAAAGTACCCCTGGTTTCCCTATATTTCCACAAATGAATAAATTCTACTACCAAAATATGTAGAATCAATTAGGATTCCATAATGTCTTTATTAACCTTAACCTTGTTTAGAAAATATCACCATTCTTTAGAAGTGATAACTCGTGAGTGTTAACTTGTGGTGCATTGATCATATTTTCTTAAGGTTTCCTTTCAAATTTGTGCAAAGAAGGATATCTTCAATCTCCTTCACCAATAGATGTTACAAAATGGATCCTCTCACCTTGGTTGAAAGGCACGACCTAAATTAGTAAGGATAGATCAAATCCTTTTATATGGTGCTATCCATTTCTCCAACACTTGAGTGACAAAGAGCCAGCAAAATCCCTTCCCTGGCTACAGAATGACTTATGATTCATCTTTCTCTGAGTATCTTGTTTAATCTATGATGTTTCTTGGCTTCTAAGGGAGAATAAATTTGGATACCGACAAAACTAACAAAAACAACCTACACCATTTTCTTCCCAAGTTCTAAGGATTCCAAATTTCCTCCATATCCTTAAAATATATTTCCTAAGCCTTCCAATAAGCTTAGGTCACCAATGACCTATTATAAATAGAAGAAGGGTGCTTCCCTTAAAACTAGAGATATAGAATCACTCCTAAAATATCAAAAATCATACACCTCTTAAGCCGAGAGGAAAAAATGGCATGATGGCTTCAAATAATCCAACAAGGGAAAAATTACACTCATTTATGTTTAAGGCAGTAATACATGACTAGAGCACATCACTATTAACAAAGCACTCCATTATTCATGGTAGGAGGAAATATTTAAAGGTTTAAATAGTTGCCACCATTGGAAAGATGGATGTAGGGCCCACCAATATGAACATAGAATTTAATCTATTCTAACAAGGTGATAATATCCTTATGCATACTTCTAAAAATTTCATACTAACTAGTGAGAGGTCCCAAAAATAATGATCTAGCATGTAACTTGTGTTATAACCATTATACATATGTTCGTTGTTTGATATAACAAAGGGAGGGTATGGAAATTACTAAGCTAGTTTACAACCCAATATCTTAGGGTGTACTCGACATTAGATACTCATATAATAGCTCAATGGAAATTTTCAATTAGGTCTATCATTTAGATTATATCCTTTATAAATTTTAGTGCATGCAATAGCAATTTATATAATTAAGGTTGTTTATTTCAACATTCTAGTTGTGTTCAATCCATTAAAATTATATATTCCATATTCCAAATTATAAAACACAAGTTATAATTATGTTTGCTAAGCATATTTCTTATAATTTTTCCAATTAATGCATTCCTTATATTATGATATTCCATATCTTGTTTCATTAAGGGTCATCAACAATGCTGGCATGATATCTATCCATTCTATAAGGGTAGCAAAATTATTCATTTTACTTCAATGGAGGGTATGAGAGGATTCTTTTCTATTTTCCACATAGTTTTATTTCTTCTATTAAGCTACCAGGTTAGAGTAATGAACCATCTTCCTAATGTCCCAATTTACTTATTAAGTTTTGAAAGTCCAAGCCTCCCAATTATAGTTACAATATTCTATGGTTTATAAAATTACCAATTGAATTTTAATAAGTAGTGTTATGGGTCCAAAGTAATCCTTGTTCTAGATGGGAATTTCACTTCTAACTTGGAACGAAATAAAGGGATTCCTCCGATTTGTGGGAGTCTCAAAAAGATGGAAACGTCTAGAAGGGTTGGCTCCCATTGATGAATCACTAAAAAGTTGTATTGTTGCTGAGATGAGGGTTAGATGAAAGTAAAATTGAAAATAAAGGAAGGTGATACACCAAAATTTGTGTGAGAATTATCTCGTATCAAACACTTGGTAAAAGCTGCAAAGACTGAAAAGATTCACTTCATACTTTGTTTAAATAATTTTGCATCCATGAGGTATCTAAATACACTTATATTTTTGTAAAACAACTAAAATAGATTATACAAGTGCTAGGAAATTATTAATTACAAGATGAATTAAAAATATTCACTATTGCATGCATCTAATTTATTGTAACACATTGCAAAATACTTCTCAATATGGAGGAATAAATCAACTTTTTGTATTCAACAAGGCTTTCTAGTAAAACATTTCAGCATATCTATGCAAAAACAATCCCCCATGGTTGTGAAAGCCATAGACAATATATATAAAAATTACCCTCACTCTTAATCCCAAAAATAACATGCAACTACAACTAAAGTGTTCATACATAAATAATTACAGCCCTCAATGAATACACTAAAATAATAAAAGGGTAATAAAATCCAATGTTGGATACTCTAATAGATCTGGTCACCTATTCTTGACTGATTTTCCTTCCTTTAGGCATGTGTAGGGACTTGCCTTGGAAAACAAGGATAATAGCACATTTAAAGAAAATATAATGTTGGCCTATTTTTAGACGTCTATTATTGGGCATGTGCCACTTTTCTCCTTATGCAAAAAGTATTTTGTCTTTCTTTTCATGCATGGTATAATGGGTCTCTTTTGTCTTATATGTAAAAGATTATCTTGGCTTTATTTGTGAACACCCGCATGCTTTAAATGTTCCAAGTGGGATGACTAATAGTTTGTTCCCCTAACTTTTGCAAAGATAAACATGCATTATTACATGTTGAGCATAGTTATCATGATCTTTTATCACCATTCACCCATAAATAAAACACTTCAAAAGGCAATTGACCACGTGAACAATGGCAAGGGAAGGTTAACTTAACCATAGTAAAAGTGACCCACTCTGGTTAAGTCAATTCAAAATAGGGCTTCGAACCCTAAAAGTTTCATTTGCACTTACCATTTTCTGGAAACTTCGTAGCAATGAGGCTCTCATGATTGTTTTCGGTGGGTTGAACATTTTTGAAATTCCCACTTGTTTACTAATTTTCTTTCATATCCATCATTGACAAAGGAATGGAGCTCATTTTTTAAGTTTCTTCATGATAAATTTGGGTTCCTTTTGATTCTAGCACAAGGGTTTTATTTACTGATATTTTCTTCTGTGTCGATCGTGGCCATTCCGATTAGTCTTTATGGGCTCTTTATTTTTGTTTGGAACCCGCGTGTCAGCTGGGTTTCATCTCATATATCTATAATTAAAGAGGTAAAGTTATTTTCTTTTTGTGGAGCATTGATTCAGGTTGGTATTTTGCTAGCAAGAGTCACCTATTAAGTTTTTTCCATGTTGTTGGAATACACATCTCATATTTTCTTATGGATTTCTTGTTTGAGGTTTGGTGAATGCCCGTTGTTATCAATATTTTACCCCATGGTTACCTGATGCCCTAAAATATTAGAAACTTGTAGGATGACCTTTGCTTTCTTGGTTACATTTGTTTCATGAGGTGGGATTTCAAAATATGGTGTCTTTTTGCAAGTCTTCATGTCCTCCTTTGATGATTGGACCCCATTTGGGTGAGCTCAAGTTTTATTTGATTTTATGATTGCTACTCTCATCTCAATGTATCAAAAAGAGTTATTAATACACTGTGTAGTTAATTATTTGTATTTTTAAACTCATTTGATTCTAAAAAATAACTAAGTTTCCTAATACTTTATTTGCTCGAGCTAGCTTGTTATTTGAAAGTTTTGCTCATTTCTTGGCATTTCGATCAAGGTTTCATTATTTGAAAAAGGTCACCATTACTAAAAATTACAAACTTTGAGTTAATAGATTTGATCTTCATGTGGCTTTCTTGATGCATTATGGGTCAATGTCATTTTATTTCCTCAAACCCTACTATTGGTCTTCAATGTGGAATCTACTTGTTTCTCTTGGATTTGTGCTTTTTATTTACAACTATATATTGTTTTAATAGCTCGCCATACTTTGAAAATATGCACTTTCGAAGACTAGTAGGCCTTCCTTTAATATCCTCATTTGAAGTTGTGGTTTTCAAACTAGGTGTTTGTTTTTGTAAAAACACCTTTGGTGTGCTTATATGATGGTTATTGTCGCTACTCTTGTTGTTTTGGAGCTTGTTTGAGTTGCTGATATCTTGGAATGAATATTGAAAAAAAATTGGTTGCTTCAAAAAGGTATTTATGGTTCTACGATGTAAAATCATTGCTTTTTGATGGGAACTTTTTGATTTTTCAGTTCCTAAAATTTGTATATATTATGTTCTATTGATCTCTATGCATGAAAAGTCTTGAAGATTTTCATTATTTGTGTCTGTTGTAACTATATTTATACCTATATGATAACAATGTACATTTGAAATAAAGTTTAAACCGTATTGCATTTTCTCATAAATACGTAATTGAATCTCTTCTTAGCTAATCTAGTGTACTTTAATGCTTACTTTCACATCAATTGAAGTGGTAGACACCAGATGTGTTTTTAAGGGTGAAAATCTATAGAATTTACACTCTTCTCATTCCATGATTTTATCATTGTCATCTAAATTTGAATTCTGTCTTTTTCCATATTTGAAAGCTTCCTTACATAGATAAATTTACATGTAGAATAGTTGTAGCTTATCATGTGAATGTTATGCCTTGTAGTTGTTTTCCTTTTGCAAAAATCAGTCACTTTTGAAGCCTTATTTTTCTCCGAGATCTTAATGAAGGCATGTACTTTGAATCATGCAAGGTGAGTTCAATTTCTAGTTTATCCAAAGTGGAAAACTACATCCTCAATCGCTGATTTTACTCTATTGTATTTTTTTCTCTTGTAGCCTAGTTCTCAATCTTGCTTGAAAAAAATAGTTATGGAAAGTTGTTATTCCTTTCAATTTTGAAGTTTTTTTATTCCTGTAACATTTTATTATGGAACTAGATCTTCAAACTATGAAATTTTATTTGGACATTTCTTCCTTTCAAATCTATACTTGTGATAACGTAATGCAATCTACAAAGATATCTAAAATGGAATTGTGACATGTATCTTCTATGTATGAGTATCACTTCTCCTTTTTATAATTTTGAATAGAAAACATTATGATCTTGTACTCCACATTCATTTAAAAATTGGCTTGCTAAAGTCTTTGAGGCCTTCCCTTCTTGTATTGTATTGTACTTGATGTTTGCTTGATGCTATGACATACTAAAATCAAAGTTGCTTAAGTACTTTGCTTCTTTTCACACTTTTTTGCATAAAATTTCTTCATTAGTACAACTATACATTTTCCATTCATATTATAGTATTCATGATAATTAAATATACCTTTAAATAACAACTCTAATCAATATTATATCATCATATTGATGTTGTAAGTTACATTTTCTTCAATTGCACTCGCATATTGAAATAAATAGTTAGAAAAAATTACAAAATCCTTTCCTTTATGATTGATTTCTCTTTTTTGACATGCTTCTAAAAGTAATACTTTGGATGTTGATGAATGATGATGACATGTACTTTTTTATTCTATTTCCGATTCCTTTTCCTACACATTTATCGATTGCTAATACATATACAAATGAAAATGGTAGCATGAGACATCGTGACCACGAGATCCAACCCTTCTATTTTCTCTTTCGTGTACATGGAGCTATAGTTTGGGAAATCTAGAAATGTTGGAGAAAAAATCATTCTCAGAAATGATGGGTTACTTATCCCTCACACTTTCAGATTTGTATTTATCTGCATTTTCTTTTCTAATTATAGCCATATCCCACGGCTTGTGTGGGATAATTGTACTATTTATTTATTAATATACGAAATTACCTTATGTTATGAGTTGTATAACTTCCTTTTACATTTTTTTTTTAATTGTTATGTGGAATGAACTTAATCAACTCAAAACATAATGCAATTTCACCTAAGCATAAGGAAATAGCCAAAAATAGTTGAACCTCTCTTTCAAATCATTTACTCGATTGTAGTTCTTGAATGTGATTCTAATACATGTTTCACTTCCTTTCGTCCTTCCTCCGGGTTTTCCAATGGTCTTCCACTTTGTTGTTGCACATCTCTCGATGAAGGTGAATACTTGGAATGGTAACATCTATGAGGAATGGGCTTTTGTAACAATACTTGAGTTACTTATTTTATGTTATATCATTCTCAAAACCATCTAAATGAGTAACAATGGAAAAATTTTAATACCACTATCGATGATTGACCAAAATTGGTCGACATCTTGGAAAATTTGTTGATTAGGTTGCTCGCCAAGTGTAAGAGCTCCTGAAATTGGCTATTTCAGAAATTAATGCTAACCAAAACCTAAACCCAATCCTAAATATGCATTCCCAAGGCTGCATATTGCTGATGAAACTAATAAACTCATCTGGAAAATGGGAAAACAACAATAAAAACCTATACAAAACTACACAAGGAAAAAAAAACCGCTTATAAGGCATGCCATTTAAGATGGCAATCATTATTGAAAGTAGGAAAATGTTGAAAGGATGTTTCTAGAAAACACTTATAGAAATTCATGTAACTATAATACAATGTTAACTTATCTTGTTTAGAAACAATGCTTTTATTGGATCGCGTTGACTTGGATCAGAAGATCTTATCCATTTTTCAGTGCAAGATGGGATGAATTGTGTAACTTTCATTCAATGATAATATAGGGTCCACTCCATAGTGAATCAAACTTTGTATGAACACCTGGATTATATCAGTCCTCGTCCCATTTCAAAACTAAGTCACCTTCATTGAAAACTCATGCTTTGGATTTCTTATCAAATGTCCTTTTGATTTGAGCCCAATTCTTCTCCATGGACAACATAGCTTCATTTCTGATTTCTTTAAGTTCCATAAGTTGTGCATATCTTACTTCCATGGGATTTTCGTAATAATTCCATCCGATGCATAAGTTCTAACTCTAAAATTTCAAGAGAAATGGGTAAATTTTCTTCTAAACCATAAACCATATTGAAAGGTGAGTTTGAAATTGACCATTTATGATTAATTATATCAGAACAAAAGGCTTCCTTAAACTTATCATGCAAAGTACGCTAATTTTCATCTATGGTTCTTTGAATTATTCTCGCATAAATTCTTATTCATACTTTCAAACAATCCATTACTTCATGGGTAATAATTGGATGAAATACTCAAATAAATTCCATTTTGGACAGCCCATGCAACAGTTTTTGCACTAATGAAATGTTTACCATTATCTGAAATAATGGTTAAAGGAACACCAAATCTTGTAATTATTCCTTAATGAAAGTCCAAGATATTTGTCTCATTTCCTTCTTTCAAAGTAATACCTTCAGCCGTGAAGTAATTAGTTGCAGTGAGTATCCATCTATGACCAAAACTTTAAAGTGGGTTTATGAGACAAATAAAATCTAAACCTCATTGAGAAAAGGTGTTATCATTTGTAATTGGCTGCAATGGTAAGGCAACAAATCTTTCTTTTCCTATAAAGAAATCACATTTCTCATATTTTCTTACCCACGCATGGCTGTCCTTAAAAGTGTAGGTCAATTATAGCCTCCTTTCATAATTTTGAGGGTTGTAGTTTTAGGTAAATAATGCTCTCCTCCTTGGTTGTCATGAAGCTACTCAAGCAACCTTTCAACTTGACTTGGATCAACACATCTTAACATGACACCATTGATATATTTCTTGAATAACACATCACTAACCATCAAATAAGGAATGGAATGAAGTCTTAAAAAATCCTTTTGAGCTATCCAAATGTGGTTGGTAATTACCTTGCTGAAGATACCTCGACATGTTAAGAATTCAATCTTTATGCTACTATTTTTTCTACATTTTCAGGCTCATTCTATAGCAGATAAACAAATTCCTTACTATCATGCAAGTCTTTAGCCAAGTGCTCACATAATCCTTTACCTCTAATCAGTTTGGTCAGTTTAATGATAATGTCATACTTCATAAATTGATTGATCCAACCTGCTCTCTTCTCTGATATATATTTATTCAACTGGAATTCTTTAATGCTTGGATGTGCAACCATTAGATTAATTCTGTTGTTAGAGAGAAAATTCTTGAACTTCTTAAGAGATCTAACAAATGAAAATACATGCTTCTCAATGAATGAGTACCTAGTTTTGTACTCCATTAGAATTTGGCTAAAAAAATGAATGCTGCAATTCTTCTCTATTTTTGTGTGTCAAAATTGCTACAATAGTATCCATGTTAGCATAAGCATACAACATGAAATATTTTGAAAAATCAAGATTGATAAGTGTTGGGGAAGCAACTATAGATTTTTTGATGGCATCAAAACTACTCACTCCTTCTTTTGAACAATTGTAATTCTGATCTTTCTTCAGCATGTTGGTCAAACGCTTTGAAAGTGCAACAAAATCAGAAATATATCTTCTTATAAAAATGATTTTTCCAAGGAAACTTTGAAGTGCTTTCTTATGTTTTGGTAAGCCTAAAGCAATAATAGCACTTAATGTTTATGGATTGATCATCATACCATGTTTGGAAATTATATGGCCAACAAGCTTACCAACGTGGAGTGAAAAACATTTTTTTTAGGATTATGTGACACACCATACTCTCTACACCTTGTAAAGACTGCTTTGAGCTATAGTAGATGGTCACTTGCAAGATTTGAAAACAATTGATATCATCTAGATAAACTAAGACAAATTTGTTGATAATACCTTGAAAATCCATGTCCATAGCACGTTGAAAAGTTACACCAGCATTTGATAAACCGAATGACATATTTTTGTAAGCATAAGTGCCCCATTTTGTAGTAAATGTTGTTTTGTACTGATCTTCCTCCTTGACAAGTATCTGATTGTATCCACTGTATCCATCAAAGAAGGGAATATCTCTCTGAACTGACAACTAACTCTAAAATTTTCTCCATGGAAGTAAAAGGATAATGATCCTTAAGAGAATCCTTTTTTAAATCATAGAAATCAACACATAACTTGATTTCACCATTCATTTTCTCACTAGTACAAGATTAGCCACCCAAGTGGAGTGATTAATGGGGAAGATAATGGAAGAATCAATGAGTTTTTCAAGCTCTATCTCGCATCAAGGGTTCCAACTTGGGATTAATTGATATTTGATTTTTTCTAATTGATTTTAAACCAACCTCTAATTCAATGGTATGATGAGATAAAGAGGGATCAAAACCTATTAAATCATTGTATGGCCAAGAAAAAAAATCTGCATAGTCTCTACAAACATGAATAAAAGAATCTTTTCTAGATTGTGAACAAACTTTGCCAAGATTAAAACTCTTACCTTAAAAAACGGTGAATTTTTCATTCTGATTTGTACCTATAGAAAGTAATGTCCTCTCATTCTTTATTTCATTAATTTCACTAAAAATGGATTACAAAGTTATAAGGCCTTTTGGAATCTTGTTTGTTTTTCAGTTATACTATCTCGATCGTCATAATGATTTTGTAGTTTTCCTTGTTTTTGAGCAAAAAAAATATTTCTTCTAGAAGAAATCTGATTATGTGTGCATCATTTTCAAAAACATGCCAATGCATAAAATTGTCTGGTACTGAAGGCCACACCAATACCTTGATATGTGGCTGAAATTTATCACTTCTTACATCAGCAAGTATGTCAAATTGTGAACCAATTGTAGCAAGTCTATCAACATGTTTATTTTTATCTCTAGGGATATCTTGAACATTAATAGAAAGGAAATCATCAAGTAAATCCCATACTCTATGCTGGTAAGTTATCATTAATGGGTTCTTGCAAGTATTAGAACCTCTAACCTAGTGAATAACAAGTTTGTTGTCCCCAAAAATATGTAAATATTTCATTTTTGTTTTTTCTTGCCACCGCAAACCATGACCAAGGGCTTCATATTATGAAACATTGTAAGAACAAGAAAATTGAAACTTAATGGCAGTAAAATATTGTATTTTGGAAGGTGAAATCAGCATTAAACTAGCCCCTAAACCATGCTATTTTTTTGAACCATCAAAATAAATTTTCCACAAACCATTATCTTATTGATTTTCTCTCTCCAAAGAAGGAATGACAACATTGTCTTAATGAATACAATACACTCCAAGGTGTTGTCCTTCAATAACTTTATATGTAATAAATTTCCATGTGTCATGTACATGATCTTCATCAATTCATTGATCTCGAACAGATCCGGGACAAGTTCGAGGGCATAACCAGTTTCAACTTCCGATTCATCTTCTTACTCTTGAGTTACATAATAATTTCATTAACAACACTTGATGTAAAAGGATCCATATGAAAATTTTACAAGGGATATGAATTAATATTTACCTTAGCTCCATAACAAGTTATGAAAACTAGATAAGTCCAATCTACTGAAAGGTAACCACCGATCTTGGATGTGAAGTCTCTAGATAGGCACATGGAAATACAGGTGTTAGATCCACCACCATCACATCCTGTAAGATTGTAATACATATACATGCATCCAAAGTTCTCTTTAAATATTTAATAATTCGAATGGTCTTAGTAGATGAACCATCAAGCTGAAAAACTCCTTTGGTACTGGGTCATACTTAAGACGTAACTTTTCATCCACTAGCTTTGGCATAACAAAGGTCTGCTAGCTCCGCTATCAACCATGTAATTATGAACTAAAGAATTTTCAATAATCAGAGAAAGGTAGAAGGGAGGTGGCTTAACCACTTTGACTTATTTAACCATTTTTTTACCTCTTTTTTTGTTGTTTTTGGCTGAAACACTTCTTACTTTGAACCTTTAGTTTGCTAGTTTGCAATTTCCATCACCATGTTGGTTGTGTTTTCTACATGGTCAGCTTGTTTTGATTTTAATTTAAGACTCACAAGCTCTTGGACCAGCAAGTCCTTTTGTCTAGGAATAGATAATGTATCCCACATGCTCATAGTAACATTATATTTCTTCATATGATCAATGATATTGAATGGAACAACACCTATCCTAAACTAATTTTTACAATATCAACCTTTTCTTGAACAGTAAGTGGTTCAGAACTCTTACTAGCAGTATTATTTTTATTTTCACGAGTTGGTACAATAGTTTGGTCACTTACATTAGCCTCCATGGATATTTTCTTTGATTTGGTAATTGCTGCAACAAAATTAGCTCTATCTTGTGCTCTAATTTCATGATTTACAACCACATGATCAACTGTTTCAAAATTTACCAAAGTGGCATTTGGACGCCCTATTGTTCTTGTGCCAAAATCTGATCCACATGTGCTGCAAGAAACATACTCTCTTGAAAATGATTAAATGCTTCTTCTTGAGTAATTTTTGGTACAGAAAACCCTTGCGGAACCATTTCGTAGATGCATTTGAACCACTATGATGCACATTAGCATCTTGGGAAATATTTGTTTACACGGGAATTAATGCTCTTAAAGTTGTAGGGGCATTAGGATCTACTATGAGAAAAAGGCCTAGATATTGTAATAGATGGTTGAGCCTTTTATGGTCTATAACCCTTAACATGAGGTATATAATTGATGAAATTTGGAAAAGGTGGATGATATGGCCTTCTTTCTTGGGCTTGATTCCTTTCTAACTGAACAATCTTGTTTCCCATAGTTTTAACATCTCCTTCTAGGTCATCTATTTAAATAGGCTGAATTGTAAGAACTACCAATGTTTTCTCGGTGATGGAATAGGAGCTAACTCAGAATAGATAGGCATAACAGGTCTGGGAGCCAATTTTGTATCTTGTATAAGGTTGTTTTCAGCCCTTACTGAAATGTCAAAGGCTATAGGAAGAGTGGTTACACCCATATAATATATCATAACAACAATATCACTATTCAATGCATGCAAATAATACAAAAAATCATGTTCTGCAGAAGGCTTGACCACAACTGAAATTATCTTCCAAGTTCTAGTAAATCTTAAATTAAAATTAGCCATGAACTCTTGTGGTGTGTGCTTAGTAGTGGATAGATACTCATTAAGGGATAGATGGTCTATTTTATCTTCAAATTGCATGTACAAGGCATTACTTAACACATCCCAAGTTCCTTCTATCCCTATTTCTAAATTATTTTACCATTATAGGGCTTGACCTTTAAAGAGGAATGTAGTAGCATTATAACAACACCATAATGTGTGATATGATGTACTAAACAAATGGCTTGTATATCTCTAATATGTTCAATTGGGGTAACTTTACTTTCACCAAGTAAAAATGGAAGACCTTTTAGAGCAAAGCATGTGGAATATCATGATAAACTAATATTAAAGGAGGGAAATATTTCTAATCCTTCTTCTTCTAGTTGAATTTTAAGGAAATTGAATAAAATCAGGGGGAATACCTCTTACCGATGCTCTAGTTCTAATTGTAGGCATAGATAATGGGAAAAAAATAGTTTATAACCTTCTCGGAAATGAGTATTCGTGTCAGTAACAACAAAGATGTCTTGTTCTTCATTTAAAAATGTTAAGGAAACCAATTGTTTGTACTAATTGAGCAGTTCTCTAAGGACTGCAGCTATTTAATCTTCAATCAAATTATGTTGTGTGCTAATAAATGCTAAAATAGGCTATTGATGTTGATCAATTAACTCTTTATAAACATCTAAGTGAGAAACTCATCGTTAACTGCATGCTGCGAATAACTCCAAAATATGATTCTTGGTCCCATCGCGTGCGTGCCAAAAATTGTTATCAGTCAAAATTACTTCTTGTTCTTGATGGAAATCTGACTTCTAACTTGGACTGAAACAATGGGATTCCCTCTGAGTTGTGGGTGTCTCAAAATGAGGGAAACCTCCAAAAGGGTTGGCTCCCTTTAATGAATAGATGAAAAGTTGCATTTTTGCTTTGAGATGAGGGTTAGATGACAACAAAACTAAAAAATAATTGAAGGTGATAAACTAAACTTTACATGATAATTATCTATATCAAACACTTGGTAAAAGGTGCAAAGACTGAAAATATTCACTTCATACTCTGTTTAATTAATTTTACATCCACAAGGTACCTAAATACACTTATATGTTTGCAAAACAACTAAACAAGATCATACAGGTGTTGAGAAATTATTAAATGCAAGAGGAATTGATAATATTCACTATTTCATGCATCTAATTTATTGTAACACACTGCAAAATAATTCTCAATATGGAGGAATAAATCAGATTTCTATATTCACCAAGGATTTCTAGTACAAATTTACAACATAACTCTGCAAAAAAGTAATCCCCCATGCTTGTGAAAGTCATGGACAATATATAGAAAACGTAACCTCACTCTTGGCCCCAAAAAGAACATGCAACTACAACTAATGTTTTTATACATGCATAATTCCACCTCTCAATGAATAAAATAAAATAATAAAAGGGTAAGAATAGCCTATGTTGGACTCTCTAATAGCTCTTGTCAATGTTGTTGACTTCTTTTCCTCCCTATTGGCATATGTACGGACTTTCCCTAGAAAAAAAAAAATAATACCATGTTCAAAGAAAATCTCATGTTGGCCTATTTTCAAAATTCTTTTTTTGGGCATGTACCACTTGTCTCAATATGTAAAAATTATTTTTCTTTCCTTTCATACATGGTATAATGGGTCTCTTTTGTCTTATATGTAAAAGATTATCTTGGCTTTATTTGTGAACACATGTAAGTTTTAATTGTTCCAAGTGGGATGACTAATAGTTTTCTCCCTAAATTTTGCAAAGATATTCATGCATTATTACATGTTGAGCATAGTTAAAATGATATTTTATCACCATTAACCCATAAAGAAAACACTTCAAAATAAAATTTACCATATGAATAATGGAAAGCGAAGGTTAACTTAACCATAATAAAAGTGACCCACTCTAGTTAAGTTAATTCAAAATAGGGCTTCGAACCCTAAAAGTTTCATTTGCACTTACCATTTTCTGGAAACTTTGTAGCAATGAAGATCTAAAGATTGTTTTTCGGTGGACAAACCTTTTTGAAGTTTCCACTAGTTTTCTAAGTTTCTTTCCTATCCATCATTGACAAAGGAATGGAGCTCATTTTTTAATTTTAGGCTTCGTGATAAATTTGGGTTCCTTTTGATTTTGGAACAAGGGTTTTATTTACTAATATTTTATTCCTGTGTCATTCGTGGCCATTCGATTAGTCATTGTGGGCTCTGTATTTTTGCTTGGAACCCATATGTGAGTTGGGTTTCATCTCCTATATATGTGATTAAAGAGGTAAATTTCTTTTAGTTTTACGTAGCATTGATTTAGGTTGGTATTTTACTAGCATGAGTCACCTATTAAGTTTTTCCCATGTTGTTGGAATACAAATATCATATTTTCTTATGGATTTCTTTTTTGAGGTTTGGAGAGTACCCGTTGTTATCAAAATTTTACCCCAATGGTTACCTGATGCCATAAAATATTAGAAATTTGTAGGATGACCTTTATTTCCCGGTTGCATTTGTTTCCATGAGGTGGGCTTTCAAAATTTGGTCGCTTTACCTCTAAAATCGGGCTAGTCCTGTACATTTTGCAAGTCTTCATGTCCTCCTTTGATGATTGCACCCCTATTTGGGTGAGATCGATTTTTAATTGATTTTATGATTACTACTCTCATCTCGATGTATCCCAAATAATTATTTATACACCTATGTAGTTAACTATTTCTATTTTAAAACTCATTTGATTCTCAAAAATAGCTAAGTTTCCTAATAATTTATTTGCCTAAGATGGCTCGCTATTTGAAAGTTATCCTAAGTTCTTGTCATTTTGATCAATGTTTCATCATTTGAAAAAGGTTGTCATTACTAAAAGTTACAGACTTTGAGTTAATAGATTTGATCTTTGTGTGGCCTTCTTGATGCATTATGGGTCACTATCATTTTATTTCCTCAAACCCTACTATTGTTCTTCAAAGTGGAATCTATTTTTTTCTCTTGATTTGTGATTTTTATTTACAACTATATATTGTTTTAATAGCTCAAAGCAAACTTTGAAAATATGCACTTTCAAAGACTAGTAGGCCTTTCCTTAATATCCTCATTTTAAGTTGTGGTTTTCAAACTAGGTGTTTGTTTTCGTAAAACTCACCTTTGGTGTGCTTTATGAAGGTTATTGTCACTAATTTTGTTTCTTTAGAGCTCATTTGAGTTGCAGATATCTTAGAACGAATATTGAAACAAAGTTTTGCTTCTAGAAATGGATTTATGGTTCGATGTAAAATCATTGCTTTGTGATGGGAACTTTAAGATTTTTCATTTTCTCAAATTTGCATATATTATGTTCTATTGTATATCCATGCGTGAAAAGTTTTGAAGATTTTCATTATTTGTGTCTCTTGTAACTATATTTATGCATGTAAGACACCAATGTACATACGAAATAATGTTTAAAGTGTATTGCCTTTTTCATAAATATGTACTTGAATCTCTTCTTAGCTAATCTAGTGTACTTTAATTCTTACCTTCCCATCAATTAAAGTGGTAGACACCGGATGTGTTTTTAAGGGTGAAAATATATAGAATTTATGCTCTTCTCATTCCATGATTTTATCATTGTAATTTGAATTTCCATTGTCTTTTCCAGATTTGAAAGCTTCCTTCAATAGATAAATTTACTCGTATAATAGTTGTAACTTATCATGTGAATGTTATGCCTTGTAGTTGTTTTCCTTTTACAAAACTCAGTCACTTTTGAATCCTTATTTCTTCTTGAAAGTTGAATGAAGGTGTGTACTTTGAATCATACAAGGTGAGTTTAATTCCTATTTTATCCAAAGTGGAAAAATACATCTTCAATGGATGAGTTTACTCTATTGTACTTGTTTCTATTGTATCCTAGTTCTCAATCTCGCTTGAAAAAACAATTATGGAAATTTATTATTCCTTTCAATTCTAAAGTTTTTTTATTTCTGTAACATTTTATTATGGAACTGGATCTTCAAACTGTGAAATTTTATTTGGAAATTTCCTTGTTTCAAAACTATACTTGTGATAACCTAATGCAATCTACAAAGATATCTAAAATGTAATTGTGACTGTATCTTACGTGTATGAGTATCACTTCTCCTTTTGATAATTTTGATTAGAAAACATGATGATCTTATACTCCACATTCATTCGTAAAATGTGTTGTTAAAGACTTTGAGGCCTTCTTCTTGTATTGTATTGTACTTGATCAACTACTTGATGCTATGACATAATAAAATCAAAGCTGCTTTAGTACTTTGTTTTTTTCACACGATATGCATCAAATTACTTCATTAGTACAACTATAGATTTTTGATTCATATTATGGGATTCATGATAATTAAATATATCTTTAAACAACAACTATAATCAGTATTATATCATCATATTGATGTTGTAAGTTGCATTTTATTCACCTGTACCTACATACTGAAATAAATAGTTAGAAAAGGAAGTTAAAATCCTTTCCTTTATGATTGATTTCTCTGTTTTGACATACTTCTAAAAGCAATACTTTGGATGTTCATGAATGATGATGATATGTACTTTTTGATTCTATTTATGATTCCTTTTCATGTACACTTATCTGATTGCTAATGCATATATATATGAAATTGGTAGCATGAGATATCAGTGACCCTGAGCTCTAACCTTTTTATTTTTCTCTTTCAGGTACTTGGAGCTACAGTTTGGGAAATCTAGAAAGCTTGGAGAAAACATCATTCTCTGGAAATGATGGGTTACTTATCCCTCACACTTTCAACTTTATATTTATCTATATTTTATTTTCTGATCATAGCCATATCCCACGGCTTGTGTGGGATAACTGTATTATTTCTTTATTAATATATGAAATTACCTTATGTTATGAGTTGTATATTTCTCTTTTACATTTTTTTGTAATTGTGATATGGAATGAACTTAATCAACTCAAAAAATAATGCAATTTCAACTAAGAATAAGGAAATATCCCAAAATAGTTGAGCTTGTCTTTCAAATATGTTACTTGATTGTAGTTCTTGAATGTGATCCTGATACATCTTTCCCTTCCTATCTTCCTCCTAGTTTTGCAATGGTCTTCCACTGCTGTTGCACATCTCTGATGAAGGTGAATACTTGGAATGGTAACATCTATGAAGAATGAGCTTTTGTAACAACACTTGAGTTACATATTTGATGTTATGTCATTCTCAAAACCATCTAAATGAGTAACAATGGAAAATTTTTTAATACCCATATTTGATGATTGACCAAAATTGGTCAACATCTTGGAAAATTTGTTGATTGGGTTGCCTGCTAAACTATAAGAACCCCTGAAATTGGATATTTCATCCATTAATGCTAACTGAAAACCTAAACCCAAGCACTGAAAAATGCATTCCCAAGGTGCGCATATTGTTGATAGAATTGATGAACTCATCTGGAAAATGGGAAATACAACCAAAAAAATGTACAAAACTACACAAGGGGAAAACAAAACCTCTACAAGGCATGCCATTTAAGATGGTAGCCATTATTAAAAGTAGGAAAATGTTGAAAGGATGTGTTTAGAAAACACTTATAGAAAAGCATGTAAACTATAATACAATGTTAACTTATCTTGTTCAAACAATGCTTCAAATGGATCTCGTTGACTAGGATCAGAATCTCTTATCCATTTTTTCATATAAGATGGAAACCATTGAGTAACTTTCATTCAATGATAATATAGGGTTCACTCCATGGTGAATAAAACTTTGTATGAACACCTAGATTTTCTCGGTCCTCATCCCATTTCAAAACCAAGTCATCTTCATTGAAGACTCATGCTTTAGATTTCTTATCAAATGTCCTTTTGATTTGAGTTTGATTCTTTTCCATGGACAACATAGCTTCGTTTTTGATTTCTTCAAGCTCCATAAGCTGTGAATATCATACTTTCATGGGCTCATTTTTTAATAACTCCATCTGATGCATAAGTTCTAACTCTAAAAGTTCAAGAGAAATGGGTAACTTTTCTTCTAAACCATAAACCATCTTGAAAGGTGAGTTTGAAATTGACAATTTATGATTAATTATATCAACACAAAAGGTTGTCTTAAACTTATCATGCAAAGTATACTAATTTTCATCTATGGTTCTTCAAATTATTCTGCATAAATTCTTGTTCGTACTTTTAGCCAATCCATTACTTCGTGGTTAATAATTGGATAAAGTAATTGTTATCACCGGATCACACCACCCTTGTGTTTATACAAGTGCATATACTTGAACTCATGGTGTGATTGGATAACATGGGTACTATCTCCAAGTTGTGGGACTTGCTACTTGAGATAGACCTCCAGAGAAAGCTGGTTCTTGCTCCTAAACTACATGCCATAATCTACTCTAATGCAGGGGAAACTAACTATTCTAATCTAAATTTCCAAGGGACCAAAGAGAGAGAATGCATAAAATGAAATCCTACACTAAAGCGGTGATACACCAGAAAAGGAGGGTGTGAGAGTAGCCTCCAAATGTGTGAAATATAGGGCAAAGCACACATTAGGAGAGGTGATGACAGTTCTCCATAATCTAGCAAAATGCATTCACAACAATATTCCAAGCATACACAATGATAATGAATCCTGCAAGAACATAATAATAGACACAATATTTTTTAGAAAGATTAAAGGAGTAAGAAGAATGCAAGAAAACACAAGCAGGGAAGGTACATCCACAAACCGATATTTTATTGCTTCATGATATGCATTCGATTCTATGACAAGATAAGGGCCTGGATCACCATACAAGGAGTCCACAACAAGGGCCTGCAACACATTGGCTTCACAAAGCAACTTTGGTAGAGCTTTGCTACAGAACTACCTCTTTTTTTACAATGAGCCCAACACTCCAATTTATAGAAAAATGAGAAGAGAAAGAGAAGGGAAAATGAAAATCCCAAAATCTGTCCTTCAACCACTTGTAAGATGCATTAAATTGAGTGAAATGATTATATATTACTTGAAAAATTCTTTCCATACTGTCCCATGTGCTGCAGCGGTGAAAGAATGATGACCATGCCTCTTAATTGCACTCTCAATCACCAAATGAAACATTGTAGAACCCAGCCACGTTTTCTAAAAAATATCGGCCAATTTTTGATCAAATATATAATTTCTTTATTTTTGCATTGGTTTCAGAGCCGCGATTCCAACGGTACCAATTTTGTGTGATTTCGTTGAGAAATGCAAAAGTTATGGCCTTCTGAGTGCAGGCAGCTATTTTGGGTTTGGTAGGCATTTTCTGTCATTTGATGGGAATGAGCATTAACTGACTGAAGCCGAATATATTTTTCTTAATTAAATATATCTACCCTCATTAAAAATAAGAAATTCATAGAGGATGTTGTGCTCGTTCTAGAAAGTCCAATTTTGTGAAAATCGGAGCTCGGAGTCAAAAGTTATGGCCGTTTGAAGTTTCACGGGTCAAACATTGACTTTTGTTCTCTGCCATCGGCCGCTTCAGCTTTTCACGTCCCTCGTGTCCCACGCGTACCTTTGTCCCAGCTGTCCTAGATGAAAATATCCTCCTTCGCCGATTCGGGCTTCCCTGTTCCTTTTCTACGCCGATGACACGCAGCGTAATGTGATTGGCTCTCGGCTCCCTTTATCTGCGTCTTCCGCGTCCCGTTGTCCTAGATGTCCCAAACTACCCGGGGACGAAAGTCTCATGTTTCGGCCGAATGGCTGGTTCACGTCCTCCGCACCCCTTTGTCCCAACTATCATGAATTGTAGTTCCTGCTTGCCGATTCGGGCGGTTCACGTACTTCGCGTACCTTCGGCCCAACTGTCCCTGGGACCGCCTTAACTCTTTTCAGCCGACTCGCGTCCCTCCGCGTACTAAGCGCCCAGATGTCCCAGCATTGTCTATATCAACGATTAGTCATTTTTTCCACTTTTCGCCAGTTCGGATTTCCGCATCCCACGCATCCCGACGCCCCAACTGCCTCAAATGCTTGCGCGACTTTCGTGGCCTTTCGGCGGTTCGCGCTTGATGTCCCTCATGTCCCGATTGTGCGAGGACTAGGACTTAGCCATTTTTCATGATTTTTCCTGGGGGTGAAGTTTGGATAACAGTACTCAAATAAATTCCATTTTGGACAGCCCAAACAGAAATTTTTGCACCAATGAAATCTTTAGCATTAAGCGAAATCAAGAAAAGGAACACCAAATCTTGTAATTATTCCTTTGTAAAAGTCTAAGATATTTATCTCATTGCTCGCTTCCAAAGTAACACCTTCAACCCATCACGTGAAGTAATCAATTGCAGTGAGTATCCATCTATGAATAGAACTTGAAGGTGGGTTTATGAGACCAAATAAAATATAAACCTCATTGAGAAAAGGGTTTATCATTTGTAATTAGATGTAATGGTAAGGAAACAACTCTTTCTTTTCCTATAAAGAAATCACATTTCTGATATTTTCTTACATATGCATGGTTGTCCTTGAAAAGTGTGGGCCAATAATAGCCTCCTTTCATAATTTTGAGGGTTTTAGTTTTATCGAAATAGTGCCCTCCTCCTTGATTGTCATGAAACTACTCAAGAAACCTTTCAACTTGACTTGGATCAACACATCTTAACATGACACCATTGATATCTTTCTTGAATAACACATCACTAACCAACAAATAAGGAATGGACTGAAGTCTGAAATACCTCGTTTTTAAGTTGTCCAAACTTGGTGGGTAAATACCATGCTGAAGATACCTTGACATGTTAAGAATTAAATCTGTATGCTACTATTTTTTCTGCATTTTCAGTCTCATTCTCAGTAATGTATAAATGACTCCTTACTATCATGCAAGTCTTGAGCCAAGTTCTCACATAATCCTTTATCTCTAATCAATTTTCTCACTTTAATGATGATGTCATACTTTATAACTTAGTTGATCCAACCTACTCTCTTCTACGATATATCTTTATTCACCTAGATTTCTTTAATGCTTGGATGTGCAACCATTAGATTAATTCTATTGTTAGAGAGAAAATTCCTGACCTTCTTAAGAGATCTAATAACTAAAAATACATGCTTCTCAATGAATGAGTACCTAGTTTTTTACTCCATTAGAATTTGGCTAAAAAAATGGATGCTCCAATTCTTCTCGATTTTTGTGTGTCAAAATTGCTAAAATAGTATCCATGTTAGCATAAGCATACAACGTGAAATCTTTTGAAAAATATGGATTGATAAGTGTTGGGGCAATAACTATAGTTTTTTTGATGGCATGAAATCTGCTCACTCCTTCTTTTGACCAAGTGTAATTATGATCTTTCTTGAGAATGTTTGTCAAACACTTTGAAAGTGCAACAAAATCAGCAATATGTCTTCTTATGAAATTGATTTTTCCAATTAAACTTTGAAGAAATTTCTTATGTTTTAGTAAGTCTAAAGCAAGAATAGCACTTAATGTTTATGGATCAATCATCATACCATGTTTGGAAATTATATGACCAATAAGCTTACCATCGTGGACTAAAAAACACGTTTTTTAGGATTATGCGATACACCATACTCTCTGCACCTTTTAAATCGCTTTGAACTACAGTAGATGGTCACTTGCAAGATTTGAAAAATAGTGATATCATCCAGATAAACAAAGATTTTTTTTTTGATAATACCTTGAAATCCATGTGCATAGCAAATTGAAAAGTTACACCATATTTTGATAAACCGAATGACATATTTTTGTAAGTATATGTGCCCCATTACGTAGTAAATGTTGTTTTTGTCTTGATCCTCCTCCTTGAAAAGTATCGATTGTATCAAATGTATCCATCAAGGAAAGGAATATCTCTCTGAATAAGCAACTAACTCTGAAATTTACTCCATGGAAGGAAAATGACATTGATCCTTAAGAGAAGCCTTTTCAGTCACCAAAATCAACACAACTTGATTTCACCATTAATTTTTGTTGCCGATACAAGATTAGCCACCCAAGTGGAATTATTAATGGGGAAAATAATGGAAAACTCAATGATTTTTTTAAGCTCTATCCACATCAATTGTTCCAACTTGGGATTAATTGATATTTTCTTTTTCTAACCGATTTTGAACCAACCTTTAATTCAATGGTATGATGAGCTAAAGAGGGATCAAAACCTCTTAAATCATTGTATTGCCAAGCAAAAAAATCTGCATAGTCTCTATAAACATGAATAAAAGAATCTTTTTCAGATTGTGAATAAACTTTGCTAATATTAAAACTCTTACCTTAAAAATGATGACTTTTATATGCTGATTTGTACCTAGAGCAAGTGCCATCCTCTCATGATTTATTTCATTAATTTCACTAAAAATGGATTCCAAAGTTACAAGGCCTTTTAGAATCTTATTTGTTTTCAGTTGTACTATCTGATCATCATAACGATTTTGTAGTTTTCCTTGTTTTTGAGAAAAATAATTTGTTTCTTCTTGCACAAATCTGATTATGTGTTCATCATTGTCAAAAGCATGTCAATGCATATCATTTTCTGGTATTGAAGTTCTCACCAAAACCTTGATATGTGGCTGAAATTTTTCACTTCTTACATCAGCAAGTATTTCAAATTGTGAACCAATTGCAACAAGTCTATCAACATGTTTATTTTTATCTCTAGGGATAGCTTGAACATTAACAGAAAGGAAATCATCAAGTAAATACCATACCCTATGCCGGTAAGTTCTCATTAATGGGTTCTTGCAAGTATTATAACCACTAACCTCGGTGCAAAAAAATCATTTTCCCCAAAAATATGCAAATATTTGATTTTCTTTTTTCTTGCCCACTCTAAACCATGAACAAGGGCTTCATATTCTGCAACATTGTTAGAACAAGAAAATTGGAACTTAATGGTAGTAAAATATTGTTTTTTGAAGGTGAAATCAACATTAAAAAACTAGCCATTTGAACCATGTTGGTTTTTTGAACCATCAAAATAAAGTTTCCACAAACCATTATCTTGTTGATTTTCTCTCTCTAAAGAAGGAATTACAACACTGTCCTCATGAATACAATACACTCCAAGGCCTTGTCCTTCAATAACTTGTTCTTTAATAATTTTACATGGATCATGTACATGATCTTCATCAGTTCGTTGATCTTTGAATAGATCTGGGACACCTTCTAAGGCATAACCAGTTTCAGCCATCTATTCACCTAGCTGCTCTTGAGTTAAAAAATAATTTTTATTCACAACACTTGGTGTAAAAGGATCAATATGAAAATTTTACAAGGGATTTGAATTAATATTTACTTTAGCTCCATAACAAGCTCTTAAAACTAGATAATTCCAATCTACTAAAAGGTAACCACTAATCTTGGATGTGAAATCTCTACATAGGCACAGGGAAAAAAAGGTGGTAGATCCACCACCATCACATCTTGAGAGATTGTTGTTATCCAAAATTCACACCCTAGGGTAAATTTGATAACATGCATTAAATTATGAAGTCCCAGGAAAATAAATTGAGTCGGGGAAAAAATCATGTTTCTAGGGTCCCCTCAGATTTTTTCTAACTCCCCTGCCCAAGAAGAAGAGAGCAAGTTCGAGAAAAGGTGAAAAATTGCAGAAAACAAGCTTGGGCTAGGAAAAATCATGAAAATGGCTAAGTCTTAGTCCTCGCATGCAATCGGGACATGAGGACATTTGGGCACGAATCGGCCGAAAGGCCGCCAGCGATCTCGCGTAGCATTTGGGACAGTTGGGATGTCGGGACGCGGGACGCGAAAAGGTGAACCGGCCGAAAAGTGGAAAAAATCAACTAAGTGTTGTTTTCACACAGTTTGGGATAGCCGGGCCAAAGGTACGCACGGGACACGAACTGCCGAAAATCCGAAGGATAGTTTGGGACATCCGGGCCAAAGGTACACGCGGGATGTGAAAATCTGAACCGGCCGAGAGAAAAAATTGTCAAGTTTGGGACATCTGGGACAAAAGTACGCGGAGGACGCGAACCACCGATTCAGCCGAAACATGAGACTTTCTTCCAAGGCAGTTTGGGACATCCGGGCCAAAAGTACATGTGGGACGTGAAAAGCCAAAGCGATCAAGGCAAAGAAGAAAAGTCAACGTTTGACCTGTGAAACTTCAAACGGCCATAACTTTTGACATCGAGCTCCGATTTTCACAAAATTGGACTTTCTGGAATGAGCACGATGTCCTCTACGACTTTCTTATTTTCAGTGAGGGTAGATATATTTAAATAAAAGAAACATATTCGGCTCCAATCAGTTAATGCTCATTCCCGTCAAATGACAGAAAACGCCTGCCAGACCCAAAATAGCTGCCGCACTCAAAAGGCCATAACTTTTGCATTTCTCAATGAAATCACACAAAATTGGTACCGTTGGAATTGTGGCTCCAAGACCAACACACAGAAATAAATAAATTCCTGATTTGATGAGATATTGATTGATATTTTTAACAAAACGTGGCCGGGTTCATAACAGTGTTTCATTTGGTGGTTGGGAGTGCAATTAAGAGGCATGGTCATCATTCTTTCTCTGTCTGCAGCACTGGGACAGTATGGGGAGCCTTTTACAAGTAATATATAATCATTTTACTCCATTTAATGCCTCTTACAAGTGGTTGAAGGACAGATTTCGGGATTTCCATTTTCCCTTCTCTTTCCCTTCTCATTTTTCTATAAATTGGAGTGTTGGGATCATTGAAAAGGGGGAGTTTTCAGATAGCAAATCTCTATCAAAATTTCTTTATGAAGCCAATGTGCTATAGGCCCTTGTAGTGGACTCCTTGCATGGTGATCCAGGCCCTTATCCTGTAATAGATTGAACTGTGCATATCATGAAGCAATAAAATATCAGTTTGTGGATATATCTTCCCCTACTATGTTTTCTTGCATTCTTCTTGCCCCTTTAATCTTTCTACAAGAATATTGTGTCTATTATTATGTTCTTGTAGGGATCCATTATCATTGTGTATGCTTGGAATATCGTTGTGAATGTATTTTGCTAGATTATGGAGAATTGTCATCACCTCTTCTAGTGTGTACTTTGCCTTTGTATTTCACACATTTGGAGACTACTCTCACACCCTCCTTTTTTGGTGTATCACCGCTTTAGTGTAGGCTTTCATTTTATGCATTCTCTCTCTCTGGTCCCTTGGAAATTTAGATTAGAATAGTTAGTTTCCCCTGCATTAGAGTAGATTGTGGCAGGTAGTTTAGGAGCAAGAACCAGCTTTCTCTGGAGGTCTATCTCAAGTAGCAAGTCCCACAACTTGGAGATAGTACCCATGTTATCCAATCACACCGTGAGTTCAAGTATATGCACTTGTATAAACACAAGGGTGTTGTGATTCGGTGATAACAATTGTAATATGTGTGCATGCATCCAAAGTTATCTTTAAATATTTAATAATTCCAATGGTCTTAGTAGATGAACCATCAAGTTGAAAAACTTCATTGGTACTTTGTTCATACTTAAGACCCATCTTTTCATCCACTAGCTTTGGGATAACAGTGCCACTAGCTCCGCTATAGGCCATGTTATTGTGAACTAAAGAATTTTCAATAATCGAACAAAGGTATAAGGAGGTGGCTTAACCACTTTGACTTATTTAACCATTTTTAAACCTATTTTGTCATTCTCCTTGCTTGAAACACTTCTTACTTTGAACCTTTAGTTTTCTAGTTTGCAATTTCCATCACCATGTTGGTTGTGTTTTCTACATGGTCAACTTGTTTTGATTTTAATTAAAGACTCCCAATCTCTTGGACCGGTAAGTCCTTTTTCTAGGAATAGACAGTGTATCCCACATGCTCATAGTAACATTATATTTCTTCATATGATCAATAATATTGAAAGGAATAACACCTATCCTAAATTGATTTTTACAATATCAACCTTTTCTTGAACAGTAAGTGGTTTAGAATTATTACTAGTAGTATTATTTATATTTTCACTAGTTGGTACAATGGTTTGGTCACTTACATTAGCCTCCATGGATATTTTCATTGATCGGTAACTTATACAAAGAAACTAGCTCTATTTTGGTACTCTAATTTCATGATTTACAGCCACATGATCAAATGTTTTGAAATTTAGCAAAGTGGCATCTGGATGCCCCTATTGTTCTTTTGCTAAAATCTTATCCGAATTTCTTGCAAGAAACATACTCTCTTTAAAATTATTAAATGATTCTTCTTGAGTAATTTGTGGCATAGAAAACCCTTACGGAACCATTTTTGTAGATGCATTTGAACCACTAGGATGCACACTAACATCTTGGGAAATATTTGTTTGCACGGGAACTAATGCTCTTAAAGTTGTAGGGGTATTAAGATCTACTGCATCAAAAGGCCTAGATGTTGTAATATATGGTTGAGCCTTTTATGGTCTATAAACCTTAGTAGAGGTCTGTAATTGTTGAAATTTGGAAAAGGTGGTTGATATGGCCTGCTTGCTTGGGCTTGATTCCTTTCTAACTGAACAATCTTGTTTCCCATAGTTTTAACAGCCCCTTTTAAATCATCTATTTCACTAGGCTGAATTGTAGGAACTACCGATGTTTTCTAAGCCGATTTTGGAATAGAGCTAACTCAAAATAGATAGGCATAACAGGTCTGGGAGCCAATTTTCTAGAATGTATAAGGTTGTTTTCAGCCCTTATTGAAATGTCAAAGACTTCAGAAGAGTGGTTCCACACATATAATATATCATAACAACAATATCACTATTCAATGCACGCAAATAATACAAAAAATCCATGTTTTATAGAAGGCTTGACCGTAATTGAAATTATCTTCCAAGTTCTAGTGAATATTAAATTAAAATTATCCATGAACTTTTGTGGTGCATGCTTAGTAGTGGATAGCTACTCAATAAGGGATAGATGGTCTATTTTATCTTCAAATTACATGCACAAGGTAGC
The DNA here is from genome assembly GCA_018340775.1 of Taxus wallichiana var. yunnanensis. NCBI lineage: Eukaryota > Viridiplantae > Streptophyta > Pinopsida > Cupressales > Taxaceae > Taxus > Taxus wallichiana. The sequence goes on from CM031243.1 coordinate 786,188,117, forward strand.
ACCTAACACATCCTGTGTGCCTTCTATCCATATTTCTAAATTTTTGTACCGTTGTAGCACTTGACCTTTGAAAGAGGAAGCTAACAATGTTTATAGAACACACTCATGTGTGATATGATGTTCAATACCTTTTAGAGCAACATGTGGAATATCATGATAAACCGGAATTATAAGAGGGTTGTCATTAGTAAAAATAGAAAAGTTTTTACGTTGTTGATGCATTGTGATTACTAGGATTTGAACAAAAAGATTAACATGTGGTCAAGAAAGAAGAGGAGGGTTACCAATTCTAGGCCTATTATAAGGTGCAATATTTCCAACCCTTCTTCTTCTAGTTGAATTTAAAGGCAATTAAATAAAATCAGGGGGAATACCTCTTATCGATGCTCTAGTTCGATCATAGGTATAGATCATGGTAAAAAAACAATTGAGACCCTTGTGGAAGTGATTATTATAGGTTGAAACAACAAATATGTTTTGTTCTTCATCCAAAATTGTTAAGGAAACAAGTTGTTGGTACTGATTGAGTGGTTCTCTAAGGACTGAAGCTCTTAAATATTCAATCAAATTATGTTGTGCTAATAATCTGCTAAAATAGGCTATTGATATTGATCAATTGACTCTTTATAAACATCTAAGTGAGAAACTCGTCCTTAATCGCATGTTGTGAATAACCCTAAAATTTGATTTTTGGTCCCATCTCGGCATGCCAAAAACTTTTATCACCCAAAGTACACCTTGTTCTTCTTTGGCAATCTGAATTCTAACTTGGAATGAAACAATGGGATTACCTCTCGAGTTGTAGGAGTCTCAAAATGAGGAAAACCTACAAAATGGTTGTCTCCCTTTAATGAATAGCTGAAAAGTTACATTTTTGCTTGAGATGAGGGTTAGATCACATCAAAACTAAAAATAATTGAAGGTGATAAACTAAACTTTACATGATAATTATCTATATTAAACACTTGTAACAGTGCAAAGACTTAAATTATTCACTTCATACTCTCTTTAAATAATTATACATCCACAAGGTACCTAAATACACTTATATGTTTGCAAAACAACTAGACAAGATCATACAGGTGTTGAGAAATTATTAAATGCAAGAGGAATTGATAATATTCACTATTGCATGCATCTAATTTAGTGTAACACACTACAAATAATTCAAAATATGGAGAAATAAATCAGCTTTCCATATTCACCAACGATTTCTAGTAAAAGTTTATAACATATCTCTAAAAGAAATAATCCCCCATGCTTGTGAAAGTCATGGAAAATATATAGAAAAAGTAACCTCACTCTTAGCCCCAAAAAATAACATGCAACTACAACTAAAGTTTCTATACATGCATAATTCCAGCCCTCAATGAATACAATAAAATAATAAAAGGGTAAGAATAGCCTATGTTGGACTCTCTAATAGCTCTTGTCAACTATTGTTGACTTCTTTTCCTTCCTCTTGGCATGTGTATGGACTTGCCTTGGAAAAAGATAATAGCATGTTTAAAGAAAAGCTCTTGTTGGCCTATTTTCAAAAGTCTATTTTTGGGCATGTGCCACTTGTCTCCATATGCAAAAATTATTTTTTCTTTCCTTTCATGCATGGTATAATGGGTCTCTTTTGTCTTATATGTAAAATACTATCTAGGATTTATTTGTGAATACCCGGATGATTTAAATGTTCCAAGTAGGATGACATATAATTTATTCCCTTGACTTTTGCAGAAATAAAAATGCATTATTACATGTTGAGCATTGTTATCATGATCTTTTGTCACCATTCGACATAAATAAAACACTTCAAAAGGAAATTGAGTTCATGACCAATGTAAAGGGAAGGTTAACTTAACCATAGTAAAAGTGACTCACTCGGTTAAGTCAATTCAAAATAGGGCTTTAAACCCTAAAAGTTTCATTTTTACTTACCTTTTTTGGAAAATTCATAGCAACAAGGCTCTACAAATTATTTTGGTGGGCGGCCCTTTTTTTAATTTTCTATTGGTTTTCTAATTTTCTTTCCTAGCCACCATTAACAAAGGAATGGATCTCATTTTTTATGTCTCTTCCTCCATGAGAAATTTGTGTTCTAATTTATTTTGGAAAAAGGGTTTTATTTACTAGTATTTTCTTCTTGTATTGGTTGTGGCAATTATAATTAGTCCTAGTGGCCTCTACATTTTTTCTTGGAATACATGTGTGAGATGGGTTTGATCTCCTATAGCTGCCAAGAAGAGGTAATTTTTTTTTGTGGAGCATTTATTCAAGTTGGTATTTTGTTAGGACAGGTCATTTATTAATTTTTTCCCATGCCATTGGAATACACATCTCGAGATTTTCTTATGGATTTCCTATTTTAGGTTTGGAAAATGCCCATTGTTATCAAATGTTTTTCGTAATGGTTACTCGAAGTCCTAAAATCATGGAAACTTTTGGGTTGAGCTTTTCTTTGTGGGTTGCATTTGTTTCCATGAGTTAGGATTTCAAAATTTGGTCACTTTATCTCTAAACTCGAGCTAGTCCTTTAAGTTCTGCAAGTCTGCATGTCCTCTTTTGATGATTGTACCCTTATTTGGGTGAGCTTGAGTTTTACTTGATTTTATGATTTCTACTCTCAGCTCGGTTGTATCACAAATAATTCTTTATGCTCATCAGTAGCTAAGAATTTTTATTTTTCAACTCATTCGAGTATAAAAATAGATAAGTTTCCTAATATTTTATTTTCTGAGATGGCTCACTATTTAAAGGCTCTTCTCATTTATTAATATTTTATATGGGTTTTATCATTTAAAAATGGTCTCCATTAATGAATATTACAAACTTTGAGTCAATAGATCTAATCTTTGTGTGGCTGTCATGATGCATTCTAGGTCAGTAGTCATTTCATTTTCTAAAACCCTATTATTGTTGTTCAAAGTGGACTCTACATATTTATGTGGGTTTTGATATTTTCATTTACAACTATATATTATTTTATTAGCTTGGTGTACTTTAAAAATATGCACTTTCGAAGACTAGTAAGCCTTCCTTTAATATCCTCATTTGGAGTTTCAGTTTTCAAATTAGGTGTTTGTTTTTGTATAACTCACCTTTGGTGTGCTTCTATGATGGTTATTGTTAGCACTCTTGTGCTTTGGATATCCTATGAGTTGCCAATATATTATAATGAATAATGAAATAAAATTGGTTGCCCTTAAAAAGGGATTTAGAGTTCGATATAAAATCATGTCTTTGTGATGGGAACTTTTTAATGTTTGATTTTCTCAAATTTGTATATATCCTATTCTATTGTATCTTTATACCGACAAGTCTTGAAGATTTTGATTATTGTTCATTTTTTAACTATATTTATACCCATCGGACACCAATGTACATCTAAAAGAAATTTTAAAGTTCTTTTCCTTTTCTCATAAATATGTACTTCAATCTCTTATCGGTTGTTCTATTTTCCTTTAATACTTACTTTTCCATCAATAGATCTAGTAGACACTAGATGTGGATTTTAAGGGTAAAAATATATAGAATTTCTCTCTTCTCATTTCATGATTTTATCATTTTAATTTGAATTCACATTCTATCTTTTTCTTGATTTGAAAGCTTCCTTACATAGATATATTTACTCGTATAATAGTTGGAGCTTCTCATGTGAATGGTATGCCTTGTAGTTGTTTTCCTTTTGCAAAACACAGTCACTTTTGAAGTTGTATTTGTTCTTTGAAATATGAATTAACGCTTGTACTTTGAATCTTGCAAGAAGAGTTCAATTTCTAGTTTATCCAAAGTGGAAAACTACAACCTTAATGGCTTAGTTTACTCTATTGTATTATTTCTCTTATAGCCTAGTTATTGATCTCGCTTCAAAACAAACAGGTTATGGAAAGTTGTTATTCTGTAATAGTTTAATATGGAACTAGATCTTCAAACCGTGAAATTTTATTTGGACATTTATTCCTTTCAAATCTATACTTTTGATAATCTGATGCAATCTCCAAAGATATCTAAAACATAATGCGACTGTATCTTCTATGTATGAGTATCAATTCTCCTTTTGATCATTTTGAATAGAAAACATGATGATCTTGTACTTTGCATTCATTCGAATTTTTTTTGTTAAATTATTTGAGGTCTTCCCTTATTTTACTATATTTTACTTGATCAATCGCTTGATTCTATAACATAATAAACTCAAAGTTATTTTAGTACTTTTCTATTTTTATGACTTTATGCATAAAAGTTCTTCATTAGTAGAACTATAGATTTTCCATTCATATTCTAGGATTCATGATAACTAAATATAATTTTAAACAACAATCGTAATCTGTGTTATATCATGATATGAACATTGTAAGTTGCATTTGCTTCACCTATACTTTTACACTAAAAGAAATAGTTAGAAAAAATGGAAAAAACCTTTCCTTTACTATTGATTTCTCTTCTTTGACATGCTTCTAAAAGCAATACTTTTGATGTTGATGAATGATGATGACATGTACTTTTTGATTCTATTTCCAATTCCTTGTCATGCACACTTATATGATTGCTAATGCATATACATATCAAACTCGAGCACGAGATATCAGTGACCCTGAGCTCTAACCGTTCTATTTATCTCTTTTAGGTACATAGAGTTATAACTTGGGAAATCCAAAATTCTCTAAAAAAACTTCATACTCAGGAAATGACGGGTTATTTATCCCTCACGCTTTGAGATTTGTATATATCTACATTTTCTTTTTTGATCATAGCCATATCCCACAACTTGTGTGGGATAACTGTATTATTTCTTTATGAATATATGAAATTACCTTCTGTTATGAGTTGTATAATTTCCTTTTACATTTATTTTTGTAATCGTGATGTGGAATGAACTTAAGAAACTCAAAACATAATGCAATTTCACCTAAGCATAAGGAAATAACCTAAATTAATTGAACTTGTCTTTCAAATCTGCCACTTGATTGTAGTTCTAGGACATGATCCTAATACATGTTCCCTTCCTTTCTTACTTTGGCGTATTGCAATGGTCTTTCCAAAGTGTTGCACAACTCGATAAAGGTGACAACTTGGAATGGAAGCATTTATGAGGCATGGCCTTCTGTAGCAACACTTGAGTTATAGATTTGACGTTACTTCATTCCCAATACCATCTAAAGGAGTAAGAATGGATAATGTTTTAATACCCCTATCTGATGATTGACCAAAATTGGTCAAAAAGTAGGAATATCCAAGCTTATCACATTATTGATTTAATAGAAACCAGATGTTATTAACAAAAATGGAACACACCAAGTTTACAATAGTTTTCCTAAGATTATATGCATTACTAGTGTATGCTAAGTGAGTCTCCACAAGTATTGATAATAGATACGATGAAGATGTACCTTATGAAGTTATAAATTTTCTTTTACTAGTTCAAATAGTTTAGGTTAGTTTTAGGGATAAAATAATGTTTATGGTTTGAACACAAAATAGGTTCACTAGATAAGGAGATAAATTCCAAACAAAACTAATACTTCCAAAATATTTCATTAACCAAGAAACTAAGATGAAAAGGGGTTTTATCCTATAGAAACCATACTCCCTCACAAAGTGTACATAAAAATATCAAGAGGGTAGTAAATTGATTTACCCAAAACATAGACTCTAAAGCCAAACGTTATAGCCTTGAATAAAGGAGCATGAAAAAGTCTAGTAAAACCAAGATCTCTAAGCACAAATTCTAAGGTGACCAATGTATCCATATTTTTCTAAACATAAATCGATACTAATAGTCTATAATGTGGTATATTTTAAACATTTTAAGAGATTAAGAAAAGGGTATATCTATCTATTGGCCCTCAATATAAAAACAAGCATACTTATTGTAGCATGAATCTCAAAGGAGATTGAGTAGAACCATATTTATCTAGGGTATTTATAGTCCAAAATTCTTATCTTTTATTAATTAACACAAATAAACCGAGTTAGGACTCTAGTATGCCCATCGGTGACCCATCGTTTCCCAATAGTACACTATCCATAGAAACCTATAATTATCAAAGAGTGACCCATCCTCGACATAATTTATAAGTTCATAGTGAGTATCACATCTATCGTGATGAATAACAAAGATCATACTAGGGCATAAGAAGATACATGATCACCATCAAAATTGTGAACTATACCGCACAAGATGGAAACCCTCTTCCTAGAAAGCCGAGTATTGAAAGGAGGAACTCCAAGGTCCCAGAAACATAGTATTTTCACTCCAAAAAAAAATCCTTATTTGAGGCACCTAGGATAACAATCAAGACACCTAATTTATACCCCATACAAAGATATAACACAATACAACATAATAGAACCAGCCTATTGGCAAACAAGTGTAATACATGTAACATTCTTGATGACATTTAGCCAAGTGGTTATTGAGGAAAATAAGCTCCGATTCACCAAAAAAGGGTAAAATCCTAGAAGTATCGAAAATCAAAATAATTGGCTAAGTAGCCTTATTTCAATCATTAAAAAAAAAAATCACAATAAGATAAAATAATAAGAAGAGCATCAAAGCTTCTAAACAAATCATTAAAATAAAATTTTGGTCCTTGATAATTGAATTTAAATTTAAAAATATAAAACACCTAAATTATCCACATCAAAATCACTTTGGATCCCTTCATGGGACACCGTAGTGGTACTATACATCAAGCTCACATATAAGGATATACATACAAAACTGGATCTAATAACATTAATTCATTTTATCTACCCTTTCATAAGGGGATTAATTCCTCAAATTGAAGAACATCACAAAAGCCTGTAACCATCAACAAATCATAATAATATTTCCTAACCACCTTTGAAGAAAAATGGAAGTTAGAAACAACTAATCAATATTTGGACCTCCTCCACAATGATCACCCCTAAACATTAACTCTAGCACTAATTCCCAAGACTTTTGCCAAACAAAGTAGCAATCCAAATAAGGGAGGGTCTCTACATGGTCAACACCATCACACGACCATCACCAAAATCTAGAACCCATTAGAACACATTCCTATCACTTAGGAAGTTCTTAAGAATATCAAATTGAATAAACATTCCCCGATAACCAGGATCAACAAGATGCCTACTTAGGCGAATACAAAAATCTGACCAAATTTTGTTAATCGATATTATTATTTTAATTCTCGACGTTCAAGTTACCTAGGTTTACATTTTTCTATATGGTTGGTGTATTCCCATGTTTTCCTAGGGTCCAAGCGTTGAACCCACGAATCTGATACCAAATGTAACACCCATAAATTTGATGCATAAAAACCAAATCAAACTCCATTAATAACTTAGCAAAATTATGGGGAATATATATATTTTTAAATGTCAGTAAGGGTGAAAACAATTAACTTCATTTAATTAATTCCCATTTAATAATTTCTACACATCCATAGAGTATTTAGAACCAATTTATTAATTAAATGTATTATTTATTTTCCAAAATCCATCTTGAAATTTAATCCTCTTCTAATGTTCCCATTAGCTTTTATTTAAAACTAATGGCTAGATTAATCTCGTTATATTACTCATTTAAAATCCACTTCAGTTTATAAAAGAATCATTTAATAATTTTTTTAAAATTTATTTTCCATAATAACTTAACATCCAAACCAATATTTACATATTTAACTATACATTTTACATCATAATAAAGAACGAGCATGGTGGAGCAGTGAGCAATGATAAACACGAAAGGAGGCTCCATATGGACAGAAAAGTTGTTTGGGGAGGAAAATATGGCACCTCCCAAATGCATCCCATTGTGAAGGGATGTTGTTCCAACGCTTGACATCCTGAAATCCATTGTTGATAGATCCAAGGAGAGATATAAACATTCTTTAGTTTGACTCTTTGTTGGTTTATGACTAAATATACACTCCGTGAGGGAGTGGAGTAGAAGAAAATGGAGATGGAAATTGGAAGTAAGTGTGTTATCCAGAGAGGGTTTTCTATTTTGTTTCCGTAATGAAGAAGAGTTGTAGAGAGTGCCGTGGGAGGGACCTTGGTTTTTTTGCAATGTTGTGTTTATCTTCTATCTATAGGTGTCTAGAATGTCTTAGGATGTTTTCCTTCTAGAAACTCCTGTCTAGATTCACCTCTTGGGGATTCCTTTGGAGTTTTGGGAGCCTGAACTATTCCTAGGGATTGCTAGGTTGATGGGTATGCTTGATTGAAGTTGATCGAAAAATAAAGTGTGTTCCAGGTAATTTTTACAAGGCTCGCATTAATATTATTGTGGATTTCAAAGTTCCTAAATGATTTTTTCTTCACTCTTCAACTAGAAGTTGAGAACAAGAGATTATTGTGGAAAGTTCCCGTATTTTTTTTTCATTGTAGGAAACTTAGATTCGATGAGAAGGAATGTTGTGTTTCTAGTGGACCACTTTGGAAATATCCTTTCCACAAGGGGATGATGAGATGGGTAGCATTTCATTGAACAGGTGGCTTGCATTCTCAACTAGGGTTACTTTATGAGCCCGAGGATCAATTGGTGAATGAATCTTAGGGGAGGTTGAGATGGTTACAGGTTTAGATATCAATGATGATGTAACGGGGGTAGCACCCTCTCAAGTTTGACGCCTATGGAGATGGTGAATGTTCAATAGACATTGAGGATGAGTGGGTAGAGAAGGTTGGCTTGGGGTCCAAGGTTCATGGGTAAGATGGGTGCAGTGGTAGGTGGTTTAGGTAGGGTAAAATTTTAAATGAATTTTAAAATTCTTCCTTTGCAGATGAGACACCGATTAATGGAAGTGGTTGTTATTATTCGGTTGGTGGGTCATCTCTTTCCTTTGATGTAAGATTTGAATTTTACCTTAGTATGGGTTATAGGGGGACCTTGTCCCTCATGAACATCCAAGCTCATGTGGGGCTTCTTGATGATGGGTGGACTATGGTCTTGCAAAAGAAATAAAAATTTGGTTTTTGTGATCATGTTTTACGGATCCGCTCTTGGTGGCTTGCGGTGGTGTTGTTTAAGGTTTAAATCTTTCTTTGGCTCTACTCAATCCTCCTTGATAGAGTTTTTAGGATTATATTTTCTTTTTGTGGATTTTCTTTCTTCGAATGCTGGTAGAGGTCACTCTTGTAGCTCTTCAATGCTTTATCTTTTTCTCCCCAGTTTCTCTCATGATGTATTATTTATTCTACGGATTTTGGGTGCCTTACACCTATTTTTTACTTAATTTATTAACAAAAATTAATTAATTAACCCTTATAGATCATTATTTAAAAATCTCATGCACAATATTTATTATTAACCCATTTTCAAATGTCCTTTATTTATTTATTGATCCATAAAAAAGGGTCACAACTTATTATAACCCACTAAGTGGCCCTATTAGCAAAATACACTAGTGGCCCCATTCCTATAAAATTTCCCACAACTTAAAATTATAGGATTAAATCTCTACCCTAGGATTAGATAAATATGGGCCCTTAGATTTTAGGTTTTCCCTAAAATCCCTAAATATCCTTATGTTACCTTTTTATTCTTTTCATTTCCTAATCTCCTTATTTGTTCATTTTTGTTTTATAGGTTAAAGGAGGTGGAGGCCATGAAAACTTGAGGAAAACCATGGAGGTTTTCTTGGGTTCAATATTTTCAGTGGGAAGAACCTCTTCCTCAATTTTACTCTTCATTTTATTTTTTGTTCTTAGGGTTCAGAGTGTGTAGTTATCTTATTATTTACTTTTATTACAAAGATCCTACCAAGATCTGGTTGTCGGTAATTGGTTTCTCACATTTTCATTGAGTTGAATCATTTGGGTAAAATGATTTTTGTTGATCTAGGGTATATATACACTTAAATACATATATACATGCATGTATATATGTATATACATGTATATATATATATATATATATACACATGTATATATATTTAGATAAGATAGATCTACATTGTGTTTGAATTTATTCATTTAAGTTATAGAATTGAGTTAAGTCAGCATAGGTGAGTGATGTCGGTTGCTTAATTGGTCACGGTTATCTCTATGCTACCGACACCGGTTACATCGCCGATGCTGATTTCTCGTGAATTCAATGCATTTTATTAAAATTTATTCAAATGTATGTATTCTCAAATGTATACATTTGTATATGTTTTTATAAAAGTTCATATAGATTATAATCTCTTTTTATTGATTTCGAGTGATTTTAATGCAAGGAAGTTTGAATTTTTTTAATTTTGAGATCAGTATATAGTTTTAAGAGACCGATGTCATTTCTGTTCTACCGACTCCGGTTGGCTGAATGACAATGGTCACTATCTAAATAGATTTTTTTAATGGATATATATATAAACATATATATTATGCAATATATATATATATATATATATATATATATATATATATATATATCTAACAAGGTTATAACTTACTGTTATAATTTTAACATAATACACAAATGAAAATAACAACTTCTTTCTTGATTAAGAGAACTAAATGTATACATTTTCCTTTGTAACATTGTTGTAACAACTATATCAACAACACTAAATCACACCATTTTACATACTTAGTTGAAAGAGAAGGAAAAGTATAAAACAACTCAAATGCAAGTTCATTCTTTCTTTTACAACCAAGTTTGACAAGAATGCTTCAAAGGAAAGAAACCATATAATTCCAATGTAAGAAAACCATTTTCAAAATGAAGACACAATGCAACCTTTGATTAAATTCCATATTTGAAGAGAGCTACTTTTCCATTTAAAATACAACTTACAACTTTTTCTTTCAACCATTTACATTACATAGTTTGAAATTAAATTTACAAGAACTCTCTTTAAAATACAAGTACATACAATCCCTCCACTTAAAGGTGGAGAAAACATGATAAAATTTACAACAATAGGATTCTATCTTTGGTCTCATCACATATGTCTCCATCCCATGAAAATATTTCAACTCCACAACTTTTCTTCATCTCCAAATCACAACAACAAGGAAGGGAGCATAGGCAACACTCACCTCTCCAACCTTATTCCAATGATAAGGTGAAGCCAACCTTATCATTATCCCCTAAGCCCCAACAATGGAGAAATAGGGAATATTTGCAACCATGGAAACTTTTTACAAAGGATTCAATAATACATACACTCATTCCAATGACAATTTCAACATATACAAGCACAATAACATTTTGTAGTGCCCAATCCTCTTCGAAATTGATATTATTGTTCTTCTCCTTACTTTTGATTGGAGTTATAGAAATTGTTATCATATTTTAGACATTGATAGATGGACATTCTTATATTTGACTAGCTTATTTGATAGACAATATGGATGTTTAGATGTATGAAATGATTTACAGGATAGATTATATGCATGGATGGACATATCAAGTATTTGATGATCTTGAGATACTATTGAATTGACACATTGGATTTGATATATAGATTTTGCTAGATTGTTTAGTTGTTTTTTTAAGCTTATTTCTAATTAATAAATTGATAAAATATAAAAAATTAGAATTGTAAACAATTGGTGAATTACTTAATTTTACCGTTGTTTTAGTTATGATATTGATGGTGTGAATTAAGTTGTATAGATGTGCATTTTATTATCTCGATGTCGTTAATATGGCCACAAGGCCAGAAAGATATTATTTTGATTTTTATAGGCATTTACAACACAACAAACAAAAGGGGATATGAGACCAATGGTATAAAAATTTGGTGTATTGGCAATAGGTCACCTTAACAAAAAGTGTAAATGTATGATGTTATTATTGTTAGTTTCTTAGTAGGTCCCCATTGGCGGGTGGCCTCAAATGTGACCTTGGGTAAGTTGTGGTTTTGCCTTGTTGGTTTTATTTAATTGTGAGTAATTAATTGTATTTTTGTTAGTGTTTTTAGAGACTTTTATTATTGTTTTTAAGTACTCTATGTAAGTTAGTTAAAATTGATTAGTTAGTGTAAATTAGGATGTGAGTAGGTAGTCTTGGTTTTTGTTGGATTTGAAGGAGTTTAATTGATTTGGAGTGGTAGGTACTCAATCTTGCAAGTGAATTTCGAATTTTGAATTTCAAACCTATTTTGGATGCTTGTGGGACAAGTTAACCTTGTCCCACACATCTTAAACTCACCCACCAAATATGTCTATGATGTGAGGGGCTTATTTTAGGCCTTTTGTGTGTTTTAATGGAGAAAAGAGAAATTAATTGCACTTTTCTTAGAAGAGTCTTTAATTGTGTCCTTTAGGGGTGTGGGTTTGGGTTTGAGTGTGTAAGATAGATATCACTCCCTCAACCACTAATTTATTGTTCTTTAGAGATTGGGTTTGACCTTGTGACATGGAATGGAGGAGAAATGGTGTGGCATCCTACATGAAGTCACATCACCTCTCTCTCTCCTCTCTTTTCTATTTATTCTAATTTGTTTGAGGATCTAGGGATTACTTGTTTTATTTGGACACTTTTTCTTTTGGAGGAGATTTCTTTGAGAGTGTTGTTTGGAGTTTGGAGTCATATTATGCTTTCTTGGGCTTGGAAATGTTTGAAGTTTCTTGTGGATTGGAACTCTTGCAATGGCAAGGTACGGTATTCACCCTTGTTTTCTTTTACTATTTTGGTTTGCATATGTTTGTGAATGAAATTTTATTACATGTGTGATTTTGGGAAGTAGAATGGCCTTAGGTTTTGTAGGAGAAAATGGAAATTCTCTCATATTTTAGGATGGAATTGGGTTGGTTGGCCCACATTGTGATAAGTTAAATTTTTGTTTATTTCTTTCTCTTATTGTGGGAGGCATAAGAGTGAGGGAGGCATAAGAGTTATTTTTCTTTAACAAAGTGGTAGAAGATTTTTGTGGGTTATGATTGAGTTCTTGGAGGTTTTAAGGTGGGCAAAAAACCCTTGGGAGGCATAAGTAGAGTCCCCATGTTCCTTTCTCTTTCTTGGCTTGAGTTTAGAGTCATTGTGTTTGGAAAACGTGTGTGTGTGGAAGTGATTTTTTCTATTTTTATTATTGTGTTGAATGTGTGTTTGAATGTGATTGTGGAAGCCTTGTTAAGTTGTGAACAATTTTATTATACCCATAATTGCTTCATTTTTGGGGTCGGGGGCCAATGAGGAAGAAGACTTATCTTCCTCATTGGATTATTGGTTGGGTGGAAAGTGTTTCCTACTCCCACTTTGGTTTTCATGTTTGGAGTTTGGGAATATGGTGGAGCTCAAGTGAGGATTTTTTCTTTGTAGCACCTTGAAGAAATGGAGATGAGATTCCTCTTTGTAAAAGAAAACTTTACCATAATATGTTTGTTTGAATGGATGGATTGTAACTTGCATTTTTTTTTAAGGATTTTCAACCTCTTGTAAATGTGTTGAGAAATGGTTGAGTTGTATTAAGTTTTCAAATTTATGTATAAGGGAAAATAGGAAAAGGAAAGTTGCATTTGTTACTTTAAATTCCCTTCAACTTGTAAACTCTACTAAGAGTTTTGAAGAAGAAAAAATTACATTTTAAATGTGTTAGTGCTTGTAAAAGAAAACCACCAAATCTTGCATTGTTAAATGAAGTAGAAACTTTGAAATGGGATTGAAATGGAAATAAAGTTATTTCAACCTAAGTTTATTTTATTGCCTCTAAAGTGTGATTTATTTCATTTTTAAAAGATTGATGATCATGTTGAAAATATACTTGTTGCTTAAAATGGATTGCCATTTAGTTATTGTGAATGAAAGTAAATGGTTTTTGTTTCTATTGAAAAAAAAACATAGTGAAAATAGTGAAATTATGGTTACATTTCTTGTTATATTGAAGGAAAGAATAGAGAATGAGTTGATGTTGTGTAATTTGAGTATGAAACTAGAAATTTTATCAATATAGCAACCAATGAATGGAAGACACATTAGTTCAATTTATTATTACTTTAAAAACCAACTTAATTAGAAGAACTGATAAAAATGCATGTTTGGAAGGTTCTATTTTCGGAGAACCAAACGGTCATCTTGTGCAGAGTGATGGTCGATGAACCTTCCCCTAGGCAGGGTGAAAAGAACAAGAATGTCGATCTATGTAGGGTGGTGGTTTTAGAACTTTTCACGGAAAAAAATTAATCCATTAATAAACCAAATTTAAAAGTTAAGTAAAACTAAGCCTAAAATAATTAAACGGTAACTTCCAACAACTAAAAATGAGTTAAAATTCATCGTTAAATCTCTCAAATCTTGTTTTATGGCACCCAAATGTGTAAGATTCTTAGATTAAAAGAAATGGGATTTTTCCCAATTGTTGAACTCAAAACAAGAAAATGTTTTTATTAAAATACAAAATTGATCCATTCTAGGATCTCTACATTAAACAAATGGGCAATGTTACAATAGTGGAATATTTACAACTAAAGCCATAAAAAATTTCCATGGTTGCTCTTGTTTCTCTCATGGCTCTTCCTCTTTCTCCTCTCCCTAAAAATACAAAATAAAAATGAGAAAATAAGTCAAAGGAATGAATAAGAACACTCCATAGAGATTATTAGGGTTAGTGTGAAATCCCTAAGATCCTAGGGAGCACATTGAATACATCTAAGGGTTGTGATTCATCCCTACAAAATTTAGGTGAGAATTATGTGGAAATATGTCTTAAATAAAATGCATGGGTGGCTTTTGAATGGAGCCACATAAGCGGTGTTAGGAGGTAAGTTAATTTGTGACCTTAATGTTTAGTTAGTGACTTTTAAAATAAAAAGACCTTGAATCTTGTAATTAATTAAATCAAATTTACTCAAGGGTAAATAGACAACATTTAATTTAGGGATTAAATTTAATTGTATTTAACTTAATGGGAGGGTAAGTTTAGACTTATCCCTAAAATAATAAATGACATTAGAACTATGTTACTAAACTAAATAAAGATTCTTCAAGAGGATTTTATGTCGATATGGGAAATTAAATAATATTAATTAAAATGAATAAAATATTAATCATGAATTAAATTAAACCTAGTTGAAGCTATTCTAGTTATAACCTGGTTTGATCAAAAAAAATATTCATAAATTTTCCAATCTAACTATTGGGTTGTCTTGGGTTGTGCGGGAAATTTACGGGCATTACACTTGGTATCAGAGTTATGGGTTCAACGCTTGGACCCTTGGGCACACTTGAAAACTAAAATATTTAACCTAGTACAACCTACAACTAGATCACACAACTTTGCATGATATTTTAAAATGTAGAAAACCTAGAAAATGAAACAAAACCTAGAATGGTAAACTAACTCCCGTCTTGATTTGTGCAAGAGGCGTGAATCAAATGAGGGGATTTTCCATGTGGAGTTAGATATACCACCTCCAAAATAGGAAGTGGCCACTATACTTTGCTATATATACTACATAAATTTCGGGATGTCAATGCAGTTATACGTGGTGGAGTACTTGGGACATGATCTATTTAGCATAATAGGTAGCCATCTCATGAGGCTCAACACCCTTCGAAGCACAACAATTAGCATAGGGTAGATAAATCACACGTTGAGTTAGCTAGAGTAGATTCACCTTAGAGGGGACATGGAGATAGGGTTTCAAGACACAAATATATATCTAAGAGCCCTAGGCTGAGGGATGAGCATGCAAAGAGACCTAGGGGTCAATAGTCATTAGTTGTAGATCATATCAAGGAGATCCTGAAGCTATGCATGTCTCATTATTTTAGAGATACAAGAGGTTTTCAGGAAGAGGCTTAGTTAGTGAGCTTGAGTAGGTGCTTCAATATTTTCCCATGTACTAGCAACATGAAGGATCATGTTACAATTCATCTTTTGAGGGATGGAGCAGGTTTATAATGGAGGATTGAGGAGCATAAGCTCCAAAAAGACTCAGATGCATTCACTTCGGAGCTCTTTGAGGAGTGTTTTAGGAGTAGATAATTATCTAGGAGGTTTATTCAAGAGAGGATAGATGAGTTCCATTACCTGCGTTAGGCATCCATGATAGTAGTAGAGTATGATATTCTATTTCTGGACACGCTTTAGTATGTCAACTACATGTAGGATGAGCAGATTAGGATACACAAGTTCATCAAGGACCTAAACTTGGATTTGGGAGGTGTAGTATGAATTCATTATCTATAGACCTTAGTATGAATTTATTCTAGTTATAACCTCGGTTTGATAAAAAAATATTCTCGTAAATTTTCCAATCTAACTATTGGGTTGTCTTGGGTTTGTGCGGGAAATTTATGGGCATTACACTTGGTATCAGAGTTATGGGTTCAACGCTTGGACCCTTGGGCACACTTGAAAACTAAAATAGTTAACCTAGTACAACCTACAACTAGATCACACAACTTTGCATGATATTTTAAAATGTAGAAAACCTAGAAAACTAAAACAAAACCTAGAATTGTAAACTAACTCACGTCTTGATTTGTACAGGAGGCGTGAATCAAATGAGGGGATTTTCCATGTGGAGTTAGATATACCACCTCCAAATAGGAAGTGGCCACTATCTTTGCTATATATACTACATAAATTTCAGGATGTCAATGCGGTTATACGTGGTGGAGTACTTGGGACATGATCTATTTAGCATAATAGGTAGCCATCACATGAGGCTCAACACCCTTGAAGCACAACAATTAGCATAGGGTAGATAAATCACACGTTGAGTTAGCTAGAGTAGATTCACCTCAGAGGGGAGATGGAGATAGGGTTTCAGGACACAAATATATATCTAAGAGCCCTAGGGTTGAGGGATGAGCATGCAGAGAGACCTAGGGGTCGATAGTCATTAGTTGTAGATTATATCAAGGAGATCCCGAACCTATGCATGTGTCATTATTTTAGAGATACAAGAGGTTTTAAGGAAGAGTCTTAGTTAGTGAGCTTGAGTAGGTGCTTCAATATTTTCCCATATACTAGCAACATGAAGGATCATGTTGCGATTCATCTTTTGAGGGATGGAGCAGGTTTATAATGGAGGATTGAGGAGCATAAGCTCTAAAAAGACTCGAGATGCATTCACTTTGAGCTCTTTGAGGAGTGGTTTAGGAGTAGATACTTATCTAGGAGGTTTATTCAACAGAGGATAGATGAGTTCCATGACTGCGTCAGGCATCCATGATAGTAGTAGAGTATGATATTCTACTTTGGACACGCTTTAGTATGTCAACTACATGTAGGATGAGCAGGTTAGGAAACACAAGTTCATCAGGGACCTAAACTTGGATTTGGGAGGTGTAGTATGCATTCATTATCTATAGACCTTAGCTAAGGTCGTTGAGAAGTCCTACATTGTAGAGGAGACTAGGGGAAGATCCAGAGGCTAGAGTTAAAGTGTTTAACCATATCCAGTAGATGTAGGATAACAAGTCGATCAGGTCATCTCCTCCTCCTCATGGTAGACATGGTTGTGCACAGTCTTAATTTAGGTGACCAGAGAAGCCACCTTAGCAACAACAACAACAAATGTGTCCACCATTTATACCTCCACATATATTTGACACTCAGAGGGGATGGAGTATGGGGCTTCCCCCTAAGGGTCGCATTAGGACACAAGGAGCACCTAGAGCTCAGTCAGAAGGATCTCATGAGTAGTGACCATAAGCAGTCCATAGTAGGATCATCTGGATCCATGACATAGACCACTAGAGAGCCTATTAGAGCTTCATCTCATTGAGGATACCAAGAAGTTGTTATGGATGTGGTCTACCTAGACACCATTGGAGAGTTCCCACAAACCCTAAAAACAAGGGTAAGACACGATATCCTAGCCAACACTTGGTGAAATGTGATGTAGCACTCGGATCTATGTAGCTATCTAGAACCGCTAGGAAAAGCATCAGGGCATGGTGATTGAGACTAACAGTAGTATTGCTGGTATCCCTATCTCTATTCTATTTTATTCTAGCTCATCTGATTCTTTTATTACATCATAATTGGTAGAGTGACACATTTTGGTGGTAGTTAGGCTGCACCTTAGTTGGGATGTCGAGATGGCTTTTAGAGCCAAGATCTCAGTAGACTCCTTAGTTAAGGAGTGCGTAGTTGACCTAGGACCCTTCACCATTACCTTGGATCTTTATATCCTTTCTTTGGGTTCTTATGGAGTGATATTAGGCATGGATTGGTTATCTGCACACCAAGCCAAAGTTGATTGTTACAGTAAGGTTATATCTTGTGCAGATGATTTTGGAGTGGAGTCAGTGATAGCTGGAGTTAGGAGACCCATCTCAATCTGTCATTATTTCGCTATACACCTTAAGCAAAGTGTGCATGGCATGGGTGTCAATTATATTCTATTACACTTAGTGATAGGTCGTAGGATGGGGCTAGTGGGATTATTCTCAATGATCATCCCATTTTCTAGGTGTTTTCGATGTATTTCCTAGTGAGCTTCCAAGGATGCCTCCCCCATGTGAGATAGACTTTCACATTGACTTGGTTCCAGGAGCGGAGCCTATCTCACGCGCTCCATATAGGATGACCACCCTTGAGCTATGTGAGCTCAAGTTATAGCTAGAGGTCCTTCTTGAGAAAGGCCTAATCTATCCTAGTGTATCTCCTTGGGGTACACCAATGATTTTGTGAAGAAAAAGGACGGATCCTTGTGGTTGTGCATGGAATATAGAAATATGAAAAAGTAACGATCAAGAATTGTTATCCCCTTCCTCACATTGATGATTTGTTTGATCAGATGAAAGGGGCCACAATATTTTCCAAAATACATCGGAAAGTACGGGTACTAGTCTCATTGAAGATTGCAGAGGCGATGTCCATAACATAGATTTCTATACAAGATATGACCACTATGAGTTAACAATTGTGCATTTTAATCTAAAAATTCCTGTTAGGTTCATGAGTTTGATGAATTGTGTGTTCAAGAATTTTTTGGACTATTTTGTACTTGTGTTCCTTGATAACATTTTGATCTACTCACATACACATGAGGATCGGGAGGAAGACCTTCGGTGTTTTGTAGTGTCTTTATGAGTAGCTTATTTATGGGAACCTAGAGAAGTGAATTCTTCCAGAAGAGTTGAAGTATTTGGGAAAAATATTTCTAGAAATGTTATTACATTCGATCGTTCCAATATTGGAGTCATTATAGATTGGCCAAAACCTACTAGTGTGACCGAGGTGTGTAATTTCATGGGGTTGGTAGGATACTACATGATATTTGTCTAGGACCTTTTTCGGATTGCAAACCTCATCACTTACCTTCAACGAAAAGGGAAGAAGTTCATTTAGTCAGATAGATGTATGAAGGGCTTCAGACACCTTTGGAGGAATGGCTTACAAAAACACTCATTCTAGATTTTTCAGATCCATAGGGAGAGTTCATCATTTTCACAAATGCTTCTTTTATAGGATTAGGAGGTTTATTAATGTAAGAGGGTCATGTAGTAGGCTTTGAGTCTAGAAAAATGAAGGATTATGAGCTCAATCATCCAACTCATGACCTTGAGCTTGCAGAAGTTGTGCATGATTTTGTTTGGTGGAGACATTTACATTTAGGTAGGAGATTCATTATCAATACTCGATCACTTGAGTCTTCATCACCTCTTCACACAACCCATTATCAATGCTTATCGGTGGTGTTACATGGATTTACTTTGTGAGTATGATGTGGAGATAGAGCATGTGAAGGGAAAGTAGAATGTGGTTTTGGATGCCTTGAGTCGTTTGAGACATTTGATTATGGCTACAATAGTTGGGTATAGAATTGCATGGACCAAGATTTTTCAAAGTAGCTTCCACATAACAACTTATACCTTTCAAATCAGTAGAGATCGAGTCTCAGAGACCCCTTGAGGGGAAGTTTAATGGATTTATTTAGAGGCAGATGGTATTCTTTAGCACAGAGGTTGGATCTATGTTCCTAGAGATGGAGGATTGAGGAAGGATATCCTTGTTGAGGCACACCATGCACCCTATTCAGCCCATCTAGGGGTGAAGAAGATGTACGCCACTTTGAGATAGTTGTACCATTGGATAGGGATATGAAGAGTTGTGGCTCATTTTTTTTTCTCTTTGTTTAGAGTTTCATAAGGTGAAGGCCAAACATCAGCATCCAACTAACCTTATATATCTTCATGCCATACCGGAGTGAAAATGGGACACCATTTCCATGGATTTCATTATAGGGATACCTACATCAAGATACCTTCATGATGTGACATCATGGTCAAAGTGGTTAGAATGAAAATTTTTGATCATTTTTCTCTAGTAAATACCACATTTACAACTTGTGCAAAGAAGACGAGTATATCTAGATGAGATTGTCAAAAGCACATGATTCCACGAGAAGATCTTTTACAACCGTGATCCCTTGTACACCTCTCATATTTGGACAACCATAAAGCATGCTCTCAAGATGAAGATCAACTTTAGTATATCTTATCACCCGAGACAGATGGATTGACAAAGTGAGTGAATCACATCTTGGAAGACATGCTTAGGATGTACGTCATGAACCATCATTTGAGATTGGAGGAGTACTTGTATTTAGTGGAATTTTCCTACAACAATAGTTTTCATAGTTCTATTATTATGGATCCATTTCAGGTAAGCCTTTGTATGGCAAGGAATGAGGACACTATTGAGTTGGGATAGGTTGGAGGACATGGTTTCTCTTGGGCCAACATTATTATAGGATATGGAGCAACATGTTGTCATGATTCGAAAAATATTACAGGAGGGTCACGATACACAGAAGACATATGCAGATCAACAGAGGACAGATCACAGTTTTTAGGTGGGAACTAAGGTGTTTCTTCATGTCAGGCCACACAAGTGCCCTATCCATTACGAAAAAGGCTCTAAGCTTGATCTTAGATTTTTGGGTCCCTTTGAGATCTTCGAGAGTATCGGTCATTTGGCATATCATCTAGAATTTCCACCTAGCTTTTCTTGCATCAACAATGTATTTTGTGTTTTTATGCTTAGGACGTACACTCCATATCCTTTTCATGTATTGGATTGGACTGCATTGTAGGTACACGATACGAGGTAGGTGATGGTGGACCCCTTATGTATTTTAGAGAGTAGGACCCTAGAACTTCAAGGTAGAGATATTGATCAGATTTGCATCTAGTGGGATCGATATGATGAGACAACAAATACATTGAAGGATGCCACACCCTTTAGACAATAGTTCCCACGTTTTTTCCAGTGACTTCCAGGAGGAAGTCGAGTCTAAGGGGAGGGGATGTAGTGCCCACTCCTCTTCGACATTGATATTACTATGATTTTTCTTACTTTGGATTGGAGTTATAGACATTGTTATCATATTTTAGACATTGACAGATGGACATTGTTATATTTTATTAGCTTATTTGATAGACAATATGGATGTTTAGACTTATGACATGATTTATATGATGGATTATATGCATGGATTGACATATCAGTATTTGATGATCTTGAGATACTACTATATTGACACATTGGATGTGATATATAGATGTTGCTAGATGATTTAGTTGATTTTGTGATCTTATTGCTAATTGATAAATTGATAAAATTGAAATAATTAGAATTGTGAACAATTGGTGAATTACTTAATTTTAGTGATGGTTTAGTTATGATATTGATGATGTGAATTGATATTTATATGTGTGCATTTTATTATCTCAATGTTGTTAATATGGACACAAGGCCATAAAGGTATTGTTTTTATTTTTATAGGCATTTACAACACAAAAAACAAAAGGGGATAGGAGACCAACAAGTGAAGGAATTTGGGGTATTGGAAACAAGTCACCTTGGCAACTAGTCTAAATGTATGATGTTATTGTTGTTAGTTTTTAGGAGGTCCCCATTAGGAAGTGGCCTACAATGTGACCTTGGATAAGTTGTGTATTTTCCTTTTTTGTTTTATTTAACTGCGAGTAATTGTATTTTAGTTACTATTCGAGTCACTTTTCTTATTCTTGTTAATTAATCCATGTAAGTTAATTAAACTTGATAAGTTAGTGCAAATGGGGATATGAAAAAGTGGGGAATAAATGTGAGTAGGTAGTATTGGTTTTTGTTTTATTTGAAGGAATTTAATTGATTTGGAATGGTGTGTACTCAATCTTGCAAGTGAATTTTGGATTTTGACTTTCAAGCCAATTTTGGAGGCTTGTGGGACAAGTTAAGCTTGTCCCACACCTCTTAAATTCACCCACCCAATATGCCTATGATGTGAGGGGATTATTTTAGGCCTTTTTGTGTGTTTTAATGGATAAAGAGAAATTAATTACACTTTTCTTACAAGAGTCTTTAATTGTGTCCTTTAGGGGTGTGGGTTTGGGTTTGAGTGTGTAAGAGGGTTGTCATTCCCTCAACCACCAATTTATTGTTCTTTGGAGATTGGGTTTGACCTTGTGATGTGGAATGGAGGAGAAATGATGTGGAATCCTACATGGAGCCACATCACCTCTCTCTCCTCTCTTTTCTATTTATTTTAATTTGTTTGAGGATTTGGGGGTTACTTATTTTTTTGGAGACTTTTTCTTTAGAGGAGATTTCTTTGATAGTTTTGTTGGGAGATTGGAGTTGGATTTTATTTTCTTGGGATTGGAAAGGTTCACAATTGTTTATGGATTTGAACTCTTGCAATGGAAAGGTAGGGTCTTCACCCTTGTTTTCTTTTACTATTTTGGTTTGCATATGTTTTTGAATGAATTTTTGTTACATGTGTGATTTTGGGAAGTAGAATGGCCTTAGGTTGTGTAGGAGAAAATGGAAATGGGGATATTTTTAGGGAGGCATAAAATTTTATTGGGTATTTTAGGAGGGAGTTGGGTTGGGGTGCCCCACCTTGTCATAAATATAAATTAAATTTGTGCTTATCTTGTTGTCTTATTGTGGGAGGCATAAGAGTTGATGTTATTTGAGGGAGGCATAATTGTTTTGAGGGTTCTGGTTGAGTTCTTTGAGGTTTGAAGGTTGGAACCCAAATCCTTAGAAGGTATAAGTAGAGTCCCCATGTTAATTTCTCTTTGTTGGCTTTAATTAAGAGCCATTGTGTTGGGAAAACTAATGTTTGTGGAATTTACTTTTGCTATTTTTCTTATTTTGTTGAATGTGTGTTTCAATGTGATTGTGGAATCCTTGTTAAGTTTCCAATGGTTTCCTTATACTCTTCATTGCTTCATTGTTGGGGCTCGGGGGCCAATGAGGAAGAAGACTTCTCTTCCTCATTAGATTATTGGTTGGGTGGAGAGTGTTGCCTACTCCCCTATTTTGGTTTTTGTGTTTGGCATTGGGAAGATGGTGGAGCTCAAGTGAAGATTTGGTCTTTGTAGCACCTTGAAGAAATGGAGATGAGATTCCTCTTTGTAAAATAAAACTTTACCATATTGTCTCCATTTGAATGGAGGGCTTGTAACTTACATTTTTTAAAGATTGTCAATGCCTGGTAAATGTGTGGAGAAATGGTTTAGTTGTATTAAGTTTTCAAATTATGTATATGGGAAAATAGGAAAAGGAAAGTTGCATTTGTTACTTGAAAATCCCTTCAACTTGTAAACTCTACTAAGAATTTTGAAGGGTTGTTTCTTGCATTTTAAATGTGTTAGTGCTTGTAAAATGAAATCACTAAATCTTTCCTTGTTAAATGAAGTAGAAACTTTGAAATGGGATTGAAATGGAAATAAAGTTCTTCCAACCTAAGTTTATTTTATTGTCTCTAAAGTGTGATTTATTTCATTTTAAAAAGATTAATGATCATGTTGAAACTATACTTGTGGCTTAAAATGGATTTCCATTTAGTTATTATGAATGAAAGTAAATGGTTCTTTGTTTTTATTGAAAAGAAAACATAGTGAAAATAGTGAAATTATGGTTACATTTCTTGTTATATTGAAGGAAAGAATAGAGAATGAGTTGATGTTATGTAATTTGAGTATGAAACTAGAAATGTTATCAATCTAGTAACCAATGAATGGAATAAACATTAGATTAATTTAGCATTACTTTAATAACCAACTTAAGTAGAAGAAATGATAAAAATGTATATTTGGAAGGTTTTGTTTTCAAAGAATAGAACCATCATCCCGTGAAGAGTGGTGGTTTCAAAACTAATGCCTAGATCGAGAGGAGGTTGATAAACCACCCTCAGAACCACGGCAGGCCATAGGACTATCACTTGTGTTAGGCATTGATTTTGACACTTTCAAGAAAAATAAAATCCATCTGTTAAAAACCCAGATTTAAAATTTAAGGAAATCTAAGCCTAAAACAATTAAACGGTAACTTCCAACAACTAAAAATGAGTTAAAATTAAGTGTTAAAGCTCTCAAATATTTTTATGGCACCCAAATGTGTAAGATTCTTAGATTAAAGGAAATGGGTTTTCCCTAATTGTTAAACTCAAAACAAGGAAATGTTTTCATTAAAATACAAAACAGATCCATTATAGGATCTCTACATTAAACAAATGGGAAATATTACAATAGTGAAATCTTTACAACTAAAGCCATGAAAATTTTTCCATGGTTGCTCTTCTTGCTCTCATGGCTCTTCCTCTTTCTCCTCTCCCTAAAATATGCAAAACAAAAATGAGAAAATAAGTCAAAGGAATGAATAAGAACACTCCATAGAGATGATTAGGGTTAGTGTGAAATCCCTAAGATCCTAGGGCCCACATTGAATCCATCTAAGGGTTGTGATTCATCCCTACAAAATTTAGGTGAGAATTAGGTGGAAATATGTTTTAAATAAAATGCATGTGTAGCTTTTGAATGGGGCCACTTAAGGGGTGTTAGGAGGTAAGTTAATTTGTGACCTTAATGTTTAGTTGGTGACTTTAAAAAATAAAAAAATAAAAAAATCCCTTGACCTTGTAATTAATTAAATCAAATTTACTCAAGGGTAACTAGACAAAATTTAATTTAGGGATTAAATTTAATTGTATTTAACTTAATGGGAGGGTAAGTTTAGACTTAGCCCTAGAATAATAAATTAATAAATGACATTAGAACTATGTTACTAAACTAAATAAAGATTGTTCAAGGTGATTTTATTATGATCTCGGGAAATTAAATAATATCAATTAAACATTAATTAAAATGATTAAAATATTAATCGTTAATTAAATTAAACCTAGTTGAAAGTATTTCAGTTATAACTTGGTTTAAACAAAAATATATATTATTTAAAATTTTCAATCTAACTATTGGGTTGTCTTGTGTTTTGTGTGGTAACTTTTTGGGCCTTACATGTTGATTGTCACAATGTACAAATTTCCAAACACATAGGCTTCAAAATCAAGGCCAAGGGAGAAGAGAAATATGGGGAATCCCTTATACCTCCCAATGGGTTAAGTTTCCACCTTAAAAACCTCCAAAATCTCCATCCACACATACCAAAACTCTTATCCATCCCTAAATATCCTATCACTCCCTTAATCTCTTATCACTCCCTCAAATCTCTTATCACTCCCTCATGTAAAACATACAAAGATAAGCAAAAATCTCTCTTATCTTCACAAGGTGGGACACCCAACCAAAAATCCCTCCAAATACACATACAAAACTCTTATCCCTCCCTCAAAATATCCCAATTTTCTTCTTCCCCACACCATCCTTAAGGTCATACTACCCCAAATCCCAAACAAACACATACTTTCATTCATTTTACAAACAACACACAATAAGTAAAATAAAATACAAGGGTATAGACCATACCTTTCCATTGCAAGAAACTTCAATCTTTAAGAAACAACTTCAAGATTCTTCCAAGTCCAAGCCAAATCCAAAAGAAAGCTCCCAAGCTCCCAAAACAAGAACTCAAGCAAAAAATCTAAAATATGCAAGTGTGCAACTAAACCAAGTAACCCCCAAAACTCTAAAATAACTCACATAAATATAAAATGAGGAGAGGAGGGTGAGGTGGCTCCATGTAGGATGCCACATCACTTCTCCTCCAATCCACTTCACCAAGTCAAACACAAATACCAAGACTCATAAATGGGTGGGTGAGGATATGAAAATTTTCCTTCAACACACAAACCACTACTCCATACTTCCAAGGACATAATTAAAAGAGTTGTAAGAAAGTGCAATTAATTTCCTCTTTTCCTTCAAAAAGCACATAATGAGGCCTAATTTTGACCCCTTACATCATAGATATGGTTGGTGGGTGAGTTTAAGAGGTATGGGACAAACTTAACTTGTCCCAAAAGCCTCCAAAAGTGGCTCATAAGCCCAAATTCGAGATTTGAAAGGTGAGGATGAGTACACAACTCCCAAATCAAAAAAATCCATCCCTAGTCAATAAGATATCAAGGACTATCTACCCCAATTAATGTTTAAATATTCACATCCCAACTTATCATAATCACATGATTAGTTAAATAAACAAGAGCACATTCGAAAAGCAATAATAAAGTGATAACACATTATAATTAAAGAAATCATATACTCGACCACATTATTAAATAAAATAAGGAAAGGCAACACATAAACACATGGTCACCTTTGAGGTCACCCCCCCACGGAGACCTCTTAACAAACTCAACAACAACATAACAATGTACACAAACACAAAGTTTCTAAGGTGACATTTTTGTAAAAATCTGATATTCTTCCATGGTTAGTCTCATAATCCCTTCTTGTTTATTGTGATATAATTTCCTGCAAATAACCAAAACAATACCCCTTCACCTCAAGGCCCTATCATTACGTAATGGAAGTAAAACACATATAAATCATCCATCATGCAATCCTTAGCATGCATTGAGTAATAAAACACACACATATATTTATCAATTAACATCATCATATAACGTAGCTAAATCATCATCAAGGTTAAGCAATTCTACCAATTATTTACAATTTTGTAAACATTCCAATTCTATCATTTTCACCAACATCAATGAGATCACAAGATTAGCTCAAAAAATAAACATAATCAAGACATCAAGAATCGAAAGTGTCAAGATATAACAAATTAATTAACACTAGATCATCATCAAGTAATGAATTATCTATCTATGTCTTCTAGGGGTCCATACCATCAACAATACGAGTCACAACATATCCATAATCACAATATACATGTTGTCTATCAACATGTTAACCAAAAGATGATAATAATGTCCATGTCTCAAATCAATGATAATAAAAAATCATATTAAAAAAAAGTGTCAAAAAGGAGTGGGCAGCACAAATTAGATGAAGAAGATTTCATTATTACACATAGAAAATGGGATTTTTTTTTCAAATAGGGTTTAAATGTATTATGTAGGAAGTGTTAAATTCAAAGAAAAACTAAAATTTAATAAAAACCCTTAAAAAATTGATTCATGGAGGAAATGATGAATATGTTAATGGATAATTTTTTGTTTCGATGATTAGTGTGCACTAATTGGAGTAAAAGTATTAAGATAAAGTACTAATATTTTCTTGATACTTTGTGACTCATTTACCATAATCGATACTAGAGATGTATGAATTAACCTGAATCTTTGACTAGTATGAAACCATACATAAAACACCTTATAATTATTGGTTATGATGCATATGTGCATATTTCAAAGAAAAAGTGGACAAATCATGACAATAATTATGGGAAGTGTGTCTTTATTTAATATAAATTTCAAATGGAGTCAAGAGTTATAGCTTTTGGAATCCTAACATAGAGGGGATGGATTATAGATAAAATGTAGTCTTCATAGATTGTAATAAGATTCAAATGTAAAAGGTTTTCCATAGTTTCAAGTCCAGAGAGGAACATCTAGTGCAACAATCAAAAGATGAAAAAAATTATACAAGTTGAATTACAACATGAAGATTTTTTATCTCAAGATTAACTTTTTTAAAAAAATGTCACCTAATTAGGTGGTGTATAACATGTGTTATCATATAGGAGTTGCTTTTTTATATATAAATCTATGCATTAGTATATGGGTATAAATAAGGGTATGTAGTTGTAAATATGACAAGTAATGGGTAATATTTAGAGTTTCATGATTTGACGTGTTTTCAAATTATTTTTACAAGTAGCCTCATTGTTTTAAGAAGAAGGTGAAATAAAACATATATTTAGAGGAGATAAACATAAGTATGTAGAGTTTCTAAAAGTTCTATCATATTGAATGTCCATTCTACTTTATTACATTCAATATTAATTAGTGATGATCAAAAAATGTTTTGGGAAGGTATTTATTCAAAGGAGAGAAGTACTTGGCATGAATCTATGAAAGAAGAGATTGAGTCTGTAGATAATCCTAAGACCTATTAATTTGTAATGCTAACTCCTAGAAGAAAAATTATTTGTCAGTAAGTGGGGTTCAATAAAACGTACAATATGCAAGAAAACTAGACAATTATAATAATTTCTTAATAATAAGCAAATTCTCTAAATTCGAGAAGGTTAGATTTGGCAATGTACTTTCAATGTTTTCAACATTTACTTCTATTACTTTTTTATATATATTCATCTTATCTTTGATTCATATATTAATAAAAGGGATGTTAAAATGATATTTCTTATGGTGTATAATTTTTATGGTGTATCCATAGAGTTTTCTAGTTATGGGGAAAGACTACTTAGATATCCACTAGAAGAATTCCATGTAAAGATTTAAAAAATCATTAAGGACAAGTAATTCAAAGTGTCATAGGTATGTGGTTAGTGCATGAAGTAAGATACTTGAATTTACTTCAAATAAGAAAATGTTATTCGAGCTAATATTTGTACAATTGAGAAATGAAATGCGTGCTTGTGTTTGTCTTTTTAGGTGGGGCGAATACTGATATTTGACTTCCACTACCAGGACCTTGAATGGTAGCCGGTAGGAATGCTTTATTAATATTAGCTGTATAAGTGCATATAATTGTACGTGTTGTCAGAAGGCAATTCATGACAGGGGAAAAAGATAGGTTCTAGAGACGTCAAGCCGGTTGTTTTCTTCCCAAAAAAATCTCAGATGGACCACTTGTAGAAATTGACGTTGTTATCAACTTACAGTAAATATTGAATTGTCGATTAACTGCTTTGATTAATTTACATAATAGAAAGTGTGGCCTTTAAAATTGGTTATAGTTTGTAAGGTATTTGTAAGATATCAATTTGAAACGTATCCACCGAAATTGAGAGTGGAGCTCGATGGAGCTCAATCAATCTGTGTTTTGTGATAAGAAATAATGTCGGTGGAGCTCGGCTAGATAAATAAATCATCGATTGTTTCGTCGAAAGGAAACAGGTCATAGAACCCACGTAAACTTTGTGCTCGAGTCATAGTTTTTCTTACATTTGTTGGTTAAAATAATTTTCATCTATCATAGGCTATTTTAAAAAACAAAAACTACCAAGATGACATCACAAAGGTAGGGTTATAATACTAACAAAATTGTATTAAAATATTAATTTGAATATTTAAAATATATTGAAGTTACATGGTGAAGGTATTAAAATGAAAGAGAAATAAGTTTGCATGGGCAGCGTAGTTGGCTACGGGCTTTGGGTTTTGCTCATATATGTCCCAAGGTTGATTCTATGTACCTAGATGTACCCTCAGATGTTGGCTGGTGCGGGCCTAGTTGCCTCCCCGAGGGATTAGTGGGGCCATTCGGGGCCTCCTCATGTTGTGCGCTCACTTCTTTCGACACGCATGCAATCACTCGGGTTGGTTTCACGACACCCTAGGTTATCAAAAGAAGAAAATGAAAGAGAAATAATTCTTTGGCACATCTAATAAAATATTTGTAATCAATATAATTATACATAAAATCTATATGATTCAATATAGTATATGTTTTCATATTTTTACTAAGATTTAAATGTTATCAATATTGAAGTTCAATCGTGTGTAAAAATGAAATTTTTTGTTAAATATAAGGTATTTTCGTTTATATAAAAGACATTTAAATGTAGACTCATGAACCATCATACGTTTTAATATTTACTGAGAAAGTATTAAACTTAAGAAAACAAAAAAAAACATAAATAACATATCAAAGCTAAAATTTAAGTTATCTTTATTAACAAATGTTTAGAATGTGCCACTTTACATATGAATGTGCAATATATTTGCATGGTTGTTAGTGTTGTACAAGCTTGTGCAATAGTCTTGTGTAGGGAAATATTGCACAAAGGAATTAGTGCAAGTATATGAGCATGTGGTCATTACATAGGTTTTGTACAATTTGGCATTATAGTGTGTAATTTTGTTGTGTAGAATAATGGTGGAGTAATAATGATGATAGATTGACAACACTTGTTTTTGTCATTTTTTTACTAAAGTTATAAAAGAAACATGTTGATAATAGATCGAAAAAGTTGAAGGAGTATTATGGTTCATGATTTGGCTTATTGGCTCATCAATGATCGGGGAGAATATTTTTATTCTCTTACTTGTAAAGTTACAAGATATTATAAAGTTTGTTGACTCTTATAATTGAATTGCGATAGTAGTTGCATATAGATACACTTTATAATTGCATCCAGTGTTGAATATTATTCAACAATTCCTTGATGGTTGGTAATGGTAAAATAAAGTTAAATAAAGGTTAATGCAATAATATAAGGTAAGCGTGCTATGTTTTTACTCAAAATCATACTCTCACCCATGTATTATATGGATATAACTTATGTCCCTTTTCTGTATTTAATATATTATAGCCACACTACAATTTAATAAATAAGTTTCCTCTATGTATATATTTTGTGTATAGGCTTCAGTAGTTCTTGAACATTTAGTATCAAATTGATATTTATATCTAGGTGGAATTTCAAGCTTTTCTACAATAAGTGTTTATTTCAAGTGAACATTTCATCCCATTAAAATTTATGTGTATATAATATGTCAAGCAAACACACTTCTAATTTTTGAAAAGTTCAATGGACAAAGTTAAGTTATGGAATATTAAAGTGGAATATCTCTTGTAAAATATTTTGATTAATATGTTTATATTTCAAATTTTTCATATGTTAATTTAGAGCAAGAACAGTAGAATAATATTTATAATAAATTTAGATGCTCTATTATAATTTTACTTATTTTTTTAGTTAAATGTTGGATGTACTTAATGAATGGGGAAAAAAAGTTTATGGGATGAGTTCGAATGTTGTCTTTGAAAAGAATATTTGATCAAAAATATTCCCTACGAAGAATATATATTCATTACGGATATATTATGGTAACTATTAACCATATAAAACTTGAATGAATTTAACATTGTGGTTAGTAAGTTATTAGTGGATATAATGATGGATGATAATGAAATGTCTATTACACTTATTTTAATTTTTAAAACTCTTGGGGTGATCTACGAATGGATATTACTAGCACCTATTTTAATTTAAATATACATGATACTTTCATGGCCTTACTATATGAGTAAATGGGGCATAAGACAACTAAAGGTCACCAAGGTATTGCATTGAGCATGTGTGAGAGAGTATAAAAAAGGAAAAGTGGATATCATTGGATAATCTTTTGAATTATAGAATAATATCTAAAACTCTAGAAATATCGTATTTGAATTTTTTTAGAACTATTAAGAAAAAATTGAAATTTTAACAAATATTTCATAGGAAGGTAGACAAGATAAAATCAATTTATGGTTCATTGTAATTTGAGAAAGGATCCATGATGAAAATGGATTTATGTACTTGGAATAATTGCTTATATATAAATGCAATGAGACTGATTGATTGAATTAGATTGTATTATCTAATTAAATAAAAATATAAATTAATAAATCTAATATATAATGACAGCATAAACAATAAGTATGCAATGATGTGAAACCTTAAGAAAGAAGGAGAGATATGAAGACTTAGCTAATTATCGAGTCAGCTATAGGTGATCTGGGAAGCTAGAAGTGTTAAATAGAATTTAATCAATCTCATTAATGCTCACTATAAATTTTTGAATTCAGAAGTGGCGTAGAATAGAGCCAC
The DNA here is from genome assembly GCA_018340775.1 of Taxus wallichiana var. yunnanensis. Classification (NCBI taxonomy): domain Eukaryota; kingdom Viridiplantae; phylum Streptophyta; class Pinopsida; order Cupressales; family Taxaceae; genus Taxus; species Taxus wallichiana. Next base: position 786,219,988 of record CM031243.1, read on the forward strand.
CCAAACGAAGGAAGAGGCACAGGTGCTTTGGTAAGTGTATCTCGAAAGCCTGGTGGCCATGAAAATTCTTAGAAACTAATCTCTTCTTTGTCGCAAGGTTTTGTTGCTTATTTCTTTCTCTTACTTGATATTCACTCTTTGATCATCGAGAGTAGCTATACACAAAAAATAGAATAAATACCTAGACATGTCCACAATCGATATCAAATCTAATAAAAAAATACAAAATTTGGAGTTAGATTGATCCCAATGGACACCGAAGAGTGATCTTACTGCCGAACGTTTCCCTACATCTCAAACCCCATGTAGTTCTTGTGTGTGTGTGTAGAAGTTTTTCCCTAGGACTCCCTTGTGCAAGTTACACCATGGTAGCAGTGGTAGATCTAGAATGTAGCAAAGCATAGTATTTGAGGATGGAATATAATAGACTACCCCTACTATGTATTGTATGTAGAAGTGATGCAACCCTTGACCCTTGTTGAGTGCTAGATTGATGCATTTTGAGTGTTTTAGTGCCTTTGGATGCAAGCTTAGGTGGTAATGGTAATGCTTAGTTCTTGGTCCTTGTTTCTTAAAAGTAGCTAATTATATATGTGATTCCCTTATTGGAAGTTCGATAATTGAATTGATTGAATGAATGACCCATTAGTGAAAGAGATGCGAAAAAAAATAAAAGAGACCCGAAAAGAGAGAGTAAAAGTAAGAAAGTGTCACAAGCACCCAATATAGATAGAATCTTCAGCGCTAGTGTTTTAACTAGGTTTCAAAGTGTTTGAGGACATAAAGGATAAATTAGTCAAGTTTTGCTAGGTTTGTAGGGTGTGTAAGACCAAATAAACAATAAGAGATAAAGAAAGGAGGCCAAATATAGTATTTAACCAATAATTTTATTTCTTAGAAATAATATATACATTAATGCTTTTGGACCTAGAAATGTACCCAAAAGAATAATTTTGTGTCTACATTATCATATGAATTCCAAAAGGAAATTTTATTGTGAATATAAAGACTATATTGGTTGTAATATATTAACACAAGATGATCAACTAAATATATTGTGGATCAAGGATGTGTAAAGATAAGGATTCAATATGGGAGGATCAAAACTTTCCTTTTTGTGTTACACATTCTAGGTCATGTGAGAATTTTTTTGTCAAAAAATATGTGTGATTATAGTGTGATGTGTCATTTTAAAATTATGAAAATCAAATTATGTATGGTTTCATCATGTTCAAAATAGTAGTGCAAACTGGAACATTAGTTAAAATGGATATCACTACAATTACTAAAGTTTAAATCAAATATATTTTACATGAGGTCAAAGAAAATAATGAAAATAATGGCATGCTTATCATAGAGATTACTATGTTATAGCATTAAAATAATTCATATGATAATTAGAGAACACTATGTTATAACATTAAAATAATTCATATGGTGATAAAGGATTATACTTACGATAATTAAAAGAAATGGTGAATGGTATGATTGATGGTCCTTGGGATTTATGTTCTACAAGAATTTTTTTATGGGAAGCATATTATATTCAAGATCTCAAAAATATTTTGGGTGCAAATTTAATCATGAAGGTTATACATAATGATTTTTTTATCTTGATGAATGTCTTCTCACTTGGGAAACTTGGTATAGTTTATGTCTTTCATATAAGAATTTTTGTAGAATACATGAATATAATTTTACCGATAGGAGTATGAATATTTCAAGTGATTCAAGAATTTAAAATAATTTTTAGAGAACTTGAAGAATAATATTATGGTATCACACATAGAAAATAGGGTTTACTTTTGTCAAACAAAGTTTAATGTATTCGTAGGAAGAGTGAAATTGAAATAAAAATTAAAACCCAATAATGTTAGAGTAGGTATTTACCTTAGCTCGTGTTCACATAGGTAATTTATTTACCTTTTTTGTATTTATCCTCACCCATTTGTGTGTGTGGATATATTGTTTATATTATTTAGTTATTAGGAAGATATTATCTAGTTGTTAGGTATAGTTCTTTCCTTGATCTATAGTATCAACTAGATCTTTGATGACTAGTTTTTTCCTTGATTTATGGTTGTATCTATGGCCTTTGACAGTTCTTAGATTGATCTTATTTTCCTACATAAGAAAGGACCATTCTCATTGTACTCATATACATAAATGATCCATTACTACTATTTGTTTGCAAATTCTTTTGTAAAGTTATTCGTGAATTTCTTTCATCTTATCAAATGTGGTGTGCTATGATCTTTCAGGATCTTCAAGGATTGGAATGATGTTCTTATCATTCCTTTCATTGTATCAGAGTGATAGATGATGTAAACATCTATTTGTAATTTTTTTCTTGCAAGCAAAGGTTAATTATTTTTATGTATTTGGAAATTTTTAGTATTTTTCTACAGCATGCATTTTTGCAAAATAGTGTGCACCATTGGATTTGGAAGGTGAAAAAACCATATAATCTATTGTAAACTTGACCATGTTATATGACTATCAAATTTAGACATTTTAAAAGGATTTTTTAGCACATTTCTCAAAAAATCAGTGCAATTATGTAGAGACAATTTTATTTAACACAAAAATTAGGTCATCCTTCTAGGTTTATCTCTGTTTTTTGATACGATTTCCAAAAAGAGAGATATTTGCAGCCTAAGTTTGTATTAACAATTGTGCATTTTGGGTGTATTCTTTTATCCACTAGATGCAGTTCCGTACCCTCAGGGTGCATTCTATTATCCATTAGATATAGATGTGTACCCTCAAGATGCATTCTTTTACGTTTGTAAATATTTATTCTTTAGATGTAATCTTTTATCCACTTTGGACATAGATCCATACTTTCTAGGTGCATTATTTTATCCATTGGATATAGGCGTGTACCTTTTGGATGCATTCTTTTACCCTCTAGTTTTTTAGTTTTGGATGCAATCTTTTATCTACTTGGATGCAAATATGTACCCTTTGGTTGCCTTATTTTATCCATTTGATAAAGGTGTGTACCTTTGGGTGAATTTTTTTATCCTCGGGATATTTATGTTTTGGATATAGTCCTTTATTCATTGGATGTAGATTGTTACCTTATGGGTATTCTTTTATCCATTGGATATAAACTTGTACCCTCAGGATGAATTGATTTACCCTCTAGACATTTTGGTTTGGGGCATATTCTTTTATCCTTTGGTCACAATTCTTATCCTATGGATGCACTATTTTTCCATCTTGAAATTTGGGTGTCACTTGTACCTTTAAAAAAACCAACATTAAAATAATATTTTTTAATAGCAAAACCTTATCGACCTCATAACTTTTGATCCGTAGCTCGAATTAAGGTGATATTTATTTTGAAATTGTGTATTTTTCATTATCTAAACATTGGTGACATTTGTATACACATATTTCTAGTATAAAAGTTACTTTTCCTCATTATAATATTTACATGCACTCAAGTATATAATGGAAAATTTGGAGGGTGTTGTAATCACTTGTGGTCGCAATTTCAGTTGAGGTCGACGTCCTAAAATTTTAGGTATTTCATTATTCTACCTATCATGAATTCTAAGAATAATATGCTTTTCTCCAAAGTTTGCAGACTTCAAGAGGATATTGTAAAATTTTTGGAAGAAAATAGATCACTCAAGAAGTGAAATTCTCATCTTCAAGCACTCATTTACGATATGGATACACTAATACACTCCCTCTAACAAAAAAATTTATAGCTTGTAGTATCACCATCATATTATAGAATTTCACATCCGTGCTCCTTGTCTGCTAATAGTTTTTTCTCCTGTACTGACCGACCTTTATATGTTAGTTTGAGCCTACTTCTACTTCTAATGCTCCTAATCCTATTAGGGCTTTTCCAAAGCACATTCTTATGCATTTGTTCCTATTACATGCTTACACACTCTAACTATCCCACGTCATCTCCTTCAGCTCACATACATGGATTTTTTGAGAATCATACCACTGCATTCGGTTCTCGCATACTTCATTCTACGGGTTTCATTGGTGAAGGTATTGATAGACATTCACATGGCATTAATTCCCCTATTCCACATGTTAAATGGAATTATCGTCATGGCATTGGTTTTCAAGAAGTTACTTCATTGGGATCACACATTGAGAGAGCTCCTATTTTTGTTTGAAAGACTCTTTCCAAGGATCGTGGGCTATAGATAAGTTCTACACCTTAACTTAGGCTTTAAAACTTACGATTTCGGATGTCGGACATGATCGACCCGATGACACTCTAATGTTCCTTTACATGAACCCATTGACGTTTTTCACCAAGTCATATGCTTGAATCTTCTTCATCCCTCTATGTTGATTTGGGGTGTATATTTTATCACTCATGGCAGTGAAATAGGCATACATTGAGCGGACACTACAGGTGTGGCTCCTCCACCATTCAGCCACTTGCTCCACTTTCTTCATCTTCTACATTGTAAAGCTCCTGCTTTGAGCATTTTGTTAGTAGGTGTCTCTCTTATTTGTTGAGGGATTTTAGATTTATATTTTCAACACTTTTGGCATGTTAACATTCTCTATTTTTGGGGAGCTATTCTAGTGAAGCCCGGTGTTATTTTTCCAATGTTTAAATAGTTATTTTGAAAACTCATATTGACTTGTATTATCATTCCACCAATTTAGAAGTATGGGACGGTGTGGTGCTAATCATGTTTCTTCAGGTTTTGTGTCCTTGCATTGTTACCTCTTCTTTTCATGGATTATGCCACACCTATTTGTAGTAGCTGATCAAATTATTTTGTTGTTTTTTTGTCACCTTTGACATCACTCCGTTGATAGTCTCCTTGTATGGGATATTATGGTGAAGTCCAGTGTCAATCGTTTTTAAGTTTTGTGATCGAGAAATGGATTCAAACAATAGTACACACAAAAATTCTTTAACATTATATGATTTTTTTATCTCATCTCTTGTGATGCCTTAGAACGGATTTTTTCTCTCTCTACTTTGTTTTGGCTCATTTTTAGTACCTTGCGGTTTCTATTTTTCCCAATTATTGTACATGAGTACCTTGTGAGGCCTAATTTTTAGGAATCATACTGTGGATGTTCCACTTTTATTTTAGGATCCTAGCTTCACTTAAGGGGGTGTTAGAGTAGGTATTTACCTTATCTCATGTTCACCTAGGTACTTTATTTACCTTTATTATATTTATCCTCACCCATTTATGTGTGTCGATATTTCATTTATCTTATATAGATATTAGGAAGATATTATCTAGTTGTAAGGTATAGTTCTTTCCTTGATCTAAGGTATTGAATTGATATTTGATGACTAGTTCTTTTCTAAATCTATGGTCTCGATTAGTTATTTTATGACTAGTTCTAGCCTCGATTTATGGCTTGATCTATGATCTTGAATGGTTCTTAGATAGATCTTCCTTGCCTATATAAGCAAGGTCCATTCTCGTTTTGCTCATCTAGGAGAGTTTCATAATAATAATAAATGATCCATTACTACTTTGTTTTCAAATTATTTTGTAAATTTATTCGGTGAATTTTTTTCAACTTATCAAATGTGGTGTTCTATGATCATCTAAGATCTTCAGCGCTTGGAATGATCTTCTTATCTCATTCCTTTTAAATAGACACCTCAATAAAATTGAGTCTTGGAGACTATGATGAAGATTTTTATGGACAACTTTTTTTTTATGCTGATTGGTGTGCACTAATTACGGTTAAAGTATCAAGATAAAGTAGTGATCTTTTCTTGATACTTTGTGAATAATTTACCACCATTGATATTGGAGTATATAAATCACCTAAATCTTTCACTAGTATGAAAACATGTCTACAACAATTTATAATTATTTGATGTGATGTATATGTGCATATTCCGAAGAAAAAATGTTGAAATCATAACAAAAATTGTTGGAAGTGTGTCTTTATTTAATATAAATTTGAAATGGAGTTGAGGGATACAACTTGTGGAATCCTAAAATAGAGGAGATGGATTATAAATAAAATTAAGCCTTAAGAGGTTTTAATAAGATTCATATGTAAAACGGTCTTCATAGTTTTGAAGATGAGTAGGAACATCTAGTGCAAAAAACAAAAGAAGAATAAAAATTATACAATTCGCATTAGAATATGAAGATTTTGTATCTAAGTATGAAGTTTATAAAAATAATGGTCATGTAATTAGTGGTGTATAACATGTGTGATCATATAGAATCTATTTTTATAAAAATTTCAATGCATTAGTATATGGGTATAAATAGGGTATGTAGTTGTAGATATAACAAATAAGGGGTAATAATATATAGTTTCATGATCATACGTGTTTTCAAATTATTTTTCCAAGTAACCTCATTGTTTTAAGAAGGATAAATAAATAAAAAAACTTAGAGGAGATCAAAATAAGTATGTAGTTTTTCTAAAAGTTCTATCGTATTGAATGTTCATTCTACTTTATTACATTCAATAGTAATTAGTGATGATCCAAAGATGTTGTGGGAAAGTATTTATTAGAAGGAGTGAAATATTTGGAATGAATCTATGAAGGAGGATATTGAATCTATAGATAATCCTAAGACCTATTACTTTGTAATACTACCTAATAGAAGAAAAATTATGTGTTCAGTAAGTGGGCTTCAATAAGACATGCAATATGCAAGGGAAACTCGATAATTATAATAATTTCCTAGTTATAATGAAATTATATAAATTTTAGGAGATAAAATTTGACGAGGTATTTTCAATGTTTTTAGAATTTACTTCTTTATTTTTGTTGTATATATTCATATATTTTTACTCATATATTAATAAAATGGATGATAAAATGATATTTCTTATGGTATAATAATTTCTATGGTTTATCCATAAAGGTTATATTGAAGGGAAAAGAGTAATTAGATATACACTTGAATAATTTCGAGTAGGATTGAAAAAATGAATAAGGAAAATTAATCTAAAGTATTATAAGTATGCGGTTACACTTGGACTTGTGTGCATGAAGTAGGATCTGAACTTTACTTTAAAGAAGAAGATATTATCTTTTTCATCATATTTCTCTATATAAATGTCATTTTATTGATTTAAAATTGAAAGCAAATGATTAGATAGGTAAAGTATAATATGTTATTGAATTTTGACATAAAGTGTCTCAAGTATTATAAATTTCAATTGCATTTTCAATATAACATAAAAATGTGAAAAAAGAAAATCTAGTTAAACCATAGTAATTACATTGAGGTGGTAATGATTTTTTCAATATTCCTTATTATAAACCTATGGACACGCATTTCCATGTTTTTCAAAATATTTTAGAAAATAAATTTAAATAAATTAAACATGAGTTAGATATCATGACTTATGTTTCATATCCGAGTGTTGATTTAATCAATATGTATGCAATAGTCTACACAACACCTAAATTTAGTTATTGAGTGAAAATATTTAGTAGATATATGTTGAATGTAAAAATAGCATTGGACTATAGTGAAGAGGGTTGTTAGGTATTGGCATATAAGTTATCACAATGTTATTTTCCAATAAGGGAATACATGTGAAACAAATGAAGTGATCCTAGATAAATTTATGGACTCTAAAAGTAGTTGAGATATTGAATTGCAAAGTTCCCCCATTGTGCACATTTTCAAAATGTTTAGTAGACCCCCAAGTTTCATGATAAAACATGAAACAAATCTTTTGATATCCACCAAAAAAAGGTTGAGAATATGGAAGGTACTCATCCAATCAAGAAATTAGTTGGGATTCATATATTGTACTCTATGATTAGGTTCATAGAAAAGGATGTGATGATAAATTGTGACTTCTAAATTAATTTATCTCATATAAAATCCTAAGTATCATTCTCATATAAATCATATTAATTTGTAATATCATTTTTAAGTTAAATGTTTGAGGAGAAGATAATATGTTGTGGATTCATTGCCTAAGGCATGGTAGATATAGGATAATGGTGTAAAAGGGAGGGAGGGATTAGTGACCAATTTTTTTATTGTTATAATTCCAATATAAGAACTTGAAGATGATTTTCAGAGGCACTTGGACAAATATTTTGGTTACAAGTCAAGATAAATTGTGTCATTTCGAATATAGTTTCTAAATATGCAATTTTTAGTAATATCGAGATGAGATAAGTATGTGAAATTAATACATTTATAATAATGAAAAAGTAAGTGTTTTTGAAAACATAAAAAATTCCTATGTATAGGCACACATTTTTGAAGTGAACGTATGAATTTTTATATGAAAATGCATACACGGATGTACAAAATGTAGAATATTGTTGAGATTTATTTTTGTATTTTTCACATAATATAAATTTTTAAATAATTTTACTAGTCAACATAGTAGGAAAATTAAAAGCACAAAGTTTCATATATTATGTTGTGATCTCAAATTTATAGATTTTATTTTTTTAAAAATAAATATTATCCAATAACATGTATAATTTTGTGATATATGTTCTATAATAAATTGGTTAATCATCAAATAATTATGAAAATATTAGTAACACTACATGTATGAACATGTTGGTGAAATAATTTTTCAAATGGAAAATTAGTTGAATTCCACCAACATTCATGGGGTTACTCCACTCCTTCTTGTATATGGGAGGCTCCCATTATTCAGTTTAAACTAATATGTAACAATTGTAATACAAAACAAATACCTCGACTTGTAGAACCCGCTCACAATTGTACCATACAAATTGTCTTTCTTTTCACAATCATTGAACCGAAAACCTTGGTAATTGAATCTTTTTAATTTTAATCTTGAAACCATATAATACACTAAAATTCAAAACAAACTTAGCCTCACATACCTTCTATACATATGAAAATCTTACTAGAGAATAAACTCAAGCTCCCCCTATCTTTATAGGCCACATAAAACATGTATCATAAAATATATCCTCATACCAAAACCTACAACTCTCATATGTAGGCTTGAGAGATTTCAAATCAAATTAGAATCCAAGTTTTGTACCTTGTTAAAAATAAACACAAACAAAACAAAAATGCAGCCAAATTACAAATGAGAATGTCAAACAAAATGTAGCAAACACGAAATAGCACCATGCAGACTCATTTAACTCTATTTCCTTTCTCAAATCATATTCAATCAGCATATGATTCCTTTGATATTTCTTAAACACAATTGAATAGAAAATAACTCACCTTCAACTCCACATAACAAATGACCACCCCTAAGGGATGTTATTATTCCATATCTGATCATGCAGCTTCTCTTTGTCTCAACTTCACTCTTGAACATGAGTCTATTAACCTTGGGATTCTTTGCAACTTGTTCGTTTTAAATTACCTCTAAGCCTCTTTACCATACATCTTAAAAAGCTGTTAAATTCATATAACTTTTGGTCACCTTGTGAACACACAAACACTCGACTTCCTCATGGGTGTATACATACCTCTTGAAAACACATTAGGAAAAAAATTCTTAGTGTTAATAGAAAAGCTGTAACTTATAACACACTCTTTTAATTAAAATCATACATAAAAAGACCTCAAGATACAAATATACTGAGTATAACAATGGGCTTTCAAGACTTACATGAAAACTCACACTAATGGTATGTTAAGAACAAACTAATATCACTTCAAGTAATATTTCTACACTTAAACTCATGGATGACATCTTGAGAGTACTTTCAACATGACACGGACCATAGACTCACATATTTCAAGACCAGATACCCTCATAGACCCATCATTCTAACATCAAATCAAGTCCAAGACAAAAAAAACATATTGTTCAAGACGAAGATCATTGAATTTTTAACTCTAACAACTTTTTACTCAAGATTTCAAATAATCAAAGATAAAGACCACTTGACACATTTCAAGAACCATTGGCTGAAACCACTTATGTAAATCATGTCATGATAATAGACTCAAAACTATGATAGATGAACTTGGATGACAACATGACACACTAAGACACCTACATGAATCAAAAAATCAAAACTCATCCAGAATTCACCTAACACACCTTTTCATACTTTAAGTGTTCCAAACACCTAGATCCGCCAACTTATCATGCACAAAAGCATTTAAACACAAATTATCTTATTCAATGAAATAAAACATACTTACTTGACATAATTTTGGCTTGATGACATTGTTTTTAACTTGATAGGACTGGAGTCCTCTTTAAACAACCTCAATGGATCAGACTTCATGGAATGTATTTTATACTAAGACTCAAATTTCTTAACCTCTTTCATTTGAAAAACATCTTTCTTGACTATAGGAGAAGACCTAACAAACACATCTTCATGATTAGGACTATTTTTATGCTTCAAACTCTTTCTTTTCTTCCCTTATGAATGCTTGAACCTTCCATTAACTCTTGAATATTCACATTGATATGAAAAACTAGTTATGTTTCCCTATTTGTGACATTTGAAACACAAAACATCATGGCTCTTTATTCTTGGTGAAACATACTTAAGATCCAAACCAGATTCCTTAGCTCTTTTACCATACTCATAACATCAACGGAATTCTTTGTTGAAGATACTTCCAACTCTCTTGGAATATATCCTTTTGTAATCTCTAGCTCTATGACAAAATCTTGATAAAAATAAATATTTATTGAATGAAGAACCATACCTTATAGAATTAGGTTGTTATCATTGAATCACAACACCCCTATATTTGTACAAGTGTGTGTGCTTGAGCTCACGATGTGACTAGGTAACATGGGTTTTATCTCCAAGTTTTGGGACTTCCTATTTGAGATAGACCTCCAGAGAAAGTTGGTTCTTATTCTTGAACTACCGCCACAATCTATTGTAATGCAGGTAAAAATATCTTATCCTCATCTAACTTTCTAAGGGACCAGGAGATAGATTGCATGAAAAAATCCTATAATAATGTAGTGATACACAAGAAAAGGAGGATGTGAGAATAGCTTTCCAATGTGTGAAGAATGGAAGAAAAATACATACTAGACATGGTGATAACAGTTATCCACATTCTAGAAAATATATTCACAACAAGATTTCATAAACACATAATGATAATGAATCCATGCAAGAGAATAAAATAGGCATAATATATTTTCAATAATATTGAAGATGAAAAAGAATACAAACAACAAACAAAGGAAAATACATCCACAAACTTGCATCTTTTGCTTCATGATATTCACAGTTCAATCTATTACAAATTAAATGCCTAGATCACCATGCATGGAGTCCACTATAAGGGCCTGCAGTACATTGGCTTCACAAAACTAAAATGATAGAATTTTTCTACTTACAAAAACCTTTTTACAATGAGCCCAACACTCTAATTTATGGAATTTAGGAGAGAGAGAATTGAAATCCCAAAATCTTCCTTCCAACCACATGAAAGATGTCATAAATGAGATGAAATTATGGTATGTTTCTTGCAAAAGTCTCCCCATGTTGTCCCATAACTTGCAGCAGTAAAAAATGTATGCCCATGCTTCATTAAATGTTCTCACAACCATCAATAAACCAAAAATCCACTCTCACCAAATATATGATTATTAAAGCTCCTAAATTCACCATAATTTTCAATATAACATATAAGTAGCATACATTCTCACATATTTACTTGGACCAATTAAATAAATCATTAAATTTTCCCACTAGCTCATATCCTTCACCAAACAACATTGTTTTGGCATCTTGATTTTACATTTGGGCCTCAAGACCTCTAAATATGAACTAAACTATGGGATTTTACTACTCTATAGAAATCTCATTACCATTATAACACACTCATCCATTTTATATGTCTTGAAACATCCACAAGTTCAATCCACATCTACTTTCCTCTTTGTTAAATCATGTTTCCCTTAAACCTATTTTGCAAAATCAACTTGTTTTCACCTTTTCGCCACTTCCAATACCTTCAAATAAATTTAATAGGAAAAAACTTCACACCTATTAATTTTATATGTTATATAAAGTATCAAGCCATCCATTTCATGCCTCAACCAACTCATACTTTTAACCTAACAAAGCCTACCTTGAAAATCAACATATTTTCTTCCTCACAAGCTAACTGAAAAACACGTAAAATAAACTCTCCAAGAAATAATCCATATATATCACTATAAATACCTATGAATCCTCATTAAAAAAATATTATAACTCATTTAAAATCCAAGTGGAAGGCCTTCAACCAAGTCAAACTCTCGAAACTACTTCTTAAGCCTTCTAAGACTCGAGAACCGACATTAAGCCCAACACACCGCATCACCTCAAAACTCACTTCCACACTTCATAAAATCATGTAACACCCTTATAAATTAGTTCTAATAAATCATAAACCTTCATGGAAAATGAAAAACTTATAAGTATTACCCTACCTCATTAAGCCACTTGGCATCATGCTAGAACAAGTATCCTTAAATCTTGACCTTCAAAGAACATATCCTAAATGTTGTGCCCTTTCTGAAAAATAATTTTTTAAAAAAATTGAGCTTTGAATCAAAATTTATGCCCATTTAAAGTTTAGGGGTCGAATTTCTTTCAATGTGGGTATAGTAGGTTTTCATGTCCCATGTGTCACTAGACGTTCAAGCTGATATTTCCAACCTTTTCCACAACTCGGGCTCCCATCCTTTATCGCATCCGCATTGATCTCCTCACCTTTGTGTTGGCTAAGCCACTAACCACTAAATTATCCACAATGCATTGAGTGCACCGATTTTGGATTTGCGGGTAATTCACATCACCATGGTACTTGGAGCACCCATTTACTAAAAAAACTTCTTCACTCGCACTACACTCGACCGACCTTTTAAATTGGCTATTTTGGCTTCCGAAATCCTAACTATCCCAGACATTTTTCTGCAATATCCGTAATACACCTGAATTACATCCATTTCATATTTTGGTTCCCACATGTACTTTTTTGTAATCTATCCCATGGACCACATGGGACATTTTTATCCTCCTTTGTCACATTGAACTTGCTATAGCTATTTCAACATTTTGGGGAAATTTCAGCCCGAGTGAACTTGTGCTGCATGGGATGTGCCAACCCGACTTTGTCTCAATACACTACCTCCTTATAATTTTAGGCCCGAACTAGGTACGACAAACCTTGGTACAATCCGCATTGGTTCCATCCACAGCCCTTAGACATGATTTGCACTAAACTATGCCCTTGACTTCATTCTTTCAATTTTCTACAAATTTTTGCTATCTCCTTACATTTTTATTTAGATAGGGAAGTTAGAGAAAAGCCAAGGGATCCCTCAAAACCTAATTTTGGGCCTTGAACTATTTATGCTTTCTCAATCTTGATGAAATTGTGCAAGTTATCAAATATACCTTGGGGGTGAATTTTGGATAGCATTTGCCTAATAGGGTTAGACCATCTCAAATCATCCTTTTAATAGCCTTCTCATTAGATTTTAAACTTTGAGTTCCTTTACCATCATTCTTTGAGAACTTAGTCCCGAACCCTAGGCCTGTTTTGTCAAACTTGTGATGCATGGGATGTGCTGACCCGACTTTGTCTCAATACACTTCCTCCATAGAATTTTAGGCTCGAACTAGGTACGACAAACCTTCATACGATTCGCAGCCCTTAGATCTGATTTGCACCGAACTATGTCCTCGATGTCATTCTTTCATTTTTCTACAAATTTTCGCTATCTCCTTGGATTTTTATTTAGATAGGAAGTTAGAGAAAAGCCAAGTGATCCCTCAAAACCTAATTTTGGGCCTTGAACCATTTATGCTTTCTCAATCTTGATGAAATTGTGTAAGTTATCAAAATTACTTTGGGGGTGAATTTTGGATAACATTTGTCTAATAGGGTTAGACCATCTCAAATCATCCTTCTTAATAGCCTTCTCATGAGATTTTAAACTTTGAGTTCCTTTACCATCATTCTTTGAAAACTCGATCTGAAACCTAGGCCTATTTTTTCAATAGCCAATCTTTGGCTCTCTCGAGATCCCTTAAGAGATTCATAGCTATTTTCAAACCTTTCATATTTCTTCAATATACTTGATGCTTTTACTAAATCAAATTCTATGGAATTCAATCTATTTTCATACCTAGAGCAAATGACATCTTTAGACCTTTAGGGATTTTAAGACATTTCAACTTGTAACTCCAAACCTTTCATGGCTTGACCATGCTCTATCTCCATATCATTGATCTAAGCTTGTAAGCAATGAATAAAAAATTATATACTTTATTCATCTTCCTTAATGTAACTTCAACATCTCGAAGACTTACCCCTTATCGGTGCTTCTAGGATCTCCGTCAAGTTTCTAAAAAATTCACAATGACCTTCTCTAATACCAATTTTTGTAAGCATAAAGGACTGAGAGGGAGGATGAATCAATACTTACAAAAATTTAAAAATTTAATTATTTTCTTATTAAACATTAAACTAACTTATCTACGTAATGCCTTGAGTGTGGTGATTTCGGTTTGTGAGGAACTCACATACCCATGGTACTTGGAACACCTAGGTTGAAACTTTGTGCTTAACTCGCACTAAACTCGACCTACCATTTAAATCAGCTATTTCGGCTTCCGGGAGCCCGATTGTCCTAGACAAATTTTTCTCGCCATATCCACAATACATTGACTTGTAGTGATTTCGAATTTTGGGTCCCATGACACTTTTCACCAATTGTCTTGTGGACCACACGGGACATTTTTATATGCCTTTTTTGCATTGACCTAGCTAAGGCTATTTTGGCATTTCAGGGGAACTCGCGGCGATTTAACTTGTTCTTACCGAATTATTTGTAATACACTACCACCTTAGCATTTTAGGCTGAACTAGGTACGAAAAACCTTGGTACAATCCACATTGGTTTCATCCATAGCCCTAAAACCCAATTTGCACTAAAATAGGCCCTTGACTTCATTCTTTCAATTTTTTGCAAATTTTCGCTATCTCTTTGGATTTTTCTTTGGATAGGGAAGTTAGAGAAAAGCCAAGGGATCGCTCAAAACCTATTTTTGTGCATCAAACCATTTATTCTTGCTCAAACCTGAAGAATTAATGTTGTAAGTTATAAAAACTACCTTGGGGTGAATTTTAGATAATAGTTGTCTAATAGAGTTAGACCATCTATATTCATAGTTCTTAGTCACCTTCTCATTATATTTTAAACTTTGAGTTGCTTTACCATCATTCTTTGAAAACTCACCTTTCAACCCTAGGCCTATTTTGTCACTAGCCAATCTTTGGCTCTCTAAGATCCCTTTAAGAGATTCATATATATTTTTAAGCCTTTCATAGTTCTTTAATATAATTGATGCTTTTACTAAATTAGATTCTTTATATTTCAATCTATCTTCATACCTTGAAAAAATGACGTTTTTACACCTTTAGGGATTTTAAGACACTTTTCAACCTGTAACTCCAAACCTTTGATGGCTTGACCATGCTCTGTCTCCATATCATTGAGCTAATCTTTGTAAGCAATGAGTCACAAAATGATATAATTCATTCATCTTCCTTAATGTAAATTCAACATCCGAATACATACCTACCGTTGTTGGTGCTTCAAGATATCCATCAAGTTTCTAAATAAATTCCACAATGACCTTCTCCAATACCAATTGTTGAAAGCATAAAGTAATGAGAGGGGGTGAATAAGTACTTACAAAATATAAAAATTTAATTATTTTCTTATTAAACCACAAACCTTTCGTCCATTGATTAATGTGTGCAAATCACCATACACCATACATACACATATCCATGAATAAGAAAGAGAATTCCATAACACAAGATCTAAGTGGGAAACTATTAATGGGAGGAAAACCCACTGAATGTTTTGATGATATTACCACAACAAATAATCAAGTGAATGCCACACATGACAAGATATTTCTTTAGTGAGGCACCGACCCCACAAGGAGAACCAACCCCTATACCCTTTTTATATTACTCAAAACAAGTGAATCCTATGAATATGAATCATCATAAGAAATTTTGATTAATAATTACCACTGAAAATTTGATCGTACCACAATGGATTTAGATCCCAAAGTTCAGCTCCAAATTCCTTCAAACCCTCATTTAATTTGCTCTCTTCTTCAACTCGCTCTCCCTATGTCTTTCACGCATTTGATTGGCTTGAAATAGTTTCAAAATTATATAAATCAGTATTAAATCTATAACACATCTGATTAGCTATCAAAAATTCTCTCATACCTATAATTCACTCTCGCTTTAGGTCGCACTTTTCAGCCATGTAGAACACTAGTTTTATGGCCTTGTATTCCTTCTAACTCAAGGAAGGTCGGTAATTACTGACTTATTTGACAAATATATACTAATAAAATTCAAATAACATCATTAAAATTGTCACACATATGAACCATAGAGGACAGCCATACCATTATTTGTGCGATACCCAAAACCATTATTCATGCACAAAAATACCTCAAACCCCTATCATTAGGATGAGAAACATCCACTCTCACAAAATATATGATTATTAAATCTCCCAAACTCACCATAAATTTATAATATAACATATAAGTACAATAAATTCTCACACATTTACTTGGACCAATGAAATAAATCATGAATTTGGCCCACTAGCTCATATCCTACACCAAACAACATTTTTTGACATCTTGCTTTTACCTTTCGGCCTCAAGACGTCTAAATATGAACTCAACTAGGTGATGTGATTACTATATGGAATTATCATTACCTGTAAAACACATTCATCCATGCTATATCTCTTGAAACATCCACAAGTTAAATCCACATCTACTTTCCTCTTTTCCAAATCATGCTCCCTTAAACCTATTTTGCAAACTCAACTTGTTTTCACCCTTTCCGTCAATTCCAATACCTCAAAATAACTTTAATAAGAAAGCCCCTATTAATTTTATTGGTTATATAAATTATAAATTCATCCATTTCATGCCTCAACAAACTCTAACATTTATCCTAATAAAACCTGCCCTTAAAATTAACATATCATCTTCCTCCCAAGTGACCTAAAAGACACGTAAAATAAACTCACCAAGAAACAATCCATATATCACTATAAATACCTATGAATCCTCATTCAAAAACATATTATAACTTGTTTAAAATCCAAGTAGTAGGCCTTCAACCATGCCAAACTCTTTAAATTACTTCTTAAGCCTTCTAGGACTCGAGAACCGACATTAAGCCCAACACACTTCATCTCCTCAAAACTCACTTCCACACTTAATAAAATCATGTAACACTCTTATAAATTATTTCTAATAACTCATAAACCTTCACAAAGAATTAAAAATTCGGAAGCATTACCTTTCCTCATTAAGCCACTTGGTATCATGCTCAGAAACAAGTATCCTCAATCTTGACCTTCAAATAACATATCATAAATGTCATGTCCTTTTTGAAAATTCAAATTTTGTGTAAAACATATTTCCAAATCAAAAATTATGCCCGTTTGAAGTTTGGGGGTTGGGCATTCTTGCAATGTGGGTATGACAGATTTTTGTGTCCCATTTTTCCCGTGAACTTCACACCAAGATTTTCCACCTTTTCGCAACTCATGCTCATGTGCTCTATCACTTTTGGCAACTTATCAAAGCATTGCTTTGAGTGCAAGATTTCAGTTTGGGGAAATTCATGTCCCTACGATACTTTTACTTCCCGAGCCGAAAATTTTTGCTTCAGCTCACACTACACTCAATCCACCTTTTAAATCGACTATTTCAACATCCGAGAGCTTAAGCTGTCCCTGAAATGTTTTTGCCATATATTTGTAATACATCGACTTATGTCCATTTCAGATTTTCAAGTCCCATGTATAATTTCATCCTAATTATTCCGTGGACCACATAGAACATTTTTTATACCTTTGCCGCATTGAACTAGTTGTGACTATTTTGGCATTTCATGGAACCGGCACTGAGTGAACTTGTGGTGCTTGTGATGCGCCTGACGACACGACTTAGCCATAATACACTTCCTCCTTAGCATTTTGGGCTCGAACTAGGTATGAAAAAACCGTTACGATCCGCATTGGTTCCATATGCAACCCTCATACCATATTTCCACTAAAATAGGCCCTTAATTTCCTTCTTTAATTATTTTTCAAATTTTTGCTATCTCCTTGTATTTGTTTTCGGATATGGAAGTTAGAGAAAAGAAAAGGGATCCCTCAAAACCTGATTTTAGGCCTCAAACCCTTTCTACTTTCTCGAGCCTAAATAAATTTTGCAAGTTATTAAAATTACCTTAGGGGTAAATTTTGGATAACATTTGTCTAATAGGGTTATACCTTCTCTAATCATCCTTCTTAGTCATCTTCTCATTAGATTGTAAACTTTAAGCATCTTTACCATCATTCTTTGAAAACTTACATTTGAACCCTAGGACTATTTAGTCACCTGGCCAATCTTTGGCTCCAATATCCCTTGAAGATTTTCATAGTTTTTTTTTAAACCTTTCATAGTTCTTCAATCTACTTGATGATTTTACTAAATCAAATTCTATGTATTTCAATCTATCTTCATACCTAGAACAAATGAATCTTTAGACCTTTAGAGATTTTAAGACACTTTCAACCTATAACTCCAAACATTTGTTGGTTTGACCACACTCTATCTCCATATCATTGATCTAATCTTGTAAGAAATGAATCAAAAATGATATACTTCAATCATCTTCCTTAATGCAAGTTCATTATTTAAAGAATTATCGATTCTTGGTGCTTCAGGATCTTCATCAAGTTTCTAAAAAAATTTCACAATGACCTTCTCTCGATACCAATTGTTGGAGAAATAAAGGATAGAGAGGGGAGGTGAATCAATCCTTACAAAAAAATTAAAATTTAATTAGTTTTTACTAAACCATAAACCATTCATCTATTCACTAATGTGTGCAAATCACCATACAACATACATACACATATCCATGAACAATAAAGAGAATTCCATAACAAAATATATAAGTGGGAAACTATTAATGGGAGGAAAACCCACTAAAATTTTATATGATATTACCCACAACAAATACTCAAGTGAATATCACACATTACAAGATATTTCTTTAGTGAGGCACCAACCCATGCAAGGAGAACCAACCCCTACACCCTTGTTGATATTACTCAAAACAACTGAATCCTATAAATATGACTCATCATAAGAAATTTTGATTAATAATTACCATTGAAAATATAATGATACCACAATGTATTGTTATCCCAAATTTTGACCTCAAATTCCTTCAAACCCTCATTCAATTTGTTGTCTTCTTTAACTTGCTCTCCTAGGTCTTTCATGCATTGTATTGGCTATAAACAGTTTGCAAAAATATAGAAATAAGTCTTAAACCTATAACACATTGTATCAAATCTCAAAAAATTCCCTCATACTGGTAATTTTCTCTCTCCTAGGTCACACTTTTCACACATGTAGAACAAGCCCACAAATGGACTCAAACACTAGTTTTATTGCCTTCTCTTCCTTCTAACCCAAGGGAGGTTGGTAATTAATGACGAATTCGACCAATGAATCATAATAAAATTCAAATAAATCACTACAATGGTCACATATGACCCATAATGGTCATCCATACCCAAAACCATTATTCGTGCACCAAAATACCACAAAACCCGTCAGGTAGGATGAGAAAAATACACTCTCACCAAATATATGATTATTAAATCTCCAAATTCACCATAAATATGTAAAATAACATATAAGTGGCATAAATTCTCACACATTTACTTCTTCCTATGAAATAAATCATTAAATTATCCCACTACTTAATATTATTCACCAACCAACATTTTCCAGATCTTGACTTTACCTTTGGCCCTCAAGACCTATAACTATGAACTCAACTATGGGATGTGACTAATCTATGGAATTTTCAATACCTATGAAACACACACATCCATGCTATATCTCTTAAAACACCCACAAGTTCAATCCACATCTACTTTCCTCTTTGCCAAATCATGCTACCCTGAAACCTATTTTACAAACTCAACTTGTTTTCACCCTTTTCGCCACTTCCAATACCTCCAAATAACTTTAATAGGAAAAAAATCACCCCAATTAATTTTAAAGGTTATATAAAGTATCAAGTCTTCCATTTCATGCCTGAACCAACTCTAACCTTTATCCTAATGAAACCTACCCTAAAAATCATCATATCGTCTTCCTCACAAGCTAACCCTAAAGACATGTAAAATAAACTCACCAAGAAAAATACATATATCCTCATAAATAAATATTGTAGACAGCCCAAAATTAGACATTTTTTCTATTGTTCCTATTATTATTCTAGAACACCCGTTATTCACCCATTTGTAATTAATTGATTTAATTAATTAATTAAATCACATTGTAAACTTTGCATTAATTAAATTAATCCCTGTACCCTTTGTACCCCATTGACAAAATTAATTGTTATTTTTTTTTAATTAATTAATTAAGTGTGTGCACATCCTAGACTCCACTTAGACTCCACTTGGACTCCCTATCATTACCCTAGTTAATTGCACTTCTAGAATCCTAGAAAGGTGGGGTAATTAAAATGCATGTAAAACCACCTTTCCGGATGTAGCTTTTTGCAATTAATCTATTTACTACCCCCGACACTATTGCAACTACCCACAATGTTATTTTTAGCATACTCATTTATCTCGTGTCCAACTCGATTTCAACTACCTTTTGCTTCTATAAATTACATGCTTATTTTCCTTTCAAATCCTCTTGAATATGACATACAAAAACTCTGTTAAACTGTGTTTGTAGCATTTGCATTCAAAGCTTGGAGAGCACTCAAGAGCATCCATAAATCATCTCTGACATCCATTTCGCATAGTTTTATAGGTGACCCTTATTTGAGGTTTTTACATAAGGTTATTGCAAAGGTTTGCATTTTTTTTTTTTTCATTCTCAGCTGATTTTCTCGCATACATTTTGGCGTGCCTAGTGGAACCGCACCCCATTTCCTTTCATTTTTTATTTCATTTCGTATTCCCATGTTTTATTTGTTTCACAAAATTTTCTTGTTGTGTGGATCTTTCACACATGAATTGGGAGGTTACCATTGTTTATTGTTTTCCACTTGTAAGAAGGAGTGGTGCTTATCTTTGAAAGTGGTTTCTCTTTTAGTTTCTTACTTTCTACATTGTTGTTCTTTTTCGTACTTTCTACAACCTGTAACATCAAATAAATACATATATATATACAATTAATTTGTTTTTATCCAATAACAAAAGAGAATAATTTTTGTTAGATTTTTAATTTTCTAAAAAGACAGATTTTTTTTTTCTTTTACATAAACATGTTTTTTTTTTTAGTATTACATACATTCAAACACAAAAATAAAAATAAAAATAACTCATTAAAATTTTCAACCCTAAGCTACCCATCTCCTCCCTACTTGGCTCAGCTAGCTCAGTTGAGCCACACCCACCTACCCCATTCCCGACAACCTCACAACACCCAAGCTCTCGCTACCCCTTCCTACCCAAGCCCTCACTCCAATTTTCCCATTCCCTGCACCATTACCCAACAACCCCATCCTGTTTACTTCCCACCCTCGGCCTCAACACTCACCCCGATCCCTTCTCGGTGACCCATTTCCTCTACCTCAACCCCTACTCGCTTAGCTCACTTGCCAATCCATCGACCCACAAACCTTGATCGATCTCATAAAACTCACAACCAAGCTCACCCTCACTCCCGTGTAACTCCCCACTCCCGAGCCCTCCATTCGATGCTTTTGCTTCACCCTTCCCCATGCCGACCTCACCGATCCCCTTTCCCTACACTAATTTGTAAACACACCTTTCCTGTGCTCCCTCCCGCACCGGCTCCAACCCTCTACTTCCACCTTTCCCTCGCCTGTAGTCCCGATTCCTTTCCTTCCCGAGCTCACTCTACCGCACACACTAACACAAACACTTTGCATTGCATTTTCCTTCATTTTAGGTTTAGTTTATATTTTCTTTTGTTTTTATAGTTTTAGGTTTAGTTTAGTTTAGCTTAGGTTAGTTTATTTTTCTTTTCTTCATTTTTTTATTTAATTAATTCCTTTGTTTTTTTATTACTTAACATGTTAGTTTATTTTCTCTAATTCATTAGTTTGTTCTATTTAATTAAGTTATTTAACTCATTCATTCCTTTTTTACTACATTTTGACCCTTTCGTTTATAGAAATAATTTTGTAATTTGCTTTTGAAGGGTTCGTGGAAGCTTTGAATCACTCTAGGGCACTTCTGTCAAAGTTGAAACTTTAGTGTTATTGAACTTTTCGGTTTGAATTTTTTTCACATTTTAATCACTTGTGCCCACATTTCATTTTTTTGTTTATCTACTCACCCTTTCTAATGTGTTTTTCATGCTTCTCACTTTGGTCATTTTCGTTGTTTTTTCGCCACTAACACAAACCACTCACGCATATGCTCTTTCCTCACATTTTTAAAGTGATCTTGGGAATCGAAACGTGATTGTTTCTTATTTTTATTTTTGGATAATTAATGTTTCACTTAACCAAATCAAACCCACATGTATGCTATTTCCTCACGCTTTTAAGCAATCTAAGAAATCAAAAACATGGTTTCACTTCTTCTACCTTATTCATTTATTTTTTTATTTTTACCTCATTCCAAAAAAATTCTAATCATTGTTTATTGGACCCGATCACACACAAGGTAGATAAAACATTGAAAAATACTAACTGTAGGTTCCTAGAGGAGTTCAACCAAACCACACCTAAATCAAATGATTAAAAAACTCTACATTCAAAACACCTGATTTGTAGGTTCAGTTAAGATCTATGGCTCGAACACTTAAATAGAACATAACCCCCTTGGCATAAGCCTTAATATACAACAAAGGGGGTGGTTATAGGAACCCCAAAGTAGTCCAAAACTTGAGGGAACTAGTGGATGAAATGGGAACCTTTTCTCCTTCCCGACTAGTAAATTCTTTGTAAGTTAGAGTCACGTATACCATTAGTGGCGACCACTAGTGCGATTCAATCTAAGAAAGCTCTTTGTTCAGGATTTCAAAGGGAGTAAATTAAAGTCATCGGCTAGCAATAACATTGCAATCACTCAGATATTTTGTTGAAACCTAGTTGAGTGAGCCACCCAAGAAGCCAAACATTTTCCAAGACAATATAAGGTAGAGGCCACAATCAAATATTCAAACAAAAACTTCTTTTTTCAATTTTCTTCTTTTATTTTTTTTCTTTTTGTAGTAGGATTCCACACTTTCTTTTTCCCAAATACTCCTTGTTTGGGATCCATCTTTCACTTTCCTTATCTTTTTTGTCATTTTCCAACATATTCTTGTTTGGATTCTACTTTCATATTCATTTCATCTATTCTCGCCTAATTTTCTTCTTCTCAATTTTCCCCTTTTCAGAACTTTCATCTCCTTTCATTATTTCAATCTTCTCTTCTTTTCATCCTCATTGTCTTCTCCATTTGATCTTCTTTCATTCATTTGGAGTTTTTATTCACTTATTTGATTATTACACTTTTCACGATTACAGTGATTCTTCTATCTTTCATACTCACCTCATTTTTATTTGATCTCCCATTCCATTCAACACTTAAACATTTGGATAACCTTCCCAAAGTTTAAGTTTTCATCTTCTTTTTGACATCAAGTCTTGATTTGTGGATATCCACATCCTCACTCAAGCACTTTCATCTTATGACTCACATCTCAATAGTGTTGTGTTTCAATTTATCACAACTCAATTCCATCAAATATTCTCTTCATTATCCTCTTTCATTCTTATGTTTTACAACATCATTGTTAAACTGTATATGTTTTATTTCTTCATGTCTCTAACTTGAAAACATATTTTTGCATTCTATACACTTCATCATATCTTCTTTCCAACATTTACACTATCATTATTTGAGTCTTATCTCTTTATTAGCCTCTTCCTTCTAAAATAATTCTTGTTAAGGTTTGAGCACATCGCTTAGGATTTGAATCCTTTTTCATAGCCTCTTCCCATTTAGCATTCATTTTTGATAGGTGGTAGAGTGCATTTGCAATCAATCTATCCTCATTTCTTCACTCTAGCATTCACATTGTTAGAGGTTAAACACATTCAGACTTTTGTCACTATAACCCTCATCCATTCTAGCATTCAATTTGTTATAGGATGAGAACCTTCATCACATCACACCACTCTTCCATCTTTGCATTCACTTTTTAAGGGTTGATTTTATCAAACACTTTCACACACTTCCATCTTGACATTCACTTTGTTAAGGGTTGCATCACTCATATCTTCCAAACCTCTTGCCCATCTTAGCATTCACTTTGTTAAGGGACAAGTTATTATCAAACTTAATCACACACCTCTCTTCCATCATTGCATTCACTTTGCTACGGGTTGAGTTATCTTTCACATATCTCTTTTTCTCCCTCCCTCTTTTAAAAATGGTGGGAACACAACATAGAGATTATATTCCTTTTGGAAGGGGAGAATGAAATCCTTTTAGAAATTTTGATAGTGATAATGACCAAAACTCTGAGGATGATCAGAATGACATCTCACTCAAAGAACAATCCTATGTTGAAAATATTTTATGTATGAATAAATATATTTTTTTACTTCATATCCTTAAGATGCGAGAAAACTACCCTCTCGATTTTGATGAATTTAGTTTACAAACATTACTTGGCCAACTAGCACCTAACAAGGGTGAACATTTCATTTCATCAAATAATGATGATGAGGCAAGACCTAGCTACACGAATAATGATGATCAAAACAAGTCCACCTCGAACAACACCAAAAACAATGAATCAAACAAAGAAAAATATGATGAAAGGAACAAAGGAAAATCAAATGATTCAGCCATTGATCCTACTCAAGCCCTCATGAATCAAATTAATGACATGGCTAAACAACTTGATATTTTAAATTCCAAAGTCACCAATGAATCCCATGACAAGTAGGCACTAAATAAATATGGTGATTCGTCATTTAATATTCATATCATGCACACAAAAGATAACAAAAACTCTATAAGTGATGGATCCTTATCTTTCTTATAGAACAACTCACCATTTTCCCAAGAATGGAAAATGATGAAGGACACCATCTCTAGTATGAAACATCAATGCAAACAATTCAGATTTGAATAATTGTGTCCTTACCCCTTTGATAAGGACATTTTGCATCTTCCTTTTCCAAAATATTTTGAGACGCCAAAATTTGAAAAATACAAGGGCAAGAGTGATCCTAGAGAGCATATCAGGGAGTTTTATATGGCTTGCCAAGAGGTGTCCTATAGTGATGTCTTCTTAATGCATCTCTTTCCATGAAGTCTAGGAATACAAGCCTTAGAATGGTTCCTACTCATCCCTAACAACTCTATACAAACTTTCACATACCTCTCAGAGAAATTCATCAAAATTTTCTCACTCAACCTCGAATCCAAAATTATAATGATGAACTTGTGTAATGTCAAACAATAAACAAATGAAACCTTCACACAATTCCTACAAAGATAATGTGGGATTGCTAACCATTTCCCAAGCTACATGCCTGATAATAAGCTCATGAGCATCTTTGTACCCACTATCAATAGTGAGCTATCCTTTCAAATGCAAATTCATTGCGTTAATAATTTTGAAGAAGTTATCTAGAAAGGATCGCAGATTGTAAAATCCCTTATCACAAAATTTTTATTAAACCTCATTCAAAAGTTAATGGGAAACATAGTAACAATCGTGATAACTCTCATAAAGAAAAATATAAACATGTTAACCGCAATTGTAATATGGTCAATGATGGTATTATAGACAACCGTAATGTCCACAACATCCAAAACACTCATACTAGACCAAACAAAGGTAAACAACCTCTTGTTGTTCCTAGCAAAGAGGTTTCCTCCTCTCCTGATTCTAAACGATGTCGTTTCACTCCTTTGGGAGAACCTCTATCAAATGTCCTTCAACAACTTGTTAATGTAAACATGGTTACTTATCCCATCACCAGACCTTGGGTTGAGGGAGAACCCAAGCCTACTTAGTACAAAGTTGATACTTATTGTGATTTTCATTGCATTGACAGTCACCCAAATAATTGATGCTTTCACTTACATCACTTTTTCCAAGACCTCATTGATAATGGAGATATCACTATTGAAGAACCATCACCAAATAGAACACCTAATTAAAATCTTAAAGTTCTCTCGAGCCATTTCCCAAACATGGAGGTGACGATAAAAATGTTCAAAAAGGTCCCTCCGCCATTAAATTCACACCTTTGAGTAATGTTATGACCACACGCCAATGGAAGATATGGGTTCCTATGGCAAACCAACCTTCTACATCTTTTCAGAACCTCAAACATCCAAACCAATAGCTCCTTCAAATCAAAAGTCAAATTCTAATGCCAAATCTTCCACTCCAGGTCAATATGACTTCATCAAATAATTAACAACCATGCCAACACATATCTCTCTCATGGAACTACTGAAAGAGTCACCTAGCTTTCAGGATATTCTCACTCATGCTCTAAATGAATCACATGTTCCTCATACTCTCAATGTTCAATAGTTTTAGGCTATGATCACAAACCTTACACTTGAAACTCCTATCCTATATTTTGGCCCTCAAGATATGTTGAACCCAAATTTGATTAACAACAACTCCTTATACATCGAATCTATATTACCGATCATAAATTCAAGAGATTTCTTATCAACAATGGAGTGGCTCTTAACATTTGTTCTATAAAAATTATTTTTTGTCTTTTTCATTTAATAGATGAATTATATGCTAATATCATTACCATCGGGGTTCATTTTAAGACACCCCTATAAAATTGTAGGTGGAAAATACCTGGCGAATATCCCTGTAACTCTGGCTTTTAGCGAAAGGCGAATTTGATAAAGATTCCAAAAAAAAAAATTGCCTGGTTTTTCATGGCTCCATCAATGACGTGTGAGAACAAGACATCAATAACCACTCCTGACACGCATCAATGGAACATCAATGGTCTAGATTGACGCGCGTTAGTGGTGGCGTGACATCGGTTCCTAATGACGCACGACACACACGACGCCTGGCTCCTAATGGCACACAACACTGTCTCCTACTTATCGCGCATCACGAGCCCCTGACGCGTGCATCATTTGCCCCTACTGACACGCATCACTAGCTCCTATTGACGCACGTCAGCTAGGACTATTGTCACACGTCAGCTAAGACCTTTGACGCGTGACACTGGCTCCTATTGATGCGTGACATTTGTTCCCCCTAATGACACGCGTCCACTTTTCTATCGACGAGCGCGTCGGCCTGGATCTCGCTGACATGTGTCAAAGGTCTTAGCTGATGCGTGACAATAGGAGGAAGTGACGCGCCGGCGTCAGGGGACAGTGTCGCGGCGTCTAGGAGAGACTAGTGTCACGCGTCAGGAGCCAGTGTCGCGTGTCAAAGGTCTTAGCTGACGCGCGCGATTAATAGTCCCCTAGGCGACGCGCGTCAATAGGAGCCAGTGACGTGCATCAGTAGGAGCAAATGATGCGCATCAATAGGGGCCAGTGACGCCCTATTTAGCTTATAAATACCCTTCTGCCACTCATTTTCTCGTTTTCATTTTCCCGTTCTTGAATTTTTGCAGGTCTAAATCATTGTCAAAGATGCAAGTACAACTATAATTTTGATTTCACATGCTTCCCAATTGCAAATTCAGCAAGAAAATCAAGAGAATCCAACTCAATCGATTTCCAAGATCAACTACAGGAATCCCTTATGCCCTCACATCCATACAGCTTTAAAGATGTCTTCATAATATCAACATTTGATGGAAGAGTGTGAATATACAGGGCTCATTAATATGCCCCATTTGAAACAGATCCGAATATTTTGAATTACCTTCTGTCATCCTAAAATTCAGAGCATGGTATTTTTTATGTGACTCTGAACGATGGCCAAATGTTCTAATTCACTATTGAAGCAAATGACATCCATCGGTTTATAGGCCTTCCATTCAAAATTTACCAATTATTACAACCAAGGCAACACTCCTGGAAGAAGATAAGAAATTTCTCGAATCAACATATGGTTTCCATGTTGATTGTAAGTATAATTCTTTTTAACTCATATTTTCTATTCTATTTTTTATTCTGATACAATTTGTTGTTATAAATTTATAGTAATTTTCACTGTTTCACATTTGCAGCCCATGTCAATAAATCTAGGCGTGGTGTGGATACACAATCAATTGCACACCACTTTCTTGCTGCACTTATTTCATTTTTTCAATCCAGAATTGTTTTGCAGGGTCGCCAAACAGATATACCAAATTGGGCCATTGCATACATTTGTGCCAGTATTGCAAAACAAAAATTCTATTGGTGCACATATCTATCCAAAAAAATAAGAACTGACATAACAAATTCAAAACTCTCAGATAAACCTTTCATTTATTCAACAAACTATCTCCTCGGCTTCTACTATGAGGAAATTTTAAATTTAAAAGATAAACAAATTCCTACTTGCTCTGATGAGGCTTTGATGAAATTCTCAATTCCATTTGAAGAACAACAAGTATAAACTATTTATTTTGTAATTGTATTTCAATTTTCGACATTACAGTGCACAGTTATTAAAACTTAAATTTTAATGTTTTCAGAGAAGATATCTTGAATCCCTTCCCCAAAACAAGGCGTTATCAAGAGGAAGAGGCCAACAACACATGAAGGCTTCAGGGACTCCCAATCTGAAATGGAAGCTCACTCCTCTCCAAACCCTCAACAGTTTGAACTCGTTAAACACCGCAGAGAAGTAAT
The DNA here is from genome assembly GCA_018340775.1 of Taxus wallichiana var. yunnanensis. NCBI lineage: Eukaryota > Viridiplantae > Streptophyta > Pinopsida > Cupressales > Taxaceae > Taxus > Taxus wallichiana. The sequence goes on from CM031243.1 coordinate 786,248,785, forward strand.
GCATTCTCATATATTATTTACAAATTCCAATGTTGCATATTTATTTTTCAATTTAAATTTTAACCAAATGAATTGACAACATTTAATATTGATGAATTGCAGGGACTTTGGAACCTTCTTCCCCAACTCACTCCATACATTCGCATGCATTCATATCTTCTGAACAGCCACTGAGTACAACTCCTACAAGGCCACCCGTAGCACCAAGAAAAACAACCCCTCGACAACAAGGTACAACTTTTCTATAGTACATTTAATTTCGTAGTTTTGACTTTATGAATTGTTTTAATATTTTTCATTTTTTTCTTGTACTTTTCAGCACATGTCAGTCATGATCAAACCACGGCACCGACACCCACTCAACCATTAATTTTTAAAATGCCAACCAGAGGAACAGTGAAAAAGAACATTGGTAAACACATGCCTTTTGCTCGGCCCCTAATGGGACACTGAACCTTGCCTCCTCATTTCGAATTCCAACTCTCTCACTTGGTGGCTTGCCAAAGCCGCAACAGTATATCTATTTTGAACAATATAAATTTAGATGAAGATTATTTGGGCATTGATAGCAATGACCCAACTGGTTTTTTCGATACCCGCGAGATGATTCAAGGCCAGCAGGTATACTTCAAATTTCAATTTTAATATGCTTTACAATTTTGAATTACATTCTGATTTAAATTTATTTATCTAAATCTTGATTAATTTTTTCAAAAACACGATCAGCCCACCCAAAGGTAGAAATAAGGAGCAGTTGATCTTGGTGAAATCCCCCATACTTCTCCAGCAAGATCGTCTGCATCAGATTCAGATAGTGAATAGTTGCCACGTTTTCCTTTGGAGAACTTAATTGGTTATGATTGTCAATCCCATGTCAGTGAGTTTATTCTTCCTCATATCCAACAACTTATAGAATGGGAGAGAAGGGCTAAAGTTCTTATCAATGAGATTATTATTCATTATGAAAATTATTGGCAATGGGATAGTTTATACGCTGCAGTCTAGAATCAACTTGCGAAGATGGATTCCTTACTTACCCAAGTAAGATGTGGGACTGTCATGTTTAATAAAAACTATAAAGATGACATTTTAGATAAGGCATTAAACAAATTGGAAAATATTAGTGCCGAGGCCCAAGCATATTTTAACAAATGGTCCAAGGACAAGGATTTGGTAGCAATCGCAAATGCCGAAAGAGATAGAGTGGTTGTAAGTACTATTACATTCAAACAATCATTCTTGTTAATTTGAAATTTTCATTTTTTAGTAATATTTTGAATTGACATTACTCTTTTTGTGTAGTTGAAATATGAAAATTTGAAGAGTCAGGTGAAGGTTTTGCAAGTTCACTTGGAAACAGCAAAGCACAGCTTATCCGCAGCAAAAAATTTGAAGCAAAATATTGTTTTGGTTAACAAACAAAACAATACACTAAATCGGATAATTAAAGAGCATGGTCTCAACCCTGACATAGTATTCAAAGCCAAAGCAGCTGCTGATCCAAATTTGTTGTCGCATGGAGATGCAACAAATCAAGAAGAAAGAATTTTAAAAAATCTGGACAGTGCTATAGAAGATCTTATAAGTTCAGGGGTTATTTCTGGTGTTGGGGAAAGAGGTACAACCACAGTGGAAGAAGCCGTTGGGGAAGAGAGCAGAGTAGAATTGTATAAAGAAAAAGAGGGTTTTAAAAATTAGAAACTTTTATTATTGAGGAAACTTTAAATATTGAATTTGAAAACTTCTACTATTGAGTATGTACTATGGTATTTGAATTTAATTATATGGATTTATATAAAGTCTTTAATTTTAATTGCATTAGATGGTGATTATCATGAATTATATGTATGTTTCTTTTTTACTTACATTGTCATGAATTGTATGTGGACATAGATGATGAATGATGATAATTGATAATTAATGATAGATGATGATGATCATGATTTAATGTGTATAATGTAAAATGTAGTGCCTAAATATCTTGTGGGACTTTAATTATCTTGAAAATTATGTTTTTGGGAAAAAATAGCAACTAAGATTTGAAACAGATCTTTAGGATTTCTCCTTAATAGACTTATGGTGTAGGAAAATTCTATTTTAAAGAGATTCACCTCTATATAAGTGCATAATCTCTCATTAGAGAGGTTGTTTGACATCCAAAATAGTCAAGACCATTTGTCAGAAAATAACATTTTGCTGGAAACAATCATTGATGTGGAGGCTAGATTAGCCAATTATGAAATAGTTAAATTCCAGGCCATAAGAATTAGAGCTTGGGAAATAATCAAGACCATGGTTTAAAAGATATGGTTTTGTTATCATGGATATTGTTTTGTGTAGAGTAGATTGACAAGTTGCTGTAAATAGTCAAGGTTATGGAGGCTAGATTAACCAAAGTTGGAATAACCATGTGATTAAAAGATAGGTCAAGCTCGATATAGAACTTTGAAGTTTAATGTAAAACATATAAGGTTTTTATCATGAAGATTAGTCTGTATAGATCAAGTTCATAGGTTGAAGAATCCTATCATTTTTTTATATTTGATAAGGGTGAAGAATAATTGTGGATTAGAACTGGGAGGCTATAAGTTGGAATAATTTTGAGTGTGTAAGAAAATATTGAAGGTTGTAAACTAGATCATAGTAAACTATGTGTGTAAGTATTTATGTAGAGCCTTGAAGAAGGCACACTAAATTTGCAGGATAGTTTGAAGTTAATAGAATTATCAATGTTCTAGTCTATTTTATTACTAGAAAGGATTTTTATTAGATAAAGACTCTGTCAAGTTCCCTTGCGCATTTCATTCTTCCATTTAGATCTAATTTTTTTCTTTCGTTTAGTTTATTACATTCATGATTTCTAAAAATCCCAATATGTAGTATCAAATTAATGCTTTCTCGGTGAACAAATTCAATATTTTGATTTAAATAGTTGTAATTAGTGTAGATTTGGGTGGTAGACTATAGGATATGGAAGATAGCATTAGAATTGAGTTTGAATAACTTCATGTTAGAGGATGATCATTATAAGTCTAAAAATAGATCTACTTCTTCATGGAGAAATCAAGAAGTGATGGATCTATGACAAAGCAGGAATTTTAGGAAGAGTGTCGGGACTTATATTTATAATAATATAATGTATTGTTTAATAGTTTATCCCTTGCTTAAAAAAATATATCAAAGGATTTTTCACATATAAAAATAAATTAAATATAATTCTAAGAAATAAAGAAAGAATCATCACTGGTAAGAAATTAAACATTATTACAAACATGATAGGGTTTAGCTTCCTCTTGCATATTAGATTGCTGTGAAATCATCAAGGGCAATGTGTTAGATCTTTGTTTTACCTAAAATTGTAGATAGAGGGGTGAGTTTCCTGACATTGTCAGTCCTGAGAAGTGCCAGCAACATCTTTAAATATATAGACCAACAATATCTTTAAATAAATGATAACAAGAGCTGAAAAAATGTAAAGTAACAAATGATAATATTATGTTGAAGAAGATACCTATTTAAAATTGAAATAATCCCTGGTAATGTGCTAGATCTTTGTCTTAAAAAAATTCAACATAAAAAATGGATTAGTAGATAGATGGGTGAGTTGCCTGACATTGTCAGTCCCGAGAAGTAACAACTTCCTCGAGACGGATGTCAACCCACATTTTCAAAAAATAAAAGATTGTATTTAACTAAATGTAAATACATAGACCTGTAACATCTTTAATGATAACCAGAGCTGAAAAAAATGAATAGTAACAAACAATAAGATTAAGGGGAAAAAGATACCTCCTTAAAGTTGAAATCATCACTACCACTGGTAATGAGCTATATCTATGTTTCAAAAAAACCCAACACGAGAAATGGATTAGTAGATAGATGGGTGAATTGCCTGACATTTTTAGTATATAGACCTGTAACATCTTTAATGAAAACCAGAGCTGAAAAAATGAATAGTAACAAACAATAAGATTAAGGGGAAAAAGATACCTGCTTAAAGTTGAAATCATCACTGCCACTGGTAATGAGCTAGATCTGTGTTTTAAAAAAACCCAACACGAGAAATGGATTAGTAGATAGATGGGTGAATTGCCTGACATTTTTAGTATATAGACCTGTAACATCTTTAGGAAAACCCATGGTTAACCAAAACATGAAATGTGTATAGGAGTGTCTTTTAGTGCTTCATGCCAAATTTAATCAGATTTTGAAATGAGTATTTAAACTTATTCAAGTTTTTATAAAACTGGATCGCTTAGAAATGCAAACTAAACAACCTGTCTTCTTAGCATCCAAGAAAAAATACAGTGCCTTCTTCAGATAAATCATAGAAGTTATTTTTGTATAGGATTCACATCTTGAGATATTGTAAAATGTTTTGGGGAAAATGGATCAGTATCAAAATATGTTGTATAGGATTCACATCTTGAGATTTTCTCTTCAGGACTACTTCTTGGAGTGGTTGAATTAAAATATGTTTCTCTTTTTTCAAATTTTTAAGGTGGTGCATATGATCATAGCTCAATAAGGTTGTTTACATATCATATTAGTTACAAGAATGAACTTGAAATCTTTGATCCTTTAGTAGATTCATCTCATCCTATGTAAGGATATTCAGGCACAAGTATGAGGTTTGAAAGATACAATAAGGGTAAAGTGATCAAAATTGTTGTGTGTAACGGAAAGTTGTTTTTACTTTCTTCTAATTATCATTGTTGAGCTGATGAAATACTTGGTTGACCCTTGCAATGAGTATCAAAGTATAAAATTCCTGCTACCACCTTGTTTTGTTTTCCTTTGTTGAAGATACAATGTTCAAGTGTATGTTTGAAGACAATTTTCTTGAAGCTCCCCCATTTCTATGCCTTGAATTGATTAATCATGATCTTCTTGAAGTACAATTGATAAAATGAAGTGTCTCAAATATTGAAAAAAATTACAGCTCAACATAAAGTTCTCTGTGCAAGGTTGGATCATCTTAAAAAGGTAACATTGTGTAAATTTTGTCAAGAGTGCCTTACTGGTACCTCATCTCAAACTCAGTCTTAGCATATATCATGAAGTTTCTTTTTGAACTTATCAAACAAGACCCTATCATCATCAAGTACACACCAAACACTATTTGTTTCTTTGGTCTGGGGATAAATTTGAAGGCTTCATCTCAATTGGCTGCATTGCAAACATGAAGGGAATTTCCTCTAGTGCAAAAGAGGTGAAAACTTCGAATTCCATTAAATTTTGGATAAGAAATCAATTATTTGGTAGTCTCAGGCTTTCTCTGTGCATAAAGAGATCCATCTAGTCACTCATCACTCCTGACGCGTCAATGGAATGTCAATGGTCTTGACCGATGCGCGTCACTAGGTGCTATTGACACGCGTCACTGGCACCTATTGACGCGCATCACTGGCTCTTTTTGACGCGCGTCACTGGCTCCTACTGACGTGTGTCGCTGACTCCTATTGACGCACGTCACTGGATTCTATTGACGCATCATCGCTCCGCGCGTGTCGATGAATCCTATTGTCACGTGTCACTAGATCTTATTGATGTGCATCGCTTGCTCTTCCGACGCGCCGCTAGATCCTATTGACGCGTGTCAGCTAGGACTATTGTCACGCGTCAGCTAAGACCTTTGATGCGTGTCAATTGAAGCCATTGATGCCCGATTTAGCCTATAAATACCCTTCAACCGGTCATTTTCTCGTTTTCACCTTCCAGCTCTTGAATTTTTGCAGGTCTCAATGCTTCCCAACTGCAAGTTCAGTAACAAAAATCAAGAGAATCCAATTCAATCGATTTCCAAGATCAACTACAGGAATCCCTTATGCCCTCACATCCATACTATTTTAAAGATGTCTTCAGAATATAAAGATTTAATGGATGCGTGTGAATTTATAGGGCTCATTAATATGCCCCATTTCGAAACAGATCTAGATATTTTGAATTACCTTCTGTCATCCTACAATTCAGAGGACGACATTTTTTATGTGACTCTGAACGATGGCCAAATTTTCCAATTCAGTATCGAAGCAAATGACATCCATTGGTTTATGGGCCTTCCGTTCAAAAATTTACCAATTGTTACAACCAAGGCAACACTTGTGGAAGAAAAGAATTTTCTCGAATCAACGTTTGGTTTCCATGTTGATTGTAAGTATAATTCATTTTAATTCATATTTGTTATTCTGTTTTTTATTCTGATACAATTTGCTGTTATAAATTTATAGTAATTTTCACTGTTTCGCATTTGCAGCCCATGTCAATAAATAAAGGCGTGGTGTCTAAGATGTAGCATTTCTGAGTACATGTAATTTTTGTAATGCTAGGGTCTAAGATGAGCTTTGTAACTTTTTTTGACCTGATGAGTGCAGTGAAAAATTTTAAACAAAAAAAATATCTTAAGAAAACTGATGGAACCAAGAAGGGGAAATTAATTGATGTTCCCAAACTTGATGATGCAAATCAAGCAGGGGGGAAGAATTCTGATCAATGTACTTTAATATTAATGGAGGGTGACTCAGCCAAGGCTCTTGCTGTAAGTGTTTGTGCCTTGAATTAGGGAAATGTGAATACTGAATTTAGTAGTATTGTGACATGTTTCGACATCACTTTTCAATTTAATTTTTTGTTATTTTAGTTATCTTTATCCTATCAGGTGGCAAGAATATCTATTGTTGGTCAATATTATTATGGCGTGTTTCCTCTCAAAGGTAAGTTGCTCAATTTCAGGGAAGCTACCACTCACCAACAAATGGAGAATAAAGAGATAGTAAATATAAAAAAATCCTTGGTCTACAGGAAGATAAAATATATGACAGCATTAAATCTTTAAGATATGGCCATCTGATGATAATGACAGACCAGGTACATGATCTTTGTATAGCACTGTTTAGTTTCTACTTAATTCTGACACATCCTTTCTAGTGAGATCCTTTTTGACTTGTCCTTTGTCTCTTAAAGGACCATGATGGTTCCCACATCAAAGGATTGCTGATCAATTTCATACACCATACCTGGCCATCACTACTTAAAATTCCTTCATTTGTTGTGGAATTTATCACTCCTATTGTCAGGGTAAATGTTCCCCCTGTATATTTGGTTGAGTGTATTGAGACTCTTTATATTTTTTTTTAAGCCTCCAGATGTTATGTATCTCCATGTCTAATTTTGGCACATGTTGATGTAGGCAACTCACAAAAATGGAAATGTGTTATCTTTTTACACAATTCCTGAGTATGAAGCTTGGAGAGAATCATTGAGTGGATCGATAACTGGCTGGACCATATAGTACTACAAAGTAATGCTAGTTTGTTTTCTCTTTATATGTTTTCAAGTTCTGGTTTTGTTCACTTGCTGATTAGGTATCACTTGTTGCTTGGACCATACAGGGTTTTGGCACAAGTACTTCTAAAGAGGGCAAGGAGTATTTCATAGATCTAGACAAGCACAAAAAAGATTTTGTGTGGGTTGATGAGAAAGATGGAGATGCTTCCTCATATCAATCAGCTTATAGAATGGGATAGAAGGGCTAAGGTTCTTATCAATGAGATTATTAGTCGTTATGAAAATTATTGGCAACAGGATAGTTTATACGCTGTAGCTGATCCAAATTTGCTGTCGCATGGAGATTTCTGGTGTTGGGGAAAGAGGTATAGCCACAGTGGAAGAAGCCGTTGGGGAAGAGTGCAGAGGAGTAGAATTGGATAAAGAAAGAGAGGGTTTTGAAAACTAGAAACTTTTATTATTGAGGAAACTTTAAATATTGAATTTGAAAACTTCTACTATTGAGTATGTACTATGGTATTTGAATTTAATTATATGGATTTATATACAATCTTTAATTGTAATTGCATTAGATGGTGATTATCATGAATTTTATGTATGTTTCTTGTTTACTTTCACCGTCATGAATTGTATGTGGACGTAGATGATGAATGATGATAATTGATAATTAATGATAGATGATGATGAAAGATGATGATCAATTTAATGTGGACGTAGATTTATCATCAAGCACATTAATTCTTCTTCTCTAGACTTTTGAACTTGTTTTAAGATAATTATTCTCTACACTTGTAACGATATGATCATAATGTCATTAGAATGGATATAGATGATAAATAAATGGAATGTGTTATAATGGATATAGATGACATTAATGATTAGAATGGATATAGATGACATTAGAACGAATAGAATTGTAATGATATGATTATGAATTATTTTAAAAAACAAAATTGTTTTAATAAATTTAAAATTAGATAAATAATTGTGTTAATAATAATTATAGTGTCGGGAATCGGGATATGATAATGATATGGTGATGATATGATATATATGGATGATGAGGAATTTTATGTGGACTTATATTTAAAATCGTATAATGTATTGTTTATCCCAAATTTTATGTGAATTTTATGAGGAATTTTATGTGGACTTATATTTAAAAATAAATTAAATATAATTCTGAGAAATCAAGAAAGAATCATCACTGGTAAGAAATTAAACATAATTACAAATATGCTAGGGTTTAGCTTACCTCTTGCGTATTAGATTGCTGTGAAATCATCAAGGGTAACGTGCTAGATCTTTGTTTTACATGACATTGTAGATAGAGGGGTGAGTTTCTGACATTGTCAGTCCTGAGAAGTGCCAGCAACATCTTTAAATATATAGACCAACAATATATTTAAATAAATGTAAATATATAGAATTAGACCTGTAACGTCTTTAATGATAACAAGAGATGAAAAAAATGTAAAGTAACAAACAATAAAATTATGTTGAAGAAGATACCTATTTAAAATTGAAATCATCACCAGGTAATGTGCTAGATCTTTGTCTTAAAAAAATTCAACACAAAAATGGATTCGTAGATAGATGGGTGAGTTTCTGACATTGTCGATCCCGAGAAAAAGATTGTATTTAACTAAATGTAAATACATACACCTGTAACATCTTTAATGATAACCAGAGCTGAAAAAAATGAATAGTAACAAACAATAAGATTAACGGGAAAAAGATACCTCCTTAAAGTTGAAATCATCATTGCCATAGGTAATGAGCTAGATCTGTGTTTTAAAAAAACCCAACACGAGAAATGTATTAGTAGATAGATGGGTGAATTGCCTGACATTTTTAGTATATAGACCTGTAACATCTTTAATGATAAAGATAAAAGATAGATAAAGAAGATACCTATTTAAAGTTGAAACAATCCATTATCAATAGCTTCATCAAAGTCGATGTTGTCTTCTGTAGAATGTGACGAAGAGCCAATTACACTCTCAAGGTTGGGAATATTTGTACTTGTAGCTGTATTATTCACACCTCTTCTTTCGCAAAGGGAATTCTAGTGTGCAATTGCTCTGTCAAACGGAAAGGTTTCGATGGAGTATCGAGAAACATAACACCTCATGCAACTTTCCAGATTTTTATCCAACCTGTTTCTCAGTTTTGATTTTATAAATGACAATGCACTGAAAACCCTTTCATCCTCCACAGACCCCAAAATCATTGTTTGGCATAACTCATATAATCTGAAATATTCACTGATATCTTCTTGTAAGATAGAACTTTGATAGATTCTCGCACTGACCTTGTAATAGCACCACTTTCAGAAGGTTGATCTAAATTCTTATATTGGTTCCTCATTGTTGTTGCAAAATTTGTTGACTGAAACTTTATTAAATCGGCATTCAGTATGCCTTTGATTTCCATACCCTTGAGCTCGACATCTTTGCAAATTGTTCCATTATTGTACCCATTGATTTATGGAAATGCTTCTTGTGACAAAGTCCGCATGGCCACCTTTATTCCAAAAATTAGGATTCATCACACCCATGGCTTCAATTTTATCTTTACGAAATGTTCCTAATTTCGATGACAAGGTTTGTGAAAAATTTTAAGCTTTATTCTTGTTTCAACTATAACAGACTCAAACAAATTACGTGTCACGGAATATCTTCTCGTTCCGATCATGTAATATCTTGACGTTTTTGCAAAATGTGAATTGGTATTTCCTCCCATTAACAAAGTGATGCATAGGTGATCATGGATATTAAATCTCAAAACGTGTTAGGATTTTTAAGATCTAATAAATCTTTTCAATTTTCAAAAACAGGTGCATCAAAACTATCCTGGGAACAATACAATATATCAAGACTTTGACATACCATTTTCCTCATCCGTATAAAATCCACAATATAGATTAATCTTCCCTATGCATGCTTCATCAGTGTATTGATCTCCTTTAACATTGGAAGAATACCAACCAATGTAAGCAATGTCTCCAAATCAGTTAAACGGAACAACAAGTCCCTTGCCCTATCAACTTCATGACGGTATTTGTGCATGAAACCAACCAATGAAGGATACTCCTCACGAACTCTGCATGCAGGTTCATACAAAGAGATCCATCTAGTCTCCACATCCTTCAGAAGTTTTTTGCCATCTGTAATTCCAATTGCAAATTTTTGGAACTCGAGAAAATGCTTTGGGCTGCTTGACATATAGGCATGAAGTTCTCTTATAAGGTCTTCTAATTTAGCAACATTTTCGTGGTTTCTTACCATTTTATACGCTAAATTCATTTTGTGAGCCATACAGTGAATTGGTAGCATATATGGGGCCACTGTTGTTTGTAATCTAACACAGAGCCCTGTTCGGTGACCCTGCATGACAAATGCACCATCTGCTCCAACGCATACCAACTTCGTAGCAATTTCATAATCAGTCATACCAGCAACATCTTTCAAATGAGAAACAACTATTTTATATAGGTTTTCAGCATTGCAGTTTTCAACCATTTTCATAACACCCAACAGATGAGGTGTCCTTATATGATTTTCTAAAGTATAGATGTGGATACATACCCATGCGGTGTTGTCGATCGCTATCACTTCATCAATTGAAGAGAGATAAAGTTTGCTTTTTTACATTCTCTTTCAAATCTTCCTTCTCTATCATCGAGAGGCATTTTGCCATTTCCCATCCACTACTTTTAGACCAATGAGACCGAGGTACATTCAAAGCATTCCATTAAATTTATACAAAACTTTGAAATCAAGGAAATCTAAAATCGCTCTTCCTTTTTTTTAGTATTTGAAAAGAGTAGAGAATTGTATGAATTTTGCATGTAGATTTGTTTCTTTCATCTTACCAATATGCGATGTGATCGTTCCTCCCTTTTCCAACAGATGATCTGTGTTTTTCTACTCGCCTCATATTACCGCTGCGTATCTAACATGCATGCATTCTTTTCGATTTTCCACCTATCTGTTTTGATTTTCTCGGCCATCCCGCCCCGTTTCAATTAAATATTGTTTTTCACAATGTTTTTCTATAGTGTCACTTCAGTTCCATTTTTTGTTGCTTTCCCAATTTCCACATACATATTCTTGTATGTCCCGCAATGGTCCACATATTCTTATTCGTTTTCAATGCTTTACTTTTTTGAGTAGAATTTTGAGCAATATCACAATCACCAGGTTTCCTCTTTCTTTGACCAGAGTTTGATTTTGATTTATGTCTTCCATTTTGCTGAGTGTTTGTATCTGTGATATCTAGCTGCACTTCTGGTTGCACCCCAATAGGAACAATATCTTCAAGATCTGGCATATTATCGTAGGTTTCATTTGTTTGACTTTGATACTATGCAGAATGCATGTCCACCTCAATAATACCTTCCACATAGTCAGTATTCTGATTCTTTGTGGTGGCATCTATATGATTGGTATTTACAATATCTGTATCTGCAGAGTTTCCAAAATACTTGAAGAGTGATTTCTGAGATTTCTTACTTACTTTTAGGTTATTCGTATTCTTTGAGCTGGCACCTTCCATTATTCTGAAAAGAGTCCTGCATCAGCAAAAGAACCAAGAAGCGACTCGTCAGAGTGTCTCGAGGTCTTTTCGGTGTCCTCTTTCGAGGTCTTTGTCACGTGTCAACTCTGCACTTGTCACGCATCAACAACCCATTTCTGTCGTGTGTCCACTGCTCAATATATTTTCACACGTCAACACCGCCTTGTCGCACGCGTCAACACTTCCTTTGTCACGCGTCAACACTTCCTCGCCGCACGTCAACACTTCCTCTGCTGCGCGCGCGTAAGATGGCTGTTATCACGCGTCAACAAAGTGCCCTTGTCACGCGTCAACACTACATTTGTCGCGCATCAACAATCACAAGGCTAACAGTAATCAATCTCTAGTGCTTAAGGGTATGTGAGTTCAAATTTCATAGTATTGGTAATTTTTAAGCTACTTGAGGTATACTACTGCAGCGAATCAGCTAGGTTTTTATAGGAGATGTTTTCAAATGAAGGTGAATCCGACCCTTAAAAATATACTATATATTTTAGGCGAACAGGGCACCGACCCACTCGAATCGAATAATTCACCTTTTCAAATTTTCATAAAATGAAATTTTCGCCATATTACGAATATTCCCCACTAAAATTATCCCCGATTACCATTCATGGTTATGATAATACTAAGAACCAGTCATGTGGTACCATCACTCTTCCCATAAGAGTAGGCCCACAACTCCTTGATACTATGTGTCATTTAGTTGATGTAGACATGTCATAAAAACTTCTTTTGGGTAGACCTTGGATACATGTGATACAAGTAGTTACTTCCACTTTCAATAAATGCATAAAGTTTCCACATAATGGCAGAGAGTTCACCTTGCGTGGTGATACTTACCCATTTGAATACTGTAAGTTTTTTGAAGAAAGGTACAAAAAGGAAAAATATTGTCCACATGTTGATAACACAACTGGATTTGGAACAACTTCTATTGTTACCAACCATATTAATCCTGATGTAATATTGCACCCTCATGCTTTCATGTCTTCTTCTGAAGAATCTACATCTAAAGTGTCACCTGAGGATATTCCTCATGCCTCCACATCTTCCTCTGGAGCATCTACATCTAAGGTGTCACCTAAAGTTACATTCTCTCATAAAGGCTTAGGTGAGTACACACTTGACAATACATTTCTTGTTGGAAAACTCCCATTATCACCTCACAACTATGGGCATCCTAACACTCCTCATTTACAAGAACCTCCAGCTTACTATCTCAAAAACACTCTTTGGAGACGATATGGATATCTAGAAGATGAACATATTCCAATCTCTAATGACTCTTGGCTATATGATGATAGGATGAAAGAATGTTATGAATCCATTGATTACACCAAGGGCCATAAAATGATGAAAAACATGAACTAGAAAGGAAGAGGCCTTGGTCCACAAGGGCATGGTGTTATTAAACCTATGAATATCAAGTCTAACCTTTACACATATGGTCTAGGATATGAGACATATGAGAAGAGGCATATAGTCTTTGATGTTTTACCAAGCGATGAGGACTCAGATTCCAAAATTGACACCGGTTCCACACATAGCCTCTTCGAAGACCTAGCTGAAACTACACTTTTCCTATACTACTTATCCATTCAAAACCTTGATGCTTGTTATCCTTCCCTCATTGATTAGGACAAACAGTGTCATATTTCTATGGATCTCTTTCAAAATGATGAGGCCATTCAGAGTTCCTCGAGGCTCGAGACCCTTTTCCTCTTGTCGAGATCACAAGAACGGTTTTGATATAAAATTAATGCTACTACTTACTTCGGTGAAGAACTTACGATCTCCATCCTACGAGAAAAAGAAATTAAACACAAAAAAGACAAATTATATCTCACATAGTGAAAACATTTCTGAGGCATTATACGAGAAGTAAAAACTAATAAAGAAAAAGAAAGAAAAGTGCACATCTCCTAGTGAAAATATTTTTCATGCACTAGAGAGAGGTGATTTGGATCCATAAATATCTAACAATCTACACAAGCCTCAAGAATCATTTCATGATAATGAAACTTCTAAGATGTTGGTAGAAGAGATGACAATTTTTAACATTGGAACTGAAGACAAACCAAATTTTTACGACTAGGTGCCGGTTTATCGAAACTAAAATCAAATCCTTCACAAAACTTATGATGGATTTTCAGGATGTATTCACTTGGTCTTACAAAGATATGCCTGGTATTGATCCTTCTCTTTTGGTTCATCACCTTATTTGTGCATCGAGATGTTAAACCTATCAAGTAAAAACTACGTAAAATGGATCCCAATGTTGCATTGCTTGTTAAGGATGAACTACAAATATTATTGGATTTAGGCTCCATACGGTGCATTGACTTCTCAGAGTGGATATCTAACATGGTACCGATTCTAAAGAAGACCTCTTGAATCTATATTTGTATAGATTTCCATGACATTAACAAGGCATTTCCTAAGGATGGTTTCCCTTTGCCTAATATTAACATGATTATCGATTCTCATTGTGGGCCATGAAATGTTATCCCTTATGGATGAGTTTTCTGGGTATAACCAACTTCAAATTTCTGAAGAAGACCAGCATAAAACTAATTTTACAACCCTGTGGTGGGCATTTTGTTACAAGTCATGCCTTTTGGCCTAAAAAATGCCGATGTAATTCATCAACGTGCCATGAATTTTATTTTTCATGACCTTATTCATGACATAATAGAATATTATTTTGATGATATTCTTGCTAAATCAAAGACTAGGTGGATCATCCAATAGTTTGTAGGTGTATATTTGAGTTGTTAAGGGAGTACAAGGTTTGCCTTAATCCAAAAAAATGTTTCTTTGGCGTCGATTCAGTGGAAACTTATGTGATTCATTATCTCACAAAGTGGAATTGAAGTGGACCATACCAAGGTCAAAGCTATAATATATATGCCACCTCCTCAGAACCTTTGACAACTAAGGGGCCTACAAGGAAAAATACAGTCTATTCATCACTTAATATCTCAATTGGTAGATAAGTGCTATCATTTCAACTAGGTACTTAAAAGGATGTCCATTCAAATGGACACAAGGTGTCAAGATGCCTTTGCAAAATTGAAATAATACCTTGAATATCCATTGGTACTCATGCCACCTATACAAGATAATCCTATGTTGTTGTATACATCTGCAACACAACATGTCATTGGGGAATTATTGGGGAAACATAATGATAAGGTTCAGGAACAAGATGTGTATTACTTGAGAAGAACTCTTCTTGAGTATGAGACCATGTGCTCATAGTTTAAAAAGGCTTGTTTAGTAGTTTCTTATAATTTTGGCAAGTTATGACATTATCTCTTAAATCATACTACCAAGATAATTTCAAGGGTTGATCCTCTTAAGTACCTACTTTCGAGACTATTCATAACAGGACAAATGTTTAGCTGGATTGCACTACTCAGCAAATTTGACATCAAAATTGTCAATAAAAAGGATATCAAAGGTCAAACACTAAAAGATAAACTAAATGCATCACCACTTCTAAGTTCAAAACCGCTAAATTTTGAATTTTTATATGAATAGTTATTGTACATGGAAGAAACACCCTTATGGGCATTATTCTTTGATGGATCTTGCAATATCCATGGTTCGAGTATGAATTCTCTTGTGTACATCGGATGGAGACCTCATACCGAATCTTATCGTATCAAATTCCCGTGTACAAATAACATAGCAAAGTATGAAGCATTCATATATCGGGATTACGGTTTGGTATCTCATGGAACCTGCAAGAATTTAGAGTTCTTGGTTATTCTCTTCTAGTCATTAATCAAGTTAATGAAGAATATCAGGTAAAAGATGAAAATCTCTTACCTTATAAAAGAATGGTTGATAACATTAGAGGGTATTTTTGGATTATCAATTTTGAACAAGTTCCTCGTGTACAAAACAAAGAAGTGAATGCCATGGAAACTATCACTTCCCTTCTTTCATTTGACACTAATCAAACTCATAATGAGTTCCTTGTTGAACATCTTTTGTGTGTGCATACGAATTGGTGGAGTCCACAATGGTGTGTGAGATTGTTGGTTCGATCATCCCTAGTAGCATGATATATAAAACTTCATTCAAACTAAAACCTATCCTCCTAATTTTAATTCAGATAATAAAAGAGCCTTAGCACAACGTTCTTCGTGCTACATCCTTATTGTTGATACCTTATATCAAAGAGGCTATGATGAGACTCTCTTAAGATGTCTCAATCAAGATGAAGCTAATTAGATGTTGGATGAAGTACATTTGGGTATTTGTGGTGCCCATACCAACCGAATAGTCCTTACAAATAATATTTTATGCATTAGATACTCTGGTCCAAAATGGACGAAGATGCATGCAACTTTGAGAATAAATATCAAGCTTACCAAAAACAAGGTAATATCATTCATGCACCATCCCAAGACTTATTGCATATTACTTAACCTTGTTATTTTTCAAAATGGGGACTCGATTTAATTGGAAAAATAAAGCCTATATCTTCTAATGGCCACACTATTATTATAACCACCACTAATCATTTCACTAAGTGGGTTGAGGCTATGCCTCTTATTAATGTTACTAGGTCCAATATTTATAAACTCATCTTCAACCATATTATCTATCATTTTGGCATCCCATCGCTGTCACGATGACAATAGTGGTTCTTTAAAAAATAAGGATATCAAGGCCCTATCTAAGAAATATAATATCTCGCCTAAAATGGGATACACCCTATTATCCACAATGAAAAGGCCAATCTGAAACATCTAATAAGACTATAAATTCCATTTTGGAAAAGACAGTCAATAAACACGAACGTAATTGGCATACTTAGTTATATCTTACCATCTAGGCCTACCGTAATTCCTTTAATACACCTACATGGAGCTACTCCTTTTCCGTATTACATGGTTACGAAGCCATATTACCTATCAAAGTTCAACTTCCTTCACTTTGTGTATCCCTCTAAAATCTCATTCATGATGAGGATTACCATGTTCCACGACTTGCAGAGCTATAATTATTGGACAAGACACGACTTCACGCCTTACACCATATATAGGTATATCGAATAGATTGTGTCATAATTATAATCGCAAGATCAAACCTTGATAAGTTGAAATTGGTGATTTGGTCCCAAAGGGAATTCAAAATAACACAACAAAACCATGAGAAAAATAGGGCAAATTTGAGCCTAATTGGTTGGGTGCTTATGTTATAACTCGCTAAATTTAGATCTAGTGCATACAAAATGTCTACTAGGAGCCTATGAATTTCATTCATCTCGAAGAATTCATACTCCCGAGTCTTTCAAGAGTAACCCTTTCTGGGGGCATATCAATGCATCCACCTATTTTGTTATTTCACTTTGTTTCCCACTTATAACTTTTTCCCTTGCCATGTTTCACATGTTTTCCTTGTTAGTTTGTCATGCGCATTTTCTACCACCATTTTTCACCTTCCATTATGATTTTGTTCACTTCCTTCATACCTAGTATGTTGGTTTTGACACGGGAATTTCCTTTCCATATTCTTTGGAGTGTGGTTCATAATTCCAAAAACCAAAAAAACCAAAACATGTCTCAAAAAAACAATATAATTTTTTTCAAAATACCAAAAACATACAAAATGTTTCAAAACACATTCCAAAGAAATCTCGTGATAGTGTAATTTTGTTCACCATTTTCTTCATCTAATTGTTCCCAATCATCATTTCCAATCAATCAAGCCACTCTTTGCAATGTAACTTTGCATGGGACATCCCTTGGCTTTGGATTTCTCTTGGGGGAAACTTGACACCTTTATATATTCACTTATTTATTATAATTTTTTACATTAGTGTGTTTTTGTTCACTAGCTTGTTTTCTTGTTTAACATTTGTACACATGTAATTTTGTATTGTACATTCTTATCTTAGTTTCTTATGTTTGATAATTCAAATAAAAAGTACTCGTGTGTCCTGGAATGCACTCATGGACCAATGCAGGAAATTTATTTGCATCCTAGTTCACATATAACTTTGGTGTGTTCTTTTTCATGTTCATATTGGGTTTCCTTCTATTACTTCTATTATATCATTTTGCCATTTGCATGTGTTGTGTTTTCCTTCTAGTTTATTTAAGCCATGAAATGTATTCATTTTTGTTTGCATTTTTATTTCAAAACCTACGAAAATCCACAAAAAATGAAATATTTCAAAAATTAAAAAATAAAAAATTTCAAAACTTTTGAACAAATATTCACTTATCATAGAAATCCTACAATTGGAAAACACTTAAAGTGAATCATTCAACATTTCAATACAATCTTGATAAACATCATACTTTTATCTATTACCCTAGTGATTGTTCCAATCTTACAACTATCACTTTCTTCCCTTTGCATGATATGCTAACTCTGTTTGGGGCAAGTCACACAAAAAAAATTTCCTTGCAATATTAATTCACTGGGAAATTTCACCCTTGATCATTTTTACAACGGATACAAATAGAGTGTCATAAGGAGTCACTTTAACTCTGTTCTTCTAGTTTGATCATATTCCCACTTATGAGCATTTGTATTCCCACTTGGGAGCTCTTCTAGTCTGATCCTAGTCATTAGGGGCATAACTTATTGTCTTCTTTTTTGAATTTGTGTTGCCTTGTTGATGTTTACTCTTTTTGGACCACTTACAAGTAGTGTGATCACATCTTGATTTCTGTATAACCCTGGTGTCAACACCTACTTTATATATTGGGTTTATTTTCCTTTATATATTTTCTTTACTAGGTGTGTTTGTTTATGCGCATCTGGGTTAACCATCTTGATTCTTTCATAATCATGGTGACAACTCTATTGTGCAACAACAAAAATCAGGTTGCTCTAAAAAATTACTCTCCAAATAACACTCATGCTACGAAAAAGTCCCTCCCCATCCTTGTTTTAATCCCCCGCTTTCTTCCTAAAAAACGGTGCTCGCCACCTTCGCATCATCCACCCACTTGAGGGGAATTCCTCTAGTGTTCAATTTGTTGTGGCATCCCAATGCTTCACAATGTTTCTCTCGCTGATCTGCATGTAAGTCTCTACTATCTTTAAAGCACTATTACTCTGCAATAACACTTTAAAGAGGGGAGAAATGTAGACACCACAAAATTAAACTTTTTTTCCACTTGTTCCTAGTATTATTCTAGTACACCCTATTATTCACCGATTTGTAATTAATTGATTAAATTAATTAATTAATTCATATTTTATCCTTTGGATTGATTAAATTAATCCCATGTACCCTTTGTACCACTTTATTTGAATTAATTGTTGTTTATTAATTAAATAATTAATTAATTAAGTGTGTGCACATCCTAGACTCGAGTTAGACTCCACTTGGACTCTCTATCCTTACCCTAGTTAACTACATTTCTAGAATCCTAGAAAGGTGGGGGCAATTAAAATGCACATACAACCACTTTTTTGGATGTAAATTTTTATAATCAATCCATTTACTACCCCCAACACTATGCAACTTCCCATAATGTTATTTTTAGCATAGTCATTTGTCCGTGTGTAAATTTTCAACTACCTTTTACTTCTATAAATTACAAGCTTATTTTCCTTTCAAATCCTCTTGAATCTGACAAAAAAAAACTCTTTTGAACTTGTAGCATTTGCATTCAAATCTTGGAGAGCACTCAAGAGCATCCACAAATCATCTCTGACATCCATCTTGCAAGGTTTCACAGGAGACCCTTATTTGAGGTTTGCACAGAAGGTTACTGGAAAGGTTTACATGTTTTGTTTATTTTTCATTCTTAGGTAATTTTATCTACATAAACCTATGAATCCTCATTGAAAAACATATTATAACTCATTTAAAATCTAAGTGGAAGACCTCCAATGAACCTAAAATCTCTAAACTACTTCTTAAGCCTTCTAGCACTTGAGAACTGACATTAATAGTAACACACTACATCACCTCAAGACTTACTTCCACACTTAATAAAATCATGTAACACCATTATAAATTATTTCTAATAACTCATAAACCTTCATTAAGAATGGAAAATTTAGAAGCCTTACCTTACGTCATTAAGCCACTAGGAATCATGCTAGAAAAAAAAAGCATCAATCTTAACCTTCCAATAAAATATCATAAATGTTGTGCACTTTCTAAAAAGTCAAATTTTGTGTAAAACTGAGCTTCAGATAAAAGTTATGCCCATTTGAAGTTCAGGGGTCGTGCATTCTTTTAATGCGGGTATAATAGCAGTTATCGTGTCCCATGTGTCTCGAGACATTTGGGCCAAGATTTTCAACCTTTTCCGCAACTCGAGACCCTTCCTCTATTACATCTACACTACTTTCCTTGCACTATGTTGACCAGGTTGTGATGGCCGTTGACTGCCAACTTATCCATAATGCTTTGATTACAGTGATTTGAGGTTTTTGGTGAACTCATGTCCCCACGGTACTTGGACCACCTGAGCTGAAAAATTTGCACTACACTTGAACCGCCTTTTAAATGTTTTTCAACTAAATCCACTAAATACACAATACACTAACTTTTGGCCATTTCAGCTTTCTAGGTCACAAGTGTACTTTTAACCCAATTGTCCCATGGTCCGCACACAAAATTTTTATCCACTTTTTCACATTGAATAAGCTGCAACTATTTCATTATTTCTATGAATTTGCAAACCAAGTTAACTTGTGTTGCTTAGGATGTGCTAACACGACTTAGCCGCAATACACTACCTCATAGCATTTCAGGCCCGAAGTAGGTATCACGAACCCTAATATAACCTGCATTGGTTCCATTTGTATCTCATTAGACTGATTTGCACTAAAATAGGCCTTTGACTTAGTTCTTTCAATGTTTTGTAAATTTTCGCTATCTCTTTGGATAGGAAGTTAGAGAAAAGTTGAGGGATCCTCAAAACCCGATTTTGGGCCTCAAAAAATTTCTACTTTCTCAAGCCTAAAGACATTGTTTAAGTTATCAAAATTACCTTCGGGGTGAATTTTGGATAACATTTGCCTAATAGGGTTAGACCTTCTGAAATCATCCTTATTACTCACCTTATCATTAGATTTTAAACTTTAAGCAACTTTACCAACATTATTTTAAAACTTACATTTGAACCCTAGGCTGTTTTTTAACTAGCCAATCTTTGGCTCTCAAAGATCCCTTCAAGAGATTCATATCTATTTCAAAACCTTTCATAGTTCTTCAACCTACTTGATGATATTACTAAATCAGATTCTATGTATTTCAATCTATCTTCATACCTATAAAAATGACTTATTTAGACGTTTAGGGCTTTTAAGACACACTTTCAACCCGTAAGTCCAAAAATTTGATGGCTTGACCATGCTCTATCTCCATATCATTGATCTAATCTTATAAAAAATGAATCGTAAAATGATATACTTCAATCATCTTCCTTAATGCAAGTTCAACATCGAAGACTTTCATTGCTTTGGTGCTTCAGGATCTCCATCAAGTTTCTAAAATTTTTTCACAATGACCTTCTCGGATACCAATTGTTGGAACCATAAATGATAGAAGGGGGGGTGAATCAATCCTTACAAAAAATTTAAAATTTAATTATTTTTTTACTAAACCATAAACCATTCATCCATTCACTAATGTGTGCAAATCACCATACAACATACATACACATATCCATGAACAAGAAAGAGAATTCCATAACATAAGATATAAGTGGGAAACTATTAATTGCGGGAAAAAAATTGAATTTTTTGATGATATTACCCACAAAAATATTGTAGTGAATGTCACACATTACAAGATATTTCTATAGTGAGGCACCAATCCCACAAGGAGAACCAACCCCTAAAACCTTGTTAATATTACTCAAAACAAGTGAATCCTATGAATATAACTCATCATAATAAGTTTTTATTAATAATTACCACTTTGAAAACATGATGATACCACAACGGATTGTGATCCCAAATTTCACCTCCAAATTCCTTCAAACCCTCATTCAATTTCCTCTCTTCTTCAAATCACTCTCCTTAGGTCTTTCACACATTGTATTGGGTCTAAATAGTTACAAAAATTATAAAAAAATATCTTAAATGTATAGCACATCTGATGAGATCTCAAAAATTCCCTCATACCTCTAGTTATCTCTCTCCTAGGTCGCAATTTTCACCCATGCACAACTAGCCCACAAATGGACTCAAAACACTTGTTTTATGGTCTTCTCTTCCTTATAAACCAATGGAGGTCGGTACTTAATGACTAATTTGACCAAAAAGTTATAATAAAATTCTAATAACATCATTACAATGTTCACATATGACCAATAGTTGTTGGCCACACCCAAAACCATTATTCGTGCTTAAAAATACATCAAAACCAAGTCATTAGGATTAGAAAATACACACTCACCAAATATATGATTATTAAATCTCAAAAATTCACCATAAATTTTTAATATAACATATAAGTACCATACATTCTCACACATTTACTTGTACCAATGAAATAAATCATTAAACTTTCCCACTAGCTCATATCCTTCACTAAACAACATTTTCCAACATCTTGATTTTACCTTTAAGCCTCAAGACCTCTAAATATGAACTCAACTATGGGATGGGACTACTCTATGGAATTACCATTACCTATAAAATACACTTATCCATGATATATCTCTTGAAACATCCACAAGTTCAATCCACATCTACTTTACTCTTTGCCAAATCATGTTATCTTGAAACCTATTTTGCAAACTCAACTTGTTTTCACCCTTTATGCCACTTTCAATACATCCAAATAACTTCAATAGGAAAAATACTCACCCCTATTAGTTTTATAGGTTATATAAAGTATCAATTCATCCTTTTCATGTCTAAACCAACTCAAAATTTTATCCTATTAAAACCTGCCCTAAAAATCAACATATCATCTTCCTCACAAGCTGACCTAAAAGACACATAAAATAAAATCAGCAAGAAACAATCCATATATAATTATAAATACCTATCACTCCTTATTCAAAAACATATTATAAATCATTTAAAATCCAAGTGGAAGGCCTTCAACAAAGCTAAACTTTCTAAACTACTTCTTAAGTTTTCTAGGACGCGAGAATTGACATTAAGCCCAACATACTGCATCACCTCAAAACTCACTTCCACACTTAATAAAATCATGTAACACCCTTATAAATTATTTATAATAACTCGTAAACCTTCACGAAGAATGAAAACATAGAAGTATTACCTTACCTCATTAAGCCACTTGACATCATGCTAAAACAATTATCCTTCAATCTTGACCTTCAAAGAACATATCATAAATGTTGTGACCTTTCTGAAAACTCAATTTTTTTAAAAAATGGAGCTCCAAATAAAAATTTATGCCCTTTTGAAGTTTGGGGTTAAATTTTCTTACAATGCGGGTATGATGGGTTTTCATGTCCCATGTGTCCTGGGAAGTTCGGGACAAGATTTTTAACCTTTTCCGCAACTCGGGCTCGCATCCTCTATCACATCAACTTCTCTTTCCTTGCAATGTGTCTACCGGGCTATGAGGTCCGTTGACCCACGACTTATCTGCAATGCTTTGAGTGTGGTGATTTTAGGTTTGCGGGGAACTCACATCCCCATGTTACTTGGACTTCGGCCCAAAAATTTCCACTTCACTCGCACTACACTGACCCACCTTTTAAATCAGGTATTTTGGATTCGGGAGAGTGATTTTCCCGGATAACGTTTTCTGCCATATCCATAATACACTTCGACTTGCACTCATTTCAGGTTTTTGGGTTCCACGTGTACTTTCATCCAAACTATCCCATGGACTACATGGGACATGTTTATCCACCTTTTCCACATTAAACTGGTTTCATCTATTTCAACATTTTAGGGAACTCACGGCCCAAGTGAACTTGTGCTTCTTCAGACGTGCCGATATGACTTGGCCGCAATACATTGCCTCCTTATCGTTTTGGGCCCAAACTAGGTACGACAAACCTTGTTACTATCCGCATTGGATCCATCTATAGCCCTTAGACCTGATTTACACTAAAATAGGCCCTTGACTTGAGTGTTTCAAGTTTTTACAAATTTTCACTATCTCCTCGGAGTTTTCTTTGGATAGGGAAGTTAGAGAAAAGTGAAGGGATCCTTAAAAACATGATTTTGGGCCTCAAACCATTTATGCTTTCTCAAGCCTGAAGAAATTGTGCAAGTTATCAAAATTACCATGGTGATGAATTTTGGATAACAATTTTCTAATATGGCTAGACCTTCTCATTAGATTTTAAACGTTGAGCATCTTTACCATCATTCTTTAAAAATTCACCTTTGAACCCTAGGCATGTTTGGTCACTAACCAATCTTTGGCTCTCTAGGATCCCTTCAAAAGATTCATATCTATTTTAAAACCTTTCATAGTTCTTCAATCTACTCGATTCTTTTACTCAATAAGATTATGGATTTCAATCTATCTTCATACCTAGAACAAATGACTTCTTTCAAACTTTAGGACTTTTAAGACAATTTAAACTATTCTATAACTCCAAACCTTTGATGGCTTGATTTATGCTTTATCTCCATATCATTGATCTATTCTTGTAAGCAATGAATCACAAAATGATATACTTCATTTATCTTCCTTAATGAAACTTCAACATCTAAATACTTATTTACCCATTTGTCCTTTCATTAGTGCTTAAAAACATAGGATCTCCATCAAGTTTCTAAAAAAAAATCATAATGACCTTCTACCCGATACAAATACTGAAATTAATGTCACACAATTCAAGATATTTCTTTAGTGAGGGACCAACCCCACAAGGTGAACCAACCCCTAAACCCTTGTTGATATTATTCATAACAAGTGAATCCTATGTAAATGACTCATATTAAGAAATTTTGATGAATAATTACCACTGAAAATATGATGATACCATAATGGATTGTCATTCAAAATTTCATCTCTAAATTCCTTCAAACCCTCATTCAATTTTCTCTCTTCTTCAACTCACTCTCCCTAGGTCTTTCACGCATTGTATTGGCTCTAAACAGTTGCAAAAATTATATAAATAAGTCTTAAAACTATAACACATCTGATCAGATCTCAAAAAATTCCCTCATACCTATACTTCACTCTCTCTAAGGTCACACTTTTCACCCATGCACAACTAGCCCACAAATGGACTCCAAACACTAGTTTTATGGCCTTCTCTTCCTTCTAGCACAAGGGAGGTTGGTACTTAATGACTAGTTAGAAAGATAAATCATAATAAAATTAAAATAACATCATTACAATGGTCACATATGACCCATATAGGTTTTCCATACCCAAAACCATTATTCGTGCACCAAAATACCATGAAAACCCCGTCATTAGGATGAGAAAAGTCCACTCTCACCAAATATATGATTATTAAAGCTCCAAAATTCACCATAAATTTGTAATATGACATATAAGTAGAATACATTCTCATAAATTTACTTAGATTAAAATGAAATAAATTATCAAATTGGCCCGCTAGCTCATGTCGTTCACCAAACAACATTTTCAAAGCATCTTGATTTTACCATTGGGCCTCAAGACCTATAAATATGAACTCAACTATCAGATTTGACTACTCTATGGAATTCCCATTACCTGTAAAACACACTCATACATGGTATATATTTTGAAACATCCACAAGTTCAATCAACATCTACTTTCCTCTTTACCAAATCATGTTGCCTGAAACCTATTTTGTAAACTCAACTTTTTTCACTCTTTATTCCGCTTCCAATACCTCAAAATAACTTCAATAGAAAATAAATCACACCTCTTAATTTTTAGGTTATATAAAGTATCAATTCATCCATTTCATGCCTCAACCAACTCTAACTTTTAGCCTCATAAAACCTGCCCCGAAAATCAACATATCGTCTTCCTCACAAAATCACCAAGACACAATCCATATATCACTACAAATAGCTATGAATTCTCATTCAAAAACATATTATAACTCATTTAAAATCCAAGTGGAAGGCCTTCAACCAAGCCAAACTCTCTAAATATTTTCTTAAGCCATCTAGGACTCTAGAACCGACATTAAGCCCAACACACTGCATCACCTCAAAACTCACTTCCAAACCTAGTAAAATCATGTAACAACCTTATAAATTATTTCTAATAACTCATAAATCTTCACAAATAATGAAAAATTTAGAAGCATTACATTACCTCATTAAGCCACTTGGCATTATGATAGAAACAAGTATCCTTCAATCTTGACCTTCAAAGAGCATATCATAAATTTTTCATACCATATGAAATTTTATTGTTTTATATACCATTTTAAATATCTCTAAAGTCAGATCAAAATAAATTTTTAATGGATTTCTAACTCCCCTTGTATATCGTGCGGTTCTAATTTTACTCCAAGATGCTCACAACTTCCCAAGAAACTTGTCTTCACAAATAGGGAACACTTTGCACTTTTTCTTCTCAACAATGACCTGAAAGATTCATTAAAATATATAAAAATACAAGGGTTAAAAATTATGTCAATTTATTCTTCAACTTATTTAGATAACTTTTCCTTAAATTGGACTTCTTCATACACAAGAATTTTTCAGGTTGGGATCACATATCACCACATTATCTAATTTACCTTTCTATAAATATGGAATATTGTTCTACAACATCCAATCATAAATTTTTCAAAACTAATCAAAATATACTATGGATACTCACTTTTCTCCAAGATGCTCTTAGTTAGGGTTTAGCTAGGGTTGTAAACCACTTTACCTTCTTAATAATCGCTCAAAAACTGTGACGATAAACCCACCTCATTATTTTTTTTAAAGTTTCCTAAATGACCTAGTAATGTATTCCAAATAGTTTAGGTCTCCATGCAAACAATAAAATTCACAATGAACATCAGAATGTCCACTTTATACCTTAAATTGATATCTATCAATAATTTTCAAATATATGTGTTTAGGATATTTACGGTACTTTAAAATGCAATCATTCTTAGATTTATAAGGTTTTCAATTATACATTTATTTGAATTTGAATATATTATTCTAAAAAATGTATCGATTTAAAACAATCAGAGTCCAAATAATGTCATTAGGAAAACTATTTCACATGGTGATCTAACAAGCATGATAAAAATCTATATCTTTGAATCTTAGTACTAAAACAGATACAAATTTATTAATAGTTTAACCACTTTCGATACATGCTATTATTTCTCATATTTGTTTGTTTTTTAAAATAATATCATTAAAAAATCAAATAAATAATGAAAAGCACTTTTTGGTCATGTGTTTGGTTTATGAATTTGATTTCATTTATGGTAATGTTTAGTGAGACAAGCTGCTATTTATACAATTGATAAATGAAACCTTCGGCTAAATTTGTTTGTAATTATTATCAATATTCATAAGAATATCAAATTAATTTTTTAGCATATAGAATCATATAAGTATGGAAGATAATTATATTAAAGAATAATATTATCAACCTTAAATTGAATGTTGAAATTATAGCATGTACTAAGGGAGAGGGGCCACATGTTTTGCACCTAAGTAAAGGTGTCCATAAAATCACTTGTATGCTATGTGGGATGACAAATTTTCATGAACATGTAACTTGAGTTTTTGTAACTTATATTTTTCTTTGACGTATTTAATTAGAGGGAAATACATATTTTGAATTAATATAAAATAGTATATTTGAGCTACACTAAAACTGTGGTGAAAACAAATACTTATATATTGGTGGTAATGGTTTAACATTGGGTATTTATTAATTGTAATTTTTACATGTCATGATGTGATTAGTTATTCTACACAATTATTATGTCAAAATCAAATAACTACTAGACAACAATATAAAAAATATTAGGTGGTACTATGACAACTATTTGGTATCATGTGATAAAGACTTATGTCCACTATTTGAACATGTTTAAGTCTTAACCCCTCTCCCTATTTTTGTACAAATGTTTTTCAATATTAGTTGTACAGGTGCATGTGTTTACATATTCTTACATGTACTATTATGGAACTATAACAACCATATTGAATTATAGGGATGAGTTTTTAAAATTATTTTTACATGTGCATATGTATTGTCAAAATAATATTCATTTAAATAAAGTTAAAGGGCCTATATAAAATCAAACATATTTCCCTTTATTAACAAAAAATCTTAGATTTCCCCTAGTCTCAACAAATGTGTAGCACATCTAATAATTTAATGATGTGTATAAATACTCATCAAATATGAAACCACTTGTGGAAGTTGACGTTGTAAACATATACTAAATACTATATTGTTGATTAATGCTACGTTGATCAAGACAATAACCCAAGTGGAAATTCTAGTGGGAAAACATCCAAGAGTCATGAATTTTGCATTGTATAACCGATTTAATCAACTCAAAATACATTGGAAATCATATAATGTTTATAATATAGTGAAATGGTGAAGAAATTTTTACAGAAAATTTTGAGCCCGAAATCCACTTTAAAAGACCTGAAATTGCAATTTTTGTAGTGTTGTCTAAAAATAGTAATTTCGTGAAATTATTGCATATGTAATTCATGGAGGATGAATAACCTCATATCCCTTTATATTGCTGACCTTCCACCTTCTTCTAGATGTCTCTTCATATTTCTAAAAATAGTATATAAATAGATGTAACCCATAAAGGGAAGACAAACATCTCCTTGCACAAATAGCTATTGTAGTCAAAGTTTTATAAACAATACATCTCTTTTAAAGATGTTTTTATGTTTACATCTTGCACAATTGTTAGTTTTTCCGTTAATTACAAAACCCTTGAGTTTTGGATCATACCCAATGAGGTGTTTGGTAAGAGATGAGCTAGGAACATGGGATATGATACTAGCACAAGTGACATTCACATAGAATAACACCATTAATATAAAGAATGTGAATATTTTTTTTTAGATAAATATATAATAGAAGCTCACATGGAGTAATATATTTTATAAACGCAATTAAAGGCATCTAATAGAAAAAGTCATTGAATCTAATCGAATGATAGGTAAATTTTATTATATACTTTAAATTAGATGACTATTTGAAATCCAATTCTTATTATTTTTAACATTAAGAAATGAGTAAGAAAAAGAGTAATATCTTGACCGAATACTAAAATTTCAGCATATTTTTTTTTATATTTTTGCTAAAGGAGGGTTAAGGGACCCTACCCTGTACAAAGGTGGAGAGAAAGATGAGATAATGAGGAACAAGAAAAACAATCCTCTTCCAGTGGCACTGAAGATCAAAATAACAACAACATCAAACAAACAACAACAAACTAAAAACCAACAACAATCTCAACAATATGGCCCCTTCCCTTTGGATCTCAGTTGCATCTTAAGGGGGAGATTGTACCTTTATTTTTATGATAGACAACTTGCTAATCCTCTTCCATATTTGGATTTACATTTTCATTGCTTTGGATTGGAATCAAAACTTCAATTTGTTCCACAAGGTCATGGGATCCGAGTTAATGGATCTAAAAGCAGATTAATGGATCTAAAACATTTTTAACAACTTGTTGCACTTCCACCTCATCTAGGTCAACTGATTCCTTAGACACCGAATCAGATTCACAATCCAATGTATCATTCACCACTAGATGAATAGGGTTTGAGTTCTTCCACCAAGAGCTTCTACCTTTAGCATGTTTTCTAATCAAGTGACAATCTGCAGTTAAATGGCCAATAGAAAAGCAAGTTCTACATCTAAAGGGAAACCCTTCGAAATCCAGATTTTGAATCCAAGTTCTATCTTCAAATTTAAGTTCAATAGTGGTAGGAAGTCCACAACACTATCCATATCAACCAAGATTATGGCATAAGTGGTGTGAGCAAATACTAAAATTTCAGCCTATTTTGAGCTTTTTATGGATCAATATATTTTAGATAAATATGTTTAGGATATTTGTATTAGTTTAAACTACCTTCACTCTTAAATTTATTAGGTTTTGAATTTTTTTTTTTTTAAATTAAAAATACTAATTCAAAAAAGAAAAACAAATATTGTAGCAATATAAAACATTCATAGTACGAGATAATGTTTTTTTGAAAAACTATTTCACAAGGTGATCTAACACAAAATTTAAAAGTGAGACTTAGAATCTTGGTATTAAAAAAATGTTACTTTCATTGCACACTTGTGTTTGTCTTTTTTTGGTGGGTGGAATACCAGACGGGTTGACTTGCACCACAATTTCCTTGAATGGTAGCCGGTAGGAATTATTTTCAATATTAGTTATACAAGTTCATGCAATTGTACTTGCTTTTAGGAGGAAACTCAAAAGAAAAAAATATGGGACCTACTGAGACAGTCAAGTGACTTTTTTCCTAGATGGACCAATTGTAGAAATTTGTAACACGTATAATACTCATCATATCTAAAACTACTTGTGGAAATTGACGTTGCATTTTAGTGCTTTAGAAACATATAATAAATACAAATTTTTCAATTAAACTAGAAATCCCATGTGAAATGTGCAATGGAAAAGCTGAAAGGGATACATTAAAGAAGTGAAATAGGATGATGTGGTGTTGTTTGTTAATTGTGCAAATGAGAAATTGAGACAATTTGTTCAAAAATGATTACTTGGTACAAATATTTGGTATTTCATTTCTCCGATGCTTATTAGGTAAAGCCAAAAATAATGTCATGCATATGGAAATAAGTAATAGAGTAAATAATGTGTTTGGATTTGAAAATAGAATGAAATTGTTTGACATTAAATCCTTCAAATTTTAATTTTTCAATGCATCCTTCATGGAAGCTCCAATCATTGTACATTGGAGTGGAAAAGGTTTACTTGGCATGAGATTATGTGTTCAGTAAGATTAGGCCAATATAATGTTTTTGTGTGAGAAAAAGAACAACAATACACTATAGTGGGTCCATTAATTGCAATATTTATGCGATGAAAGATGATGCATGAACAAGTAGAACACAATAATGGGATTATCTCATAAAATTAATAATGTAGTGGTTAACTTGAGATTTACTGATTAGCAAAGAAGTTTTAAGTAACTATCGAGTAACAATAGTCAATTTAATAAAAAATAGTGAGGATCTTGAGAATCACATTGTAGCATGGCATTTTAATCCCCCAAAAAGAGTGAATGAAATGTAGCATGCTATAAAAACGTGTAAAGATATACGCATATAGTTATAGGTAAAAAGGCATTATTATTGGATTATAGTTAAAAATTAAGTGAGTACAACTCATTTTATAGAAAATTCATGATATGCTTTTATATCCATATACAAAATGATGGAACATCCATAAAACCTTAGGTACAAAAGGAAAAAAAGGGAACAAGAAATACTACACACAACAATTCCTGAAGACACTAAATTGCAGAAAATAAATATTTACATATATAATAAATTCATCCTAGAAGAAATATCATGACTAGAAAGAGGAAAAGGAAAAAACTGATATTGTATTATGGTTAAAAATTAAGTGAGGACAACTAATTTTATAATTTCTCTTGCCATGATATAGTTTTATATCCATAAATAGAACAATGGAATGTTCAAAAAGCATCATGTACAAAAGAAAAATAGGGAACACGAAGGACTACACCCAATAAGTCTTGAAGACAAAAAATCGCAAACAATAAATTTCTATTTACTAAAAATAAACATTTACATATATGTGGGAGTTATCTCAGATGAAATATGTTGATAAAAACAACCAAAAAAATTCGAGATAATTTTTTTATCAAATAGAATGACCACATACAATATTTATATGAGATTAAGCCAATAGAAGATGCTGACATTATAATCGTTCCCGAGTTTTAAAACTACATAAACAAACACCGAGAAATTTGAAAAAGTATGGAAATAAGGGCGGTGAGATCAAAAAGATGGGAACAAAATTTCTATCACTAAATCTTGAACATTACAAAATAGATGCCGAATATAGTTCTTTCAACTGGGGTTATACGGGACTGGGAAATATCTTTTCGTCTTATCACAAGCGAGAGATACACCTTCAAGAAACAAATCTTCAAGTGAGCCTACTCTAAACAACGATTGCTTCAAAATTCCACGGTTTCTTTGCCTCAGGAAACCTATAATAGACGCTTAAAACCAATTATTTCTTTTTACCGAGAAGTGTTACATGGAAGCCCAGAAACGAATTTTTCGCAATTAAAAAAACATTACCTATTGTGAACCTTAAGAACAAGGTGAAATGAGAGAGACTACCATGGTCTAAAAGATGCATGCAACACCGGCCGTCAATTTTCGCTAAACCCATATGTAAACTGGCGGTATCTCCTGAACCACATGACTTTATTCTACATCGTTTACATAACCAAAGGACAAAAATCTATGAAATCAAATTTCATGAAAAATAAAACAAGAATCCAGCGGCTTCATACCATAATAATAATAATGATAACGAAACATTGCACTCACGCAATGGTCACTACCTAATGTTGTTGAAGCTAATAAAAATTCATTCTTCAGTTATGAAGTATATTAGCTCTGTCTCATAACTCCAATGTTGATAACTACACTCCCTATGTGACAAATCAACTTGCATGTCTTGGGAACCATATGATTTGTGACATACAAAATCCCAATCTATTAGGTTTTGTAGATCGGATGAGTGTTACAGGAACTCAACTGCCATCAAAATACAATCAAAAAAATGTGGCAACATGCCTTAAATTAATTCGTATGGCGCATCAAAATAAACTACAACAGCCGCTGCTAAACCGCTACCAATCCATCTACGGCTCCAACAAATCTTTCATGATCAATGACCAATTTTACTCTTAATAAGCACAATCCGTGTGCATCCCTTTCATTGGTCTATATTTCCCTCTTTCTTCGGGATCCGCGAACAGCTCTGGCTCAACCCCAAACATATGATTTTCAATACATGTTTTTGTGCAATCCCTTCCATTATTTGACGTGTATTAGAATCAGCCTGGTCGATCCCAACTGAGATACGTCTTTCTATGTAAAAATGTGTGGTAATTTGTAAGGTATTTGCAAGGCATCAATTTGTAAGGTATCCATTGATATTGGAATGCTTAGTTATCTGTATTTTATTGTAAGAAACATTATCGGTGGTGCTTGGCGAGATTAATAAGACTTCAATTCTATCGTCGAACGGAAATTGGTCATATGGCCCATATAAACTTTCTTCTCCAGTTGTATTTTTCCTGAAAATATATTTTTCGTTTGAATAGGAAAAACTATCAACATGCCACATTACAAAGGTAAGGTGACAATATTAAAAAATTATATTAAAATATTAATTTAGTATTTAAAATATATTGAAGTTACATCTTGAACGTATTAAAATGAAAGAGAAATTAATTCTTTGTTGCATCTAATTAAGAATAGTTAATGAATATAATTATACCTAAAATCTATAATGAATCTGATTTAATATTGTACAAGTTTTCTTAATTTTATCACAAACTAAAAATATTTTGAAATTAATGTCAATATTGTATAATTGTACCTAAAATCTATAATGAATTTGATTCAATATTGTAATAGTTTTTAATTTTTATTGCAAACTAAAAAAAAAAATTAATTGAAGTTCAATATTGTATAATTATACCTAGAATATATAATGAATCGATTAAATATTGGATAATTTTTCTTACTTTTATCGCAAACTAAAAAATATTTTGAATTGAAGTTCAATTATTTGTAGAAATGAAATAATTTGTTAAATATATGACATTTGCATATTTATAAAAGATATTAAAATGTAGACTTATGAATTGTCCTCCTAAGTAAACAAAAAACAAACAAACATAAAAAAAACATATCAAAGCTTAAATTTAAGTTATCTTTATTAAAACATGGTGGGAATGTGTCAACTTTACATATGACTTCGCAATATAATTGTACCGTTTTTATTATCGTACACGCTTGTACAATAGTGTTGTGAAAGGAAATATTGTGTATAGGCATGATTATAAGTATATGAGCATGTGGGCATCACATAAGACTTGTGAAATTTTGTATTATAGTGTGTAATGGTGTGTACAAAAATATTGGAGTAATAATGATGATGTGTTGTCAATACTTGTTTTATAGATCGAAAAATTTGAAGGAATATTATGATTGATGACTTGGCTCATTGGATCCTCGGTGATTAGGAAGAATCTTTTTAGTATCTTACTTGTAAAGTTATGAGATATTTTATAATTTATTAACCCTTAAGAGTGAATCGTTGAATCAATTATAACTTGTTGACACACACACACAATAGTTCATACAAATTATTGTATTTACAATTTATAATTGCATTCAATACTAAATACTATTAAAAAAATCCTTGATGGTGGATAATTGTAAATTTAAGCTAAAATAAAGGTTAATGAAATAATACAAGGTAATTGTCGTAGATTTTTACTCAAAATGGTATTCTCACCCATGTATCTTATGAGTATATGTTGAATTTATTTTTTATATTTTACTAGATTATAATCACATTATAGTTTAATGAATAATTTTCCTCTATGCTTTGTTTTTGTGTATATATCGCAAATTTTACAGCATTTGGTATCAAAGTCTTGTTTGTATCTAGGTGAAATTTCAATTTTTCTATAATAGGTGTTCCTTTTGAGTGGGGTTTTCATTCCATTAAAAAAATTGTATATGATGTATCAACAAGCATAATAATATTTTTCAAAAGTTCAATGGATTAATTTTTGAGTGATGGTCCAAACTTACAATAGAATATCTCTTGGAAAATAAAAATTAATATTTTTTTCAAAAATATTACATGTTAATTAAAAACAAGAAGAGTGGGGTCATAAGTTTATAATAAATCTATATGATTTATTATAATTATTCTATTTGTTTTAGTTTTAGTACGCATACCTAATGAAAAAACAATAAAGAGTTTACGGAATATGTTGGGAATGTTATACCAAAATGAATTTGATCGAATAATATTCTCATTTATAAGAATATATATTATTTAAGGATGAATTACGGTAGCTCAGTTTTAGAGAACTTGAATGCCTTGGACATTGTGATTAGTCAGTTATTATTATATGTAAAGATGCATGATAATGAAAGGTGTATTAAAATTCTTTTCTCTTTTTCTGAGTCTTCAAGGAATATAATAACAGTGATTACTAGCACCTCTTTTCAATTAAATATACATGATAGTTTCATGGCCTTACTATTAGAGGAAATGAAACACAAGAAAACTAAAGGTTACAAAGGTGATGGATTGAGCATGTATGGGAGACTGCAGAAAAAACAAAGTAGATATCATTGGATAAGCTTTTGAAGTATAAAAACATATCTAAAACTCCAGAGATATCTCATTTGAAGAAATGGTAGAACAATGGAAAAATGATGATAAGAAATATTACATGGTGAAGTTAGAGAAAGGATCCATAATGAAAATTGAGTTATGTACTTGGCATCATTGATTTTGTATGCATGTAATGATATGTGGTTATTCGAATATAGATTATATTATAATATGTATTCCAAAAGGCAATGTTTCTATGAATATAAGGAATATAATGGTTGTAATGTATGTATGGGAGATAATCCACTCACTATATTATGGGTCAAGGAAGAGTGAACATAAAGATTCATGGTGGAAGGATAAAAATTATCCTTTGTGTGTTACACATTCCATGTCTTGTGAAGATATTTATTTTATTTTGAAATATGTGCAATGATGGTGCGAGATATCATTTACAAATCGGGAAATAAAATATTGTATGGTGTCATTGTATTGAAAATATGAGTGCACACTAGAACAATGTTTATAATAGATATGACTATGATTATTTGTGTTTAGTAAAATCTATTTTACATTTGGTCAAAGAAAAAAATATGATTCTTATCATAGATAACACCATGTTATACTTGTATTAAGGGTTGTCATATAAATGATAAATAATTGCACTTAACATAATTAAAAGGAATGGTGAAAGGGATGATTGATGATCTCTTGGAATTTGAATTCTAAGAGAATTTTGTTTATGGAAACCATATTAAATTTAAGTTCCCCAATAAAATTTCTACAAATTTGATCATGAAGATTATTCACAATGATTTATTTGTAATTTTAAGGTACTTGAAAGGTATCAGTTTGTAAGGTATTTTTAATGTATCCATCGACATTGAAATTCTTACTTATCTGTATTTTTGGTAATAAACATTGTCGTTGGATCTCAACGAGATAAATAAGTCTTCAATTTTTTCATTAAGCGGTCAAACTAGTCATATGACCCACATAAACATTTTTCTTGATTTATAGTTTTCTGAAAATAATTATTTCTTTTTCCTTGATATTTTTGACTAAATTAATTTTGTTATATCATAGGCTATTTTTGAATATAAACAACAACCAACATGACACATTATAGAGGTAGGACGATAATACTAAAATATGTATTAGAATATTAATACTAATATATAAAATATATTGAAGTTACATAGAGAAGGTATCAAAATGTAAGAGATACTAATTCTTTGTTAAATCTAGGAAAATATTGTTAATGAATATAGTTATACCTAAAATTTATATGATTCAATATTGTATAAGTGTTCTTACTTTTATAACAAAGTATAAATTTATATTATCAATATGGAAGTTCAATCATTAATAAAAATAAAATAGCTTATTAAATATATGACATTTTCCATTAAATATAAGTTATTATAATGTAGAATTATGAATTCTGTACATTTTAATATTGATAACAATCTTAAACCTAAGTAAACAAAAAAAAAAGAAACATAAATAACATATCAAAGCTATCCTTTAAGTTATGTTTACTAACATATGTTTGGAATCGCTCACTTTTCATATGATTGCACAATATATTTTTGATGTTGTTAGTGTTTTATAAGTTTGTGCGAGTATTGTTGTGGAAATATTGCACATACATGAGTGAAAGTATAAGAGCATGTGCGCATTGTATACAATTTGTGCAATTTTGCACTATAGTGTGTAATTTTGTTATGTACAAAAATTTGAGTAATAAAGATGACGTGTTGTGGGTACTTGTTTTAATCGAATATTTTACTAAATTTATAAAATCAATGTGTTCATAATAGATCAAAAAAATTGAAGAAATATTATAATTGATGGCTCGGTTTTGTGGCTTCTTAGCGATTAAGGAGAATCATTTTATTATCTTACTTCTAAAGTTATGAGATATTTTAAATTTTGTTGACACTTAGAGGGTGAATCATAGAACTAGTTTTAGTTATATGTATTTATAACGTATCATAAATATTTCATAAATGTTATTATATTTATACTTTGTAATCGCATTTAATATTGAATACAATTTAGTAGTTCCTTCATGGTTGATAATTGTAAATTTAAGATAAAATAAATGTTAATTCACTAATAGAAGGTGATAGTGATAGGTTATTACTCTAAATTGTTTTCCCATCCATGTATCTTATGGCTATATATTGTGTTCATTTTCTATATTTCGTATAATATATTCACATTATTGGTTAATGCATAAGTTTCTGTAACACACAAAAATACCAACACAAGAACAACACAGTGAAATACAGGATAACTTTTTTTTTTTTGACTTGCTTTGACTCAACACGACACAACATGTCGTCACAAGGTTACAACCAACACTTGGAACCACTTGTTACGGGGAAGACCACAAGGTCAGCACGGAAACGTTCACACTTATCAAGGACAATTTATTTTTCTTTTTGACGAGACAACATGGAAGTCCAACCACATGACACACTCACAGCTAGGGCAAGCCACAGTAAGAAATGGTTAGGGTTTATTTATTTTGGTAAGACACCCTTTAGCTCATGACTTAAGTTTTCAGAAGGAATCAATATATGGTTCGCACAAATTCATCTCACCAACTAAGTTAATTTCTTAAACACTGTAGAGTAGTTCACTTAAAGTCTTCTCCTACTTACTAAATCTTAATATCTTCCAGAAACTAACCATTGTTTTCCTTTAAGCTTGTTTAAGAGTTCACCCCAAAGGGATAGTGTTCGCTAGTTTAGCTAGGGGTATCAATTTATAAATGTTTACTTCACAAAGGATGTTTTCATTTTGATCACTCATGGAAGTATTTGATTTCAAATAGATCACCTTTACATTTATTTGTTGAATATAAAATTATTATTTTTGTTTAGCTTCTTTAAGGGTTAACCGACTCATTTTACTTTACTTATAAAATATTGTCGCTAAGTCTTAGAAAGATTTAACTTAACAATTTATTCTCAAGATCAAAGTTTTACAATACTCATATCAATGTAAAGATTGAAAGCCATTTCTCACAAGGATAATTTCAAGCTTAACTACACAAGAACAAGACACTTTATTTCACCATTACCAAACAATACAAGGCAAGAGGTCATATCAACTCTCTTTACAAGCAATGTTACACAATTTACAACACATTGGACATTTTTACAAGGAACTTCATAATGGTACAGATGAAACTTTTACACTCTTTTCTTCTAGTCTACTCGCATAATCCATCTGCACAAATATTAACTAAAGTCAGTTCGCAAGAACTGAGCATGTTAAGGCTACACAATGCAATAGTAAGCTAACAATTAACAATATCAAGAAAGGAATATTCTAAATTCAGAAATGGATTAAAACACAACTCACAACTCCAATATTAATCTCATGAGAGAGAAAACTAAATCATCCAACAAGGAGAAAGTCCAAATACTAGTAAGAACAAAATTACATAAATCAAGGCAAGACCTTATGGGTTGGGAACAAGAAAGTCAAGAGTGTTGATATCTCCTTCATGTAATCCTATGGGTTACGTGATTGGAATCCAAAATTTACTCCATCCAACTAAAGGGGTCAA
This sequence comes from Taxus wallichiana var. yunnanensis, assembly GCA_018340775.1. NCBI lineage: Eukaryota > Viridiplantae > Streptophyta > Pinopsida > Cupressales > Taxaceae > Taxus > Taxus wallichiana. Next base: position 786,287,525 of record CM031243.1, read on the forward strand.
GAGAAGACAAAGCGTACTAATTATGATCGTAGGCGCGAAGCAAAAATGACGTTATCCAATTCTTCAGGGGGCTTCAAAGTAATATGGGTTCGATGCCCTTAAAAGAACACAACTATAGTTTTGGTTTTAACCAAGGAGTTTACCACTACCTCCTTATCGGATTTCTTAAAACGTAGTACTAGTTAACCAAAACAAATCCACTTTTCCAAAAGCGTACGAAAGAGACACAGAAAGGGCCATTATTCTACCAACAAACCCTATCCTAATCGTCAACTTCTCTACATAATATAAGGGAAGACTAAACCCAAAAGTCGTTAATAATTTTTATATAATTCAGACAATGTCAATAAACATTAAAATAAAAATTGATTTCCCTAACAAGGCCACAAAATGGGACCTTTTAGTAACCAAGTTTGAAGTATAAGGTATTCGAGTTCGAAAACAAAGGGATTCGATACGCAGAGGGCAAAACACCAACGATGCCCCAGACTCAAAAGACCTTACCACGAGTACAAGCACAAACCAAGAACCAACGCACATAGCTATCAGGAAGGTTACGCAGTGCGGTCAGGGCTAGAAGTTCTATGAACTCCTTGCCAAAGGTAAAGAAGATGGAAAATTTTACCCGATCCATGTGGGCTTATCGAGGAAAAGTCTTAGCAAATATCAAACAGATAAATATAACAGCCACCTATGATATTATCACTGAAATCAGCTGTCATCTAACAGGAAACGAGTTCACGAGTCCAGTACCATGGATTCACCTACAACTTTTGTTTCAGTCCAGCTAGTAATAGCTTGCTTGCGACCCTTAATAAAAATTGTAGAGATTTCATTCAGTTAAACTTACAATGTTTCCCCTTGCTTTAATCAAACAAGAGTTTACATCAAGAAATAGGTATAGTAATTCTCTCAACACGTGGAGGCCAAAATAGATGCCAGGTTATCCCTCATCTAGACTAGGTACAACAGTCAACCATGTACAGTTCTAAAACAAACCCCAAATGCCATTTTCTAATCAAACATAAAGTAAGGAATGCCCATAGGCTTAAACAAGTTTAGAACACAACGTCACTATTAATGTACCTTTTAGCAAAACAAGAGAGCCCTAAACAGGAAATGCGTATTTATTCAACCAAAAGAGGTATGTAGGCTTAACCTTCTATTTAGTAACCTTCAATTATAATTACCATCACAGAATTCTTTTTAAAAGAAAGTCATATAAGCAAACAAAACTCAATAATGTTTCCTTCCCTACGAACTAGATTGCATCACTCAAAATTGCAGTAACCCATTTAGACAAACATGAAATAGAGTAAGCTATAAGGGAGGAAAGAACATTCCAAGCAAAACCAGCAAAATTGGATCGAGATTTAAAGGAACAACCAACACAATCAAGCAGTGATACAAACAACCACGAAAACATTTGTCTAGGCGCTATTCAGTAGGAAAGAAAATTCATTTCAAGATACTGAAAGAAGGTAGAAAACTATTACAAGGAGTAGATTTAACATGCCTGGTTTAAAACGCCATCTCCATATGCATATGATTGTTTCAATGCCGTTGCTTGCCTTTAACCCAAAGTGCTTTGCGAGCTCGAGCTATCGCCACATTCACGCGGTGAAAAACAGCTACAAAGCCAACCCCATGATTTGAAGCTCGGACACAAGACATAATGATTACCACACGCTCCTGGCTCTGAAAGGCATTTACCGTAATGATAAATAACCTTTTCCTCCATCAGGTTTGAGGACAACATCAAACTCTCGGTGCAAACATTCACTCTCAACTCTTGTATTTTCTATAATTCTCAGTCCAATTCTCAAACACCTTTCTTATCTATTTAATCATGATTCCACACAACACTAACTCACTCTTCAAAAGAACCTCGAGCCACCCCTTCGACTTCCTAAGTTGACCTTTCAATCTTGAAAACTCAAGAAGGTCAGTTCACCTTTCCTAGCAAGTTCAAGAGACAGGAATGTCAAAAGACAAGAACTATCTTTTGCACTTCTTCATCGAGCTAGGAGCATTTTGAGGGATTAGAGCTCGATAGAGACTCACCAGCTTCTCTAACAATGACCCAAGTTTGAATTTAGAAGCGTGAACAACATTTGCTTCCCATTATTGAGATATACCTGTCTTTAGTGTCTACCCGACTGTGATTCGAACTTCAAGAAGATAATGTTGCCATTCTGCAAGATTCCAGAGCTTTAACGTCTTCCTTAAGCTGTTATAGACTCAACTTTTACCTATTTTCTTGAAAAGCTGATACAGACTTCTGTTACTGGTTCTTTAGTTCTTTTTTTTGTGTTTTGAAAGGCTTTGAGCACATCGAGGACCCCCTTCATGTTTGATTATGCATAATGATGGAAGAGTGGCCTTACTCAAACAGTTCCATTCTGGTTTGATTAACCAATTTGTTGAAAACCTCAAAACATAAACTCTGCACATAAAAAAAGACAACTCATACTGCTTGCTCAACCACTGAGAAACGTATTTAACATCCTTTCCACTGAACTTCGAAAGTTTAGTTCCTTTTGTGATTTCAAAAATCCGGTGCAGCTTGAAAGATTACTCAAAACCCTAAAACTGTCTTCGAGTTTCCTTTTTGCATAAAAACAACTGTTACAGCTACTGACATGGAGATAACTTACATTATGGTTACCAACAAATTTATTCAAACTCCCAGGAAGCACTTCAAAGTTCGTTTGCTCTGGGTCTGAGAAAATATCCTGCTACCTTCCTCTCCCAAGACATTTTCTCCAACATTGCATAGATCTCCTGTGCCCACGGGTGTGATCTGTCACCAACACAAAAAGCAAGCGCCATAACTGCAGAAAAGCAAACGTGCTTCATGAATATTCTGATCTGAAACAGATCCGCCTCCAAGAGACCCTCTCCCATGAGCTACATCGCAAAACAGTGAGATCTCAAAAGAGAATCTCTGTAATAACTTTCATTGGGTCTCCTGGTAACACTCACACTGTCACTTAATCGATTTTGATACAAAAAATCTTGAAGGAGAATCCCGACTTTGAGGATGCAATCGAAACTAAACAGATAACAAGGTAGTTGGACTGCCTGCTCGTTGGAAGCGTTCAAAATGGCTTCTGCCTCACAGAAAAAACTCCTGCCGCCTGGAAATCTACTGTGCAGGTCGTTCGTTGTGGGTTCCAGACAAGAACACACCTTACAACACTTAAGAAAAGGGAGGCAGCACGTCTGCTTTATTAGCTTGAAGCTCCGTCCAAACAAAACGAGCGTGCAGGACAGAACCAGGACAGAAAGACGCCAAAAAAAAAAAAAACCTCTATTTGCTCCTCGTGATACAATCTACAGCGTTCAAACTGGAAAACGGCCGCTGGTCAAGGTTGGGGAAGTTGAGGTAATGCGCCTGCGACTGAAGCTTCATCTAAAAGTGCCATATCAAACCCACGCGGCCAGACAAAAGAAACCGTGGGCAACTAAACAATCCTCCTTGTTCACGCGGCCGGGGAAGACAGAAAAGGACGCGCCCAGGAGGAACGGAGGAAAACGTCTCATACACGCCTGCTACACTGGCTTGTAGCTTCATCTCACCATCATGTCAGACCCATGCGCATTGAATAGAGGATCAGAAAGAGATCATGGCAAGGAAAACGGGGCTCCTCCCACTGTCACACGCCACCCAGGAGATTACAGACATTTAAGAAGTGACATGATATGTCACCCATCCGCCAGCTCAGAAAAGTAAATTGCAACGAGGCACTACATTTCCTCTATGTTTAGTTTTTATTTATAGGCCCTATAATTTACAACATTTGGTATCAAATTTTTTCTTATATAATGTTGGAATTTCTTATTTTCCTACAATAAATGTTTATTTCAGGTGGGAGTTCATCCCATTACATGTTTATAACATGTCACAAAGCACAATACTTTTTTTAGAGTTTAATGGAAAAATGTTTGAGTTAGGAAACATAAAATTGAAGATGTCTCGACAAGTAAATATTATTATCTTGTTATTTAAAAAATATAACATGTATATTTAAAACAAGAGGAGTGTGATAAAATCTATAAGCAATCTAGATGCTCTAATGAAAAGACAACTAATAGTTTATGGGATAAATTAGGAGCGTTATACCAATCTAAATATATGATCAAAAATATTCTAATAAAAATAATATATTCATAAAGGATGAATGATGGTTACTAGACTATAGAGAACTTTAATTCTTTTAACATTTTGATTAGTTAGTTAGTAGTGGATTTAAATATGGACACTAATAAAAGATGTATTAAACTTCTATTCTCTTTGTCGGACTCTTAGGGTAATCTAAAAATAGTGATTACTTGCACCTATTTTAAGTTAAACATACATGATATTTTTGTGGCCTTAATATAAAATTAAATGAGGCAAATGTGAAGTAAACGTCACTAAGGTGATGCTTTGAGCATGCGCAAGAGAGAGTCTTTAAAAAGACAAGCTGGATATCATTGGATAATATTATGAATAATCTTTTGAATTGTAGAATTATATCTAAAACTCTAGCGATACCTTATTTGAATTTAAATGTTAAAGTTATGGAAATATGGGGAATTTTAAGAAACATTACGTAGTGAAGGTAGAGAAGATAAAATAACTTGATTCTTCATCTTTATTTGATAAATGATCCATGATGACAATGAAGTTATTTACTTGACATCATTGAGTTTGTATGCATGCAATGATACTTGGTTGATCAAATGTATATTGTCTTATCATGTGAATTCCAAAATGGAATATTTATGTGAATATAATAAATATTATTATGGTAATTATTTACGGGAGATAATTTACTAACCGTATTGTGGGTCAATGAAGAGTAAATATAAAGATTCATGAAGGGAGGATCGAAACTCTCTTTTGTGTGCTACACATGATCTACGTCTTGTGAGGAATTTTATTTTATTTTAATTTTTAGGAAAATGTGCCATGATGGTGCCAAGTTTCATTTAAAAGGATAACAATCAAATTTTTTTTTGTATCATGATGTTGAAAATAGGGGTGCAAAATGTAACATTGTTTAGAACGGATATTTCTATGATTATTGGTGTTTGAAATAAAGTTATTTTACATGAGGTCAAAGAAAAAAGGAAAATAATAATAGGAATACTATGTTTTAAAATGAATGGTACTCATCATGGGATAAAGGATTGCGCATACCATTATTCAAATGATGGTTAAAGGGATGATTGATGTTCGCTTGGAATTTGAATTCTAGGAGAATTGTGTTTATCGATACCATTTAAAATTCAAGTTCTCCTATAGTGCCCACTTCCCTTCGACATCTTTTTATACTAATTATGATATTGTTGATTATGTTATGGACATGATTATGGACCTAATTATAGTATGATGATAGATGTTAGATCATGGATTATTGTTGACTTGATTCAGTTATGATGCATGATGATTATTAGAGACATTTTATATGTTGATGATGATATATTGTTTGACATGGTTATATTATGGATGTTGTATGGACTTGAGATATTTGGATATTGTGAGTAGACCTAGAAATGAAAATTATTGGATGATGATATAATTATTGAGTAAAATTGCTAATGATATTGCTAGATTGATTTGATGTTGTTATGATTCATATATATAGAAAATTTTGGTAATTATATTTACATTATTTTGAATGTTTTGATATAGCCGTGAGGCCGAAGGAGCTATTTGTGTTTTGCGGGTTAAAGTATCACAACAAACATCGGGGGTTAGAGACCAACCACATTGGAATTCTAGATAAATTCAACAAGGTCACCATGGCAACTAATATTTGTTTGTGCGTGTTTGTGTGTGTTAGGGATTCCCATGGGGGATCACCTTTAAATGTGACCAAGGGGTTTTATGTATTTCTTTTATTTTGGTCCCTTTGTTTATGTTTGCATGTGTTTATTTTGTGATGCTTTTACCCTTTCATTAATTATTAAATGGTGTGTAAATATTGTGAGTAATCATGTTGTTAAGATAATTAATTAAAATATGTCATAAGAAAGTAATTAATAGAGTTGTTGGCTTTGAATTAAAGTGTTGTAAGTAATGTGTAAGTGATGTGTAAGTTGACTCTTGAGTGTGAAACACTCCACTTTCTTGGAAATTTGAATCTGTCCTTGGAGGCTGATTTTGGAGGCTTGTGGGACAAGTTAAATGTGTCACATACCTATTAAATTTAATTACCAACCATACCTATGGTTGAAGAGTTGAAATTAGACTTTTATAATGCATTTTGGGAAGAAAAATTCTATGTTTTAATTGCACTTTTCTTACATGATTTAATTTCAGTCCTTTGGGGTGTAGGTTGCATTTGAGTTTATAAGTAAACTATCATATTATTCACCCACCTATTTTATTATGCATTGGAGAATGAATTTGAAATTTGGGTTAGGGTTGAAGATGTGTGATATGGCATACTTCATGGATCCACCTCATCCTCTTCCCTTCCCTCTTCTATAAAATTTGAATGGCTTGCCTTTTTTGGGGGTTGCTTCACTTTGGAGACTTCATTTTTGGGTGAATTCTCTTACTATTTTAGGATCTCTTACTTGAAGATTTTTTTGGAAGATTGTTGCATACTTGTGCTTGTTTGTTTTGGATTACTTGCATTGGGATAAAGCTTGCTATTTGGAACTTGGAATAAATCCATCATGGAGAGGTAGGAGCTTAGCTCTTTAAATGATCTTCTTTTATGAATGTAAATGTTAATGTATGAATGTTTTGGCTTGTTTATGGATTTTTTGGTGGATGGCATAGGAATGGTGTAGGAGAAGACTATGGGGTTATTTTGTGGGAGGCACAAGTTGTGTTTTAACGAGGTATAAGGGTGGAGTGAGCTGGGATTTGGGTTCCACCTTACAAAGAAATAGCATGCATTTATTTACTCGTTATGGGGTGCCATAAGAGGTTGGTGAGGCATAAGGAAATGTGAGGAATAAGGGGTACTTGGGGGAGGCATAAGGGCATGTAAGGGTTTTAAATATGTGTGTGTGTGTGTGTGTGTGTGTTTTCTCCTTTTTCTTGCTTGATGAAGCCTTTGTATTGTTTGTTATGTTTTAATGTAGTTGTAAACTACATTCTGTTTTAAACTATGTTTTTATTGTGAGAATGTTGCTTGTGTGTTTGTGGAAGCCTGTTGATGTCATGAGTTGGATCACATATTTTATTGCATTTTGGTTGGGGCTCGGGGGCCAATGAAGAAGGATGGCTTCTCACCTTCATTATATGTCTTGGTTGGGTGGAGAGCATTTCCTTTACCCTACTCTTGTTGTCATCAAATTGGAAGTATGAGAATCTACATGTTGCATGTCATCCTGAGTGAGATAAAGACAATTTGATAGTTTCTTGTGAAATGAAATCTTATTGTAGCCATTTTACACTTGAAGTGGATGATCTGTGTATTCATTATAATGGAAAGATACTTTTTATTGGCAATGAAAGTGGAAATTTGAAATGTAAAAGAGTTATACTTTGTATTCTGTTTTGGAAAGAATGTGAAAGAATGACATGTGTTTTGTATGTTGTATTTTGAAATCAAATGGAAAGGAGGTTGTAAGATTTTCATTTGAATTAATGGAATTTTTTTCCTTGTTCATATGATATTATTCCATTGGAAATTTGTATTTAACATGTTCTATGAAATCCTGTTTGGAGAAGTTGAAAAATGAAACACGTGAGAAGAAAATATATTATTCCTGTATATATTATATGTTTTGGAAAGAATAAAATAAGAGAGTTGTAAATATGTCCTTTGGAATAGATAAAGGATTGCATAACCCTCATCAAATTGTATGATTGTGTTGAATTTAATCATCTACATGTGAGTTGTAATCTCTGCTTGAAAGGAAGAAATGAGTATAAAGGAAGTGTAATACTCTATCTTTTTTAAATATGTGAAAATCAGAAATCGAGATGCATTTTAGTTTTGAATAGTTGAATTGAATCAACTAAATGTATTATATTAGCATTGGAATATATTATAATACTTGGAAGAATTAAATGGCAAATAAACCCTTTTAAAATTTGACCTTTGTTTTGTATTTTCAAACTGGAAATTTATTTCATCCAAAATGCACAGACCAAACCTACAATCAAGAAATAATAATGAAACATTAAAATTGAACATGCCAGGATATAAATGAGTTCAATTAGACCAAAAATACTTGAAGGAAACCTTTCAAAACCTAGCAAAACTGAGTTCAAAGTTTTGACAGATCGTTTTTCTATCAAATTTTAAAATTTTGAAATTGGAGCTCAATCAAATAGATCTACCTCACAAAATTATCCTAATTCCACCTAAGAATGATTATCCATGTCTATTTGACATGTTTAGAGAGGAATAAGATCAAATTGAAAAAATATCACAAGTTAAAATTTACGAGTTTGCACCTTTGTAAGAGCACGGAGATCGTTTGCTCAAAATTGACCCCTTAAACTTTGACAAAATCGAACGTAATGCTCCTTGAGTGAAGAGGACATTGAGAGATTTCCAGAAAGTCCTCATTTGCAAAAAAATGTAGCTCTCTATAAAAATTTATGGCCTTCTGAAGTTTTTCTTCACTTGGCGTAAAAAAAAATTTTGGGAAAAATTTCCTAGGCGGGCCGCGGGTGTGAATTCTTCCCTAAGAGCTTCGAATTTTTTTGTGAAAATAATCCAAATTTTCCCTGCCTCCCCACTAGCCCACAACCAATTAGAGGCTACCACGTGGCACCATGAGGTGTCGGCAGAGGGGCGGATCCCCTTTTAACTTAGCGCTTCCGAAAAATATTGAATTTTTTTCCAAATTTTCCCCGTAGGCTCACAACTAATCAGGTGATGCCACGTGGCATAATGAGTCATTGGTGGAGGAGAGGGTCTATTTTTCATTTTTACATTTCGGAAAATTTTTGGAAAATTTTCTAAGTTTTCCCACCGCTGCGCAGACAATCAGAGCTGCCACATGGCATCACAAGGTGTCGGTGGAGGCGTGGGTCAATGTTACCCTCTTAGCCCTTCGGGGCATTAAAATTTTTCTCCCCACCACCCACCTTCCCTGCATTGGCTTAGGAGATGCCACGTGTCACTTGCGAGACTCAAGGAGCGTGGGTGCAAGTTGGCTTTTCACCCCATGCGGGAGAATTTTCAAAATGTCTCCCATTGCCCCGCTCTCCCCGCGCTGACTTGGGAGGCACCACATGTCCCATGTGGACTTGTGGACTTGCAGGTGTATGGGTGCAAATTTGGTTTTTCACCCCGTGTGGAAAATTTTCCAAAAGCCTCCTCGCGGCCTATCAACCCACCCTTGGGGAAAATTTTCACTCTTAGGCCCATGCAAGCTCGCTCTTGGGAAAATTTTTACCCCAAGGCCTACAGTCCATAACTCCAAAAAATATGAGTTAGGAGGACTTATTTATATCAGTGGAAAGGTGAGGAAATTTTCTATCCAATGGGAGTAATTTAGGAAATTTTTAAATGCGTTAAATTTGAAAAAAATCAATTTGAAACTTTAATCCTATTAGAGAGTGGGTATGGTGAGGAATTACCCTCTAAACCTAATTGAACCTTCTAACTTTAAATTTGGGACCTTGTGACCTCTAATAATTGTTAATAAAATAACAAAGTATATTCTAGTGGATTAGATATGTTCTTAAACCTGTTAGTGACAATTGTTGTCTTGTAACTTAGTTGAATATTGTTTTAAACAAAAAAGAAAATTATTTCATAATTTTCCTAACTAATCCTAGGTTGTTATTGGGTGCAAGTGGGTTGTTTTAGCGAGCATTAAACTTGGTATCGAGTAGTGGTTCAAAATATTGGACCATTGGGAACACTAGAAAACTTGAGACATGAAACTTAAACCTATCACACTTTTAAATCTAGAAAGAAACTTAGTTAGAAATTACATATTTTAGTAAACATGGAAATTGAATAAAACCTATAAAAATGAACTAAATCTCACCTTGGTCTACATGCGGGAGGCATAGACGGGAGGAGGGGTATTTTCATATAGACCTAGAATTACCACCACAAGATCATGTTGTAGCCGTCATCCTACCCCAAATTTACTGAGAGTCTTCATGATGTTAGTGCCACTCTATGTGGGGGATCAGTAGGAGGAAATTCATCCAGACATGATAGAGTCCCTTCCATTGAGGGTCATTTATCCCCTCGACCTAACGAGGAGCATGGAGGAGAGAATTCCCATGCAGAGTTAACTAGGGCAGAGTCACCACAGAGGGGACAGGGTGACCGAGTTTCTAGATCAGAGGATGGGTCTAGTGGACCATCACTCATCCCTAATCCTAGGGCAAATGTCTTTGTAGCGGAGCTATCGGGCTTACCACCCCCCACGTGAGATTGATTTTTATATAGATCTAGTTCTAGGAGCAGATCCTATCTCATGAGAACCTTATCAGAAGACCACACCCGAGCTTTGTGAGCTCAAGTTGCAGCTTGAGGACCTTTTAGATAAATGCCTTATATGTCCTAGTGTATCCCCTTTGGGTGCACTAGTGAGTTTTGTGAAGAAAAAGGATGGATCCTTGCGGTTTTGTATTGATTACCACCAGTTGAATAAGGTAACGATTAAGAATCATTATCCCCTTCCACACATTGATGAGTTATTTGATCAAATAAACGGAGCCACAACCTTATCTAAGATAGACCTTAAGTCATGTTACCATCAACCGAGGATTTAGAGAGGCAAACATTTATAAGACCACCTTCGATATGAGATATGGCCACTATGAGTTCACAGTGGTGCCTTTTGGTTTGATGAATGCCCCCACAGTATTTATGAGTTTGATGAATGGGGTATTTAGGACCTTCTTAGATCACTTCGTGCTCATCTTCTTTGATGATATTCTTATTTTCTCACATACGCATGAGGAGCATGAGGGGCACCTTCGCCAAGTTCTTTAGTATCTTCAGGAGCAATATCTTTTTGGGAACCTGGACAAGTATGCATTCTTTCAGATGGAGGTATGGTATTTGGGTCATATCATTTCTAGGGAAGGTATCATCATCAATCCTTCCAAGATTAGAGCTATTATGGATTGGCCAACACCCACTACTAAGACAGAGGTGCAAAACTTCATATGATTAGCGAGAGTTACTGTTTGGAGATTTGTTCAGGACTTCTCTCAGATTGCTCACCCCATAACTTCCCTTCAGAGGAAAAGGGAAGAAGCTTGTTTGGTTAGACAGTGTGAGTAGGCCTTTAGTACACTAAATAAATGTCTCACTAAAATACCTATTTCTGCGATTGCAGATCCATAGGGTGTGTTTTTCATTTACACGGATGCTTCTTTAGTAGGGCTTCAAGGTGTGTTGATGCGGGAGGGTAGAGTAGTGGCTTTTGAATCTTACAAACTCAAAGATAATGATATTAATTATCCGAATCATGATCTTGAGCTTGTGGAAGTTGTGCATGCTTTGGTTTGATGGAGGAACTTTCTACTTGGTTGGAGATTCACACTTAGGACAGATCACCTGAGTCTTTGCTACCTCTTCATGTAGCCCAATCTTAACGCTCATCAGTGGCATTGGATGGAGTTGATTTTTGAATATGATATGGAGATAGAGCATCTGAAGGGGAAGGAGAATGTGGTGGCGAGATGATTTCAGTAGAAAGAGACATGTGGCTATGACCACCTCGGTGAGCACATGATTTGAGGAGTAGGATTCTTTAGCAGACTTCCTCTTGGCGGCTTCTACATTGTAGTTTGAGTAGAGATCGAGTCTCAAAGACCCATCGAGGGAAATTTGATGGTTTTTCTTTAGAGGCAAATGGTCTTCTTAGGAATAGAGGGTAGATTTATGTTCCTAGAGATAGAGGCTTGAGGCGGGATATTTTGGTAGAGGCACATCACACACCCTATTCAGCCCACCTTGGGGTGAAGAAGATGCACGCCACCTTGAGATAGTTGTATCATTGAAGTGGACTTCTTAGAGACGTGGCCCAATTCATGTCACAATGTTTAGAGTGCCAGAAAGTAAAGGTCAAGCATTAGCATAAAGATGGATTTCTTTTCCCTTATGTCATACCGGAGTGGAAATAGGACACCATTTCCATGGACTTCATTTTTGGGCTACCGATGTCAAGATATAACCATGACGCCATCATGGTCACGATTGATAAATTGACAAAAGTGGCTCACTTTTCGTAGTAAATACCACATAAATACCACATATACATGCTAGTGTAGTGGCATGGGTATATTTGGATAGGATTGTTAGGTTACACGGATTAGTAGAAGATCATTAGTGAGTAGTGATCTTTTGTACTCTTCCCATTTTTAGACTACCATGCAACATGCCCTTGGGACAAAGATCAACTTCAACACAACATATCACCTTGAGATATATGGACAGACTAAGTGGGTGAATCATATTTTAGAGGACATGCTCAAGATGTATGTGATCGATCAAAAATCTAGATGGGAGGACTACCTGTACTTAGTGGAGTTTTCCTTCAATAATAGTTTTCAGAGTTCTATATGCATGGTTCCTTTTTAGGCTTTGTATGGTAGAGAGTGCAAGACACCTCTTATTTGGGACAAAAGCTAGAGGACAAGGTTTCTCTTAGACCATATTTTTGTAGGACATGGAGTAGCAGGTGGTTATGATCGGATAGAGTCTACATGAGGCAAAAGATAAACAGAAGAAGTATGCAGATCAACATGTGACCGACCGTAGTTTTTATGTGGGTAGGAAGGTGTTCCTTTGTGTCAGGCCACATAAGAGCTCTATCCATTATAGAAAAGGTTCTAAGTTAGCTCCTAGACTTGTGGGTCCTTTTGAGATCTTGGAGCATATCATCCCTTTGGGCTACCATCTAGCATTGCCACCCAGTTTGTCTTGCATACATGATGTGTTTCATGTTTCAGTTCTTAGGAGATATGTTACTGAGATCCTTCTCGTGTGTTAGATTGGACATCATTGCAGGTGCAGGATCAGGGGTAGGTGATGGTAGAGCTCATTCACATCCTAGATTTGTAGGACCATGGGCCTTGAGGTAGAGAGGTTGATCAGATCTGGTTGTAGTGAGACGGATATAATGAGAGTGCAGCTACATGGGAGGATGCTACTTTTGCTATGACTTGAGTTTCCACATTTTTTCCAGTGACTTCCAAGAGGAAGTCTAGTCTAAGCGGAGGGGATGTAGTTCCCACTTTCCTTTGACACCTTTTTATACTAATCATGATACTTCTTATTATGTTATGGACATTATTATGGACCTAATTAAAGTATGATGATAGATGTTAGATCATGGATTATTGACTTGATTGAGGTTATGATGCATTATGATTATTAGAAAAATTTAATATGTTAATGATGATATATTGTTTGACATGGCTATATTATGGATATTGTGTGGACTTTTGATATTTGGATATTATGAGTAGACCTAGAAATGAAAATTATTGGATGATGATATAATTGTTGAGTAAAATTGCAAATAATATTGCTAGATTGCTTTGATGTTGTTATGATTCATATATCTAGATGATTTTGTTAATTATATTTAAATTATTTTGGATGTTTCGATATGGACACGAGGCCAAAGGAGGTATTTTTGTTTTGCATGTTAAAATATCACAACAAACATTGGAGGAAATGGTGACCAACCATATTGGAATTCTAGATGAATCCAACAAGATCACCATGGAAACTAGTATTTGTTTGTGTGTGTTAGGGATTCCCAGGGGGGGGTCACCTTTAAATGTGACCAAGGGTTTTATGTATTTATTTTATTTTGGTCCCTTCGTTTATGTTTGCATGTGTTTATTTTGTGATGCTTTTACCCTTTCATTAATTATTTAATGGTGTGAAAATATTTTGAGTAATCATGTTGTTAAGATAATTAATTAAAATATTTCATATGAAAGTAATTAATAGAGTTGTTTGCTTTGAATTAAAGTGTTTTAACTAATGTGTAAGCGATGTATAAGTTGACTCTTGAGTGTGAAACACTCCACTCTCTTAGAAATTTAAATCTATCCTTAGAGGCTGATTTTGGAGGCTTGTGGGACAAGATAAACTTATCCTATACCTCTTAAATTTAATTAGCAACCATACCTATGGTTGGAGAGTTGAAATGAGAATTTTTAATACATTTTGGGAAGACAAATTCTATGTTTTAATTGCACATTTCTTACATGATTTAATTTCAGTTCTTTAGGGTGTGGGTTGGATTTGAGTATGTAAGTAAATTGTCATATTATTCACCCACCTATTTATTATGCATTGGAGAATGAAGTTGACTTTTGGGTTGGGGTTGAAGATGTGTGATATAGCATCCTACATGGATCTGTCTCATCCTCTTCCCTTCCCTCTTCTATAAAATTCGAATGGCTTTCCTTGTTTTGGGGTTGCTTCGCTTTAGAGACTTCATTTTTGGGTGAATTTTCTTGTTGTTTTAGGTGCTCTTGCTTGAAGAAGTTTCTAGAAGATTATTGCATGTACGCTTCGCTATTTTGGATTGCTTGCATTAGGATAAAGCTTGTTGTTTTGGAACTTGGAACAACTTCATCATGGAGAGGTAGGAGCTTGGCTCTTGAAATGCTCTTCTTTTATGAATGTAAATGTTAATGTATGAATGTTTTGGCTTGTTTGTGGGTTGTTGGGTAGATGGTGTAGGAATGGTGTAGGAGAAGACTATGGGGTTATTTTGTGGGAGGAAAAAGTGTGTTTTAGGGAGGTATAAGGGTGGAGGGAGTTGGGATTTGGGTTCCACCTTACAAAGAAATAAATTTCATTTCTTTACTCGTTAAGGGGTGCCATAAGAGGTTGGGGAGGCATAAGAAAATGGGAGGAATAAAGGGTACATGGGGGAGCGCGAAGGGCATGTAAGGGTGTTAAAATGATATATATATATATATATATATATATATATATATATATATATATATATATAAGTATTTGGGCAGTTTTTTCTCGGTGGTAATACCCATTTCCCCTTGGGAGGCATAAGAAGCATCCCCATAGCTTCTTGCTCATTTGGCTTGCTTGATGAAGACTTTGTATTATTTGTCATGTTTTAATGTAGTTGTAAACTACATTCCATTTTGGACTATGTTTTTATTGTGAGAATATTGCTTGTGTGTTTTGGAAGCTTGTTGTTACCATGAGTTGGAGATCATGTAAAGCCCAGAAAAGGTGACGCCACACTCACGCCACATCCATTGCGAACAACCCGAAATGCGACAATTTTTATTTTATTTTTTTATTTTTTTATACCCGACTTTAAATAATTCTACACACCTACGTCCTTGCCTGCCGATCAAGGTCTTGGTAGTTACTAAAAGGTTCGAAGATTGAATTATGTGCTATTTATGCCATCTTGAATTAAGAATACATACAATTACAATGTTTAGAAAGGAATTTTGAAATGATGTTACTATCCCCGAGTGATCAAAGGAGGTCAATGGCTCTCATAACTACATCCAGTTCCAAAAGAAAAGTACTAGGGTAAGATTGAACTTTGAAGTATTAATAGTTATTCTTATTTGTAAGAGGCCATACATTTCATCATATTTCTCAGTTTGATTCATCTATAAATGCATTGAACATACAGGCTGGGGAAACTCAAAGTAATTATTGGTATAACTAATGACACAAATATATATCAATAAAGAAGTAACTAGCATCTTTTAATGCGTGCATAGAAAAGATAAAAATCATCTTTTCGATCTCAGCCTGGCCAGCACGAACTTTGGACATATGAAACACATTTGGTGGGAACAAGGAAATTTTGTTTTGCTTTAACCTATAATATTGTTCAATTTTTGCACCACTTGGGTTTCCACCCCACGACCAAGCTCTGAAATAGACCGAGCCTTGCCAATCGATCTGCCCCAAGAATACCACTAGATACAAGCCGCATAACCCTTTTTCAATCATATCACTAAAAAAAAATAGTGTCTACATGCTATTCATACGTTTGAAAACTGAACATTAAATGAATGAGGGACAAATTGGGGGAAGATTTTCAACCATTCTTAAATCTCCTTGGTTGGGGGCGGTGGATCTCCACAACCACCCGTCCACCATTAATGCCTTCACCTTGCGTGCAAGACAACAGCCTGGCCGCCATTCCCAATTTAATCAATTAGATTTTGGAGATCTGACCTTGCTCAGTCGACTGGACACTCCTCTTCTGTCCTGGCCGCGTGGGTAGGTGGGAGGAAGGTGAAAGATGAAGACACCAGCCGAAATGACAGTGGAAAATGCTGGAGTAATCGCCCCTGCCGTGTGGAAAAGGAAGAGGAGCTTTCTAAGCAAGGTACATACATCAAACCAGACGTTTTTCCCTGTTCACCTCGCCCCTGGCCGCGCATGGAACAAGGAGGTGAATAAAAGAGTCTGGGTGCGGAAATTCATGGCCTTGGCTTGTCACATGATGGCCGGCTGAGACAAAGGAGCCGAGCACAGCGGCTAACAATCTCCCTTTTTTTTTTTGGCTGGGCGCGTGAGGAGGCAGATTACCTCCACTTTCATTGGGTGCAACAAGGTATTTACATGGCGTGGATCCACAGCTGAGGGGGCGTCTAAAGGAACAGACTGTCTGACTATGTTGTTATCTGTTCAGTATTGAAAGCATCCCCAAAACGGGTTTCTCCTTCAAAATATTTTTATCAAAAGATTGTGGGACAGAGGAGGCGCCCAAGGAAAATTCAAATCGATTAGGGGGCAGGAGATACGTTATAGACAATGGCCCGTCCAGCCGTGTAGGCATCTGGTCAGCTGACTGCAGATGACTGGGAGCGCATCTCTTGATAGTTCTTTGTTCATACCTTTGCCATTTTGTATGGTTCCTTTGTCTAGATTATTTGCATTATCAGTGCCTTTGCGAAGTCTACCATTTGTGATTGAATCACACATTTAACAAACATGAGTAAGCACTAACAACTGATTCAAAACAACCATCTTGCGAGTATTTTTTTTTATTTTGGGTAAATCATAGTATAGTGTATGCTCAACTCTTGAGAGGACGAGTACTCCTTTGCAGAGCCTCCTTTGTAGAAACTCGTCTTTCGAGCTATTTCTGTGTAATTACTTTGGTTGTGTTTCCAAGCAGCGGATAACTAAAAATGTGATCTTGTCGAAGTAAACTGTAAACATAGTTTCTTTTCTTATTTTATTTTTAATTATTACTCTTTAAACTTATTTAAAATTAATCACTTCTTATGTAATAATACGCATATGAAGATGATGCATGTATATTTAAATATATGCTTATATGTGTAATTAAGTACACATTAAATTATTAATAATGTGATTGTGTAAAATTATAATAGAAGCATACATGCGATTAATGTGTAATTATAGTAAAATAACAAGATGGATTTGTTTATTAGTTAAGTTTCCAATTAATGTGGAAGAATGCAATTTAGAATGGAAAGCTATATATTTCATTTATCAAATTGTTTGGATATAAAATTCGCATGCATCTAGGTAGTCATAGT
The DNA here is from genome assembly GCA_018340775.1 of Taxus wallichiana var. yunnanensis. NCBI lineage: Eukaryota > Viridiplantae > Streptophyta > Pinopsida > Cupressales > Taxaceae > Taxus > Taxus wallichiana. Next base: position 786,304,998 of record CM031243.1, read on the forward strand.
ATAGATTTCTTTTGAGTATATACCTAATCTACAAACTATCACTTTCGGTTTTGTTATATAGCCGATCTAAGGGTGTAATGAATTAAGATTTATTCACTAACTGTTAACAATTCCAATTGCAGCTAAGGTGGAATTGCATTATAAACAAATTTCCATCTAACCCCTCTTATACTCCTAGTTGATATGAGAAAAATAAACCACTCCTACATGAAATTTATTTCAATATCCAAGTAAGAAGGGGTTGTAAATAATACAATTAGGCAACATTTACTTACTATTCAAGAGGACAATTTTATAAAGCAAAGAACTCCTAAACACAATTTATCACAAGCTTCCTTGTACTCATCATTTCTTTGTTGTCTTGCAATCCTTTCAATAATATACATCTTGCAAGTAAAATGTTGCATTCAACCATGTGACTTTTGATGCTATATAGATTACAATGCCCATTACTTTTGAAATGGAAAACAAGAAGATACAACTTTCTTTCACATGCAAATCTTACAACAAAATAATGTGTATAAGGGAATGGAAAGAGTCTTCACAAGCTCCATGGTGTTCTTCATCCATGCTCCAAGTTCCAAGTATTTCAAAACACAACCAAAATAGGGGGAGAGGCAACACTCTCCTCCCAACCAAATCTCAATGGAGAAGAGAAGCAATCTCCTCCATTGACCCCCGAGCCCCAAACACAACACAATGAAGGATGGTCTCCAACTCAAGGCAACAATACTTGCTTCCACAATACAAGTTTCATTCACAACATTCAAGGTAAAAGAGAAAACAACAAGGAAACACAAATAACACAATATTTTGCACAAAAGGCTTTCATCCAAGCCAACAAGAGAAGGAACTATGGGAATGTTTTCCTTATGCCTCCCAAATGAGATGAGATGCCCATCCAAAACCCTCCACAATATAACACAAGCCCCTATGACTCTTATGCCTCCCTCAAGTACCCCTTTTTCCTCCCATACTCTTATGCCTCCCTCCTCTTATGGCTCCCTCAAAGACAAGGTAGAATGTAAACATTCTTACCCAAGATGGGCATCCCTCTCAAACTCCCTCCACAATATCCTAATCTACTCTTTTGCCTCCCTCATGAGTATTCCCATAGACCTCTCCTATACTACACAATAAGCATTCAATCCATTTTTCACAATACACCAAAGTAGACATGCATTTTTCACAATTTTAGCATAGAAGCATCAATAATATGAAAGCAAAACAAAGGAGAGGGTTTCCTACCTCTCCATTGGAGAAGCCTAACCAAGAAACTTGTCCAAGCTCCTTCCCAAATCAATCCAAGCATGCAAGTCCAAGCACTCTTTCTTTCTCTTTCTCCCAAAAATAACAAAAGAGAACTCTTCAACAAAACAAAAGCAAAACTCCAACCCCCTCAACAAGAGAGGAAGTTTCAATAAATAGACCAAAGGAAAGGGTGAGGGTGATGTGGCTCCATGTAGGATGCCACATCACACATCCTCAAACCACCTCCCAAGGTCAACTCAAATCCCAAAACACCATAAATGGGTGGTTGGGTTGAATGACAACTCTCTTCCACAATCCAACCCTTTCCCATGTGCCTTAAGGCACAATAAATGCAAAATGAAGAAAAGAGCACTCCAAAGTCACATTTCCCTTCCCAAAACAATAAATAATCCCCTTTTTGGATTCCCAACCCATAGATATGGTTGGTAAGGGGTTTTGGGAAGTGTGGGACAAGTTTAACTTGTCCCACAAGTCCCCTAAAAAGCACTCAATCTCAAATTCGAGATTCAAAGAGCTTGGAGTGGTCAACACTCAATACCAAGCATTCAATACATGAGGTAACACAAGGCTCAAGGATCCAACCATAAAAATTAATTACACCCACTTGACTTCCCCCAAAGCTTAAAAACTAAAACAAGATATTACATTAATCTAAACACACTTAGCAAAAGTAATAAAAGAAAAGACATCACCAATGAAATCACCTACTAAAGTAAATAAAAACAATTAAATAAACTCTTAACCCCATGGTCACATTAGAACATTTCCCCCTCATGAAAATTCTCTTAACACATACAAGAATAGAGGTAACACAACACAATTTACTAGTTGCCTTGACGACCAATTGTTGTAACCACCCGACATTCTGTTGTGTTTGGTCCCCAATCCCCCTCATGGTTGTGATCAATTTCCTGCAAAATCTAACAATACCTTCTGGCCTCGTGACCATATTAGTGACGTCGAAATAATAAAACACATGCACGTATACATAACAATTTACACCATTGAACAACCTAATTAAACCAATGCTAGAATCAATTAATTCACCAATTGTTTAATTTTCTAACATTTCGATTATAACAATCCATCACTTTGCACTAAGATCACAACATCAACAATCATCTAGAAATATCCATAATTTATGTCTAATACATCCATACAGTAGTAACAGTTAGAACATCGAATACTGATTTAGGAATCAAGCATATAAATTTACTGCAATAGTCACATCATGTCGCAAGTATAACATGTATGTACTGTCTATCCAATAAGTAAAATGAGTGTATCAATTTCCATCTAGAAATGTTTTATTTTTATTACGATATCAAGGTCTAGGGATCCAATAAAGAGTGACCAGAGCCTAAACAATACAACAATAGTAATGACATAAAGTCAAGGTAATAATAATAATCAAAACACCATATAAATCTTGGTGTCCACACCTTTTAATTTTCATGCTAACTAGAAAACAACAGTCATGTTTACGATTGTAATCAATTTAGAAAAGATGCTCATGGTTCATTTAGTATCGAAGGGAAGTGGGCATTACAGATCACATCTTTTATTACATTGTCATTGGGGCTCGGGGGCAATGAATAAAAATGGCTTCTTCCCTTCATTGGATGTTTTGGTTGGGTGGAGAGCATTTCCATTCCCCTACTCTTGTTTTGATCAAATTGGAAGTATGAGAATTTGCATGTTGCTTTCCTAGAGTGACATAAAGATAGTTTGTGAGTCCCTTGTGAAATGAAATCTTATTGTATCCCTTTTCCACTTGAAGTGGATGATCTATGTATTCATTATAATGGAAAGATACTTTTTATTGGCAATGAAAGTGGAAATTTTTAAATGTAAAATATTTATACTCGTATTCTATTTTGAAAAGAATGTGAAAGAATGATACATTTTTGTATGTTGTATTTTGAAATCAAATGAAAATGAGGTTGTAATAATTTCATTAGAATTAATGGAAGTGTTTTCATGGTTCATATGATATTATTCTATTAGAAATCTATGTTTAACATGTTCTATGGAATCCCTTTTTGGGAAATGGAAAAATGAAATACGTGAGTAGAAAATGTATTATTCTCGCCTTTATATATATGATATATGATTTTGGAAAGAATAAAAGAATAAATTTGTAAATTTTTCCTTTGGAATAGATAAAGGATTGCATAACCTTCCTCAAATTGTATGATTTTGTTGAATTTAATCATCTAGATGTGAGTTGTAATCTCTATTTGAAACGAAGAAATCAATATAAAGGAAGTGCAATACTCTGTCTTTTTTAAATGTGTGAAAATTGGAAATCATAGATGTATTTTAGTTTTGAATAGTTGAATTGAATCAAATAAATGTATTAGATTAGCATTGGAATATATTATAATACTTGGAAGAAGTAAATGGCAAATAAACCCTTTAAAATTTGACCTTTGTTTTGTATTTTCAAACTGCCAATTTATTTAATCCAAAACACACAGACCGAACCTGCAATCAAGAAATAATAATGAAAAATTAAAATTGAACATGCCAGGATATAAATGAGTCCAATTAGAAAAAAATAATTGAAGGAAATCTTTCAAAACCTGGTAAAACCGAGTTTAATGTTTTCATAGTCGTTTTACTGTCAAATTTTCTAAATTTCAAAATTAGAACTCAATAAAATAGATCTACCTCACAAAATTATCGTAATTCCACCTAAGAACAATTCTCCATATCTATTTGACATGTTGAGAGAGGAAGAAGATCAAATTTAACAAATCTCACAAGTTAAAATTTACAGGTTTGCACTGTAGGAGCTTGCGAGATCATTTTCTCAAAATTGACCCCTTAAACTTTGTCAAAATCAAGAATTAATGCTCCTTGAGTGAAGAGGACATTGAGAGCTTTCCAAAAAGACTGCATTTGCTTAAAAATTGAGTTGTCTATCAAAATTTATGGCCTTCGATGTTTTTATTTACTTGGCGTAAAAAAAATTAGGAAAAAATTCCTTGGGGGCCGTGGAGTGCGAATTTTCCCTAATAACTTCGGAAAAATTTTTGGAAAATTTTCAAAATTTTCCCCCCAACCTACAAAAATTCAGAGGCTACCACGTGGCACCATGAGGTTTCAACGGAAGGGTGGATCCCCTTTTAACTTAGCGCTTACGGGAAGTTTTGGGAAAATTTTCAAAATTTTCCTTGTCGACTCTGACCAATTAGGTGATGCCACATGGCATCACGAGGCATCGGTGGAGGAGTGGGTCCCTTTTGGCTTTTTGTGTTTCAGAAAATTATGGGAAATTTTTCAAATTTTTACCACCGCCCGTAGACAATCGGGAGCTTCCACATGGCATAGCGAGGTGTCGAGAGTACGGGTCAACATTACCCTCTTATCCCTTCGAGGTGTTAAAAAAATTCTCCTTGCCACCCTACCATCCTCTCGTTGGCTTAGGAGATGCCACGTGTCCCTTGCGGACTCACGAGAGCGTAGGCGCAAGATGGATTTTCGCCCCACGCGCAGGAGAATTTGGAAAATGTCTCCCACTTCGCCCTGCTCTCCCCACGGTGACTTGGGCACAAAGTTGGTTTTTTTCCCACGCATGAAATTTTCAAAATTCTCCTTGCGGCCCGCTAACCCCCTTGGGGCAAATTTTCAGCCCTAGGCCCATAGGCCCGCTCTTGGGGAAAATTTTCACCCCAAGGCCCGTTAGTCCATAACTCAAAAACTATGAGGAGTTACGAGGAATTTTTATATCACTAGAAATGTGAGGAAATTTCCTATCCAATGGGAGTAATTTAGGAAATTTTTGAATGCGTTAAATTTGAAAAAAAACAAGTTTAATCTATAAGCCTGTTAGAGAGTGGGTATGGTGAGGAATTACCCCTCTGTATCTAATTGAACCTTCTAACCTTAAATTTGGGACCTTATGACCTCTAATAATTGTTAATAAAATAAAATTATATTCTAGTGGATTAGATTTGTTCCAGAACTTGTTAATGAAAATTGTTGTCTTGTAACCTAGTTGAAGAGTGTTTTAAACAAAAAAGAAAATTATTCTATAATTTTCCTAACTATTCCTAGGTTGTTCTTGGGTCTCAAGTGGGTTGTTTTAGTGGGTGTTACATCTCCAAAATAAATTGTGTGGAAATGTGATCATGAAGATTATACAAATGATTTATTTAGGTTGATGAATTTCTAATACATTTAGAAACTATCGTAATGCATGTCTTTCATATATGAATTTCTCAAAAATACTTCTATATACATTTTAGAAAGGAGTATTATTTTTTAAAGAAATTCAAGCATTTAAAATAATTTTTAATAAGCTAAAAGGATAATATTAATGTGTTAAACATATAAAATGGGTTTCATTTTCGTCAAACATAATTTAATGAATTACATAGGAAGTGTGAAATTGAAAAAGAAAATTAAACTTGATAAACATGACTTTAAAAATTGGAGTCTCACAAACCGATGATGAAGATGTTTATCGATAAATTTTTGTTAATGTTAAATGATGTGCACTAATTTGAGGAGACATATTAATATAAAGTAGTCATCATTGCTTGCTACTTTGTGAATCATTTATGATCATTAGTATGGGAGGATATTAATTCACATGAATCTTTTAGAATAGTACGAAACCATGCCCAAAATGCCTTAGAATTATTTGTTTTGATGCATATGTGTATATTCCAAATAAAAAGTAGTAAAACCAAGAAAATAATATTTTTTATTGATAATGGTTGGAAAAGGCTTCAAGGGCCATTATAAGAAATATTTTACAAGGAAGCTTGTATAGAATATAAAATTAGACTAAAAATTCAAACAAAATTTACTTAAGAAATAGATAGTTAAGTGGAAAAAATCAAATGACATGACAAAACCCGAGTCCGGTGAAGAGGAGCTAGATCTAAGTGATGTGGATCCATTTGTAAGAGGTTGAAAACCCTCCAAAACACACACAAACCATTTGCAAAAAAATCTAAAAGTTTAAAAATTGATTTCTTCTAATTTTTGAATCCACACTAATGTTTTACATCATTACACTTCCTTTTATTTCAAAATATCTCTAAAAAATCCTAAAATGCAAAAAATTACCTACTAGTAAAAAATCTTGAATGGGTCCTAAATTTTGCGTACAAAATATATATTCTTAAATTAAGGATCATGAGAAATTCGAGATTATTCTATAAAGCATAGTAAAAGTAAAAAAATGTTCAAAGCCAATTTTAGACTACTAGACGAAAGAATCAAACCTTCAAAATAATCCCAATAATGGCAAAAAAATTTATGATAAATTTTTTCATAGTATATTACTAATCAAGAACTACCACCCTTTAAATTTTCAAGAAAATCCAATGGTTTGATCAAAAGTTATGGACTTCACAAGTTATATTGCTCCCGCATAATTCTCGCCTAGTTGAAAAGAATTATGCTCATGTGAATTCAGTTATTGGAATTCATCTAATTTTCTATTTTAAATCTTATTCAACTCCCACTTACGAATCCATGTATTTTATTCTGATGCAAACCTTATCACCGCACAAAATATCTGTCATAGCTCACATGTCTAATAATGACTTTCTTTTGAGTACAAGATACACATTACCATTTCCTTTTTCTTCTTGCATCTTCTGCTCCCATTTATTTCTTCCTCATCCACTTCATTTTCCTCATGACCTAGAAACTTATATAATTCAAAAAAATAAAAACTTGTGAAATAGCAAATTTGTTAGGTAGCTCCATCTTGTAGGCATTATCACTCATTTTCTTGATATCCTACATGTCCCAATATTATTATAATTTATTTTACTATATGACCCCTTTGGAAAATTGTAATTTTTAAGGTGAAAAATCATGATATATCCTTCTTCAAATACATTAAATCTCCTACTAGCATCTGCAACTAATTTATATTGTGAATTACTAACTTTCATCTTTTCCCTCACTTATTACGTAATTGTAAAATGTCTGCGCAAATGCTTTTACATCATCACTGGTTTTATCTTCACTAGGTAACATAATCAGAACTAGGACCCCTTGGGGTTCCTACCATATATAATTGTGAAAGGATACCTCCTTGTGGACAACTATATCGAGCTATTATGAGAAAAATTAGCTTACGGTAAAGCCAAGTCCCATTTTTTTGAATTTTCTCCAACTATGTAATGTAGGAGATTTCCCAAGCTTTAGATCTCTACCTCTATCTCCCCATCAATCTAGGGTTGATATGCACTACTGAACTATAGTTGTGTCCCCATTTTCCTCCATAGATTCATCTAAAAGTGAATAAAAAACTTTGTGTCCCGATTTGAAGTGATTGTTCGTGGAAATCCATACAACCTAACCACTTCGAAAAAAATATATTTGTAACTCATGAAGCATCATTAGTTGTGTTACAAGAAATGAAATGTACAATATTAGAAAATCTATCAACCAAAAAAAATATAGAATCATTACCTCGTTGTGTGTTAGGGAGTCATAACATAAAATTCAAACTCATATCAACCCATGACCCTATAGGGAAAAGTAAGGGCATACACAACCCAATATTCTATGTATGGACCTTAGCCATTTGGCACACTCTACATCTTACTACGATCCTACTCATGTCCCTATTTACCATAAGCCAATAACACTTTTCTATAACAAGATAAATTATACTTCTTATACCAAAGTGTCCAACCAAAGCACCCCACTATCCAATTCTATAATAATATTTTCTCTCATCGAAAGTAGGGATGCACATTTGTTTTACCCTAAATAAATAACCATCTTGCATCAAATAATCGGAAGAACCACTACTCACTAGAAGGTCCTTACATTATCTCACCACATCACCAAAATCTGGATCACCTTCATATAATTCCTTAACTTCTTAAAATCCTACTACATAATTTTCCACTATTATCAAAAGTGCTATGTAACACCCACTAAAAAATCCCACTTGAGACCCAAGAACAACCTAGGATTAGTTAGAAAAATTATGGAATAATTTTTTGTTTAAAAGTGTCTACAACCATACTACAATACCAAAGTTGTCAAAAACAAGTTTCAAGGTCAATTATAATTAATAGCTTATATTTTTCCCATTACAACAATTATTAAAGTTCTCGAGGTCAAAACTTAGGTTTAGAATAATCATTTAAAATTGAAAGGGCAATTTCTCACTTACCCACTCCCAGAACTCACTTAAAAGATTCAACCTGATTTTTCTCATAATTAACACACTCAAAATTTCCTGAAAACACTCCCATTAGATAGGAAATTTCCTCCCCTTTCCAGGTGATATAAAGAAGTCCTCCTAACTCCTCATATTTCTCAAGTTATGGGTCGGCGGGCCTTGGGAGGAAAATTTTCCCAAAGGTGGGCCTTCGGCCTAGGGAAGAAATTTTTCCCTTAGCGCTCTTGGAAAAAAGTGCATTTCACTTCCGTGCACCCACGTGCCCATGATATGGATTTGTGCCCAAAAGAAAATTTTTGAACTTGGGGTCCGCTAAGGACACGTGTCCAAAATCCATGCCTAGGCGGGAAGGCGGGTCACCAGGAGGTAAAACAAGATATTTGACTTAATTTAGAAAGGAAAAAAGGAACATTTTAGCCCGCTCCTCTGCCGACGTGCCAAGATGCCACATGTCAACCAATGATTGGCTGCGGGCCTAAGGGGAATTTTTTCCCAAGCGGGTGTGCGGATCTGGGGGACAATTTAGCACTTTTGCTCTTTGGACAAAACGTGAAGTCTACTAACATGCCTCCACTGACACCCACAGGGGGCCATGTGTCACTTCCTTATTGGTTGTGAGTTAGCAAGCCGGCATGGATCATTGGGAAATTTTTACTTTTGAAGTACAAATTTTAAAATACTTCCGCACCTCCATCGTGGTGTCGTAGACCCATGTGGCAGCCATCCATTAGTTGTGGGTCGGTGGGGCCATGGAGAAAAAATTTTGAATTTACTTTCAGAATAAGAATTTTTTTCCGCCAAACAGAAGATGCGGGCTTATGGAGCCATGGGGAATTTTTTTTTCCAAAGTGCTCTAAGTCAAATTCGGGCCCATGGGTCGATTAACAAAATTTTCCCCTTAGCTAAATTTAAATTTTGAGCCCGAGATGAAGTAAAAACTTCAGAAGGTCATAAATTTTGACTGGGAACTTAGTTTTTGGAAAATGGGGAATTTTGGAAATATCTTGAAGTCTTCTTTGCACAAGAATCTTAAAATTTTAATTTTGATAAACTTTGAAGGGTAAATTTTAAGAAAACGTTCTACAGATTTAAAAATGTGAACTGGTCTTTTTAAATTATTAATTTTTTTCCAATCGACATTCTCTCTTTCTCAACATGCCAAACAGACATGGAGGATTTCACTTGGAAGAATTTGGGATGGATTGCAAGGGTTAAGTTGTTTGATTGAAGATCAATTCCAATTTACCAATTTTAATACAACAAAAGTCTGAGTTTTTGTCTGAGCCCGATTTGGAAGGTTTGATGGAAATTTCTTAAGTATTTTTTTTTTTTTGAGATCATTTTGATCATACAAGTTCAATTTGGTAATTCATTTGGTCATTTCAATGTTACAGGATGGTTCTATACTTTTGATAAAAATTTGCAAAGTTTACAGTGAAAATAAAATGGAGTTATACTTGAATAAATTCTATTTTCCTTTATCAATTTTGATATATGGATTCATTCCAAACCAATCTAGCATATTAAACTTGATTCAAATCAAGGTATTCAAAAGCCAAAATACAATTCTGATTTCCAAGTCATGCATTTCAAAAGAACAGAATATTATAACATTTCTTCATACGTATTTCCAGACTTTCAAATGGAGATCTCATAATGCATTTCAACAATCAGATTTCAAATACAACAATGCCATTTGAGGAATATAATACAATCTTCTATTAATTCAAAATTATATCTTTACAACTTTCTTTTCCATTCCTTGAAATACAACATACATAATTCATGTCTTTCTTTTCTATTCACAGAACTGAATACAAAATATATTCTTCCATAATTAAAATAAAATTTTCATAGCTAAAACAGAGTAACCTATCCATCACAAATAATATATAATGTCATCCACATCAAAGTGGGAAAAGGTTACAATAAGGATAAATCTCAACAAAGGACTGTCAAAATTGTTTCCTTTCTCAGCTCTAGAACAACATGAAGATCCACCATTTTCCAGTTTGCTTAGAACAAAGGCAAGGGAAAGGAAATTTTGTCCACCCAACCAAGACATCCAATGAAAAGAAGTATCCACCCTCTTCATTGGCCCTCAAGCCCCAAACATAATGCAATAGAAGATGTGCTTCAACACATGGCAACAACAGGCTTCCATAACACAGAAGCAGAATTTTACATTTAAAACATAGTCCAACACACAACTCATCTGCAACCACATTAAAACATAACAAACAAAAATCAGGCTTCATTATGCAAGCCAAAGGAGCAAGAAACTATGGGGGATGTTACTTATGCCTCCCAAAGGGGAAATGGGTATCACCACCTAAGAAAAAACCACCAAAATATAACATTTCAAATCCTTGACATGCCCTTATGCCTCCCAAGTACCCCTTATTCCTCACATTTCCTTATGCCTCCCTAACCTCTTATGGCACCCCATAACAAGTAAATAAATGCAAGCTATTTCTTTGTAAGGTGGAACCCAAATCCCAACTCCCTCCACACTTATCCCTCCCAGAAAACACTTATGCCTCCCACAAAAATGCCCCATAGTCTTCTTCTACACCTTCCTAGAAGTCTCCCAACAGACCATCAAGCAAAACAAATGAAAAAAATTCACACATTCTCCAGTCTCCATCCTTTTTGGAAGTCAATAACGTTGGAGTTGCACATGGACTCATGATTTTCCTCACTAACCCTTTCTATATTTGATTTGTCACTTAAATGTTCAACTCCTCACTCTTTGTTAGAATCATTCGGGTAAGTGCAACAAGTTGGTGGACAAAAAGGGGGTCATAAGTGGACGTCATATTGCAAAAAAAGTGAAATATAAACTTGTAGGGATTATAAGAAATACACGGACTCAAAATTAGAAAAATTATACAGATATGAATCATATAATCCGGAATCTAGTTTCTAAACTACTAATTTTTTTAAAATGGGCAAGTTTAGCTATATTAAACAATTAAAACTATATGACTTGGTTTTTTGTTTTGAAAAAACCTATATGATTGTAGTTTGTTTGCCCATGATTTCAATGACCAAATATTGTTTTTTTTTCATTTGATGAAAAGTTAGATGTAGTTGTCTATCTTGGGATGGATTTTATTTGTATTTTTTCAAGCAATATTTTTTTAATGATTTTTTCAGTTAAAGTGGTCTCGAAAAGATTTAGAAAACAGAGTGCTTTTCGTTTGCCCGCCATAACTATATCAAAATATATCGAAATCAAATCTATATATTTTTAACATGTATAGAATTTCTCCTCGCTTGGGATGGTATAAGTTTTATCACATTCGATAAGTGAAACAAAAGTTGTAGTCTTAAATGTAGACATGAACATTCGTGGGAAAAATATATCTTAAAGACTTATTATTAATAAAAAAATACTACAATGATATTTATCTTATTCTATTCACTTTAAAATCAATATTTCTATGAAGCTAATAGTCTCCCCTACGCGATGACACAGCTTTGTGAAATATTTTCAGTTTTTCATCATGGTTCAAGTCTGTGGAAGAGAAAATTGTAAGTTTTTTGACCTTTTACACTTCTTAATTAACTTCCATAGGTTTGGTTGGGGAAAAAAAAGATTTTTCGAGCCTTAGGGTCAGATTTGATGATAAAAATAGAACCGTGATCATGGTTTATAAACCACGATCGCAGGTTTTATAACAAGAACTGTGATCGCGCTTTATAAACCGCAAGCATAGTTTTTAAAGCATGATCATGGTTCTTAAATCATATTTACACACATCCCAATGTTCTCATTAACATGCAATTGTTACTGTTTGACTTTACCGTATGAAATACTGTGAAATTCTGTCATTTTCTACATGTTTTTCTTATCACCGGAAGCAAAACATCATAGGAGACAAGAAACAAAGTCAAAAAAGGAAGTCATTCAGTTAAAAAAACACCAAATGAATTAGAGGCAAACAAATTTCAAAATTTTGAGAGAATGCAGAATCTTCGTGAATCAAGAAGAGGTTCATCTTTAACCCCTAATATTGTAAGCAATGAGGAACCATGTAATGTTTCTACATCAATTTTGAAGTTGATTTAAATACTTGTGATGAAGATTTTTTACCATTAATGTTAAAGAATAATTAAATACTCGTTATGTAGCAAATTTTGAAATTGAAGGAGACAATGAAAATATGAATAAGGAAATTCGAGTTGAAACTATAGACAAGAAAAAATTGACAAAAACACCTCCTAATATTTTCCTTAAGAAACCTAGTTAGTTAATTGAAATTGATGAAAACATTATGAAACCAATGTCGACAAACTTTCTAAATGGAAAATCGGAAGAAAAGCCACTTTGAAATTTGGGATAATCGTTTTGAAATTTTAAATGATTCCCAAAGATGTCATTTGTTGGTTAGTTTGATGAAATTGATTAAAATGAGATCTAAATTAAACACCTTAAGATTGAAAATATCTAATATACGTGGTCAAACCTCTACAATTGTTGAAAAACTTCATGATGCATATCACATTGTTGGTGTCAAGAGATGCATTAGGGATAGTAATATTGTGTGTCATGTACTGCTACTAGTGTTGTAAGTGAACCAATAACAAAACAACGTTTGATTACACAAACAAGTCAAATGTTACAAGTTAATTGAAAAACTCTAATGAAAACAATTGGAACATGTAATATCCTTCAATCACTCAATAACACCGATTTTTGGGCATTTTCTGCTAGAGCACCACGTAAGGACAAAGATAATTCTGATGTTATAAGATAATTTGTTATTCTATTTTGACATGATGACACTAGAGTTTCACCTAATACAAGAGATGTTGTAAAACGGAGAGTTGGTTCTACTAATCGCAAACCACATCCAAAGCATTTCTTAGATATGAATCAAACTCAATTTTTTCATAAGTTTGAACAGGAGCATATAGAAATTAAAATTAGTCAACATTTTTTTGAAATGTTGAAACCATTCTATGTGAAAATCAACCATGCTTGCACCACTTGTTGTTGTAAGCAAAATGTTGAATTTGCAATGCATATGCTAAATTTTTAAGTATTCATTCTAATTTTCATTCGAAACTATGTTATCGAATGTGGTGTTTAATTTCCACCAATATATTCCAGGATTTCATTGCTACAATATTTTGTGAAAAAGTTGGATAATTTTTGTATAGTCGGGATTATTTAGATGGAAGTTTTGGTACATGTGGTGGATTACCTAAATTGGAAAGTTGCATCCATGAGAAAATTGAAGGTGCAATAGGACATAATTTAGTTGAGTTTGATAAATATAAATCAGTTGCATACCAATGGAAATATGGAAAAGAGTCTAAACGGTGTGAGCTAGTTAAAGAACATATGCCGCTTTTTTAATTTATTAGAAAATTCAAGGATGAAATTATATATGAGTATGTTAGGCATATGCATAGAGCTTGATGATTGGATGAGCAGTTCAAGATATGCAAAGACACATTTCCTATTGGTACTATTGTTTCAAATGGTCGATTTTCTGAGAGAATTACATTACTGCAACCAAAAATGGAGGTTCAATCATTATATTACAACTCAAGTACAAGTTGTCATTTTTGTGCATATAGCATTTATACATTTTCCGATAGTACAAAGAATGATCAGAATTTTTTTCGAGAGTACCAATTTTATATCGGTGATGATCATACTCATTTACTTGAATTTGTGCAAGGGTGTTTTCAGTTATTTTATGGAAACTTGTCTCGATAGGGACATCCACTTCAAACAACATTATATATGGTCAGATAATTGCATGTCTCAGTTTAAGAATTCATAATTTTTTTATTGGATGAGCAGGATGCACATCAAGATGGGTGTGCAACATATTATGAGTTTCATTGAGGCTAGGCATGGAAAATGAAAGCATGAAGGTGCGAGGGCATGTGTGAAAAGATCTCTTCCAAGAGAAGAGTTGAAGTATAAGATGGTTCTAAATTTAAAGATGAAAATAACATAGTGTAATGGTGTATTAACAACATGGCTCGAGGTTCTCAATAAAATTTCATAGCATATATTTTTGGTTGATAGACGAAATTTTTTTGCTAACTACGAGGATTGTATGACAGTACTAGATCCAGTGATATGCACTCATTTTGTAGCTCAAACACTACTTCATGGGGCACACGGACAAGAAATTTGACATGTTTTTGTGCATATTGTATAGAATTTTTCACTACCGAGTGTGATTCATAAGAATGGGTGGATGGATTGATTTGTAGGCCTCTAACTCGCTTCCTAGTTATCAACCTCCACGACCATTACGACTTTTTCTACAGATGAAGTCTGCAACATCCAAGGACTTTGAAATTTTTTTGATTTTGGTACAACAAGGTATTTATGGTTATTTACAATTTTTGTATTTGCGTTATGTCCGTTGAAATTTTAATATTACAATTTAAATTTGAGTTGAAACCTTTGTTTTTTGTAGGAACATGTGTTTGCAATTACTAATGACAGAAGACAATGAAGAAGGAATAGAATATTTCTTATGTCTTTACATCAAGGAAGGAAATAATTTGACTTCTCCTATTATAGATGGAAAAGATATTGAGTACCGTAAAGGGTCGGTGGTAGTTCTTTGGAACTTAGCTTTGACGAGTATCCATTAAAAACTCATTTGTTTTGGTGTTTGAAGACTTTTAAACACACAAGAAAATATTCTTATATTCACATCTAGTTCTAGCAACAAATATTCAAAAAATAGATATTGAGGAAGGCCTAATAACAATATTCTTTGGAAGGTTCGAGAGTCAAATCGTGTCGCAATCATGTCTGCTTATTAAGAGTCAATCCAATCCTTATGGTTCATTGAAATGAAATTCCAATGCTCATGTCTAGAATATATAATTTCTTTGATATAATTTCTTTCGTATATATAAATTTGTTACTTAGATAAATTTAAGTTCATATATTTTATTAAATTTGTGTCTTTTGTATATATCTAGTATGGTTTTTATTTGAAACTTAAATTTCTTTGACTAACACTTTTATGTACAAGTTAGTGGTGCGAGAAAAGCTTCCACCTTCACATGGTTGGCAATGTTAGCAGAGAATTGTAAATTCTTGAATCTAAGAAAAGATTTCATTGTTTTACAAGAAAAGATAAGCAAATAACAATGATTTATGTACTATGGAGGGGGTTCTTATCTCCAAAGGAGGTATCCCTGTAAGCACTGTAGCATAGAGAACCGAAAATATGCCTCCCAAGTGTTTACAAGAGCATGCCTATGCGTGTGCACAGATTGGTTTGGTGTCATGACCTACCATTTTCAAAATATACCGTTTGCCAATCTTACACTCGGCTCAAACTACACTATTTCATGCATTTACAGACAATAGGGAAGTGAGAACACCGATTGGATAAGAAAAAACCAAGATATGCTATTATAGAGGGTCCCTATGCTAATGTGTAGGATCAAATGAGACATGTCTAGGTGCCACGGAGTGCATGTAGTCACCCGTCGAAGTTGAACAATGTTTTGGTCTCAAGATTCTTAAGGGACTATGCCCGACGAGGTAACCCAAAAGAAATGATGTTTTTGCACACAAAAATGATGCCCCTTCTAGCGTTCAACTAGCCACCCA
This sequence comes from Taxus wallichiana var. yunnanensis, assembly GCA_018340775.1. Lineage (NCBI taxonomy): Eukaryota > Viridiplantae > Streptophyta > Pinopsida > Cupressales > Taxaceae > Taxus > Taxus wallichiana. The sequence goes on from CM031243.1 coordinate 786,321,047, forward strand.
AACGTGTCGGTGTAGTCATTTAAGTTCCAGACCCACCGTTTACAAAATATATTATTTGACAACCTTACACTGTCTCAAACTACACTATTTGGCGCGTTTGCAAACAATAGGGCAGCGAGAGCACTGATTGGAGAAGGAAAAAACTAAGACAAGATATTGTAGAGGGTCCCTACACCAAGGTGTAGGATTAGATGAGATGTCTCTAGGTGCCACGGAGTGTGTGTAGTCACCCGTCGAAGTTGAACAATTTTTTTGGTCTCAGGGCTCTTAAGGGACTACGCCCGAATGAGGTAGCCCAGAAGCAATGACATTTTTGCACACTAAAACGATGCCTCCTCTAGTGTTCACCTATCCAATCAGATGTTTTGGTGCAGTTGGTTTTGGTGCCATGACCCACCATTTGCAAAATATACCATTTGATAGCCTTACACTGTCACAAACTACACTATTTGGCACGTTTACAAACAACAGGGCAGCGAGAGCACCAATCGAGAGAAGGAAAAAACTGAGATAGGATATTATAGAGGGTCTCTATGCCGAGGTGTAGGATTGGAAGAGACATCTCTAGCTGCCACAGAGTTCACGTAGTCACCCGTTAAAGTTGAACGATGTTATGGTCTCAAGGCTCTTAAGGGACTATGCCCGAACGAGGTAGCTCGGAAGAAATGACGTTGTCGCGCATAGAAATGACACCTCCTCTAGCATTCACCTAGCCACTCTGACATTTCATCGAGTAATTTTTTTGCTATGATGTGCCGAGGAATGACTTCTCACTAATCACCTCTGTTCATTTCCTAAGACTTACTAGAAAAGTCAGTTTGTAAACATTTATGCCACGAAGGCTCAAGGAATGCCAGGAAGGCTCCAGATCGGGTGGTCTGACACCAATCCAGCCCTCCCTAGAGCCCACCATGATGTAAATTATTTAACAATATACATTACATACATATTTATGTTTTCTTATCTAGATTGATATGTCGTAACATATGTACAAACATCCTAAATAAATATGTAAAGAATGTACACAAATTCCAAGTGTTATATCATTTAAAAATTCATTGAAGAACCTTGAATTTTTTTCAAATACCTTGGAATGGTAAGGATATGCATTATTTGACAAAACCCCTCACAAAAATGTGTATTTTGGACTATAAGGACTATAGGGAATACAAAAATGGGGTTTTTAAAGCGTGTACTTAAATACAAAAACATATAGGACTTAATAGGAAGTGAATCTACTTACAATAATCAAATCATGTGTAAATTTTTAGTTGATTGGCATCACACCAAATTATAAAGAGATATTAAGGTGTATCTATTGATCAATGGGATAAGCCCTATTAATGGGATAATCTCTAAAACAATACATAAATGCTTCCCTTAATTTCTTAACAATTGTACCATGCAATGTTGCACCATAGTAACGTTATATTCATATATGTTGCACCATAGTTTTTAATTTTAAATCAAACATACATATAGAACTAATATACATAGAACATACATACATAGAAGGATATCATGTGCAATGAAATCGAATCAAACATAGAAGTAATATCGTTATGAAAACCAACACATGGATATATAATGTATCAAACTAAGTGTGTTGGATGCACGTCTCTGAAAATATACGTTCATAAAATGTTTACATCTTGAACTAAGTGTGTCATATACATAGGAACACATGTAGTCACATAAGGATATATGTACAATGGACTATATGAAGAATCATGAACTAGGACCAGATGGCCCATATATATGTGTATGTATATCCGGGTTCTATGAATCTAGTCATTAAACATATTCTCTATCTTCGCCTCTACTAGAAGTACCATGTCCATGACCTGGGGATGTAGTGGAGGGAGATGCCACTACGGATTTCATCTTTGTTGTCCTAGGTGTCTCTAAGTAGGCCTGCAACCTAACCTACACATTCATAAAAAATAATTTTTAATAGCCATATTTTTAAAATACATTCAAAATTTAGAAACTTATAATTTAGTTAAAATTCATGTGAAATCTTACCACAATGTCATGATCCCTATCAATTTGTTGTTGACGCGTCACAGGGACAACAATAGACTCACGAGGGGTAAGCTACATATAAATAATTAAATTTCAAATTAAATATTTCATGTACAAAATTTGATATTGTAGATTTAAGTAATAAGAAATAATTCCTCCAAAATTTAACAAATTTGAAAAATTGTACCTCAGTTAGTGGATCTGTAGATGTTATGGTAGTATCTACAACAGCCTCCACAGTCTGCATATATGGAGGAGTCTCTCTGGCAGTCATAAGCTATACAAAAACATGTACAAATCAATATTAATCTACATGACTGTCACATAATAGACCCAAAGCATAATCCACATGAACTTCCACAATTAGAAATAAAGTGTAAAGAGAAACTAACCTGTGTAAAAGTCATGTGAGGCATGCCAAGTAGCCTTAGTTCCCAGAGTAGATGATGACCCTCTAGGCTCCCCGCGTATAAAAGACAGAGATATATATTAATATGTACATGTACATGTGAAACATTATAATAATAAAAGTGCACAATCAAATGAAATTTAAAATTTAAGTACAACTTGAAACTTACATTTGTAACACGCCAAGTTCAAGCTAACATGTCGACCTTAATCGGATTTTTCCTTCACCGGCTCTTGCTATTTAAAATAAAATAAAAAATTAGTTTTTACATGTATCTACATGACGTCAATCAAATACATATATATTAAAATCTCAAACATGAATTAAACAATTATATATATATATATATAATATTTATTTGACATTTACCGTGAAAGACAAATATCTTTTGCACCGATTTCAAAAACATCGCCATCATCTCATCTAGAGAAAAGAAATAATGTGATCCAACAAATGATGTTTCACCCACAGTTCATATGGCACCACATGATCCATAGTGGTGTGGTGCGCTAGAACTAGCGCCTCTACCAACATCACCAAATGCAATCTAGTCACTATGTTGGGTCGAGTGTCGTGAGCTCCCTCAATGGATGTAGTGTGTCAATCTCCATGACCTCCATCACCGTTGAGGAGGAATAAGCTGAAGGCAATGGGGTTTTTAGACATGGGGATCCTTCGTTGACCTACGCGTGTACCAGGTCTACTCTACTTAGTGTCACCTCCTCACCCATAAAAATCGAGAAAAGTTAAAATAATTTGGGACCTCATTAAGCACAAATTCGTAATATAATTTCTTCAAAAAATATAGAGTAACCTCATTATTGTTGCATGGTGGATAATAAAAAACCATCCACCATCAGTCCCAAAAATTGTTCTTGATTCAGTAATCATGGCACTAATGGATTGGGAACCATTTGCAAGTAATTCAGGGGGCATTGGTTCTTGGGTCGAGTAAATAACGTAAAAATGTGGTCTTTTCCAAAAAAATTGTCTTTTACGGCTGCATGGGATAATTTAACAAAGCATACCACATCCTACAATCACCTCTAAAGGTATTCCATCCATCTATTTGGTTGGTTGCTGAAAGTCAACTTCGCCAATCAATGTTTGCAATGTGTTGGCTAAAGTCATGCAGGATGATTTGTGGTATGATTTTGTCTTCTAGTCTCGAATAAGGTTCTTAATGACAATTTTTTTTTTTGAATTCTTCAAACGATATCAGCTTGTGTTCTGCTTTAGTTCCATGGGGACATAAGGAGCCACAGGAGCAGATCTATGTTTAGAGGAGGGTTTTTGGAATTGTTGGAGGGTTTTAAGGATTGTTTGGAGGATTCGAGGAATATTTCGATGGTTTACAGGATTACAAGCTTACACAAAGAATCGACAAAACAAAAAATTGAAAAACCCATGAAAATCACAAAAAATAACCTAAAATGCAAACAAATTGATCGAAATTGAGGGCTTACCTCTTTGTCTTGGTGGTATGGTTGAAACTATCACGATCTAGAAGTCCGAAGAGCAATTTTTAGGGGGTATTCAAAGCACGAGTGCCAAAGGTCTAGGAGAAATCATGGTTAGAAAGGAAAATGGGGGAATGTGAGGAGTCGCGGGTCTATTTTTTGGTCTCGAGAGGACCAAAATCGTAGTTTTAGGTTAGGAAACCACCAAACCTAAAAAAAAAGTTACATGAGCACATTTTAGAAACTAGGAGCATGGTTTAGAAACCATGATCGCGGTACCTAAATTTCACATTTTTATGTCCACTTAATTCTCCTACAACTTGCTGCACTTACCCTTCTATATGTTTCCGATTTGGAAGGGCCGATCCTGGGATCAAATAAATGTAGTGTTGTATATCATACTTTGGAGGTAACCCATCTAGTAGCTCATATAGTATGACTTCCCTTTATTCTTTTAGAAACTTTTCTACCGCAGCATGTATATCAAAGTCCTATATTTCCACCTTATTTTACATCATTACGTAACACTAAACAACTTCTTCCATTTCTTTAATGACTTCTTTTGTATCCAACAATCCCTCATTCCTCTTTTCTTCTTTCAAGGGTAACAAGACCATCTTTACACCGTCCTTCTAAAAAGTATATGTATTTTTCCCCCATCATGTGTAATATTTCTATCATATTTCCAAGGCCTCCCAAATAATCTATGGCATGCATCCTTTGGGATAACATCACACCACACCGAACCTTAAACATATTCCCAATCTAAAACTTAATAAGACATCTTTTATCTATGGTTACATCATTCCCTTACTTAAACCATGATATACGATAGGGATATGGGTGTTTCTCACATTTCAGACTTAGTTTATCAATCATCACATTTGAGACCATATTTTCACAACTACCACCATCAATAATAATTTTACATACCTTCCCTCTAGAGGTGCATCTTGTTCAAAAGATATTTATCTATAGCTAGGAATCAACGTTATCACCATCTTGTTCTTTCTCCTTCCTTGGGAAAATCATCATCCTCCTTATCATGAGGGTTTCACCAAATTATGTAGGAACCTCCATTTATTCTTCCTCTTTAGCTTCAACCAGGTTTAATAGTGGTTGTTCTCCTTTCCATCTATCATGTGCGGGATAGTGCGGATAATCAAAATATTTGTTCCCTTCTTTAGCACATCAGTAACATGTATACTTTCTTTGGGGTCTATTCTAACTCCATCCTCCATTATAACCTCTTCCCCTCTAAAACCCCTACCTCTTTGGTATTCACCACGACTTTCATAGGATTCTTCCGCCTTTCGCATTAGAGGATTAATCTTTTATATAATCAAACCTACCTCTACCTATTATTGGAGATGATGATGGACCTCTCTTCACACTGTTCTAAAATTACTCCTCTTCTTATTTTCCTCTGGTGTTATTCGAGTTGATAAACATCATCCAGGATATGGATCTAGAGCATACTTAGTTCATCTTGTATGGTATAACTCAACCCATTTACATACCTTGTATCCTTATGTTCTTCGAGACTCTCCTGTTCCACTCGGATTGATAGCTTGTAAAATTAATTGGTATACTCTTCAATGCTAAGATCCTTTTGTCTTATGTTTTGAAACCTTCGAAATAGTGTCTGGGCATAATATATAGGAAGAAAATTTTCTTTCAACTTCTTCACCATTTTATTCCAATTTTAGATCTTTCCCTTTCCTTTCCTTTTTCTTTCATTTTGCAAGTGATCCCACCAGATCAATGCATGTCTAGCCAAATTAGTGTGCATGTTAAATTACCCTTCTTATCCTTTGAAAGGGTTTTCCACTAAAAAATTTTCCATGTGATTTAACCAAATCAATCAATTCCTCTGGTCGTAACCCTCCACCATACTCAAGAAATTTAATCTTCATTCAATCATTCTTTCCCTCTAAATCTTGGATCAAACTCTTCTCAAATGGTATCTATTTATATGTGCCTTAATCTCTCTCATTTTATTCTTCATTTCGTGATTCATTCTTTAACCTAGGTAACTCTTCGGTGTCACTATATGGGTTTACATACCCATTTGCATGTTTCCTTTTAATGTGGATAGCTTCTCCTATGATCACAACAACTTTTCTATGTAGCTCCTACATATGCCTATCCATCGTGGATAACTTCCCCTCCCGCATCTAACCATGATTATATAAAATAGAGGTAATAAATTACACAAAAAAATATAATTTATATTAACTTCACCATTCTGCAAGATCCAAATCATGATCTAATACCAACTAATGTGGATCCAACTGAAAGATGTTGAAATACCTCTAAAACACACACAAACTGTTTGAAAAAAATTAAAAAATAGCTTTCTTCTTATTTTGTAATCCACTCTCATCCTTTACATCATTAAAATCTTCCTTTTAGTTTTCATTAGCTCTAAAAACCCTAAAATGTCAAAAAACCCTAAAATGCCAAATAACCCTAAAATGTCAAAAATTGCTTATTAGTAAAACAGCTCGGATGGGCCCCAAATTTTGTGTAAAAATATTACTTCATAAATTAAGGCTCACACAAAAATTTTCTTATTATATAAATCATAATAGGAGTTATTAAAACTCTAAATCCTAGATAAAAGAAAAAAACGTTCAAAGCCAATTTTAGACCACGAGACAATCCAACACTCAAATCAAATGTTATAGCCTTTACAATTCATTCTCCCATATCTCTAAGATTCATATGTCTGGATTTGAATTTTATTTCAAGTAGTTTATTTTCTTGTTTTGGATAACCGTCCACTCTTTATTAGAATCATCAAAAGAATCCAACCCACATGGAAGAAGAACATCAATAAAAGAAATAGGATGGAACAACATCTTAGAAGAAGAGGGAGGAGGATCCCTTTCCTTTAGCAATCCCATAGCACATTGCAATATTTTCTTCAAATATTATGATATCGACACCTTCAAAGAGTTCACGACCACTGTAGTGGATTCTAACGTAGAGCTACACTTTTCGAAGACAAATCATAAACATCAGTAGAAGGGGCTTCAATGATAAAGTTAGAAGGAAGGGAATACTTCCACCATGAATAATTAGCTCTGCTCTTGTGCTTGGATTTCCCACACTCCTCAAACAAATGACCATTTTGAAATTATCTATGACAACAAAAAGACAATCTTTCATAATCCAATCTTTGAGTCCATACTCTTTCTCCTATATATAGATTAGTCTTATCGTAAAGAGAAAGGGTAATATTCAAGTCTGCCAAGATTCGAGCATAAGAGGAATGTAACAGTTGAGTAATATCTTTATATGATATTTCATGAACACCCAAAGTGTTACCAATGGCTTCTACACAAGATTAAGACCAAAATTGTAAAGGTAGACCTAGGAGCCTAACCCAAACTGATATTGAATAAAAAGAATATTTTAATGGGTAGAATGAAGGATACCAAGGTTTTTCATGAGTCATGATACCCCTAAAATAAATATTATTTATGGAAAACATCACCATCTTCACATGATTCAAAAATTTCGATAAAATATGCTTTAGAGCATGGATAAAGTTCAACGTTACCCTTTATATCGAAACCCTAGTTTACTATGATCCATTCATGGAGTTGCGAGATATTTGGCCACAAGTGGTTGAAACGGAAAATGAGACAAATTTTTCTATATTCCTCTTCTTGATTGTAGACTTTTGGGAGAATATCCTCCTTCATCCTAAAAACAAGGGTATACATAAGCTAGTTTGAGGGGTTTCCTCACCCTTTGAGATGGTATGATAATAAGTATCACAAGTGTGTCTTTACTCACTATATATTTGAAATGATGTTAAGAAGTACAACTAGTACATTCCTAAAATATAAAATTATGGATTATATATAAAATATAGTTGAGTTTAATAATACTCATATGTAAATGGGATTGTCCATAGTCGTGAAATCTAGTAGGAATATCTAGTGGAGCAACCAAAAGATGAGTAATAAATATGAAAGATTAGTTAGAGTCTAAAGAGTATGTTTTTTAGTATGAAGTTTATAAAAATGGGAGGTGATCTAATTTGGTGTTGTATAACATGTGTGATCATATAGAGTTTGTTTTTATTAAAAAAATTGTTTGTATTAGCATATGGGTATAAATAGGGACATTTAATTGTAAATCTAAAAAATTGGAGGTAATATTTTGATTTTCTTGATAAGACGTGTTTTAGAATTATTTTTCTAAGTAACCTCATTATTTTAGAGCGGAGGAAAAATGAAACACTTATATCAAGGAGATCAAAATAGTTATGAGGAGTTTTTGAAAGGTTAATATCCTACTCAATGTTCATTTTACTTTATTACATTCAATAGTTATTAGTGATGATCTCAAGATGTTGTGGGAAGTTAGTTATTCAAAGGATAGAATGAATTTGAAGAAATCATTGGAGGAGATTGAGCCTCTAAGACATATGAATTAGTAAAACTACCTCACAAAAGAAAACTTGTTTGTTGTAGGTAGGAATGATATTTCATATTAATTGTCACAAATCAATTCACAACAAAATTAATATGGGTCTACACACAATCAAACGTGTTGTTTTTTCCCAAAAATATTTGATGGACCCCTCTCGAGAAATTTGTAACATGTCTAATAAGTTGATGATGATTATCAATCCTCATCAAATATGAAAACACTTATAGAAATTGAAAATGTTTCTCTTTGCATTATCAACATACAAAAATATTGAATTTTTCATCCTTTCACATGATAAAAAGTGTGACCTTTAAAGTGGGGTCTTGGTAAGTTGTAAGGTATTTGTAAGGTTGTAATTTGTAAGGTATCCACCAAAATTGAAATGATTGCTTATGTCTTTCAACAATGTTAGTGGCGAGATAAATAAGTCCTCAACTCTATCGTCGAATGGAAACTTGGTCATATGATCTGTATAAACTTTCTTGTGGATTTATAGTTTTCCTCAAAATAATTATTTTTTTCCCCAATATTATTTGGTTAATAATTTTAGTATATCATCGTATTTTTAAAATAGCAAAAACTACTAATATGGCACATCACAAAGGTAGGGTGATAATACTTTTTTACAAGAGCGTATTAAAATATTAATTGTAATATTTAAAATATATTGAAGTTATGCACATAATATGTCAAAACGAAGGAGAGTATAATTCTTTATTACGCCTAATAAAATATTGTTAATGAATATAATTATACCAAAACTATATATGATTTGATATTGTATAAGTTTTCATATTTTGATGGCGAGTTTAAATATTATCAATATTAAAATTCAATTATTTCTATTTTTAGAAATATTTTTTAAATATATGACATTTTTCTTTATATAAAATATATTAAAAATGTAGATTTATGAATTATCATACATTTTAATATTGAAAGACAATATTAAACTTAAGTGAATTTCTTAGTAGCTCCCCAATAATTAGGGAGATTTTTTTATTTCTCTTATTTATAAAGTTATAAGATACGCGAAAGTTTGTTGACTCTCGAGGGCTGAATCATATAGACATTTGCATATATATATATATATATATAATTTTAAAATAGTATATGTATTAAATACTATTTAACAATTCCTTGATAGTTGATAATTATAACATTAAGCTAAAATAAATGTTAATGCAACAATACAAGGTAATTATGATAGGTTTTTACTAAACATGGTACTCTAAACCATGTATTATATGAATATCTATTTTGTTCATTTTCTATATTTAGTAGATTATAGTCCCACTACAATTTAACGTATGAGTTTTCTTTGTGTTTACTTTTTCTCCATAGGCCTCAAAATTTACAATATTTGGTATCAAAGTCTGATTTATAACTAAGTGGCATTTCTAGATTTTCTACAATAAGTGTTTATTTCGAGTGGAAGTTTCATCTTAATAGAGTTTCTATGTATATAATGTGTAAACAAGCACAATAATAATTTATTAAAAGTTAATTGGACAAAGTTTTTAGTTATGGAAGCTTGAATGGAATATATCTCAACAAATATTTAGATTATTATCTCGTTGTTTCAAATCTATGACATGTGCATTTAAATATGAAGATTAGGATAAAATATTTATAAGAAATTTAGATTCTGTATTATAATTTTTCAATTTGTTTTCGTTTTATTGAATGTACTTAATGAAAAGACAACAAAGAGTTTATGGGATAAGTTGGGAATGTCGTACCAAACTTATTATTAAGTAAACAATATACCGTATAGAAGAATATATATTCATTAAGGATGGATTATGGTAACTAAACTATAGAAAGCTTGAATGAATTTAACATAGTGATTAGTGAGTTACTAGTTGATATCAAGATGGATGATAACAAAATGTGTATTACTCTTATTTTATTCGATTCAAAATCTTGTGGTGATCTAAAATTGGTGATAACTAGCACCTCTTTTAATTTAAAAATACACATGATATTTGCTTCATGGCCTTACTATTATAGGAAATAAGGAACAAGACAACTAAAGGTCATGAGGGTAATGCATCAAGCATGTGTGGGAGGGTACATGAAGAAAAATTAAAGTGGATATTGTTGTATAAGCTTTTGAAGTATATAATCATATATTAAATTTTAGAGACATCTTATTTGAAAAAATGTTTGAACTATGGAAAAATGGTCAATTTTAAGAAATATTTTGTAGTGAAGGTAGACACGATAAAATCGGTAGATGCTTCATCTTCATGTGAGAAAGGGTCTAGGGTGAAAATGGAGTTATGTACTTGGAATCATTGATTTTATATACACACAATGATAAATTATTGATCTAATGTACATCATCTTATCATATGAATTCCCAAAGGAAATTTTAATGTGAGCATAAGGAATATATTGGTGGTAATCTATTTATGGGAGTTGTTCCACTCACTATATTGTGGGTCAAGGAAGAGTAAAGATAAAGATTCATGATGGGAGGCTAAAAATCATGTGTGTTACACATTCCAAGTCTTGTGAGGAATTTTAATTTCTCAAAAATATGTACGATGATAGTGTAAAGTGTTATTTAAAATTGATGCAATCTAAATTTTGTATGGTTTCATAGTGTTTAAAATAGGAGTGCACACTAGAACATTGTTTATAATGGATATGAATAATATTACTATTGTTTGAGACAGAGCTATTTTACAAGAGGTCAATGGAAATATTAACACTCTTCTCATAGAGAACATTGTGTTATACCATTAATGGTGGTTGGATATGTGATAAAGGATTGCACTTATCGTAATTAAAATTTATGGTGAAAGGTATGATTAAGGGTCCCTTGAAATTTAAATTCTACAAGAATTGTGTTTATGGAAAGCTGTATTAATTTAAGTTCCCTAAAAACAATTGTGTGCAAATTTTATTATGAAGGTTATACACGATGATTTATTTAGGATGATGAATGTCTCGTCACTTGGGAAACTTGTATAATGTATGTCTTTCATATATGATTTTTATAAGAATACATGTATATAATATTTCCAAAATGAGTATGAATTTGTCAAGTGATTCAATGATTTCAATGAATTTGTAGAGAACTATAAAAATAAGATTAAGGTGTTACACATGTTAGAAAATGGGGGTGATTTTTTTCAAACAAAACTTAATCTATTATGTAGGAAGTGTGAAATTTAAAGACAAAATAAACTCAATAAATAGATCAATAAAATTGACTCATGGATCTGATGATGAAGATGTTTATGGATAATTTTTTCTTTATATTGAGTGGTGTGCCATAATTCGAGTAATATTATATAGATAAAATAGGGATCTTTTCTTAATACTTTGTGAATCATTTACCATCATCGATATGAGAGAATATGAATTCGCATTAATCTCATACTAGTATGAAACCATGACTAAAACACATTATAATTATTGGTTGTGATGCATATGTGCATATTACAAAGTAAAAGTGGCTAAATCATGACAATAACTTTGGGAAGTGTGTCTTTACTAATTATATAATTGAAATGGATTTATGGCCTTAGGGTTTCTCCTACTATTTAGAGCTGATTTATAAGCATTAATGACTTATCATGTTGTTCCTTTTCTATATGCATCGACTAATCCTTCAAGAAAAGTTTTATTCTAAACTTATATGATGATTTAGATGATTTTGTTATGATTTCTCAATTTGAAGATTATGTTTATGAGCCACAATGTTTTGTTTCTAATTTATTATCTAATCATGGTTTTAATAATAATTTATATTGGCAAGATGACAATATAGATGATTACTCCGTGCTCCATACTTGGTTTTAATTTGACTATTTGAATGTAGTCTCATGTGTCTCCCTCCACCATTTGAGGTTAGTATGAGTAAGCCCAAAAGTAATATCTTTGATGATGATACCTTTTCTTATTACTATAGATGAATTGGCCACTATAGATATCTATGTCTTATGTTGCAACATGTCATTCAGAAATTAGTAAATCTAATTAACGCAATTGAATGGGATAAGAAGAGTGAATATTCCAAGCCTATTAATAACATTTCTTAGTCAAAAATATTCAACTAAAATCTTCCGAATAATACTAATGATCCATCTACCTCAGAAGTTCATGACACACATCATGAGGTGCCACCACTACCTTCTTATGATCACCCATTGTATGTTATGATTGGAACTATGTCTTCCACATCCCCTTCTACACCAGTCATTTTTTTAATGATATTGATATAGATGACACACTTATCTCTCGATACATTATCTATTTTGGTCTCTATTCATAGGTCAAAGCATATAAATATCTCCTACTTGGTGGCCAAAAATATTTTAAAATCTGAATAGTAAAAAAATATTATAAAATACTATTAAAACTTTTTAAAATAATGTAAATTCTAGATGCCCCACACCTTTGTATTTATAAGCTCTTAAAAATGCATGCTCGGTCATTTATATGTGTTTTATCATGTTTTGGTTGTTGGAAATATTTTTCGGAGGTAAGAAAATTCTAAAAAAATTGGGACACATTTATATACTTTGACCTTAAATTAGATTCCTATTCAAGGTTTTTGGTTACTCCACATCATATAGATAATGTTTGTGCATGCCCCTTATTGTAATCTCTTGGTATCTATTTTTAAATTATTCCACTTGATTATAATCCACATTTTTGATGAATTACTTTAACAATCACCATTGGTAAGAAATCACTACACACACTTCATTCTCAGTTTCTAAATCTAGTACTACTAGGTTTTTTCATTTAGGGCTCCTTTGGTAACATGCTCTTAATACTATCTCATCCATCATAAATCACTACTTTAAGTTTATTAGACATCAAAAAGTTGACACTATTTATGGTGTTCCTTTTATAGATTTTCTCCTCTTGTTCCCCACTTTTACGTAGTTTACATCCCACTTCTTAGTCCATCTAAAAACATACTTATTTCTTCCAACTCTACCACACATAAAACTAGTCTCCTAGGTCTTATCCTAGACCTTTGATTACACAAACATATTCAAACCACTCTAGGTGTCTTGATGGGCATTTAGTTTCACATATTACATCAAATAGTTCTAGGGCCTCTAGGTCTCCCTTAGGCCTTTCTATACACACATTCTCTCTAGCCATTCATAGCCTCTAATTTAAAATAAAAATTAAATCCAACTGCAGAGTAACCGATATGATATAATACAATAAATATACAAAGGCTAAGCACCCAAGAAATGCAAAGCGTAAGTAAATAGGAGAGATAGGTGACTTAGATGAATCATGCACAATTTCAAATCGTTTCGGGTGGTGTAAAGTGTTGAACATGGCTGAAACAGTTTCATATCTACTCTCTATGAAATTTGGATCCACGAAAATGATGTCACACATGGGTACGTAGTGCTAAAGAGGGGTACACAGGGCACGGTGGTTGTTCTGGGAGCTGGTGATTTTGTAGAAGCTTGGAATATTATCTCTTCTGTATCACTAGGGTTTCACTATCACTACCTATAATTCCCCTAAGATGCGCTCTTTTATCACCAAGGATACTTATAAATTGCAACACCAACCCTAGCTACTTGTACAAGCTCACAAACACATCAAATTGGAATGGAAACAATAATATGTTAATTTGGATTGACCTGGTGGTCACCTAATGAGTGAAATTATGACCAAGCATTGAATTTCATTCCATACACTATGTAGTTCTTTGATTTTATGTGTGAAATAGTGTCCTTAGGTTTCCTTCACACCAAAAATGCCAAGATAACGGGATATAGATAAATAAAATATAGATGTGTTATTTTAAATTGAGCAATTACCCTTCCTATGAAATGTAAGCAAGCTAAAAATGTAGTCCCTTTGATGGTAGTAATAATATGTAGATATGATTGCCACTTAGAATTGTGGGCTATAGAAATAGAGTGTTTGTTGTGAGTATATATGGATATCTTGTTTGAATTTTGACATTAGTGACCCAAAAGTCGACTATAATCTCAAGGTAAGAATAAGAACACTAAAAAGGATAAACACAAATGAAAAAATAAGTAAAAAAAATAAAGAGGACAAGAGCACCCGAGAATGGACATGGGCACTAATGTAGCCAACTTTAGCACAAACTCAATAAAATGTAAATATCTTGAACTCAAAGAAAATAAATATTAGTCTTCATCATTGAATCCTGAATTAAAATTATTCATAAATAGCAAAACAACTCCCAACTCGAGTTGTCAAGAAAACTCTAACAAAATTTGACTAAATATACTCTCGGTGGCGAATTTACTATTTTTAGCATTTTATTAGAAGATGTTAATCTTATTAAGTTTACATGCTTATTCATACGGGCACATAAATTTCCACGCATCTTCTACATGCCTAAATTATAAGAATTTCCAACTTTGTAATTTATGCATTCAAAAGACTAAAATAGTAATTTCATATATCCTAATTTTTGGCCTTCGGATGGCGGATTTCGGGCCCAACCATGTGCTCAAACGTGCTCAAATTAGCAGTGGTCATTGCTAGGTGCATTTTTCTCTTTGAAAAAGGTAGTTTAAAAAAGTAGTCAAACAGAAAACCGGAGCACTATAGTGCCCACATTTTTATAGCTCCAGTTATCTCGTTGGTTCCTTTATTCCTATACATGTTTTGATTGAGACTCGATAGACTTTGGACATTTTAGTATGATATTTTATCCTCATGGACATTATGGCATTTTGGGCACGTAGCGCCAATTCCACTAGATTCGTATACTGATATATTTCTTATGATGTTGATGACACTAACAGGGTTATATGATAGACTTATTGGTTAGATGTTAGTCTCTTGTGGTTGATTTGATTAATGATATAGTGTTTTGGATTTAATGATGGTGATTTTCATGCTAACCTAAGTGTATGTCGTTGCAATTTTATTGTGGATGATTCATGGCAAACTATGTGGGTAATTGTATGCATTGCACTATCAATTGTAAATTATGTTCGGACATTATAAGTTTGATTGATATTGTGATGTTTAGATGATGTTTATTATATTGGACAGATGCGGTTAATGTGTGCAATGAGTGTGCAGGTGACAGGTATAGGAGAGCATGGGTTTCAGGGCAGCTACGCAATTGTGCACAAGCGGCCCATGGGCTGAGTCCTAACCATGCTAAATGTTTGAGGCCTTAGATTAGATGTATTTAATTGGGCACCATGGGTGAACCCCTCAATTGTAATGTAATATTGTTTTGTAAAATTAATTAGGTTTAGGGTGTGTTTTATTAAGTAAACTAGCTTAGGGGTTTAATGATCTTATCTTAAGTTAAGTGTTGGTTTTGGGAAGTGTGTGTGTGTTGGTAGAAGGGATTGGGGACCACATGTGAACCTTGGGTGGACCCCACACCCTCTACCTTTGTGCCCAAGCATGCCAAACCCGAAATTGGGTTATTTTGGGTAATTTTAGGGACCCCTTTTGAGTTTGGGGGTTCCCTTAGCATGAAAATGGGCCCTTGGACCCTACCTAATAGGTAGGGGGCCTATTTCCAAGGTTTGGAGGGAGTTTCCCTCCCATTTTGCCCTCTTTAGTCACCATCCATGTAAGATGGTTGGGTTGTGTGAAATTGTTAAAAGTTGCTCCACTTTGTTTTATTTTAGTTTTTAGTATTTTGGGTGATAAGGGCTAAAAGGTGAGTTTACTCTTACTTATTTGGTTTTTGGAATCTTTGACTCTTGAGAGGAGAGGAGGTGTGACTTGTCACTTTCTCATTGGTGAGGAAACTTTTGGGTTCCTCTTTTTATTCTTCCTCATGTGGAAGGAAGGGGTCTTCTTGGTTCATTTTTTTGGAGCACTTGGAGAATTTTGGGAGCTTGGAGGGGAGCTTGGACAAAGGGGAAAAGCTTAGAGTTTTGGAAAGCATTATAGAGGTAGGGTTCTTAACCTTTTTCTTCTTAGTTTTGTTTATCTTGTAAACTATGTTTGATCAATAAAATAGTGTGTGAAATGATGTGTTGTGAAGTTGTATGGTGAATGTGGTTGTTTGTTTGTTCTTGTTATTTTCTTTGTTTTCTCTCCACCATCATTTGGAATGATGGTTTTTGGAGAATGTAGGGGAAGAGAGAGGGATTTCCCTCTCAAACCTCATGGTTGTTGGTCAAGCCATGAAGGTCCCTTCTCATCCCCTCATATGGTTTGAGGTGGGAGAAATGTTCACATGGCTTGAACCTTTCCCCATTCTTGGTGAGGAAACCCTCTTGGGTTTGAAAATCCTCCCAAGAAGGATTTCTATAGCTTAAAGGAGGAATAAGGAGGATGAATGATTAGGAGGTATAAGGAGTATTGTATATATGTATTTGTTGGTGCTCCTATGGTTGGACACCTTGATTTGGGCATCCTACTTCCTCTCTTCCCCCTTGTGAGGTTGACCTTGTTCTCCTCTTGTGTTGTTTTCTTTGTATAGTAGGTCTAAATGGTTGAATGGTCTTATGTCTTCTCTTGTTGTGTGTTTAAATCCCCATTATACTTGTGCACATTGTGGAAGCTAGTTCCTCTCTCCCATGGGCTTGGGGGAGGCTAGCATCCATGGAAAGGCATGTGATGATGCCTATTTGTTGGGTGGTAAACAAGCCATGTTCTCTTGGAGTTGGATTCTTGTAGGAGTTTTGGAGTTGGAGCTCAAGTTGGAGATAGTAGAGCCTCTTTTCATCTTGGTCTTACTCATCTTTGTATGACATTGCCTTCACTTGTAAATAAATGTGGCTTTGTAAAGTGTCATACTTTTGTAAAGATCCATTTTTATTGCACTTATTGTTCCTTGAAAACATTGGTTACTACGAAGAAAGTTTCTATTTTATTGTTGCAAGAATCTTGTAAGATTGTCATTTGAATTTATAATGAAATCATGAACTCTTTATTTTCAATGCCTTCATTTGGAAGAAATGTTGTTTAGAAATAAAAAAAAGTATATAGTTATGAAATATACACTTGAAATATTTAGTTGTGCATTACATATAAAATAAAAAATAAATTAGTGTGCTTGCATCATTTAAATCATTAGAAAAAAGAAATATGGCATCACATTTGGGTATGAGCCGTGGTTGAAACACATGGACTCTTTGGGTAATTTCTGTTTTTCGTCATCTTATTGGCTTGTTTCAAAAAAAACAAATCTATCTTTTCTTGTTGTTGGATTACCCCTTGTTGAAATCTGCAATTAATTATTTCGTTATTTTGCATTGAAAGAAAGTTAATGTTATTAGGTTGTAGGGTTTATTGAAATAATGATGTTAGTTGTTTTATAATAGATGTTGGAAATAATGTTTGCCTTAGCCCTTCGTTCTTGCAAATATTGATAACAATGATGTGCCATAGTTACATTTTTATTTCATTTTTTTGGGTTTTCTATTTATAACTATATTTTTGCTAGAATAAACCAAATATATATATATATATATATATATATATATATATATATATATATAATAATAATAAAATAATATGTAAACTAGTTTTTTTTTTTTTAAGTATATAATATTCTTGTTATATAATATATATTTATTATATATTATATAATATATATATTATATGTTAAGTATATATATATATATATATAATTCATATATAAATATATGAGATTAAAAAAAATTCAAAAAAAAACATATATATATTCGTTGTTTTATATTTTTAAAAATAAAAAAAATAAAATAAAAATAAAATTAAAAAAAAAAAAAAAAAAGCAATTGTTTGGGGGCCAAACCCCCAAACTTTCCCCCTCTGGCCGGCACTATCCCCGGAACCTGTCCCACGCCTGAACCCCCTGTCCCCCTGTTCCCCCTACCCCGCCCCCCATTCCCCCTTGCCGCAGTTTAAACCTACCCTTCCCCCAAACTAAAACCCCCCCCCGGTGCCCATGATGCCCCGGACCCCTCCGCACACCTATTCCCCGGACCGCCCTCCCAGACCTGCCCCATGCGGACACCCGTGAGACCTGCCCTAACGAACCCCGCCAACCCGAAACCCTAACCCCGGACCCCCTGCCTCACGCGCACCTGCCCACAGCCCTTGCCCACGGCGGCCATCCCCCTCCGGCCCGCTCAGCCCAAGCCAACAACAACAAAAACAAAAATATATATATATACATCAATTATAAAAAAAAAAAAAAAATAAAATGGCGGCCAAGAAATGATACCATATGCATATATATATATATATATATATATATATATATATATATCAAACAAGCTTCAACAATGTTTGCAAAAAACACAAAAAAAAAAAAAAAAAAAATTAACTCCACAAAAACTTGCAAAACAAAAAATATATATATATATATATTTCATGGGATGAATCACTAATGAATGTAGTGAAAAAAAAAAATCATCAAGTAATCTCGTGACTCTTCCAAACAAAATTAGTAAGAAGAAATAAAACCAAATAAGAGAAAATAACATGATAAAGCAAAGAAAAGGAAATGATAAAGAAGTTAGAGAAATTTAGGGCACTTTTAGGGTAAATTCAAAATCAATGGCCAAGATTAGAATTGATCCTAGGGCTCCATTCAACCCTACTTTTCTTTAAAACATGACTTTTAATGGGATTGAAAAATAAATTAAGAGGGGTGTGTGGGTGGATTAAATTAAAAGGGGGAAAACAAAATTAAATTTAAAGAGTGTGTAGAAAATAAATAAATAAATTAATAAATTTAAAAGGGAGGAAGACTACTCACTTACTAAGGGTGTAGATATTTAAACATGACCCTAGGGAGCTTAATAGAATAAAATAATTAAATTATTGGGAGAATAGTGTTAATTTGTTTCGGAAAATTAATTATTATTATAAATTAATTATTAACAAAAAGGGGCATTGCATTTGGTGTTATAATGATAATAACAATAATTAAAATAATAAAATAATAAAAATAATAATATAATGCTTCCAACAAACGTTTAGAAAGTTTATAAAAAAAAATTTACCTCAAGTTCAGGATGGCACCCAAGAGGGGATGTTCGGCTCGAGGTTCGGGACGTAGTGCGCCTACGCGGGAGTCATCGGCCCCCGATTTTGGGCCTCAGATATTGGAGACCCTGCAGCAGCTGATAGGTGTCGTATAGGAGTGCCTTCCACCACTGCGCAGTGCGAGAGAGGATGATATTCGGTTGGGAGACGAGGAGTTTCTTGGTGAGGACGCCCATTCGAGCCACACTGAGCATGACATTCGAGACGAGAGAGGTCACGCAGCCCTTCCATCCTTGGCGAGAGGGTGGCCTCATTTCATCACAGCCGTTCACATAGCTTCGAGGGACCTTTTGGAGATATGCGACCCCTCTCACCTGTTAGACCACATCGTCAAGATCGAGACACAGGCAGTGTGATTCGAGACCTTCTTCGCCTGCAGCTGCCTACATTTACTGGTTCGACAGACGGCTTTGGGGCGAGTCCTAGCTCCTTATCTTGGATATCTGCTTTGGTTTGCACTCTCATGAGAGCAACGTCAAAGCTAGGTTCGCCATACACCTCCTCGAGACGCAGCAGGCATTTGGTGGAGGAATGAGGAGCGGAAGCTCCATTTGACTCGGGATACAGTGACCTGGGAGTTGTTCGAGGAGTGATTTAGAGCCCGGTATATGTCAGAGCATTTTGTGCAGAAGAGGATCGATGAGTTTCACGACTTACGACAGGGTTCTGGCTCAGTGGCGTAGTATGAGAGCAGGTTCTTGGATCTCTTGCAGTATGTAGACTACCTGCAAGACGAGAAATTATAGGTAAATAGGTTCATTCGGGGCTGAATACGAGATATAGCAGGAGCTGTTAGGATGTTATCTCCTCCCACACTCGAGAAGGCCATTGAGAAGGCCTACTTGGCTTGAGGAGAATAGGACCAAGGCTCGGGAGCACGAGAGAAGAAACAAGAGCAAGTTCGGGGGACAGGATTCGGGCATTCCGGAGTCGGAGAGCATGGGAGCAAGTACCCCCCTGAGAGGAGGATTACGGTCTTCTCCGAGAAGCATCGAGCTCCTCCACACCCATCACAGCAGACACAGCATCAGGGACACCAGCATCAGAGGGGTAGACAGACTCAGAGTTTTCAGCGAGGTGGGTCTAGAGGTGGTTTTGGTGGGTCTAGAGACAGGAGGCCGGGTACTCATCACTCACGGCCCAACCCACTCTCGTGAGCGATCTGCTAGGGTTGGACCGGCGAGTTCGATTCGCGAGACACAGAGGGACCCCATCTCAGCGGGGTATAGGAGGATGTTTTATTTGTGGGGCTCCAGATCATTATGTGCGTATGTGTCCACACAAGCCCACTACTACGGATATGCAGAGAGCTCCTAGATCCGAGCAGACGGTGGGTGACGTGGGACGCGCCCATCGTGTGTATGTAGCGGTTGACAACCGCCGGGTGAGCATCGAGCCACTTTGTCATTGAAGAAGCAGCGACAGTACTATCAGGGGTATTTCTATCTCAATACTTTTTGATTCAGGTGCTTGATTCTTTTATATCTCCTTCTATAGTGGACTAGTGTGGGCTAGTGGTGGCTAGGCAGCCAGATAGTTGGCAGGTTGAGTTGGCCTCTGGGGCTAAACTCACCGTGGACTCGTATGTGGAGAGTTGTGTACTCGATTTGGGAGTCTTCTCCACTACGCTTGACCTCCGAGTTATTCCTTTAGGATCCTATTAGGTAGTGTTGGGTATGGATTGGCTCGAGGCTCATCGAGCCAAGGTGGATTGTAGAGAGAAGGTCATTGAGTGTCAGGATGATTTGGGTAGTGCAGTTGTGATTTCAGGGATGCAAAGACCCATTTCCTTGTGCATGATCTCGGCTAAGCAACTCAAGCGGAGCATGCGTAAGGGTTGCCAGTTGTTTGTTATCACTATCAGTGATCGTTCAGACAGTACTCCAGAGCATTCACCCCTTGATGATCACGCAGTTTTGAGGGAGTATGCAGATGTGTTTCCAGGATAGCTTCTAGGTTTACCACCTAGTAGGAGGTGGATTTCACCATTGACTTAGTGCCTGGATCTGCACTAGTTTCTAGGGCACCCTATCGGATGACGACTTGAGCTTTATGAGCTCAAGATTCAATTAGAGGAGTTGTTAGAGAAGGGTCTCATTCGCCCTAGTGTATCTCCTTGGGGAGCGCTAGTCATATTTGTGAAGAAGAAGGATGGTTCTCTCAGGCTTTGTGTAGATTTCAGACAGCTCAACAAAGTCACAATAAAGAACCGTTATCCACTCCCTAGGATTGATGACTTGTTTGATCAGATGCGGGGAGCTAGAGTGTTCTCCAAAATCGATCTCAAGTCAGGATATCATCAGTTGTACATTTCAGATGTAGACATTCATAAGACAACATTTCACACACGTTACGGGCATTATGAGTTCACAGTGGTTCCATTTGGTTTGACCAATGCCCCAGCTGTCTTCATGAGCCTCATGAATGGAGTATTTAGGACATTTCTGGATCACTTTGTTTTAGTGTTCCTTGATGACATATTGATTTATTCTCATTCCGAGGAGGAACATGAGGAGCATTTGAGGCAGGTACTTCAGGTTTTGAGAGAGCAGAAGTTGTATGGGAACTTGGAAAAATGTAGCTTCTTTCAGACAGAGATTCAGTACTTGGGTCATATCATATCAGGCGAGGGTATCTCCGTAGATCCCTCTAAGATTCAGGCTATCTTGGATTGGCCAGCACCCACATCAGTCACTGAGGTGAGGAGCTTCATGGGTTTAGCAGGGTATTACCGCAGGTTTGTGCAGGACTTTTCTAGGATTGCTCACCCTATTACTTCTCTTCAGAGGAAAGGGAAGAAGTTTGATTGGTCAGAAAAATGTGAGCAGGCCTTTCAGTTGCTTAAGGAAAGGTTAACCACGGTGCCCATCTTAGCGAGTTCAGGACTGACGAGAGGATTTTGTTGTTTGCGATGCATCACTAGAAGGTTTGGGAGCGGTTCTTATGCGGGGAGCATCGGGTTATTGCTTTTGAGTCTCGTAAGCTCAAGGACTATGAGCTTAACTATCCTACTCACGACTTAGAGCTTGCAGCAGTTGTTCATGCACTTGTGCGTTGGTGACATTTCCTTTTGGGTAGACCTTTCATCTTGAGGATAGATCATTGTAGCTTACAACATATCTTCTCTCAGCCGAACCTCAACGCTCGTCAATGGCGTTGGATGGAGTTCCTTTGTGAGTATGACATGGAGGTGCAGTATATCAAGGGAAAGGAAAATGTTGTTGTAGATGCACTTAGTAGACGACGGCATGTGCTTGCTTCTTTGACACTGCAGTCAGATTTGAGAGGCAGGATACTTGAGCATCTTCCAGAGGACAGGTTTTATGAGGGTCTTGGCGAGATGTTGGACTCTCGGGAGTTCTTTTGAGGGCAGATATTCAAGATGCATGCTAGAGTCAGATGGTTTGCTTTGGTTCCATAGGTGCATTTATGTGCCTAAGGCAAGTGATCTGCGTAGTTTCATCCTTACTGAGGCTCATCGAGCCCCATATGCAACACATCCAAGAGTGAAGAAGATGCATGCCGATTTGAGAGAGTTATATTATTGGCCAGGTCTTCGTCGAGACATAGCAGATTTTGTAGCATGGTGTCTTGAGTGTCGGAGAGTCAAGGCGAGCATTCTCATCCCGCGAGGACTATTATACCCTCATGACATTCCTGAGTGGAAATGGGATGTGATCTCCATGGATTTCATAGTAGGACTTCCTATGTCCTCTTATCGTCATGATGCCATTATGGTCACTGTGGATAATTTGACCAAGGTTGCGCATTTCTCGCCAACCAAGGTTACCTATAATGCACAGACCATCGCCAAAGTGTTCATGGAGGACATTGTCAGATTGCATGGGATTCCGAAGACAATCATCAATGCAGAGACACTATCTACACATCATTTTTACGGACTTCTTTTAGGAGGCCTTGGGTACCTGAGATTGATTTCAGTTCGGCTTATCATCTAGAGACGAGATGGGCGGAGACAGAGAGGGTTAATCAGGTTCTTGAGGACATGTTGAGGATGTATGTGATGGACCAGCAGAAGAAGTGGGAGGACTATTTTCATTTAGTTGAGTTTGCCTACAATAACAGTTATCATAGCTCCATTGGCATGGCTCCCTATCAGGCTTTGTATGGACGACCTTGCAGGACACCTTTGAGCTGGGATAGACTAGATGATCAGGATTATTTTGGGGCCAGCTTACCTTCAAGATTTAGAGCAGCAGGTTGTTCTGATTCGGCAACGTCTTGAGCAGGCTAGAGCACGCCAGAAGGCGTATGCGGACACCAAGAGGATCGATCGTCACTTCTCAGTGGGTGACAAAGTATTCTTGAGGGTTCGTCCTCATAAGAGTCTGATCCGTTATGGAAAGGGTTCTAATTTATCACCTCGTTTTGTGGGGCCTTTTGATATTCTTGAGGTCATCGGTCCAGTTGCCTATCGCCTAGCTTTGCCACCACACCTTGCACGGGCCCACGACGTTTTCATGTTTCTGTTCTACGTAGATATGTACCAGATGTTTCTCATGTTTTGGATTTGTTGGCATTACAGGTAGAGGACGGAGGGCAGTGGAGATTGGAGCCCGTATGCATACTAGAGCACCGGAGGTTGGCCCTTCGAGGTCGAGATTTGGACCAGGTTAGAGTGCAGTGGGACCGATATGACGAGTCATCAGCTACCTGGGAGGATGCTACACCACTAAGGGCTAGATATCCCTATCTCTTCCAATGACTTCTAGGAGGAAGTCTAATTCTAGGAGAGGGGGATGTAGTGCCCACATTTTTATAGCTCCAGTTATCTGTTGGTTCCTTTATGCCTAGACATGTTTTGATTGAGACTCTAATAGACTTTGGACATTTTAGTATGATATTTTATCCTCATGGACATTATGGCATTTTGGGCGCGTAGCGCCAATTGGACTAGATTCGTATATTGATATATTTCTTATGATGTTGATGACACTAACAGGGTTATATGATAGACTTATTGGTTAGATGTTAGTCTCTTGTGGTTGATTTGATTAATGATATAGTGTTTTGGATTTAATGATGGTGATTTTCATGCTAACCTAAGTGTATGTCGTTGCAATTTTATTGTGGATGATTCATGGCAAACTATGTGGGTAATTATATGCATTGCACTATCAATTGTAAATTATGTTCGGACATTATAAGTTTGATTGATATTGTGATGCTTAGATGATGTTTATTATATTGGACAGATGCGGTTAGTGTGTACAATGAGTGTGCAGGTGACAGGTATAGGAGAACATGGGTTTCAGGGCAGCTATGTAATTGTGCACAAGTGGCCCATGGGCTGAGTCCTAACCATGCTAAATGTTTGAGGCCTTAGATTAGATGTATTTAATTGGGCACCATGGGTGAACCCCTCAATTGTAATGTAATATTGTTTTGTAAAATTAATTAGGTTTAGGGTGTGTTTTATTAAGTAAACTAGCTTAAGGGTTTAATGATCTTATCTTAAGTTAAGTGTTGGTTTTGGGAAGTGTGTGTGTATTGGTAGAAGGGATTGGGGACCACATGTGAACCTTGGGTGGACCCCACACCCTCTACCCTTGTGCCCAAGCATGCCAAACCCGAAATTGGGTTATTTTGGGTAATTTTAGGGACCCCTTTTGAGTTTGGGGTTCCCTTAGCATGAAAATGGGCGCTTGGACCCTACCTAATAGGTAGGGGGTCTATTTCAAGGTTTGGAGGAGTTTCCCTCCAATTTTTCCCTCTTTAGTCACCATCCATGTAAGATGGTTGGGTTGTGTGAAATTATTAAAAGTTGCTCCACTTTTTTTTTTTAGTTTTTAGTATTTTGGGTGATAAGGGCTAAAAGGTGAGTTTACTCTTACTTATTTGGTTTTGGAATCTTTGACTCTTGAGAGGAGAGGAGGTGACACTTGTCACTTTCTCATTAGTGAGGAAACTTTTGGGTTCCTCTTTTATTCTTCCTCATGTGGAAGGAAGGGGTCTTCTTGGTTCATTTTTTTTGGAGCACTTGGAGAATTTTGGGAGCTTGGAGGGGAGCTTGGATAAAGGGAAAAGCTTAGAGTTTTGGAAAGAATTATAGAGGTAGGGTTCTTAACCTTTTTCTTCTTAGTTTTGTTTATCTTGTAAACTATGTTTGATCAATAAAATAGTGTGTGAAATGATGTGTTGTGAAGTTGTATGGTGAATGTGGTTGTGTGTTTGTTCTTGTTATTTTCTTTGTTTTCTCTCCACCATCATTTGGAATGATGGTTTTTGGAGAATGTAGGGGAAGAAAGAGGGATTTCCCTCTCAAACCTCATGGTTGTTGGTCAAGCCATGAAGGTCCCTTCTCATCCCCTCATATGGTTTAAGGTGAGAGAAATGTTCACATGGCTTGAACCTTTCCCCATTCTTGGTGAGGAAACCCTCTTGGGTTTGAAAATCCTCCCAAGAAGGATTTCTATTGCTTAAAGGAGGAATAAGGAGGATGAATGATTAGGAGGTATAAGGAGTAATGTATATATGTATTTTTTGGTGCTCCTATGGTTGGACACCTTGATTTGGGTATCCTACTTCCTCTCTTGCCCCTGTGAGGTTGACCTTGTTCTCCTCTTGTGTTGTTTTCTTTGTATAGTAGGTCTAAATGGTTGAATGGTCTTATATCTTCTCTTGTTGTGTGTTTAAATCCTTATTATACTTGTGCACATTGTGGAAGCTAGTTCCTCTCTCCCATGGGCTTGGGGGAGGCTAGCATGACTTCCAACCATGGAAAGGCATGTGATGATGCCTATTGGTTGGGTGGTAAACAAGCCATGCTCTCTTGGAGTTAGATTCTTGTAGGAGTTTTGGAGTTGGAGCTCAAGTTGGAGATAGTAGAGCCTCTTGTCATCTTGGTCTTACTCATCTTTGGAGGACATTTCCTTCACTTGTAAATAAATGTGGCTTTGTAAAGTGTCATACTTTTGTAAAGATCCATTTTTATTGCACTTATTGTTCCTTGAAAACATTGGTCATTACTAAGAAAGTTTCTATTTTATTGTTGCAAGAATCTTGTAAGATTGTCATTTGAATTTATAATGAAATCATGAACTCTTTATTTTGATGCCTTCATTTGGAAGAAATGTTGTTTAGAGATTAAAAAAAAAAGTATATAGTTATGAAATATACACTTGAAATATTTAGTTGTGAATTACATATAAAATCAAAAAAATTAGTGTGCAAGTGGTCAAAGCATATAAATCATTAGATAAAATCTCAAAGAATGAAATATGGCAAACATGACCAAAGCACAGATAAAAGTTATAAGAGGCTATAAATTTGCAGGCATCCAGAATTTACCCGATTTGTTAAAAGTATTTTTAACTCATTCTATTTAGTAGCTTGATTTTAAAAAAAAAATCATCTTTGACCCACTGCATCATTTAAATCATTAGATAAAAGAAAATTGGCATCAAGCCATTTATGACTTTATTCTGTTAAAAGTAATGCATCATTCTCCCGCTGAAAAAAAAAAATCTCCCAAGTTTTTCTTCAAATTTCTTCCATTTATCTTTATTCAACTAATCTCCCATTTTATGATCCATTTTTATCCTCTTATGCCAATCCTTTCCAATGTACCAAATATTGGTTGTATTAAACATGTCGCGTGGTCACTATTTGTTTGTCAAAATATGATGCACTTCTTTGGTTCCTTTTCACCAAAATTTATTGCCTCCAATCTACTACTTCTTTAATAAAATCCCCTTCTTTACTATCCCCACAAAAATAATATAAGTCTCAAACATTAAACACTAAAGATACATAAAAATTTCCGGCAATTCTACCTCATAAGCATTATTATTTATCTTCTTCACGATTTTCCAGGGGACGAATCCTTTTGAACTTCAACTTGTTATAGGTTCCTTTTAAACTTCTTTCCTTTTGAAGGTATATCATAACCAATTCACCCACTATAAACACTTTCCTCCTTTTTTTGCACATACGTTATTTCCTTATACCGATCATTACTCATCCAGTAACTTCTTTTGCACTTCTTTTTGTAATTGTTGTATATGTTCGAGAAAATAATTCCACATCATCACTTGACATTACCATACATTGGTTGTTGCACCAAATCTAACACCCATTTTGGATAACTCCCATACATAATATAAAATGGGGACTTTCATATGGATCTATTTATAGAGCTATTATAAATAAATTCAACTTGTGGTAGTGTCAAGTCCCATTGTTTTGGATTTTCCCCAACTATGCACCTTAAAAAGTTTCTCAAACTCCTATTCACCAAATTTGTTTTCCGTCGATCTAAGGATGATAGGGACTATTGAAGCTCGGGTTAGTTCCCAATTTTTCCATAAAGTCCTCTAGAAATGACATAAGAACCGTGTATCCCTATCAAGTAATGGTTTTTAGAAAACCATGCAAGTGAATAACTTCTTTGAAAAAAATCTGCTACTCCTATCACATCACTATCTTTTTTATAGGTAATAAAATGAACCATATTAGAAAACTATCAACAACCACAAAAATTGATTCATTACGTCGTTGTGTTTTTGGTAATCCCGAAACAAAATCCATACTCAAATATGTCCACGGCCCTTTTGGAATAGGCAAGGGCATATATAACCTTTTATTCTGTGTATGGCCTTTTGAGACTCTAAAAATTTGACACCTCTTCACATATCTTACCAGATCTCTTTTCATCTTTAGCCAATAGAATTTCTTAGATATCGTCAATCCTTTCTAAAGTTCCCATCCAATCCTCTTCTATGCAGATATTTCACTATGTTATCTCTCATAGATATAACTCAAAAACATAGTTGTCATCCCTAAAATATATTGTCATCCTACAAAACGTACTCATCCTAGAAATCTCCTGCATCACCTGTCAATGGTCTACTTAACCTTGCAACAATATCCTCAAAATAAGAATCATAAAAATACAAATCCTTTATTGGTTCAAAACCAACCACCTCATTCTCCATATTTGTAAGTATAGTCACACGCCTAATCAATGTGTTGGAAACTTGGTTATTTTTTCTTAAGTTATACATTAGACAAAAAGTATAACATTGCAATAAATATACCCACTTTGTATGTTTACTATTCAAATTATTTTTGTATTCACATACTTTAGGGAAATGTGATCTCGTAAATAACACAAACTCCTTAGGCACTAAGTAATGCCTCTAATGCCTAAATGCTTATACAATTGCATAAAATTCCACATCATAAGTAGAGTAGTTATTTCTTACCTCATTAAATTTCTCACTAATGAAATCTATTGGCTTCCCTCCTTGAATTAACACAACACCAATATCCAAATATGAGGCATTGCAATCAACCTTGAACACTTTATCAAATTATGGTAGTCTCAAAATAGGAGATTTTGTCACCTTCTTCTTCAAGAACTAAAAGCTATCCTCAACTACCTTTGTCCACAAAAAATTCCTTCCCTTTATGCAATCTGTTATAGGAGGTACAATACTACAAGTTTTTTTAATAAACTTTTTATAAAATGTTGCTAAACCATGAAAGCTTCATACCTCTATTATACTCTATGGATTAGGTCATTCAATAATTGCCTTTATATTTTAAGAGTTCATCTATACGCCATCTACTGAAACAATAAAACCCAAAAATACCAAACTCTCTTACATAAGCATGCACTTCTTAAAATTTACATAGAGCTTATCATTACTTAACACTTCAAATATCACCCTCGGATGCCTCAAATGTTCTTGTTTATTTTTACCGAAAATCAACATAGATCATAAAAATAAACCAAAACAAACTTACCATTGTACTCCCCCAACACAATGTTCATCGACCTCATAAAAGTCTTAGGGACATTAGATTACTTGAATGGCATCACTAGCCACTCATATAATACATCTCCTTCTCGATCCGAATCGATGGTAACCACTATGAAGATCATTTTTGTTAAATACCTAGATATAGAAAGCACATCTATGACATCATCAAGGTGGGGTATAGGATATTGATACTTGATTGTAATTTTCTTGACTACTCTTGTTATCCGTTCACATTATCCATCTTCCATATTTATTTGGAGTTAATAAATTTTTATTTGTAAACAAACTCATGCTCTCCCTTACTAAACCCTTTCTCATGAGCTCGTATCACTTGCTTCTTCAACTCTACATGCAATTTTGGGCTCATCCTGTAAGCCTCTTGATTTGGGAGTGAATACCTTGGGATCAAAAAATATGGTGTTGGATATCTCTTTTGGGTAGTAACCCATCTGCTAGCTCATTAGGAATAACATCAAAAATTCTTCTATTAATTTTTCTCGCTTCTACTAGTATTTTTGCACTTATAGGTTCATCCTTATTTGCAATCAACACATAAAAATCCCGTTGCCTTTTCCTCCTTCACAAATTATTTTACATAAAATATATTATCATCATTTCCCTCTTCTTTAATAGGTACCCCAAAAAATATTGTGCCATCCTTCTAAAAATAATATGTATTCTAACCCCATCATGAATACAATTTCTATCAAATTTCCATGGTCTTCCTAGAAGCATATGACATGCATCAATTGGAATAAAATCATGCACCAAATTTCATCTTTATAACTTTTCCTAATAGAAAAATTTATTAAACATCTCTTATCAATAGTAAATTAGTTACCCTTCTTAAACCATGCAATATGGTAAGGGTTAGGATTCTTCTCACAATGCAGACCTAGTTTCTCAAATATCTCACTTTAAACCATGTTCTCACAACTACCACCATCAATAATAAAATTGCATACCTTTCCTCCTAAAGTGCATCTTGTTTTGAAAATATTTGTACGTAGCCATGGATCCCCCTTGATCTCCTTTCTTGGAGAAATCATCATCCTTTTGATCATAAGATTTTCTCCCAAACCTGGTGGAATTTCTAGGTTTTGATCATCTTCTTCTTTTCAACTTCAAAGAGATTTACTCTTGGATGGTCTACTCTCCTCTTGGCATATGTATAATAATGTGGGAATTCAAATTCTCTATGCCCCTCTTCACCATATTTGTAGCACATAAATGTTCTTCATGGAGCCTCCCATTCTCTGCCACCAACATATCCTTTTCCCTTAGGAAATGCTCTACCTCTTTGCTAATTTGGGAGATATTGACTTGTATCTTCTTTATTTTCCACTCCACAAGGTTGTTGTCCTCTACCTTGGCTTAAACCATCTCATCCTCGAAAGGAGTATGAGGCCCCCTTGTTGATCTAAGGTGATCTCCTAAACCTTTTACTATTTTTTTCTTCATACTTTACATCTAATTGATACACATCCTACATGCTCTTGATCTTGTGCATGTTTAGATAATCTAGAATATAAAATTTTAATCCATTTACATACCTTGTAGCCATTTTTTCTCAGTTTCTTCATTCTCTACATGAATGGACAACTTGTAAAACTCGTCATGTATTCTTACATGGTTCGTAAATTTTGTTTGAGATTTTGAAACCTTATAAAAAGGGTTTTTGATAATCCACAAGAAGAAATTTTTCTTTTTCTCCTTCTCACTTACTCAGTCCTAATCCTTTCTTTCCCATTTATTAAGCTATCCTTTTTTAGATGATCCCACCATAACTTAGCATGAAATTTCAATTTTTGCATGCAAATTTTACTTCATTTTCTTCTAACATAGCCTCCCACTCAAAAACATTTCCCTTGATAATCAACGGTGATCAACTCTTCCGGTTTTAGACCACTTCCATATTATAAAACATCAAATCTTATCCCATCATTATTTCCTTCTAATGCTCAAAGCATCCTTTCTTCAAAAGCTAAGGGTGTTCCTTATGCTTCCTCCTCTTCATAAAATTTATCTTCATTTGTGTCATCTCCACCTTGATTTCCTCTCTGGGCTATAGTTGCAGCAAGCGCAACAACTTTCCTCTGCAGATCCTGCATGTTTCTATTCATCTAGGCAATTCTTCCCCCTCTTCCTCTTCCTCTTCGAGCCATTTTGTTTTTTTCCTTCACCAAGACTTGAAATTATGTTGATACCAGATAATGTAGCTAACTTTAACACAAACTCAATACACTACAAATATCTTGAACTCAAAGAAAATAAATCTTCTTCTTTGTTATTGTATCATGAATTAAAATGCTTCATAAATAGGAAAAAAACTCCCAACTCGATTTTCCAAGAAAACTCTAAAAACTTCGACTAAATCTACTCTAGGTGGCAGAATTTACTATTTTTAGTTGTTTACTAGAACCTACTATTCTTAGTAAGTTCACATGCTTAGTGGTATGGGAACATAAATTTCCTTGAATTTTCTACATGCCTAAATAAGTGTAATTACAAAATTTATAACCTACTATGAATTCAAAATAATAATATTTACTAATGCCCTAAAATAGGAAAACTTAAATACAACTTAGATCCAAAGTTTTTGCCTTCAAATGGCAAATTTCAGGCCTGAAAATGTTCTGAAACAAGCACCAATTGACAAGGAGGGTTGACTAGTGCATTCATCTTGTCAAAACAGGTGGTTTAAAAGAAAAACTCAAAATAACACCCGGAGCACAAGTTATGACCATTTGGTTTCTCGCTAAAAGTAGTGCATCGGATGCTTAGGCACTAGTGTCCTAAGGTAAATGATGACAAATGCGAAAATATTGTGAGATAGGGATCCCTATGACCTGAAAATAACTTGGCACAAAAATGAAAAATGTGAGAGAGAAATACAATAAAAACAATAAAAATAAGTGGATGGACAAAGGATTGTGTCACCAGTGAATATTTTTCTTACTTAAGATCCATGCATATAACAACATACTTGACGTCATAGTAAAATAGTAACATGTGTCCGACTTTTTGTCTATAACCTTATACTATCTTACATTGATCTTATGGCCTTATGTATTTTATTACCAAATATTATTGATCTTCTTAGATTTCTCATTCTTCTAGTCCATATCACGAGATATGAAACAAAGTGCATTATGCTCATTATTCTTATATTTCTTGTTCTCGTCATAGCCCATTTTTGACACATATCAACAAGTATCATTATACTTACACTTGAGTCACATTATATGACACATATAAGGGTTGACCCTCCGTCATATTTGATGGTTTCTTTACCTCCTCATAAGGTTCTCTTGGGTTAGCTATCACACTATATAAAACTCATTTCTACATTACACACTCTATCTATAGGTTCAACTGTACTATTATGGGAATTTTTTTACACCGAACCTCACTTTTCACACACACATTGGAGGGAAATATTTTTTCCTATATTTATCTCCATCATTTCTATTTATTCCCATATATGGGACCATTCTTGGATCACCATTCCTTATTTTTGGAGAATTGGTTTTCATTTATGCACTCATGTAGGGCCTCTAATACAAAATAAATCAAATATTTGTAAAAGTTAGGACATATTTTTATAGCATACCTTATTATAACTTTACATTATAAATATTGTGTATTCCTTTTGTTTGATAGATACCATTTCTTCTTTACACACATGCATTCACATGGTATACTAATCATGATGTAGGAAATCTACAAAGTGGTACATTATGATAGGTGTTGTACTTTTCTTTACCCATATTTCTAACTTCTCGGGAATATTCCTTATGCATACGACATTCAAGTTCTATATTTCCATTATATATCCTTTCTTGTCTCATTTCACTTGATTGTATATACGTCTTGTATCTTTCCTATATTTCAAACTAACAAGACTAACACATGTGTGTTGTTCAACATTTACTAGTCATTTATTTCTCTTTGATATATTGTCTATAATATATTTTGCATCACATCTTGTTATTATTTTGTTCATCCATGTTTGGTAGTTGTGTGTGTGCATGTTTTCTTTGAACTCGATTATGGCCTAAGGGCATTGATTTTCTTGTGACACCACAGGCATCCCATTTTTACAAAATTATGCTTACCTAATTGGGTTATGTATCTCTTGTTTTCTAGCCCATGGACCTTGATTGTCTTGTGACACCATGGGTGTCCCATATTGCAAGCATTTTTGGCTTTATTTGTGACTTTTACACTCATGTTTTGCACTTGTTTCTACATGATATTCATTTCTTTTCCACTAACACATTATTTTTTAATGTTGTTATTACTATTTTGTGGCATTGAAACTATTCTTGTTATCATGTTTATTACTTTTGTTGCTATTATTTTGTGCCATTGTATCTACCTTGTACATCCCATTTTGAATGTACAGTTTCTTCTTAGTGGCCACCACATCAACTTTATATAGGTTATTTATAGGGTATCAACATATTATACATGGATATACATATATATTTTAG
This sequence comes from Taxus wallichiana var. yunnanensis, assembly GCA_018340775.1. Classification (NCBI taxonomy): domain Eukaryota; kingdom Viridiplantae; phylum Streptophyta; class Pinopsida; order Cupressales; family Taxaceae; genus Taxus; species Taxus wallichiana. The sequence continues at coordinate 786,354,660 of CM031243.1, forward strand.
ATTCGTGTGCTAAAATTATACATCTCACATGCCTCAAAAGAGGGGGTTAACATTCAGATTTCTATTCTACATTTCCAGAGACACAACCATATTTAGGGAATGGGAATATGCATAGGAATAAATAAATTCCTCAAAATCAGATTCAGATGAAGAAAAACAAAAAAAATTAAAAATGTCTAAAAACGTACATCCTAGTTTATATTGTATAGACATTTATGACCCTGCAATATGGTTTAACCTAGGGAAAATTCTCTATATTTTTCAGCATATTCATATTTATCATCATTATTACAATGTTCTTATCTATTTTCATATGAACATATTTATTCATGAACTATTTCATTCTCTCCTTCTCCATGGTAGTTAGTTTTAATTCTTGTTTTGGAAACATTGGGGTATGGGTCTCTTTCCTCCACTAAAATTTTGGAATGCAAATAGCCCTATTCTCGATTTTTATTCAATACTACAACACATTGGAAGATTAAATATGCACTAATTTCTTTTATCTACAATGTGTTTCAAGTTACAAAATTGGGCTTATATATGTCCTTAGTGGTAGGGTCCATAGGATTATAGAGGGTAGCAAATAATCTAAGTTATTTATGGGTTGGATTTCATATCCTCTTTCTAAATAAGGGGAAGATATAAGAGTTGTCGAATGGATTTGATATATGGTCTTCCTCCTTAGTAGGGGTGCTTTGGATCAAATTTTTAGTTTTCTCTTTAGCATTTGTCTATTTAATGGGAATACCTAGTACATCGACCATCCTGAGCATAAATTGGAGATTTCTTGTGCCCAATTCTTCAACAGAGTTCACAAAATTTCAAAATATCAAAATCACAAGAATGGGAGCACATTCCCTTATTAAGACAAATACGTATATTCCTTCCATGTTTTACATCTTTTTGGGAATTTATTGTTGAAAATTTAAATATATAACTTTCACTACATGTTTTGATTCAAAGGTTTTTTTCCTCTCTTGTTCATTGACTCCACTCTATGTTGCAGGTTTCACTTTCAAGAATTCCAAAGCAATCACAATGAGATAGTACAAAACATAAATTTCACAAGAAAAGACAATTTCTATTTACACACTTAGGTATATTTTCCTTTAAGCATGTAATTTTTATTTCATAGTTAAAGTAGGAAAAATGTACACACTCAAATTTGGTAATATATCCTTTGACACTACTCAACTTGACATTTTATGCTTGAATGCACAAATAAACCCTCCTCACTCTTGTTCATCTTACCCTAAGATCCCTTTGGTAACTTGTTTATCTTTGCATATATTTATATGATCAGTTTATGAGGTTCAATGGAACAAAACATTCATAGAAACAACTATCACCAGCTCCATGAAATCAAAGTTAAATTTTTACGCCCTCATTGAAAACATCGAGTTTAGTCATTTTTTAAAATCTACAAATCAACCCTAATTTATGGTTTTGGACAAATACATTTTTATTAAAACTATCAATTTCATCATCTTCATAGGGACTAATATTTCCACTTGGTTGGCATTTCACATGACATAATAACCATTGGAATCCTACATAAAAATTCAATCACACCTCATTCATGGTCCTGGAAATTTTAAGATATCCTCATGTAAAACAAAGCGCAATAGCAATCTAATATCCCAAAAGCATGATATAAATCATGTGTATTCATCAAAGAAGTATTCTATACAAGTCTATAGTCACGTTAACAATCCAAAAGTTTCCAATTCTCTCCAAAAGAAAAAAAAGTTAGACTTCCGAAGTGTTTAATAAATGTTTAACCTAAAACAACGTATTGTCAAAGAATGTTTTGTAAAGTTTTGTTTGCACTATGGTAGATATCACATGCTAGGAGACTGATGTGTGGTATGATCTCTCTTTGGTGTAGTGTAAATGCCAATGTTGCATAAGGGTTCCCAGAACCCACCTAATTTTTTTCTACAAGAACTCCATCTTACACTATAATGGTTTGAGGGTTTGATAAGATTTACGCATCCATTATGAAGGAGAGAGAATAATCTGACACACATTGATATTCATTTATAAGTAGGTGAGGCACACATAAAGTTATGGAGAGAATCAAAGTAGGTCCAAGAACATACATGAGGATCATGATCATATGATCATTATTAAATTAGTTATAAGGTTTTGATCAATGACATTCTCGGTGCAATTCCAACAATGAAGTAGATTCAGTCTTATATCATCATGTTTCTACATGCAGATTACTCAAAATATACCAATTCCACACATAATTAGCTCAATGCAATCTCTCCTATGACTTTTGATAATTCCTATATCAATAGTCACTTTGAAAATTGTTAATCAGATTTGGGAAATTAATGTTTGAATTTAATTAAATCACGATAGCCTCATGTTTTATTATTTAATGTATTTTTATTACAAAACAACACTTAAATCCTAAGAGGGAATGAAATAGGAAATTAATAAAAAGTTAAAATAATTTTCAAGAAATTATATAATTTTCCTAAGGTTTCCTCTTTGTCCTCATATTTGGACCTTTAGAGGGAAATATATTTTGATCCATCCGGTGAATTTGAGTGTCATATTTCTTCAAAGTTTGTATATTTATTGTCTTTTCATTGTATACTTAAAGTGTGTGTGTGTGTGTGTGTGTGTGTGTGTGTGTGTGTGTGTGTGTGTGTGTGTGTGTGTGTGTGTGTGTGTGTGTGTGTGTGTGTGTGTGTGTGTGTGTGTATAGTTTATATTAGAAGTGTAGCTTTTTAAGTTTTTTTATATTTTAACTGAAAATATATTGGAAATGTAATATTTTATAAATTTCCACTTATTTTTAGCTAAGGTTTTATTTTTTATATTAAAACAATTTATATGTTGGGATTACTTGATCCTCATCTTACATGGAAAAAATCTATTGAGAAAATTTTGTAGACAACTTTGCATTATTATAAGCATTTTAATTTGTTTATAGAGTGCATGCATTTTGTGAAGGAATTTTAAGGTATTTTTTCCTTGATATTGTAAATGAATTCCAAACATGACTTCAAAACTTTGGTATAGGAAAATAATAACCTAATTTAAAAAACACTATGCTCTTTTGATAAATATGTTCACATGAAGAAGATATGGTTAGATTTTTAAGATATTAGGAAGACAGAAAAATGCACATAGTTGCACGTATGCAATTTAGTTTTGACACCCTATATACACATTTCATTAATAATAGTTTATCTTATGTCGCTAATTCCTATCCTATTGATAGATCATCATCCTATTCTATTCATAATCATGATTTTTGCATTGAATCGATTCACCCATTGTTTTAGTTGTTGCAACCCATAAATCTTACTCACCCATAATTTTTTTCTCTCAATTAATAAGAACAAAAATGGTTTTCAATCCTACACTCTCCATTCCGTAGAGAATTTTAGTCAAGTCATAGGTAAACATTTTCAAGGCATCATTTCCCCTATTCTTCATGCCCACTAGATTTCACACCATAAGATTAGATATAGAGAAGATGATTTTTATCAAGTCCACTTTTTGCATACTCACATATTTTTTGTTTTCTCCACTCTTCATGAGGATATTGAATGACACATTAATCCTTTGACACACCTCTTTAGGCATAATAAAACTTGAGATTAATTATTTCAAATATAAGATTCATGACACTTCTATACATGATTCCTCACATGTATAAATTGTACATATCACACCAAATCACATGGAAACATATTATTCTACCATTTATATTTACCTATGATGGATTTTATATCAGTCATAGCAACATCATATACAATATCTTTGTAGGATCTATAGGCATGGTTTGTCTACCATTTAGCTAGATCAGTCACACATTGTTTATTCTTCTTAGTATGAGGACCTTTGTTTTAGAGAAAATTGTTTTTGTATTTTTTGTTGTTTTGGAGTATCTCTAATTTTTTTATTTTTCCTTTCTTTGAAATTTAGATAGCTCCATGTTTTGATCTATTCTATCGTATATAATTTTTCACTATCTTATTTGGTTCTTTCACGATATGTACTTGTAATAATTTATAAAGTGCCGCTATGAATTTTATTTTCATAACATATACTATCTCCATGCATGTGCGTCTTGTTTTGGACACCATTTTCTTAGTTTTTATGTATTCCCATCACTATTAGTGTCATGATATTTCTAAGAGATAATGTTTGTATTTTATGACAGCTTGAAATTCAAATTGTCTACTTTTAGTGATAATTTTCTAGCATACCCGAGTTCTTCATTATTCAAAGTGGTTCATTAGTGCATTCAAACCAACAACATAGATAAAATATATTTTCCACTCCACCTATTCATCCTTAAATTGGTCTGATTGTATTCATATTTCTTCGTAAGGTGTTTTCCCTTTTCTTACCTTTAACACATAAAAAATCCAAGTTCCTGATGGAATTTTGGGTATATTCTTTTATATGTTCGCCACCTCATTCAAAATATTTATAGTCTCCTTAGTGTTATTCTAGTGCATACAGTTTCATCGTGTCTTCTTTAGTGATGGAGTAGTGGATTCACACCACTCGTTTATATTTGATTTATTCACATTTAGTTTTACTTTCACTTATTTCATAGACTTCATTGATGGATTTCATCCCATCCAATATTTTTTTATGATTCCATCCTATCTATTTCAGTCTTCATAGTGCATGGTCTAGTATTTTGAGATACCCTTGTTTGATGTCTCATTATTTATAGGTTGTACTTATTGTACATGGGTACCTCATCATGCCTAGTTTTAAAGACCCATTTTAGAGGATTATTATCCTTCTCATTTTATATATACCTCCCTAAGTTACACTTAAGCACTAGTTGTGTGAAGAGTCAAAAGTTTTTGTATTTTTTATTTAAAAAAGATTCAATTTCATTATTTTATTGAGTTAGTCTATATCTATAGTATTACATCACTTTGTACAATAAAAGTATCAAAATGGAAAAGATGAATATATTGAAAAATTAGAAAGAAAGGACTTCCATACATGGAAATTTTGAGCACAATTTATGTAAATAAATAATAAGTGTGGGAATTTTTTTTTTTTTAAAAGACCAAAACAAAGTAATGTAGATGAATCCTCTAAAGAGTAAAGAATGTATCAAAAAGTAACATGAATTATTGTGCTATTATTTTTTTAAGATTACGATAAATGTTTTTGGCTAGGATCCTATCTAGGAACAAAAATACAATACAAAAATATAAAAATGAATACCAAAAAGAGACAAAAATCCAAGCTACAGCCACAACACAACCAATACACACCCAAAACACAAGAGAGATACGAAATGATATTGTTCTAGTTTTTATAATTCCTACATGCAACCATATAAAACAAACAAAGATATCAAATTTCATCTAGATAGTTCGTTAAACATGATGTTGTGGTCGTAATCATGGAGTACAATAGTACTAATCAATTAGAATATATTTTTGATAAATATGAAAAAAGGCGACAATATGGTTGAAAAAATAAGTACGTTAATTCTATTTTAAATCAATTAATTAAAATAATAATTAATGTGTCGAATGATGATGTAAAATTTGTATTGCTAAATACTATGCATCTAGATATTCTAATATGTTCTTCACATTGAGTAAACTAAATTTGAGTTCAGAATATCTAATTTTTCTCTAATAGATGAAGAAAATAGAACTAAGATAATTGATCTAAAGGAAAGTTGAATGTACACCAAACATGATATATCAAATACTAAAAGGAGAACTGGAACTTATTTTAAGTATGGATAAACTTATGAAGATACAAATGAATTATGTGTATGTTATTAATGTAAAAATTAGGTCATATGTTTTTAATCTACATGGAAGAGAACATAATTTACTTGATGGAAAACTACATGAAAATTTCATGGCCACTAATGAAGAAGAGGATAATGAAGAGGAAGAAAATATTTCTCACAAAAAAAATATAAGTTATGAATACTACCTCTATTAGATAATTTTTTACTAGATGATGGAGGCATCGAGGTGGAGGTCAAATAGTGACCTCTCATTAGCCACTAATGAGAGGGCCACATATTGTTATTGTGGAATGTTTGTGTTTGCAATGTGTTAATTTTTTATTTTGATACGTGGTATTGAAATAAGAAAAGAGGTACATTAATGTGCACATGTTATAGTAAGTGATAAAATAAAATATATGATCCCTCATGGAAAAATAGAGTAGGAAATATAATACACATCTATTACAACATCATGATACGTGATGAGTATTAATAGAAGTTTGTGTCCTTGTTTATACCTAGGTTAGTGGTCATCCTATGAAAAGTATTTGTGAAGGTGGAACAAATTTAGAATTTGTGCTCATGGTTCAACATTGGTCTAGCTACATGAAGTCTAAGTAATGCATGGTTAATGAGATTTTGATGAATTGGTTTTCTACCTTTAGATTGATTTGTGTACAAAGATCATGAGTGAGAAAATGTGGAATGTTATAGTTGGAGAGTGTAATTAAACTTCTACCATGTTTGCACTAGGTGAGGAATGTTAGAAAAAAATGTGTTGGTGCTCACATGTTTAAGTAAATAAAATTGATTGTGTTTATATTATTGTGTGGATAATATAATTATGTTTATGATTTGTGATATTTTTAACAAATCATGAACAGATTCTTCAGGAGATATATATTTAGGTTATAATGTTAGACTAAATTGTTGTGAGTTACTAAAGCTCGCGTTAATATTTTTACTATTAGATATTATTATAAATATGTAAACTTCTCTACCGAATGTATATTGGGTGGATGATAAAACATTTTCTTTAATATTAAATTCATTTAATCCTAAATTTTTTATAATATTATAAATTGATAAATAAGATCACAATAAAGTGCAAGTTTCAATTTCCACACATCAATGCCCTCATTAATTTTTTAAATGCTGAAAGATACTTCACAAAAAATGATTTTAAGAGTGTAAATCATCACAATAAAATTAGATAAGGGGATGAATGGAATATTGCATTGAATATGTAAGAAGGATTGTATTGATGGTTTCATATATCATTAATATTGAGTAAAATTGTTCTAAATAATTTCAAGATACTAATGAATGGGCTTGAAGCCATTTCAGGGAAGTTTCTAATTTTATACATAAATGAAATTCTAATATTTAGCATGATATGTGAACATCATTTGAAGAACATAAGGAATGGTTGTAATGATTGTAGGAAGTGAATTTGTTGATCAAATTAAAGAAGTAAAATTTTATATAGGAAGAACTCATGTATTTTGGTGTTTTATTTTCACATACATGTTTGAAGATAGGTCCTAAAAAGGTTGGAGTAATACTATAGATTCATCAAAACATTATTCCTTTAAGGGATTAATCATTAACATAGATTTAAAATCTAGTACCACAAGTTGATCAATAAATCCATGAGAATGTTTACACTTATCATATAGTGCGTGAGAGGAGATAAAAAAATTACTTGTGGCTAGGCCACCTAACGAATTTTTCAAGAATTGAGGAAGAAGTTTAATGAACAATAAATATTGGCATTTCTTAATTTTGTGAAGGTATTCCAGCTGAATTGTGATGATAGAGGCAAAAACATTCATTTAGTGTCGAGTCATGATGGAGGACCAGTTTAATATTATAATGATATTTTGAATGACATGAAGAGGAAGGAAAATTTGTATGATCAAGATTTTTATTAAATTGTCTAGGAACTCAAAAAGTCCAAGAATTACATTAATTTAAAACGTTTAGTGTTGTACACTCTCACTACGTAATACAATTCATAAATTATCAAGCAAGGTTGAATTGGATACATATGAAGTGGGTGGAATGCCTTTACGGATATAAGTTTTTTTTTGTGACACAAAAGTGATAAATCTAAAAATATTTTTGATGCATTTAACACAAACACTATTTTTTTCCATAATTGAAATTATAACTTTTGGGTTTATGTGAGAGATGAAGATTTTGAACAGATTTTAAAAGTGTGTGTAGAGCTACCGAGTGTTGACAAAAGAACTTGGTTGGACTATTTTGCATAGGAATGTATGTTGTTCAAATGATTTATTTTTGTCTTTATAAAGGATTAAAGTAGGAGAATATGGTGAAACAAAAATAAGTTAAGGATGAGCACAATATTTATGAGTGGAAAAAATCTAGTGCATTTGGAGGAGAACTATGTTTGTAGTAGATAAGTTTGGATGAGCACAAAGTTTTGTAAGAGTGTAGAGTATGATAGTTAATAAAAAGAAGACCACATTCTTGAGTATCCACGGGAGGATATAAGTATGTATTTTGTCTTGGGATTACCTAGGAAACATCGGGAGTTTCGTCCATTTATTTCTTAATAGATATATTTACAGAGACTATGCATTTTGTTCCTTGTAAAAAGACAAGTGATAAAAATCACATTACAAATATTTTCTTTAAGAAGGTGGTGAGGCTTCGAGGTTTTCTTAATATCATTGTGTCTAGCAGGATAGAAAAATTACTAAGGTATTTGATAGGAGACAAGCTAGGAACATGGGATATGGTATAGGAATAAGTAAGATTTTCATATAATAAATCCATTAATAGAATAATGGATGAAATATTGTTTTTGATACTTAAATAGTAATAGTTAACGAGGATTAATAGAGATGTGAAATGTCAATGATGACATATAATGTATCAATGCATGGTATCTAAGTGTGTGGCCATTTAATAGTATTCTATACATTAAATTTTATGTTTATTTAACTTTCACTTCAATATTTTCTAAAAATAATATAAATCAATTAGAAAATAGTAATATATTGACCATATATAAGAGTTTGAGGAAATGTTTTTATCCTTGGATTTAAAACTATTGATGTTTTTCAAATAGATGTATTTCATTATGATGCTAGACATTTTTATACCAATATAAATTATTTATGCCAATAGGTATTCTAGGGTGGCAATAAGGGGTGGTATCTAGTGGTGTGACAATATAAATTTTATTCTATAAATTAAATTTAACATTCATTGGACCATCACTTATTTTTTGGTGAAATTTGAGAAATAAATAATATCTTGACCATTGGGTAGAGTTTGCGGCCTTTTTGGTAGCCTTGAATTTATATCTATTAGCGTTTTTTAAATATATGTATTTAATTATGCTAATAGGTATTCTATAATGTAAACAAGGAGTTTTATTTAATTATGTGACCATGAAAATGTTATTCTATACATTGAATTTTAGGTTCATCTGACCATCATTTCAATTTGTTCAACCTTGAGAAAAAAATAAAAAATAACAATGTCTTGACTATATCTTAGAGCTTAGGACTTATTTTTGGAACATTGAGATTGATATCTATCAATATTTTTCAAATAAATGTGTTTACGATATTTTTAATAATTTAAAATGCCTTCATTCTTAGATTCATTATATTTTTAAATACAAATTTATTTTAATTTGAAGATATTAATTAAAAATATATGTATGTAGCTCTATTCAAAACATTCACATTCATGTCATGGTTTGTAATATGGAATGCACATGAAATAATTAATGTGTGAGACTACAAATTGGAGTCGTCTCGACTAGGGTTTCATCTGCGTGCATGTCATACCAAAAATTTCTTGGGAAATGTAGGATAATACGTATATCAGGTTTTGTAGGGTTTCTCACCCTCTAGGTGCTTTATATAATGGTCTCTTCCATTGCAAGCTTGGTTGTTAAAACCGTGACTAGAGCTTGTGGAATCTTGAACAATGGTAACACAATGAAACATTCTTGGAAGTTCATTCCAAAGGTCTTCCATGACGTAATGAACCTCCCCCTGATGTTATTTTACATATTCACAAGTTTAATGTTGCATTCTAATGGTTAACTCATGGGTTAACTTATCATGGGCCGCTCATGTATTTTGGATCGAGTGTGTTTAGAGCATGACCAAAGGATTTTTCCTTTTATGATTCTTGGATGTGTCACATTCCTAGCCATTCTCGACCCGTTTGGCCATTAGGTATGTTCGAAACTCTCTTTCATTCCTTTTTCCATGAACCAAATATTTTGTGGTCTCTAATTATGTGGCCCTCAAAGTGTTGGTTTGGGTAGAATTTCTGGCCTTCCCTTGCCATGTGTTCATTTTCTGCATCAAATCACCTCTTATATACGAAGGTGGATTATATGGAACCTCAAAATTTTTACTACAGCCATACGTGAAAGTGTGTTTTGTTGAAGTGGACCTCTCTCAAGAATTGAAAGAGTTCATGGAGATTCAAATGGGAGACATTTGTTACTCCTAGTGTATCTTATACATCAATCTACCTAACACTTTCTTCCAGTGTCAGGCCTTTGATCACAAGATCAAGGAATGTCCTCTTTATGTCCCACACAACCTCCCACCAGCTAAGGTGGCTTTAAAAATGACCAAAGCTCTTGAGGAGGAGGGGTGGAAAATATTTGGAGGACACAAAAATAAGAACAAGCCAACGCAACCCAAGGCCCCTAGTTCAAATGGCTCGAGTGAGCCATCTGTTAAGGAACAACCCCATGGACAACACCTTAAGGAGCTGATAGTTACTTGATGACTCACTTTTTCCTTCACCTAAATTATCTAGCATGCCCAAGAAGGCCTCGGTTCTCATGGAATAAATGAATTCTATATGTAGTTCTTTGACCATTCCACTATCCCAATTACTCTTAACAAGCGGCTCATAAGGCCCATCCAAAAGGGCTGAAGTCCTCTTTCCAACTCCTTGGATCATATCCCAACTTGTAGTGTGGATTCTAACAAGAAGGAATATAATATAGAATATGTCAGGTGAAACGAAATTGAGTTGCAGGATTTTTTTTAAATAACATAGCTCAATTCCTACAGAAGAGTTTGATGCCCTAGATGGCTTGGATACAAATAGTATGGGCCTCAACCACTGTTTATCATGAATTTTATATCATGTAATGTGAGGGTTCTTAAATAATCCAACCACAAGTACATTATTTTTATGCTTGTAAAAACTTTACTAATTTAGGTGTTGTGCTTACAAGAACCGATTCTGAGTTTTTAGTTAGAGATGGTTTGAAAATACATCGGAATGACATCCTATCATTATAAAGTAATAATGATGGTGGGAATGGGGTTTAATTTCCCTTTTTCTCGTAAACAGTTTCCCTTTTTAATGGATCATGGTGATGACCCCACCAATTGTTCCGTATGGGTTTTATTTAATATTAACGACCGCCATTTTTGGCCTCATTAACATTTACCCCTCTAATGATGTGGTCGAAAGGGTTGATATTTGACGGTGGATAGACAATGTAATTCCCAATCCATATTGGGTAATATGCAAAGTGATTTTAATACGGTCAAGATGCCAACCGATAATTGTGTGAACCTTCCTATGCGATGGACAACTAGTGAATGGTAGGTGTTGTTATGTATCCACAATAAATTTGGGTTTTATAATACTAACCATTATCAAACTCCCACCTCTCGAATATTGATTCACTTAGTCCAATATTCGTGTAGGATTGGATTGGGTCCTCAAATGACTCGCCATAGCTATATTTTCAACTCAAGATTTTTTTGAGTTTGCTAACATTTATTTATTTCCTTTGGAAGTAATGCTAAATGTTTTCCTTTTGGACCACTCCCACATTAGATTTTGTATTAATTCACATTATATGTGACCTTTTTGTCATAAAGGTCGGTTGTTTCTCAATACTATCTTGATGGTACATGCGCCCACTCTCACCACATCAAGTGAGTGTAGAACATTTTCCTCGGCCATGTCATTTTAGAACTATGATTCATGTATGTGTGGTAGTTGGACCCAATGGTTGGAGGATGCTATGATTAGGGTGACCAAAATCCTCATAATCTATGGTTTACATCTCGGCAAAAAATTTACTACACTCATACTCTACTACTACCTCCTCTCTTAATAGATAAGTGGTGGTTTTGAAGGGAATCCCTTCTCTAAAACTCGTAGCTTCAGGTGGCGGAGATTTGTTAGAAAATCCAAGTTTCTTATAATTAAAATTGTCGGGGACCTCTAATTTGTACCCGTCTTCTTGGTTGAAAATGGGGGATCGCGTGTCAAAAGATTTATGTCTTTCTCTAAAAGGAAACGAACCTTTTCAATAAATTCATACCATCCATGATCACGTAACTCAAAGTTATTGATCCCCAACTCATGCTTTAGGATTTTTCCAAGTGTTATATGATGGGTTTTCAAGCTCAAGCTCCCTTAGACAAGCGACAAGAATCACTTTACTAATGTTTGGTTGTTGTTCTTTGCAAGCTCTAACCAGATCAGAAAGTGTCCCGCAACCATATGCTCACCATTGATGATCTACATGAAGTGGTCATGAAAATGGATAATGATATGGCTTTGCGGTGTGATGGCTTCCTTATGAGTTCTATAAAATGTTGTGTGATATTATTGTTTGGACCTCCATCAGGTCTATCTTGAAGGATTTAGGAACCAAAAGCTTTGTGTACAAATCAATATGGGGAATATCATGTTCATTCCCAAGCCAAGCAATCTCGAGAAAATTACGAGTTGGTGTCCTATCACCTTTCTTATTATATCTTACAAGATGATGTCCAAGCCCCTTGTGATTTTGTTGCGTCATATTCTTCCTGTTATCATTCAACTAGAGAAAACCGGCTTTATTCATGGGGGATACATTATTGATAATATCATAGCCATCTGGGAGGGCATGGAATGGACTCGTAGATCAAACCAACCTTCTTCATTTGTTAAAATTGAATTTTAGAAATATTATTATAGGATAGAATGACCATTCATTATTACTATGCTTCAAGCCTTGGGCTTTGGCCCTATCTTCATCTAATCTATCCAAATGATTTTTGTCAATGCCTTGCCCAAAATAAACATTAATGGCCACAGATTACCACCCTTTGACCTTTTTTCTTAATTCACCAAGGTTACCCTTTAATGCCTTCTCTTTATGTTCTTGTAGCCAAAGGTTTTGGGGATTTTCTTGCCAAGGCCAAATCCTAAGGGATTGTCAAGGGGATTGTGTTGCCTACAACAAATGGCTCCCAATTACTCAAAAGACACTTTGCAGATCAATCCTTCCTTACCGTAATTGAGGAAGTGAACAACATTGGAAATGTCATGCATTTCCTTGATTTTTTTATAGGCTTTAGGCTCCTCTATTTAATGGCAAAAAGGTAGTGTTATAGATAATATTTCCCCCGTGCCCATTTGGCTAGATTCTTATGATTGGAAAATGTTAGGACATGGTGAGATGTTTAAATATCTTGGCATCCCATTTTCCTTTCAAATGTCTCCTACGAAGCTTTGGCAGTATGTGGTTAAACAACTTGCCACAAAGTTGGAATACTGGATCACCAAACCTTTATCATTAGTGGGGAAATCCTAGATTTTTTCCAAAGTTCTTGTGGCCACTCATGTCTATTATTTGTATTGTTGGGTGCCATCCAAAACCTCCATGTAGAAACTAGAAAAACTCCTCAAATATTTCCTCTGGGCCAATGCCTCTTCTTGAAAAGGGTTTCACAGAGTTGCATGGGAGACTGTTGCCTTCCTATGAATCCGGAGGAATGGGTCTTATTAATATTTTACAAGGGAAGACACTTTGTACCTAATGGATTCTCATTGCATTGATGGTCAAGAATCTTGGAAAATCCTTTTTCACCATGGTATTGAGGAAGTTCCCTATTATGTACACCCAACTTGAAAAGGTTAAGGGTTTGCCAATATTCTCATTTCTCAAGTGCTTATCAAATTTGTCTGTAGTTTCATGCTTAAAATCATTTGGAAAGCATGGGAACGAATCAAACCATGGCTTCAATGGAAAGGCAATGGATTTCACAATGGCCTTTCCATCAACCAACAATCTTTGTGGTGGTCACCTATCATTCAAGTCTAGGATCGGTGTCTTGTAGAAGTCCCTAGAATTCTTGCACTCAAGCTTTTCAAGCGTAGAATTCATTCCATTCAAGATCTATTTTGTAAGCACACACAATCTTGGTGTCCTTGGAATGAGCTAAAATATCTAGACAAACTTACCATCCAGATTAGACTTACATCACTGAAATCATTGATTGGTTCACGATCATACGCAGCATAAGATCTATGTGCATCCTTCGTCCTGGTGGAAAGAATTTAATCGGTTAGTGGATACCTCATTCTAGAATTATTCAACCAGTAAAGGATATCACTAGCTTTTCATATTTTCCCACGGTCAAAAAAATCAACACTCAATGGGCACTTCATTCTTCTCCTTCCTATTGGAGAAAGATTCAAAGAGGTTCAAAACAATCGATCAACTTATGTGGAGCCTAAAATTACGTATTTGTTTTTTTTTTATCAGTACATCAAGGTCTCCCGATTAACACCGCCGGGTTGGCTCAACTTGGTGTTCCGGCTCCTAAATGTCCTTTTGTGGGCACATGGAAACCTAACCGAACCTTTTTGGTTTTTCTCCAAATCCCAATGGGATTAGAATTGAATTCATTCATTATTTTACCCTTCGGCCAAAGTGTTTAACTTGGAAACATATTCTTTTAGAACATAGCCCCATATCACGTCACATGTTCTCTTAGATTTGACATGCTTTCAAAGGGGAAATTTTTTTGGTTATGGAAAGAAAGGAATTCCTTTTGGTTTGCTAGTAATGAAGTTAATCAACAATTTTCCATATATGATAAATTGGTGGTTATCTCCAATGTGTCATTACATGTATACAAGTATAAGCTAATAAGGTGACCCTTGAGGTGGATCATCTTCAAAATCTTCTCGTGAAATTAGGGAATGCCCTTGTAAGGTGTCTCGTAAACCACCTTCTTCCTCTCAAAGTGCTCTCGACCCCGTAGTAGTTGTCCCCAAAGAGGTTGTTGGAGCTATTCCCGGTGGCAATATTTTAGTTGGGATCTCCAAAGTATTTATGGAATCAACCACAAAAATGTCTATCTCCACTAGCTCATGATCAAGGTGGGGCTCCTCCCACCTGCTCGTCATCTCGGATGGGGCTTGTTTGATGCTCCCGCGACACGCACCTAGGATGGGTGGATCCTACCACCTCTACCTCCGTCGTGCGTCGATAAGTTCCCAGATGGCTCTTTTTTCATCTCTCCCATGTGGTTGCCGACAATGAGGAAGAGTACCCCGGCCTTAGGTTAGGATGTGCTGTAGAACCGACAAAGACCTTCCGCTCATGACTGTGTTAGGAATTAATAGAATCTAATGTGGAATAATTCCTCAGAATCACAATAATAAGAAGTATGAATAGAAATTACAGAAATGAAATATGCAAAACACGAAGACAATAATTAATGTGGTTCACCCAATGTGGGTTACATCCACCAAGAACACTTGCTTAGATTTTATTACAAGCCATGCAGTTTTCACAATTACAATAATCAAATCTTTTTGGAGCTACGCTCAACAAACCCTTCCAAATTCGCACTTGAATTCGCAAACACTATTTACCTTCACAAAACACACTCTTTTAAATCCTATTGTATGTCCATTTATTTATAAGTACATCAATAGGTAGCCGAAGAGGCGGTTTTACAAAACAATGGGTACCGAAAAACCATGGGCCCAAAATAGCCCATAACGGTTACCCATTACCCATAGATTAATAAACCACCCATGAAAATTTGCTTGAGGGCTTCACCCTCGAACTCCCTGACCCACTCAGCTTTGGCGGAGGGACCACCATAAAATATCCGAATGTAACACATGGAAGGTGTACCAAACTCTAACATGAAAACAGCTCCACAAACATAACAGATCGGCTAGATGATCACAACCCTTCTTCTCGCTGGTCTTTTTCTGCACTTGCTTGACTTCGGTGTCTCTTACGTTCTTTTAAATGTATTCTTATGAGTGGCCTAGTGTGTTTGTGACATTGAGGCATACTTTCATACCGCTGTCTTTTTTGTTGGAAAAATCTTGTATCGTGTTTCTTTTAATATAATATAAGATCTTTTCCATCAAAACAAAAGTAATAACAAAAACAAAAAAAGAAAAAACATTCACATTCCACACAAAGTGTTTGGGGAAAATTATTTCACATGGTAATCTAACACGTAGAATAAAAAACCACGTCTTAAAATCTTAGTAATAAAACAAATACTACTTTAGTAATCGTTTAGTAATCTTCTTTGTTTTTTGTTTCGAACGTTAAACCTCTTCTTTAAAAGTATGTGTTTGCATTATCAATTCGATTTTGTTTTTATGGTAAATTTTAACGGGACATTTTTTATTTGTACAATTGAGAAATGGAACCTGGAGTTCAAATTGTTTGTAATTATTCTCAAGTTAATTTTTGAGCAATATGGAGTCACAAGGATGTTCGAAAGTTAATTGTTTGTATTATTGAAGAGAATTATTATTAACCTGACAAGTGCTTGTGTTGTCACAAGCAAAAGAAATCTCATATGGGCCTACACATAATCAAGTGTGTTGTATTTTATTCCCAAAAGAATTTCAGATGGACCCCTCTCAACAAATGCTTTTTCAATATTGGTTGTGTAAGTGCATATGTGTTGTAACAAGGAAAATACAAACGACTATTCCAAGTGATAATCAAGTGGGTTGTCTTTTATTCAAAAAAAAAAAAATCAGATCTAATTAGTTGTTGATGACTCGTCAAATCTGAAACCACTTGTAGAAATTGACGTTGTCGATTAGCGTAATGAATTGTCGATTAACGCTACCCAATGACAATCACAACTGCTTTGATTATTTAGCAAATTGGAAAGTGTGACCTTTTAATATTAAAAAACTTGTTGGTAATTTTATCAAAGAAATGGTTGGTGATGATGCGTTGCCAATATTTATGATTTATGACTTGGTTGAGTGGCTCCTCGATGATTAGGGAGAATCTTTGTAGAGTGTTGAAGTAGGCTGAATAGCAGAATCAGTTATTACATGGTGAAGTACATCAGTAATATTCCATATGTATTATCGCAGTTATACTTAGTAATTGCATGGAATACTAAATACCATTCAACAGTTCCTTGATGGTTGATAATTGTAAATGTAAGCTAGAGTGAAGGGTAATGCAATTATACAAGGTAATTGTAATAGGAATTTTTTTTTAAGTGGAAAGGGTATTCTCAGTTATGTATCCTATGATTTTATCATGTTTTCCTTTTCTATATGTAGTAGATTACAATCACATTACAGTTTGATAAATATTTTTTATGTTAATTTTTGTATATAGCCTCCAAATTTAAAACATTTGGCATCAAAACTTGATTAGTTTGGTGACATTTCATATTTTTCTACAATAAAGAATTATTTCCAATGTGGGTTTCATTCCATTCGAAATTTTGTGTATATAATGTGTCAACAAAACAATAATAATTATTGAAAAGTTCAATGGACAAAATTTTGAGACCTCTAAAAGCTTAAAATGGAAGACCTCTTGGAAAATAGAGATTATTATGTTGTTTCATAAATATAACATGTGCATTTATATAAGAAGTGGGATTATATTTATGAGACATCTAGATGTTCTGTTAGAATTTTTCTATTTGTTTTAGTTGTACTTAATGTATTTAATGAAAAGACAATAAAGAGTTTATGGTATAAATTGGGAATGTTGTACCGTGGTAAATCTTTGATCAAAAACTATTCTTGTGAGGAAGAATATACATTTATTAAGAATGAATGATTGTGACAAGAACTATAGAGAACTTGATGCCTCTAACATTGTGATTAGTCACTATTTGTGGATGTAAAGATGAATGATGATGAAAGGTGTATTACACTTCTTTACTCTTTGTTACAATCTTGAGGTCACCTAACAATCACGATTACTACAACCTCTTTTAATTTAAATATACAAGATATTTTCATGTCCTTTGTATTGTGGAAATGAGCCACAAGACCACTAAACGTCACCAAGATAATGCACTAAGGATGTGTGGGAAAGTGAGTAAATACGACAAGTTGATGTCACTAAATAAATAAATAATGGATAAATATTGATAATAAGTATGGGAAGTGTGTCTTTATTTAGTATATGGAAATGGAATTAAACCTGGTAAATCTTGTAGAATCCTAAAATAGAGAAGGTATATTAATGATAAAAATTTATTCTTCAAATATTTTAACATCATTCCTATGTAAAAGTGTGTCCTTATTGGTGAATTCAAGTAGGAACATCTAGTAAAGCAACCAAAAGATGAGTCAAAAATGTGTATGATGACTTAGAGTGTAAGTATGTATTTAAGAACGAAGTTTCTAACCATGGGTGGCTCACCTTGGTAATTAGATGGTATATAACTTGTGTGAACATATAGGAGTAGTTTTTATTTAAATAATTGTATGCATTATTATATTGGTATGGTTAAAGGTGTTAAACTAATGGGGGCTCTAAAAAGAGAGTATGTAGGTGTTTAAATTCAAATGTTAATAAGGGGTAATAAATTTAGATTTTTATGATCGCACATTTATTAGAATTATTTTTCCAAGTGGCCCTATTTTTGAGGAATGAGAACTTGAACCCTAATTTTGGGAGATCAAAATAGTTATGTAGAGTTTCTTAAAGGTATAGCCTACAAAATTTTCATTCTAATTTATTTACATTCAATCGTAATTAGTGAGGATACCAAGATGTCATGGGAAGGTATTGAGTCAATGGAGATAAAGACTTGAAAGAAATATTTGAATGGGGAAATTGAGTCTCTTGATAAGAATAAGACCTTTGATTTGGTAATGCAAGAAGAAGTGCAATATGCAAGGAAGATAGACAATTATAAAGGTTTCCTAATTATGAAGGGATTGTCTCAAATCAAGGGGATTTAATTCGGTGAGGAATTTTAACTTGTTTTAAATTTGAATTCTATTCATTTTTGTTATCTATTTATAATGTAGCCAAATTAAGAACAAACCAGATATACTGCAAATAATATGAACTCCAAAAGAAAATAGATCTCCTTCTTTGTTATCAAATAATGAATTACAATGTTTCCTAAATAGGAAAACAACTCCCAACTCGAGTTTCCAAGTAAACTCTAGCTAACTCTGACTAAATCTACTCTAGGTGGCGGAAATTACTATTTTTAGCAGTTTACTAGAACTGCTATTCTTAGTAAGTTCGCATGCTTATTCCTACGGGCACGTAAATTACCACACATCTTCTACCTCCCCAAATTAGAGGAATTGCCAACTTTCTAACTCATAATTCAATTGATAGACTAAAATTAACTAATGCTCAAAAATAGGAAAAAACCAAACTATAACTTAAATCCTAATTTTTGGCCTCAAGATGGCGGATTTAGGGCCCAAAAACATGTTGAAAACTTTCCCTAATTGGTAGGGCGGGTTTTCTCTACATTCGTCTCATCGAAACATGTGGTTTCAAAAAAAAATGGACTCAAACAGACACCCGGAGCTCAAGTTATGACCTTGTCAAGTTCCCCGCTCGATCTGGCGCATCATTCTCACTGCTTGAAAAAATGTAGCTCCTGCAAGTTGTCTTCTTCAAAATGCTTCCATTTATCTACATCCAACTTCTAAATCTCCCACTCTATGACCCAAGTATTGTCCTCTTATTCCAGTCCTTTCCAATGTACCAAATATTTGTTCTATTTCCCATTTTGCGTGTCATTGTTTTCTTATCTAGAATCTGATCCACTTCTTCTTTCTTCTTCACCGGAACCTACTACCTCCAATCTACTACTTCATCAATAACATCCCCTTCTACACCATCCCCATGAAAATAATACAAATCTGAAACATTAAACACTGGAGAAATATCAAAATTCCCTAGCAATTCTACCTCATAAGCATTATCGTTTATTTTTTTCACGATTTTGCAGGGACCAATCTTCTTGTACTTCGGGTTGTTATAGGTTCCTCTTGGAAACCTTTCATTCCACAGATATACCATAAACAACTCACCAATTGTAAATACCTTTCTCCATCTGTGCACATCTGCTATTTCTTTATATTTATCATTACTATTCTGCAGCTTCTTCTCGCACTTCTTCTTGTAATTGTTGTATATGTTCGCAAATGCTTCTGCATCATCACTAACTCTACCATCAACTGATAGTTGAACCAAATATAACACCCCAATTGGATTACTCCCATACACAATTGAAAATGGATACTTTCCCATGGATCTTTTTATGGAACTGTTATATGCAAACTCAAACTTGTGGTAATGCTAAGTCCCATTGTTTCGGATTTTCCCCAACAATGCACCTTAATGAGTCTTCCAAACTACTACTTACCACCTCTATTTTCCCATCAGTCTATAGATAATAGGCACTCTTGAACCGTAGTTGAGTTCTAAATTTCTTCCATAAAGTCGCATGTAAGTGACTTAAGAACCTTGTGTCCCTATCTGAAGTAATGGTTTTTGGAACACCATGTAAATGAACAACTTCTCTGAAAAACAAATCTACTATGCCTGTTGCATCACTTGTTTTCTTGCAGGCAATAAAATGAACCATCTTAGAAAACCTATCAACAACCACAAAAATTGAGTCATTACTTCATTGTGTTTTTGGTAATCCCAAAACAAAGTCCATACTCAGATGTGTCCACGACCCTTTAAGAACACTCAACGGCATAAACCCTGTATTTTGTGCATGGCCTTTCGAGACTTGGAAAATTCGACATCTCTCCACATATCTTACCACATCTCTTTTCAACTTTGGCCAATAGTATTTGTCTACTACCAAGGCTATCGTCTTATCTTTACCAAAATGCCCAGCCAACCCTCCGCTATGCAACTCTTTCACTATATTCTCTCTCATAGACCCAACTAGAATACATAGTTGGCGTCCCTTGAATAGGTAGCCATCCTATAAAATATACTCATCCAGGACATCTCCTGCATTGTCTGATAATGGACTAATTAGTCTTTCAACAATATCCTTGAAATTAGAATCAAAAGAATACAAACCCTTTATTGCTTCGAACCCAACACCTCATTTTCCATAGTGGTAAAAAAGTCACACTCCTACTAAATGCATATGCAACTTGATTTGTTTTCCGATTTATGTTTTAGAGAAAAAGTATATCCTTGCAAAAATGATACCCACTTTGCATGCCTACTATTCAACTTCTTTTGGGTATTCACATACTTCGAGTGGCTATGTGGTCGTAAATAACACAAACTCCTTAAGCACTAAGTAATGCCTCTAATGCCTTAATGCTTGTACAATTGCATAAAATTCCACATCATAAGTAGAGTAGTTCTTTCTTACCTCATTCAGTTTCTCACTAAATAAAGCTACCGGCTTTCCTCCTTGACTTAGAACAGCACCAATACCCACATGTGAGGCATCACAATCAACCTCAAACACTTTATCAAAATCTGGTAGTGCCAAAATGGGTTCCTCTGTCACCTTCTTCTTCAAAAATTGAAAACTATCCTCAGCTACCTTTATCCACAAAAACTCCCTTCCTTTTGTGCAATCTGCATTATAGAGCTACAATCTGCTGAAATTTTTAATAAATTTTCTATAAAATGTTGCTAGACCATGAAGGCTCCTTACCTCTGTTATACTCCATGGAGTAGGCCATTCAATAATTGCCTTTATCTTTTTGAGTCCATCTGTACCCCATCTGCTGAAATAATAAAGCCCAAGAATACCAAACTCTCTTGCATGAATGTGCACTTCTTCATATTTGCATAGAGTTTCTCTTTCCTTAACACTTCAAATACCAACCTTAGATGCCTCAAATTTTCTTCTTTATTTTTACTAAAGATCAAGATATCATCAAAATAAACCACAACAAACTTACCATTATACTCCTGTAGCACGGTGTTCATCAATCTCATAAAAGTACTAGGTGCATTGGATAACCCAAATGGCATCACCAACCACTCATATAATCTATTTCCTGTTTTGAATGCTATTTTCCACTCATCTCCTTCTCGATCCGAATCGATGGTAACTACTTCAAAGATCAATCTTGGTGAAATACTTAGATCCAATAAGCACATCCATCATATCATCAAGGAGAGGTATTAGGAACCGATACTTGATTGTTATTTTATTGATCGCTCTACTATCCATGCACATTCTCCATGTTCCATCCTTCTTTGGTGTTAATAAAGCTGGTGTTGCACATGGATTCATGCTCTCCCTTACGACCCCCTTTCACACAAGCTCTGCCACTTGCCTATTCAACTCTACATGTAATGTCGGGCTCATCCTATAAGTTGCTTAATTTGGGAGTGAAGATCTGGAATCAAATCAATGTGGTGTTGAATATCTCTTTTGGGTGGTAATCCAAGCTGGTAGCTCATCAAGAATAACATCTAAAAATTCTTCCATTAATTCGATGTTTCTATTGGTATTTGAGAACTTACAAGTCAATCCTTATTTGCAACAAGTGCATAACAAAAACCGGTTTCCTTTGCCTCCTTCACAAATTCCTTTGCAGAAAGCATATTTTCAGCCTTCCCCTCTTCTTTAAGAGGTAGAAAAAATATTTTTGTGCCATCCTTCCAAAAACTATAAGTATTATTTCCCCATCATGAATAACTTTTCTATCAAATTGCCATGGTCTTCCTAGCAACATATGACATGCATCCATAGGGATAACATCACACCAAATCTCATCCTTATAACTATTCCCAATAGAAAAGCTTATTAAACATCTCTTATCAACAGTAACTTCATTACCCTTCTTAAACCATGCAATACGATAAGGGTTAGGATTCTTCTCACAATGCAGACCCAATTTATTGACCATCTCATTTGAAACCATGTTCTCACAACTACCACCATCAATAATAACATTACATACCTTTCCTCCTGAAGTGCATCTTGTTCTAAAAATATTTGTACGCAGCCATGCATCCTGTTGACCTCCTTTCTTGGAGCAATCATTTTCCTCTTGATCATCGAGTTTCTTCAACATCGGTGGAATTTCCAGTCTGCTCATCTTCTACTTGCTCAGCTTCAACAAGATTTACTCTTGGAGCATCTCCTTGCCTTTTTTCATGTGTATAAGTATGTGGGCATTCAAAATCTTGATGCCCTTCTTCACCACATCTATAACAAACAAATGGTCTTCGTGGAGCCTCCCATCCTCTATCACCAGCATATCCTCTGCCCCTAGGAAATCCTCTACCTCTTTGTTGATTCTAGAAATCTTGTCTCATATCCTCTTGCTTTTCCAATCCATGAGATGATTCTCCCCTACCTTGGCTAAAACCATCTCGTCCCGAAAGGAAGTTGAGGCCCCCTATTCATTCCGGTGTTCTCCTAAAACTTTGAATTTTTTTTTCCTCAACCTTTAAGACTAATTGATAGGCATCCTCCATGATTTTAATCCTATGCATACTTATCTCATATTGAATAGGAAATTTTAATCCATTAACATACCTTACAACCATTTGTTCCTTAGTTTCTTCATGCTTGACACGAATGGACAATTTTTAGAAATCATCTATGTATTCTTGCTTTGTTTGTAAGTTAATCCGAGATTGAAACCTCCTATAAAGCGTTTGTGCATAATCCATAAGGAGAAATTTATCTTTCAACTTCTTCTCCATCTTACTCCTTGTCCTAATTCTTTCTTTCCCCTTTCTTGACCGCTCTTTTTGTAGGTGATCCCACCATAACATGGCATGACCTTTAAATTTCGTGCATGTAGATTTTACCTTCTTTTCTTCTGACACAGCCTTCCACTCAAAAAAATTTCCCATGCTAGTCAACCAGTCTATTAGCTCCTCTTG
The DNA here is from genome assembly GCA_018340775.1 of Taxus wallichiana var. yunnanensis. Classification (NCBI taxonomy): domain Eukaryota; kingdom Viridiplantae; phylum Streptophyta; class Pinopsida; order Cupressales; family Taxaceae; genus Taxus; species Taxus wallichiana. Next base: position 786,378,338 of record CM031243.1, read on the forward strand.
TTTTAGACTACCACCATACTCTGAAACATCAACTCTTATCCCATCATTCTTTCCTTCTAATGCTCAAATCATCCTTTCTTCAAAATCTAATGGTGGTGCTTGTGTTTCCTCCTCTCCACAAATTTCTTCTTCATCTGTGTCATCTCCACTTGATTTCCTCTCGGGTTATCATTGCAGAAGCGCAACAACTTGTCTTTGAGATCTTGCATATTTCTATTCATCTGGGAAATACCTCCTCCTCTTCCTCTTCCTCTTCTTGCCATTTTTTTAGAAAATACTTGAACCAGCTACGATACCGAGATAATGTAGCCAAATTAAGAACAAACCAGATATCTACAAATAATATGTTCTCCAAAAATAAAATAGATCTCCTTATTTGTTATCAAATAATGAATTACGAGTGTTTCCTAAATAGGTAAACAACTCCCAACTTGAGTTTCCAAGTAAACTCTAGCTAACTCTAACTAAATCTACTCTAGGTGGCGGAAATTACTATTTTTAGCAGTTTACTAGAACCTGCTATTCTTAGTAAGTTCGCATGCTTATTCCTACGGGCATAGAAATTTCCACGCATCTTCTACATCCCTAAATTAGAGGAATTGCCAACTTTCTAACTCATAATGCAATTAATAGACTAAAATTAACTAATGCTCAAAAATAGGAAAAAAATGAACTATAACTTAAATCCTAATTTTTGGCCTCAAAATGGTGGATTTAGGGCCCGAAAATGTGTCAAAACTTTCCCCAACCGAAACACGTGGTTTAAAAAAAAAATGGACTCAAACGGACACCCGGAGCTCAAGTTATGACCTTGTCAAGTTCTTGCTAATTCTGGCGCATCAATTTATATTGTGTTTGATTTAGAGATTGATCAAAAGGATGTTAAAAATGTTGTTTATTCATCGAGATCGTGAAGAATCAATCTATATGATATGGACATAATTTCTTTTTAGTGAAGGGTGAAGAGAACTTATTTTTCCACTTGACTAATTCCTTGTATGGCTTGAAAAAATCACTATGGATGAGGAATTCAAAACTTTATAGCTATGTGAGTAAGTTAGACTTTCATGTGTCAAGGAAGATCCTTGCATGTACTTAAAATAAGAAAAGGTATTTTTCATCATACTTATCTATTGCAATGTCACACTATTGATTGAAATTGAAAGGAATTAATCAAGTAGGTTAATTATCTTATGTTTGTGAATTTCGATATAAAACATCTTGTTCTTTATAAATTTCAATTTGGAAGTCAAAATAAGACAAGGATTTGAAAAAATGAGTCTCTAGTTAAACCATAATAAAATTACATTGAGATGATATTAATTTTTTAAGATAAATGACAATAAACCTATGAACATGCCTTTCTATATATGTTATACTATTTTAGATTGAAATTTTGAATAGCAAAAGAGGAGTTGGAAAACATGGCTTGGGTTTCATATTGATTTTTAAAGATAAATGACAATAAACCTATGAACACACCTTTCTATATTTATTATACTATTTCGGCTAGAAATTTTGAACAACAGAAGACGATTTGGAGAACATGGCTTGGGTTTCATATTGGGGAATAGTTTTAAGCATGATGTATATAATAGTATACAAAAAACCATACGGTGATAGTATTTAGTACATATATGTCCAATCTTAAAAAAGATCATTAGACTACAATGACGAGGGTCATTAGGTATTTGCAAATAACTTATCAAAATTTCATTTTCCATTATAGAAATCCATGTGAAATAAATGAGCTTAGCCTACATAAATTTGAGAACTTTGAAAGTAATAGTGATATTAACTTGGAAAGTTCCACCATTGTGTACAATTTTAAATTGTTTGTTAGAGATACAAGGTGGATGATAAAACATCAAACTAGTGTTGTGATATACACCACAAAAGGATGAGAATATGGAAATTACTCATCCAATCAAGAAATTAGTTCTGATTTAGATATTATGCTTGTTGATTAAGTTTTGTTATTGTGAAATCACAAAACCCCCAAAATTTCTGATTTGAGATAGGGTATTTTGTGCCACTACATAAAATGGAGCAATCCTGTGTGTGGGACATTGCGAAATGGGATAGCTCTCTAGAGAAGGTTGTTTCCTACTCTCGACATACCTTCCACTAACTATTTCTAATGTAGGAAAACTATTGACTAATCCTAATCTAATGCTTCCAAGGGTTCAAGGAAAGAAGGATTACATGAAAGAAACCTACACTACGAGTGGTGATACACCAAGAAAGTATTGTTGATCACTTCCCCCAACTTGCAAAATAATGGAATAGATGAACCTAGAAATGGTGGACCTACACCACAAACTAAATTACATCCAATACATCATTCTTGAATGAGCACAACACACCAAAATCATGTAATAACCAAGGAAAGACATGGATTAAGAAATAAAAATGAAAGGTAAGTTGCAGACAATAAAGCTGTGAGAGGTTAAAGAGATCAAAACAAACATAATCTTATTTCTCCATATGGATATACACAATACACTATTGTAGAAAAAAGATGCATGAAGCCATTACAAATCTTGAGAGGAAGTCTTGAAGCCCCAAGAAGAATGGGGTGCATGGGAGGAGAGAAAATGACCAACCTTTTGCACAATGCCACCCCTTACAATTTATAGAGGAAGAAATGAGGAGAGAGAGGGAAGAAAATGTGACAAAGCATTCCAATCTCATTGAAAATCAACAATTTTCCTTGCGGTTGTGATGGGAAACTATGTCAAGCCCATACTCCATTGTACCTTGCTTGTTGGGGAAGAAAAGAAGACCATACCTCATCATTTTGGTAGGTGAGAAATTTGAAACCAATCTTCTTAAATTTCACATTGTACTTCCACATTTTGAAATATTTAACTATATTAGTTGTGTAGAGGACACTTAGAGATTTCTAAAAAGATAGATTTTATGCAAATCTGAGTTGTCGATCAAAATTTATGGTCACTGAAGATGACGATGCCATATCGCAATAAATTCAGGTGGTTGATCTACTTTTTCAAACTTGAAGCGCATCGTACCCTCGAAATCTGAAACTTTAGACTTTTGGGATTTGGATCTTCGGTCATTTTGATCTGGCATGTTTACTAGAGAATTATTAAATGTCTAACCTCTAAAGTATGAAATTTGTACTTTGGAGTTCAAAATCTGAAATCATGTTGTGTGGCATTGTTCATCGGTCGAGCCAAAATGTTCTAAAACTCCAAAACCCGAAGTCGAAATTTGAAATTCAAGTTTGAGACATTTTTTTCGAGGGTTAGGGTTTCAAGATTTTAGGGGTTCAAGTGTCGGGATTTTTGGGGTTTGGGTTTTGGGATTTTGAGGGTTTGGGTTTCTTCATCTAGCGATGAATTTATAGACACACCTAGAGAAAAACTTCGTACAAACAAGAGAAGACAAATTGTTCCATTTTGAATCTAGTTTCTAAGATGTATTTTTCTGTAATTCAAATGTGATAAGCATATAACAAATGCGTTTATAATAATTTCAATTTTTTCTTTATTGAAACATTAAAAAATGTGCATGTGTACGAGGACACATTTTTGAGAAAATAAATGAAATTTTATAGGAAATTTTGTACAAGAATGAAAAAATTTATAATATTTGTTTTATTAATGGTAAAATGTTTTTGAATGGGATCCTACCGGGAAAAACAATAATGGGTCAACACCTAGATAAGGAAATGAGTAAAAAGATAGAATAAGAAGTACACTTCCTAGAGTTCAACAACAACAATAAACACAAACACATCTAGTGAAAAAGATTTACATGAGAGGAATAAATGAATAGCACAAAAACATCCCAATTAGCTAGTTGGGAGAAGTACTTTTTATATGGATAGATTTCTTCTTGCTATGAACCATTTTCCACCCTTCGAAACGTCCTCAATAAGAAGATTAAATTTAATAGTATCAATTAGATGGTGTGTGCTTTTTACAAGGAGAGTGAGGAGTGGCATTCTCCTTTAGCGCTTTATATGACTTTGGTTAAACATTTTTTCACCATTCACCATCCTGTTGTTTCCATTATATGGTTTTTCTCTAAGAGACATTTCTAGAACTTGAATTTAACCATTTCTTTTTCCCTTGTTCCCAATAAGGGGAGTTTCAAGAACTAATTCTAATACTTCCTCTAAATTAGTATTTGAAACTAACTGTTCCTTGGTGTCAAAGACCAAATGTTTAGGGAGCGATTTGTTCTAGCAATTGCTCTCATTTTTTTCCTTTCCATTCTTGACAATCAACCGCAATATGGCCTAAAGAGAAACATCTCCAACATATGTAGGGAAAACCTTCATAGTAAAGATGTTGTGTCAAATTTCTTTTTGAACATTAATCTTAATGTGGGAAGGAAGGTTCTTGGAGGTGTCAAGCTCAACAAGAATTCTGGCATATGTTGTGTGAGTAAAATATGTGGTTTGGGAGTCATTATTTAGTATGTTACCCAAAACATTTCCAATGGATATCAGACAAGCACAATCCCAAGATTTACTGAGAGGAAGATGGGGCAGTCTAATCCAAATCGGTTTGCAAGAGAAATATTCAGTGGTTGGGTTAAAAGAAGGGAACCAGGGTTTCATAACAAGGTAACATGATTGAAATGCCCAAATATTTCTTACAATGGTGTCTTTATCATTTATTGAAGAAAAATAACAATAAATGTACCCTTAGCACAAGGATACAGATCTAACCTTCCATCCGGAAATGGGATCCAATGTTTAGAAATTCATTCGTGTAGTAATCTTGGAAGAGTGGGACAAAGAAAATTGAATCGGGAAATCAAGGCACATTCTTGGTAGTAGGATTCAACTTCGATCACCTCGTCTCCAAAATGAAAACAAGGGTTCCTATCAATAAGCGTCATGGTCTTGGATCCATTCATCCCCAATAGCGGCTCATGAGAATATCAATTAAACATTTCACCGATTGCACCCCCTTTAGAATCCTCCTCCATTATTTGCATTCCCGAACATGGGTAAAAGCAAGGTTAAGAGGGGAATCTTTGCCACTTAAAACAATATTCCGAACATCACAAGTCGATGAGGGTTCAATGTTTCTACCCTTGGAATATCCTCTTCCTCTCGCGCCATCTAAATATAATCCAATAAAACTTATTTAATTAGCACAGAAGCGAAAATTCCTTGAACCAACCACCTCATATTATATTCAAGTAAACCCTCCTTTATAATGTGACCATTCCCGTATTCCATGGGAGAGAAAAATGTTTGACTTTAACTAGATTCTTTGCCATAAAACTCTCCAACGAAGTGAATGGGATAAGAGAGAGAGATCCCATTCTTTCATCTCAAACACCACCTTCAAGAGGGCTCCCACATTTCCCAACTAGTCACCTTGGTGACACCTTAATCTCATCTCATTAACCGGTGCCGCCAAGTGTAGAAAAAGTATCTCCAATGCCATCACCATGAGGACTAGGGCTAGTTTTTGAATGTGAACTTCTCTACATGTTAAGATATAAAGTTTAAAAAAATTATAATAATGTTGATAATATTTTTCCCTCATTTTGTTAGTTATTTTATTTTTAAATTTTAAGATAAGAAAAATTAAAAACGCAATGGTGTATGTATGTTTTTTTTTTATTAAGGGTAAAATAGGGTTGAGGAGACCCTTCCCCATTATAATAAGTACTCATAGGGTTGTCTCTTCCGGCCAAAAAAGAGGGATAAGAAAAACACAGTCAAAACAATAACACAAACAAACAAAAAATTAAAATAAATATATCCATGAGACTACTTCCCATTGGATCTAAGAAGCATCTTAATGGTTTCATTAACTTTCCTTTTCTTCCTTTATCTCATAGTACACCAAACATCACCGGTGTTCATATTTACATTTTCATTTATGTTAACCGTTATGATAATTTAAAAATTATACTTATCCACATGATATTGGATCTCAGGAACCAAGAGAAATGGACATAGTGTCACTCTTAGTGCTTGGGGGTGGAGCCTTCTAATGGGGTCAAGAAAGGGATGACCACCTCATTCACTAGAACTATATCTTCCTCATACATAAACCTATCTTTAGACTAGAATATGAGTGACTATCAACCACCATATGACTTGGATCAACATTCTTATACCAAGAATTGCAGTTGTTGACATGTTTAATCCCATACTTGCAATCCACGGCTAAGTGGCCAATAGAAATGCAAGTCCAAACTCTAAAGAGAAAATCTTCATAGTATAAATTTTGAGTCCAAATTCTTTCCTTAACCTTAAGACCAACATAAGTAGGAAAATCCTTTGAAGTATTCACGTCGACCAAGATGAATGCATAAGTGGTATACTCGTATAAGGTCTTCTTTGTGTCAATATACGGGTTTTTACCCAAAGATCACCTAATGGAAATTTAAAAAAATTCATCCCAAAATTGGAGAGTTAGTTATGGAAAATGTATCTAGATAGGTATAAATTGGAAATTTTTAGTAACATGATTTAAAATAGGGAACCATGGCTTCATCAGAAGAAATTGGGATTGATAATCCCAAACTCTATCAAAAATAAAATCTCTATAAGAGATTGTATAAAAGACAACAATGAAGAAACCTCTAGTTGTGGGGCAAATGTACACTTTATATTTCATTAATGGCCTCCAACGAGAAGTGGTCCATTCATGGAGTGCAAGAAGAGCCTTGAAAATATTGTTGAATCGTAAATGAGGCCATTTTCATTGAAATGTGCCTATGATTTCAAGACATTTTCTCCAAATATTATCGTGGGGTGACTGAGAATGTTGTAATGGGCTTAGAAGGTGGAGAAAAGGATCTAGCTGCATCACAAAAAAAAATTCCAAGTATTCCATGTATTATTTTTGTACCAAATCCCCACCCAAACAAGAAACACCCCAGAACCATCCACTGAAAGAAATTTGTTTAGTACAACTGGACTAGAGAGGGAAAAACCGTTGCATCCAAATATACGAGATACACAGCCCATAGCAAGGGATCTAGGGAAGAAAACACTAGCATCCAACCCGTAAGTGCCAAAATTCTTATAACCTCTAACATATTTCTTATAAGCTCCATGACCTACTTAGAATCTCCGACACCATGCCCGGAAGCGTCATTTATCATGCCTAGGTTTACGGTTTCAAGAGGTTTTAATATCGAGAGCTCCATGGCTTAAATTTTTGATCTTGCCTTTAAAGAGTTAAATTTTTATAAATAGTAGCTAACGTGGTGTAGTATTTTGAGTTATGTATGTTTTAATAAGTTGGTTAACCTTCAAATATTTATTAAACTATTTTTCACACTACATGTATAAACCATACATGATAAAACATGTTATGTAGAAATTATTTAATAATTGAAACTAATAATTTAATCTTTTTAAAAATTTAAATTAATATACGGTATGCCTCGATTATGGTTTTCACTAGTTAGGGTATGTACCAAATGTGGAAATTTATTTGTAAATCCGTAGTGTTGTTGCTGATAGTAGAAGACTACTTTGAAAATAAATTTTTGCATCCAATCTGTGAAATAGTTCCTAGTTTCATCATTGATGAAATGTATTTGCTACAAATATCATCCTTTATTAGTGTTACACATAAATATTGTTGTATGTGATTGAGTGTGTTGTTGTGAAGTTATAATAACCGACATAATTAGATATTAGAGGATATTATTGTGTTGTGATTTGTTTGAACAACTCACATAATATAGGGGAATTGATATGGTAGTTAGAATAAGACTCCTTTATATTAGAATATCATAGTCCTATATATTTTTAATGTGATCCATAATGTAGGTGGTGAATAGAATAATTTTTTATAGTGTTTATTTTATACGAATATAATCCAAAGTTTTCATTTGGTATCGAGAACTTAGGAATTTAGTTTCTTTGAATAACGAGACTCTGGATACATCCTAGAGTTTATAAAAGATAAGAAAAAAATATGTTGTTTCCTATAGTATATGCTTCATATTGTCTTTATTGGTCATGTTAAGAATGTAATTTCAATGGATTTCTTATTAGTATCGACACACAAGTAAACTTTCAATTTATAGCTAGAGACTTTAATGCGAGTTGATCATGTTATTTAATGCAACATAATTATTTACATTAAGGAGCTAGGGTTAATTATTTGAACTTGAATCACCAATTGAAATGAACACGGATCTGTGAACAATATAATTGTTGGTTAGAAACCCAAAAAAAATTCTTATTAAGGGTAAAGGTATTTTGACTAGGATCCTAACCAGTATTACAAAAAGGCTTAAAAGCCCAGATAAAACAATAACAACCCAAAGAAAAATTAAATAGCTGCCAAAAAGTGAAAGAGATGGTTAGGTAGGAGAAACAATATTCTTGAAAATATATTTTTTCTTATTTTCATTGTTTTCCACCACCGAGACACCTCCTCCAAAGAAATAACAACCTCAATAGCTTCAATCGGTAGATAGCTACTTTTTTTCCACGGGAAGAGGAGGAGGGATATTTTATTTATCCGCTTTATGCTCAATTGGTTCAACAAAATGTTTTGGTGGAATTAAACCTTTAAATGTCTCCATGTTTTCTCCAATAGGATCAAACAGAGGGTTTTCTAGATTGATTTGGCAACAACGTCGAATTGACATTTGAATACAAATCATTCTTGGCATCCAAAAGCAATTTTTAAGGAGGGAATTCTTCCACCAATTGTTTCTCTCATTTTGACACTTTTCCATTGCCCAATAAGAAACAATATGACATAAAGTTAAAAAACCTTCGCACCTAAAAGCTAAACCTTTGTAGTCTAATGGATGGGTCCATTTTCTATTATGGACTTTAAGCTCTTTTTTTTTTTCCATGAAGGGTTTTTAGGTGTATAGTTCAAAAAGAATCTTGGCATATGTTGTATGTGTGAAATCAATGGTTTGGGAATCAATATGAAGAATATTTCCCAAAACATTTCCAATGGAGATCAAACAATCACACATCCCAAATTGGAGAGGTAAGTAGGGAATTTTAATCCATTGAATATTCTTCTTGAAAACATTGAGCACCTATATGTTGCTTTCATTGAAGATCTCTAAATGATTTAATGTGAGTCTTTAATACCGACTAGTTTTCTCATGCAAAACATGCCATGTTGATCTATTCAAGCTTTTTGAAGTGCCCCACACATTTTTACCATGTACTCAACCTTCCTAAGAATACTTTATTCACCACTCCTAGATATCTCATGGTATTTTTCATTATTCATATGTTTTTTTGAAGTAATTTCATATTTTTATGTTATTGTTTATTATTTTATATTAAGTTTTAGTTTTCAAAGTCCCTCATGCCTATCTAGGTTTAAGTTTTAATTTCATTTTTTTCATTAGCTCTTATCATATTATTTATATTTTTACTGTCTAGGTTTAAGAAGTTGTAAATTTATCTATATCAATTTTTATAACATCTTCCATTTTCCATCTGTTATTTGTTGTATCATATTTGATAATTATGTATAATTATAGTTAGTCTACTGATTGAGTTTTATTTGTCACCGCATTGTCAAAGTGTAAAAGCTATTTAAAATTTTTAGTGTCCATTTTATTTTTACGATAGAAAAACTAATTCAAGATATTACTTTTGATGTGTCATGCTTTAGAGTGAAAGTCATTAATTTTTTTGTCTTGTGAAAAGTGTCATAAAAAAATTTAGTAGAAATATCAAAATTGACAAATTGAATCGAATCTAAAAATTTCAAGGCAAAAACTTCCATACTAGGAAAGTTTGGTGGCATTAATTTTGAATCATTAAATAGTTGTGGGAAATCATTGATGATAAAATACCAAAGTTGAATAAGGTAGATGAAGCCTCCAAATTGGAAAGAAAGGATAAAAACAATATAAAGCATTGGCCTATGATTATCGATGTCCGCTTTCATCACATAAATATAAAAAAATTATGTTACACATAATTTGGATGACATTGAACAAACTATTTGTATCCCAAGTAGATAGTGTAGTAATATAGTTGAATACATTGGTGATTTTCATTATATTTCAAATTAATTATCTAGAATCAAATTTTATAGCCCGATGATGATGTAAAATTTGTATTTCTTAATAGCATGTCCCCCAACTATTCTAACATGGTATTTACATTTATTTCAATAAATCCTATTTTAGAATATTTGATTTCTTTTCTAATAGAAGAAAAAAATATAACCAAGAAAAATGATCCAGAGGAGAGTGCAATGTATGGTAGAAATAGATTATACATTAAATGGAGATCCAAATATTTTTTTAAGAAAGGATCAAATTCCAAAGATATGTAAAAAAAAAAAAATTGATTATTAATATTGCAAACAATTTGGTCAATTTTCTATAAATTACAAGAAAAGAGAAAAATATTTACTTGATGGAAAAATACAAGAAAATGTGATGGCTATTGGCAAAGAAGAAGAAAGTGATATGGAAGAACCAATTAATAATGATTATAACTTTGAAGACTTTCTATTTTAAGTAAGTAACATCACATTCGAAGATGGATGCAATGGAGGATGGAATACAATCAATTTCCACTAACTATCCACAAACAAAATGGCCACATAATGAAGTTTTGGCATGTTTTTTTGTAGTCCGAGATTGTTCTTTTAGTTGAGTTTTTGAATTATAACGTTATGTTTCATTTTTAGAGTTCTTTTTCTATGTGAATAAATTAAAATTTCACATTTTGAGGGGGAGTATAACACAAATATTCCATTTCCATTCTAAATTCAATGTAATGTAATTCATTTGCAATCTTATGTATGTTCACTTGGTGTAAAAATATAGTAGAAAGATGAAATAAAAGTGCAAATTAGCATCATGATACTAAAAAAATATGAACAGAGGGTTTGCTACATTAAATAGTGGTTCGTTTGGGATAAACATGTGTTTATACCAAGGGTTATTAGTGAACATATGCAAAACCATCAAAGTGTCCCTAATATCATGAGCATGCATAGGTAGCAAGTTGTAATTTGAAGTGCATATATTTTTATACCATGTTTCCACTAGGGGAATGTTATGGACATCCTTCTTTATTAGTTCTACACATGAATATCATTGTGTGTTATCGATTTCATTATTGTGAAGTTACAACAACCCACGTAATTAGAATATTTATATGGTATTAGAGTCTCATCATTTGTTTGAACAACTCACTTAATACGGTGGAATTTTTATGGGAGTAAGAATACAAATCTTTCATATTAGGATATCCTCCTTCTATATATTTGTAGTGTGACCCATATTGTAGGTGGTGAATAAATTGAAATTTTGCAGTGTTTATTTTTAAAGAGATTAGATCCAAAGTTTTCATTTTGAAAACAACACAAATATCTGTTGTAAAATTTTGTCCGATTACAAAAATCTTGTTGACCATGTGACACACTACAATTTTTTTCGAAGATACATGTCTAAGGAGGAAATGTACACATCCCTTCAATTCGTTTCCAATTCCCAATAGGAAATACAACTCAATTAAACATTATTCATTGAGGATTATGAAAACAAATATAGTCCCACATAACAATGACATATTGAAGATTCAAAATATAGACATTATTTCAATTTGTAGAGAAATTTTTATGGACAATCTATTATTTTACAAATTTTTGTGTTAAAATCTCTTCCCAAGTATGTTTTCAAGGTAGAGAAGGTATTAAATATATATCATCATATACATACTAGAATTTTAGAGGCTGAAATTGTGAATGACCCTCTTCCATCACCTTAAAATTATTTACTAAGAGTGTTGTCGAGCATGACGTAAATTCTAAGGAATATTTTTATATGTTGTGCAAACTACCCCTTAACCCTTTGTCTCATTAAATATTAGAAGGAAGGTTTTTACCTTGTCTCCCAAAATATAGTTTCTCCTCTACAAACTTATACCTTCATAGATGCATACATAACATGCCCTTCTTCATGGTTAACATCAAATCACCACTAACTAATGGAGTTTCACATTAGTGAAGAATGTGAATTAAGTGAAAATCATGAATTTAGCAAAAATCGTGAAAATACGAAAAAGGGAAAAAAATTTGATTTTCTTAAAAATAAGGTGGTGGTGGGAGATGGGGTTTTCATGCCGGGCGCTTGGGTCCTCACTTTGGTGCAAACAAGGTCCCACTGGGAAATGATAGGAGTGAGAGTGCTCGTGGCCTATCTCATAAATTAGAGGTGGAAATGGCAGTGTCTGAATTGGTCAATCAATTCGGCACTTGCTTGGTTGTTAAATCTCTGGTTTCCTTGTTAGGAGAGTTGGTGTTGGATAATCTAGCTGCAGAAAAACATCTTGGTGTTGGAAAAACCCCTCGAGGGAGTGCCTCAAGAGGTCCCTTTCAATCCAATTCCGGTTGAGCCTATTGGGCTGAAGTTCTCGAAAGACTTCAAAGTCGAAGGAATCGATTTCAAAATTTCTGCAAAAACTCTTGAACTTTCACTATCTCCCCACCCCAAGGATGAATTTTTAGATTCTCGGGTGAAAAGGGTGATTTATTGCAAGTTTATTAGATTACACTTCTCTCGAGAGAAGGATTTTAAGCTAGGTGGCATGGTTCTAGGGTATCAAAGATAAATCGAAAGTCACTTTCTTGCCACTTGTTTTTCCAAGTTTGTTTTCCTTCCCCTGATCTGTTGAATTTGGTGTATAAAGAAGGACCTTGGTTCATGAATTCCTCCAACCTGTACTTTTTCCTTGGTCTCCTAATTTTTTTCCTGGAAGGAAAAAATTTCCAAGGCCCCGCTTTGGTTAAGCATTCATGGTTTTCCTTCGAACTTCCACAAATGGTCTATACTAAAGCCAATTGTAAACTCTCTAGGGGTCTTCATGCCCATCCGAAATACTTCCTTGAATTTTTCCATCCGAAATCCTTCCTTGAATTTTTGGAGGAAAGGCTCAGTGCGTCTCTGTGTGGATATGGATCTGACTACCCCTTTGCCGCCGTCTTTGTACCTCCAAACTAAATCTGGCCCTAAGTGCTTCACCATTGAGTATGAGGGTATGAATACAAAGTGATTTTATCACGGAAATCTAGGACATTTGAGTAAGGCCTGCCCTTTGAAATTGGCTAAGGATTCCAAGGTGATGGATTCCTAGAAGGTTGTTTCTAAGGTGGAGGGCATTGGTTGAGAGTGATTTGGATCCCCCCTTGGTGGGAGATTTATCCCCTCTTTCTTTGCTAAAAGAAACTAAAGAGGTGCATAAGAATTCGGGGAGCTAATCTCCCTAATTAAAGAAGGGTTCGAGCAAGGGCAAGCAGTTTCTCTGAACTTGCTTCAATCTTGGCTTTCGAGATAAAGTCGAGGCAAAAAGCTTCAGTCCCTTTTAGGTGGTGGCATTTTGGAGGAAGGGGAATTTGAGCCGGATATGCTGGTTCCAGCTTTAGTTCCCTCAAAATTGGCATCTGTCCAGGAGGGGTTGAAGGAGGCCATTTTTGATCAGCCAGTAAGAGAGGCAGAAAATCTAAGAAAGAATTGGCACTGAAGGAAGTGGATGCGGGAAACAAAGTGTCCTGAACTTTGCCAAAGTTGTGTCTAGGAAGGCGATTTCCCTTCCCTCTCCTAAATGAAGATTCTCTCTTGGAATATCAGGGGTCTTAATACCCCTGAAAAATAATGCTTGTTCAAGCGTTATCTCTTTTCTTCGGAGGCGAGCGTGGTGTTGCTTCAAGAAACCAAGATGGTTGCTTTTGAGTGGCTAAGCTTTGGGGGAATTATGTTAAGGGAATTTATTATTTTCAGATGTCGTTGGGGCCTCAGGGGGTTTGGGCTTCTTGTGGAAGGAGTGTCAGGTGCAGGTTGATCTTATCTCCCAGAATTTCAGTTGGCAGTTAGGACGGGTCTACCCTAAGCGTTCTCAATCGGTCTTCTACCTCTTCAATGTGTATGGTCCAAATAGCATAATTGGAAAATAGAGGTTTGACATAATATCTCTAGGTCTTTTCTCCCTTTAGAAGAACATCTTCTCCTTCTTGGTGGTGAATTCAATGCTATTACCTCGAGAGAGACAAGAAAGGTGGTCTTATAAGGAATCGGCAGTCCCAGGTTGATTTTTGTTCCTTTATCTCTGATAACTCTCTTCTTGATATTGAGCCCAAGCAAGGTTGGTTCACCTAGAGCAATCGTAGGAAGGGCTTTAGTAATATTGCTGAGAGGCTTGATAGGTTCTTAGTTGGACCCAAGTGGTCTCGAAAAATGTTGTTTTAGAATGCTTGATTTTGCCTTAGTCTGGCTCAGATCACTTTCCGGTTTCCCTCTTAGTTAATATCGAATTTGCCCCTCATAAATACCCTTTTAAGTTTGAGCTTATGTGGTTGAGGGATGCTTCTCTGGAAAATAACATAAAGTAATGGTGGAATTCCTATAAGATTGAAGGATCAAAGATGTTTTTGCTTGCTCAAAAACTTAAATTTCTCAAAGGGGACCTGAGGATTTGGAATAAGTTTTGTTTTAAAAATATTTTCCAGAAAAGGCTAGAGTGGAAGCGGAGTTGAAAACTCTGAATGAGAAATTTTTGTTTCCGGCATGGGGGAGGTGGAGTTTCTTCAGGAGAACTCTTTATTGGCCGAGCTTGGTGAGCTGCTTCTAAGAGAGGAAGAATACTAGAAACAAAAATCAAGGGAACAATGGCTCAAGGGAGGGGATAGGAATACAAAGTTCTTTCATCCATTTGTTAAAGCTAAGTGGAACTCAAATTTCATCTCTAAAATAAGGAATAGTGATGGTATTTCCCTCTCTGATCAAAAATAAATTTCAGACGAAGGGGTTCGGTTCTTCACCTCCCTTCTTGGAGGTGATATCACATCCTTTGAATTAGATCAATCCTCTTTCCTTGATAATATTCTGACTTTGATCACTGATGCTCAAAATGAGGCCCTTCTTAAGCCTTTTTCTATGAGTGAAGTGGAGAAAGTGGTGTTTTCCATGGCCAAGAATAAAGCTCCAGTGCCCGGATGGTTTTCAGGCATATTTCTTTCAGAAATTTTGGAACATCATTGGTTATGATGTTTGGGTGGCTGTGGAAGAATCTTGCAAATCTAGATCTATGATTAAATCACTAAATTACACCTTTATCAGTCTTCTTCATTTGTGTATTTCATGTCTATTTTCTTGTGTAATACTTCATACAAAATCATCTCGAAAGCCATTGCTTCCAGACTTAAAGGGTTGTTGGATCCTCTTGTTTCTCCAGAGAAAATTGGGTTTATGTCGAGGAGGTCAATTTTTTATGGTATTTTTCTTTCTCATGAACTTATTCATTCTCTCTCCAGTAATAAGTCTCTGGGTATGTTGCTAAAACTAGATATCAATAAGGCCTTTGATAAGATCAATTGGCATTTTCTAATTAGGGTGCTTAGGAAGTTTGGTTTTTCAGAACATTTTTGTAACTGGGTGTTTAGCTGCATTGTTGGGCCTTCTTTCTCTGTGTTAATCAATGGTAATGTTGAAGGTTTCTTTGAAGGAAATTGGGGTCTAAGACAGGGGGACCCTCTATCCTCCTTTCTATATATTTTAGTGGCGGATTCTCTGAGTAGGGCCATTTGCAATAGAATTCGGGAAGGAAAATTACAGGGATTGAGAATTACGGAGGGGGTGAATCCTATCTCAAATCAAAATTTCATAGATGACATTTTCTTATTTGGAAAATCCATTATTCAGAAGCCGAGAGAACTCAAGGGGTTTTAGATGCATACGCAATCGCCTCTAGACAAGAGGTTAGCCTTGTTAAATCCTTCATCTTCTTCTTTAATGTTCCCCCTCCTCTGGAGGCTAGAATTTTAAGAATTTTTGGTTTAAAAAAGGCTCCCTTCCAGTCAAATATCTTGGTGTGCCCTTATTTGGTGGCTCAAGCAGGCCTCGATGTGGAATGATCTCCTTTCTTTGGTTAATTTGAAGCTAAATTCTTGGAAAGGGAAATGGTTATCACTGGCTGGGAGACTGGTTCTCATCAAATATGTTCTTAGTGCCTCCCCTTTATACATGCTTTCCATTCTGAAAATCCCCAAAGGTGTTCTAGAAAAGCTTATTGGGATCATGAGAAGGTTCCTTTGGCAAGGATCCTCTATGGAAAGGAAAATCCCTTTGATTAGCTGGGAAACTTTGTCTAAACCCAAAGAATTGGGTGGGGTTGGAATCCTCAATTTGGGTCTTGAACTTGGGATTCAAAGTGCAATATGGTCTAGAATATCCTTACGAAACTATTGAGTCTTTGCAGTCAAGTGGTGGAAAAAAATATCTAGGGGCTCATCTTCTGGAATCTATTCTCCGTATAGCTAACCCTCCTCGTGGTTCTCATATATGGAATTTCTTGGTGGAATGTAGAGATTTTTTTCTATATAATGCGGCCTGGAAAGTTGAAAAAGGTGACATGGTGCTATTTTGGGATGATCCTTGGAATGGTTTTCCTATGCTTGGGGATAACCCCGAGTTTGGGGAAATCAAGAGGATTTTGGTGGAGGAATGGGGTCCATTTGTTTCCAACTATGGGATGACTCAGAAAATACCCCCGCATTGATGGAATGGAAAAGTATTGAACACCTAAATATCTCAATGGAAACTAAGGCTAGTTTCCATTCGGCCCTGCAGGAATGACAACTTATGATTTACGGGGTAAATATTAATTTTTTTATAGCGGCCTCTTCTGGGAAATATTCCCCAAACTGTGGCTACAAATTGCTACATGTTAGGTAGGATACGAGAGAATCTTATCTGGAATGCTTGTTGGTCCTCCTCTTGTCCTCCTAAAGCTGGCCTTTTTGCCTGGATGGCTTTTTAAGGCAAAATTCTCACTCAGGAAAGAAGGAAAAGATATGGGTTTCATGGGCCCTCAATGTTCTTTCTGTGTGCGAAGCATGAGGAGGATCATGACCACCTATTGCTACATTGCCCCTTCATTTCATAATGCTGGAGTTGGTTGTGTGCCAGGCTCAATCTTCCTTGGGTCCAACCTTCTACCCTTCCTGAAGCCATTTTGGCATGGCATGTTAATCTTCATATTGGCACTCTCTCCTCAATTTGGTTGTGTAGTATCATGTTACTTCTCTGGCACATCTGATGGGAGCACAATAAAATAATATTTAGAGAGGAAAAGAACTATGTGGAAAGGGTCATTCTCAAGTTGGAATGGGCTATTTCTGAGGTGGTTTCTGCTAATTGGTCTCGCTTCCACCACTTCTCCAATTTCGACAGGGAAATCAAGCAGCGGTGGCCAAAAATTGTCAAACCTAGGGTGGGTGCTCAACATCATGTGATTTCTTCCACCTCACTCCATAGGTTGGCTCGATGGCATCCTCCTATCCCTGGGGTTCCATAAGCTAAACTTTGATGGAGCGGCAGAGGTAATCCGGGCACCTCGGGTGCTAGTTGCATTGTAAGAAATGAAAGGGGCCTATTGGTGGGAGCAACTTCCTTCAAACTCAGGGATGGCACATGTAATTCAGCAAAACTCCAGGCTCTAAGCAAGGGACTATAATTAGCGGCCTCCTTGAAGGTGGAAAAATTGGAAATTGAAGGGGATTCATTAGTAATTGTGAATGCAATCATTAAAAGGAAAGCTTTGTCTTGGAAATTGGACCTAGGAATCAAAAAGGTCATTTGGAAACTTAGGAAATTCGATTAGTCCGGAACATTAAGTACGTGTTTTGGGAAGGCAATAATTACACGGACAAGTGGTGAACACAGAATTGAGAAAACACAATTGGAGAAAGTGGCCTTCAATTCCAAAGCATGGGAAGTGTTGACAATTTTTGCACTTGTGTAAAATGGGAAACTTAAAACTTCATTACAATGGATGGAATTGGTGAAGTGAACCTAACTAAAGGGATACATTAAGCATTATTATGTTTTCAATACCAACAAATTAATGATTACATGTGATTTGCAGCTATGTGTGTTGTTACAAAATGTGAAAAATCACATAGTCTGCGATTCTATGTTTATCTTCAGCAAGAGAACACAAAAACCCTTAAGGACAGATGTATTAGCTTGAGGAAGACCAGAATTACATAATAGGTGAAAAGTTGAGTTTTGGAATAAGCAACCAAGGTTACAGATTGCAAGCAATCAAAGTTCATTACTAAGGTTACATGTATTTTAAAGTTCTTTCCTTCATGATTAAATACATTCAATTATGTTATTGAGTTTTTTAATTCATTATACAATCCATATACAAAGTTGAAATGTAGAAGGAAGTACACAACTCAGGTTTTAGAATTCAATGTTTTATTCATAATGAATTTTAAATGTTTCCCACACAAGCCGTCGGATGTGACTTAAGTAAACATCATAACTACTGAAATAAAGGTTCATGTGCATGAAAATAAAAGCAAAAAGAATATGAAGGAACCCATCATTTCCTTTTTTTTTTCCCGCTTCTCCATCTTCACTCTAGCTCTTGCTCCGTCTTCATCCTTGTTATTCAACACTGCACTGTACTTGAAAAAAAAAATAGATAAGAGACTATCATTCACAAGCTCAAGATTAAATCATGTTCTTTTATTGTCTATCTTCCTGTAAATGAATCTCCGACATTATTGGGAGGATGCATAATATACATTAGAGAACAATAAAAAATTCATAAGATAGATAAATAATTCTATATAAACAACACATATGATTCTCACAATCATTTCAGAGAAGAAAGATGAAAGAAGACAAATTATGGAATACAAGAGAGGCCAAATAGCCTAAATATTTTCTAACTATTTTCTAAGATGTGTAGGTACATGTTGCAACAAAGGAAGAAATTAATCATGTCAAGCAAGGACAGAAAAGAAACTTCAGTACAAAAAATAAATGAACAAGAGATATGGAAGGTTTTTAGATATAATGCATGCTGAAAGGGAACATATTTTCATAACAACAGACTTATACAGAAAGGAAGCTATGTCATTCATCAAACAGAATACAATTTTTTTATTATTATTTTTAGAAAATTAAGAATTAACTAAAATTAAAAGCTGAAATAGTCATGTTTAGGAGAGATTACATCATTGGTGCCATACCTTATCAAACAGGTAAATGGTTCAATGTCAAGTTCAAACAACAAAAGAGTGATCCTACCCAGGTTTCAATTTTAAATGCAAGAAGTATCAAAAGAAAGAAGTAGAAACTTATAGAGTGATCAAGTAATTTTAGAAGAAGTATATGGCTTCAACATTGGTTTGGAATACAAGTTTCATGCTCACATTAAAAGGATTAACTTAGAAATAGAGATGAAATTGCAGCTGAAATAGAATGGAAAAGGAAAACTGAGAAAATTTTGGCAGGGCTTCCCATGTAAAATGGACATTTTACATCTTTCCATCATGTTATTTCACAACTAATACATGCTTGAAAGTTGTGACAAAATATAAACTACTGTACTGATCAAATAGTAATCTGAATAAGGAGAAGTATTACAGAAATTCAACTCAGATTGAACAAAGAATAATGTAGCATATTCATATTTATAAGAGAAGAAAAGAGAGCTACAAATGTTTTCAATTTGTAGAACTTATTAAGTAATGCTACATAAGAGTTACAAAATATTCAGATTTCACTATTCATTACAGGAACTTATTGTTCATTTCACACTAAATTAAGGAAATATGTCATTTATTATAGAGAAAGTACAAATTTTCAAATTAATAATGGTGGGTGTCTTCTTCATGTAAATTTGATCAATACAAAAGATAATTCATAAACAGTAGAAATTTCAGTTTTCAAGTGATCTCAAACTGTAAGAAGATAAAATAACAATCATCTAGTTGTGAGATAGCTAAAGAGAAGAAGATTCTTTCAATTACAAATTTTTAGAATGCCCTCAAACTCTCATATAACTTATTACAGATGAATGATCACAAACGAGTAGTTCAAAATAGTACAACTTTTCCAATTAAAAATTGGGCTTTTAGTCAAGCAATGTAAGTACAGCTATGGTAAAGTCATAAAACACCAAATATTATAGGTAAAAAAAGGTAATGTAAATCACAAGTTTTGCATTAGAATGACCAAAATGATCACAAGTTGTTTCTAGACTTCAAATGTGCAAAGTCCTAGTGATGGTCACTCAAAATCCCATATCAAGCTAAAAAATAAGGAGTATATTGCAATAAGAATCCACAGATACAAAATATCACATCATAAACAAGTTTTATAGATACAAGAAATGATCAAAGTAAGATGATCTATTTACCATTACATAATAGACACTCCTTAGGAGCTAATAAATACAAGGACAATAGTAAACAAAGAACTAAACTTGCTCATTTTACAATCAAATTACTAGAAAATAAATATATATAGACAAATTATAAAAATACAACCAACTTGTGTAAGAAAAAGTAAGATCCAAAGTGGCCCGTAGTAAATACAAAATAAGATACAAAGCAATATAGATCACAATCCTGCAGGATAGCTCACAGATTGAGCTCGAAGGCTCCAAACACAGAGAATAATGGAGTTCAAAAAGCAAAACAAGCAAACACATTTCCCAAATTTTAATTCAAAATAAAGTTTGAATAGATGAAATAATGGTGGTAAACCATGGCAGAAAAAATCTCACATGATTAGTGGAGTTAGAATAATGAGGAAATAAAACCTCCATCTTAATATTCATGGTAAGTTATACCAAAATGGAATAAAGCACAGTGCATTGAAAGAGCCCATTAACCTCGTCAAAAGGAGATACCCAGATGGAAATTTACATAGATAGAGATCCAAGGATCAAACTAAACCAACACCAAGGGTGAAAGATGGATGAGCTCAAATAAATCCAATGGTGGCCAAGTCTTCTTAATAGAAGACAAATTTCATAGCAGAAAATCAACATTCATGCATTAGAATCCCAAGAACTCGAATGAACATAGAAATACGAGAATGTCACAAAACTGAAATCCATACTTAGAAATAAAGTATCAAAAGAAATAGAGCTTAAACACACAATGGCATCCCAACATTAAACCCCAATATCATGGTGGTCATGAAACGAACCCATTTTATAAAGCAAAAGAAAGCAACATATATGAATCTAGCCAAATTTTTAGAGTTGATTTACACAAGGAATCCCATAACTCCATACAGATTTACGAGGGAGAAAACAAAGATCAAATAACAACAATAATGGAAACCTATGAATCGAATGATGAAATCACCAAAAGGTTTTGTGATCTATAAATACCCATTCCACTTTAAGTTCTAGATCTAATATTTTTTGGGAAATGAAATGATACCAAATTCAAAACTAAAAAAGAGACAGAGTTCCAAAAAGCCATTAAATATTCAAAGAAGAGTGCATAGTCAAAAGAAATGGGTTGAAACCCTTATTAAGTTCACAAAAAAACATTAATGGGTTGATGAAAACTCCATTTCTTTCATTCCTAAAGATTTCAACACGAAAATATGCACATTCGAGTAAAAACAATCAAGAAGCGAACGAGCGCAAATACCCACATCAAAAAATATACAGATCTACTAAGAGTTTGCATGGATAATCGAAATGAAATGAACTTACCAGTATAATATGATCAAATCCATAAAACCCTCATTAATATCAAGTGCAGAGTAAAATGACGAAGAGATAAAACAATTTTCAATCTTAGAGATCAAGGTTGTATAAGAAATGCAAAGAAACCCAAGGGTTTTGGAGTGTTAGTGCTAATAAAGCCAAAATGACTAAGAGAAACAAATTACAACTCAAAAAGTAGAGGCTAACCAAAAAAAAAAAATTAGCCTCCATTAGAGTTTTCACAATTTCTTCTAAGTCCACAGAAGCACAGTGGCTCAAAAAGCCAACAAAGAAACTAGACAAGCCTTCAGAATGAGCTCGAAGGATCTCATCAATATCATCCAACAAAATTTTTCTAGGGCTTCGCCCATTCCCTCAAGCTCGAGAGAAAAAAGATGAAAATGATTAGGTTTTTGAATGTTTTATTTATTAGCTCATTTGAGTCATCCTTAACTCAACTAGGGTCAAAAATTGCACATGTGTCAACAACAGGAAAAACCCTAATTTAACCCTGGTTAAATATCATCATCACCAACAAAGCTAAGGGTCAATGCAACATGAAGAAAGGGGCCAAATTAAAATCATGTGTGTAATGATTATCAAATGAAGACTATAGTATACACCATAAACTATGCAAAGGGTCTTGTGACCTCATTTTCAAAAAGTGCTCGAATATTCATCAAGATCTGGACCATAGCATGTGCTATGTGCAACTTGGAGGAGAAAACAAATGATATAGTCAATAATTATGTGTTTTGACTAAGTTTACAACATTCAAAATCACGTAATGATCAAAAGTGGAACCTTATTATTATATGTAATGAGGCCCAAAACATTATCAAATACCATAATGTATGCCAATGACCAAGTTATGAGGGACCAATGATAAGTGGTGGAGTATAGCCAAAAGATATTTTACCTTAGCATTTGCAAATATTGACTTCAATATTTTGCAAAAAGGAAACCTCGTACCCTCCAAGTGTACACACATCACAGGTGGTCCCCATAGTGGGAGGGTTTAAAATTGCTCACAAGGATTCTCCATGTGATCATAAGAAGACAAAATAGATGTCAACATCAGAACCAAAGGTGGTCCCCATTAGGATGAATGCATGGGTGAATCCAATTTTTTGTAAAGTATTACAAATAAAGAAGACAAGCGGATAAAGTTACTGAGATGTCACATCATCAGTTAGAAAACATATATTGCATGCATTTGAGAAGACTTGTTCATCAAAAATTCTTATTGTTAGAAAAATTATTCATCGTACTTTATTAAAAATAGAACAATCAACTACAATTTGTATGAGTTGTATTTTTGTAACCAAGGCTATTAATGCCTCAATGTATTAAGCATGTTTATTTTTATTCCTTATTTATATAGGAGAAAGGATAAAAATAGGATGCATGGGTGAGTACAATTTTTAGTCTATTTTTAGGAAGGGTTGGATGAATAAACTTGTTATATAATGTGTGCAATGGAAAAGCACAAAGGAATTTTTGGACATAAGAGTGTTCAGCGGGATTTTTCAATTTTGCTCTTTGAATGAGAATTGATTTCTACCTTTCCAATTATTTGCAGTGTTGTGTATACCTTTATTATTTCTTGTGAATGTCAAATTCCATGATTAATCATCTTACCTTGCTACAAAATTTAGTTATTTCGCATAATATTAGTGTGTATGTCTTATCTTATTAAAAGATTGTTGTGAATCATTCCCTCAATACATCAAGTGTTTTGCCTTAATATTCTATTGAAAACTATTGGTTTGTGCATCTAGAATCCATTTTCAAATATTTTTGCATGTACTAAGTCAAATCCCTCAACAAGTTTGGTGTATCACTCTAGTTTTCAATTCATTTACAGTCATCTTTTACCTTGAATTTTTGTAAGTAACTCAAAACTCCAAAAATAAATTAGTTTAGGATACATCAAGAAGGAACTGACCTTAATAGGCCTAGTTTTAGAGACCCTCGTCTCAACAATAGGTAACCCACATACCGATGTGTTTCCATTGTATCTACGAAAGAGAGAGATATAGAGAAATCTTAGAACCCTTGCAGTCATCTCTCTACAGGGTGAACATAAGAGAAATAATAGTTTTTGGAATGCCCGGTGGGACAATGAATAAGATCTAGGAGCAAATTACAACAATTTATAGCAGGTTCACAATGAAGAAAGGTTACTTTTAGAGCAAAAATCTGCAACAAATTAATCTAAAGATTAAAATATTTATTTGGTGACTCCGTAAGGCTGATTTCAGACCAGTTTTGTAGCATGTTCCATGCCTAAAGTGACTACAAGATCATCGGTAAGAGGAATTCCTTCTGATTTTATTTCTTTACCTTTGAATTATGTAAGAAGAAGAAGAGTTGGTAACACCCTACCTTATAATAGGCCTAGTTTTAACAACCCTCCTACTAGTATTCCTTCACCGCGTATTAATTTCATTGTTCATATCCCGAGTTTTTTCCAATGGCTATTCAACCAACTAGGAATTTTTGACCTTTACTAATGGTAGCCCATTAGTTATTCTTTTTTCATGATATCCCTAATTTTTCCATAAAAATTTTACCTTCATTCACTGGTGAAAATCAGGTTACACCTACAAACACATCAAACATGTGCAGCCCTTTGTTTTGTTCATAATATAACTCACAAGCTAACCCATTACCATCCCAATTTATCCCAAGTTCTTATAGCAGATTTGTCACCTATTCCGCAACCTATTACCATTATAGAGCCTACTATTTTAGCTCCTTCAGATGATGTATTTAAATCTTTGCAGACTATGGGTAATAAATTAACGTCAATTGAAAACAAACTAGCCCATCCTAGTAGGCCATATCAAGCTCCTTATCAGCAAAACCAACAAAATCAACAGAATAGGAAACCTTATCAGTAGAAAATCAGAATTATAGATAACCATATCAGCCAAGGAAATTTGACCCAAAAGCTCCTAGTTCATCTAGCACTCTTGTTCTAGTTAACATGGTTTTGAGGAATGGTGTCAACCTTGTAATCAACCTCATTCAAGTTTTCAACTACCCAAATACATTCTTGAATATAAGCCTTGTTGCACAACCTCAATCTGAAGCATTATACATGCCTCAAATGGAGGGTGGGAAGAAAGAAACTCATGTTTAGAAAGCACCTAAAAAAACTTGGTCAGCTTTAGAGAGGAAGACTGACTTTTTTAGTTACTACTAGATCCCAAGAAAAGGATCAGAGAGAAAAATAACAAAATAGGCCTGTTCTACCCATAGTCACTAATAAAACAACAACTACAAGCCAAAAATCATCTAAATGTTTTGTTTCTCCTCAAAAAAATAGTAGGTGTTTCAGCTGGTAAAGAACAACAAAAATAGTCACAACTTGATCCAAGAAGATTGTTTATACCTCAGATATCAAAAAGTTGAAGCAGAGTCATTTTTTGCCAAAGCCTATGCTAAGATAGTAGAATATATTTCCAAAACTGTTGCTTATTTTAACATTATTGATGTAATGAAAAATCATAATGTTAATATCTCAATGTGGGATGCTCTAAGTATTCCAGACAATAGGAGTTACTTTCTCATGAACTTGCTAAGATGCAAATTTCTTCAAAAATGACAGAAAAGGAAGTTTAGAAAAAGTGGACATGGTCCTTAGAACAATGGAACAAGACCGCATTAAATAAGTTAAATGGATGGTTCAAAAGGTCTTAAATGCTCATGATATCAAGAATCCACCACCATTTTATTTATCTCTAATTATTGGAGATCATTTAGTTCATAACTGCATGGTTGACAGTGGTGCAAGTAGCATAGTTATGCCAAAAGCAATTACAAAAAATTTGGGCTATACAGTATGAGCCTACAAGAGAAAATCATGTTATAGCTAGATGGGACAACAACTAATATAGTTGGTATTATCAAAAACCTAGAAGTAACTTTACATGCTTGTCCCAATGTTACAATTCTACAAGATGTGACTATTGTAGATTTTCCTCCTTATTTTGCCTTATGTTTATCACGATATTTTATAGCAAAAATAGGAGGTTATCTTTCTTCATATTGGTCATTTTTGTTCTTTACTACATGATATGGAACTAAGGTTACTCAGTAAATTCAGAGCCTCTGGCTAGATTTCATATTGAGCCTCATGCTTCAAATGTTGCAACAAATTACTCAATTTTAGATCAGTCTTGATTTCGATGTTACAACTCATGTTTCCACACTTGATGGTGTTTCTAATATGTTCATGGATGAAAATACTCAAGAAGAACATGCTTATGACCCTTTTAAGGAAGTGGAAGAAGATTTTTTGGTGTTTATTGCTTGCATGAAGAAAATGCACCAATTCCTTGTTGTCCAAAATAGAAGAAGCAACAAAAGGGCTATGGAAGCTTCACTTTGATGGAGCCAAAAATAAGAAAGGACAAGGTGCAGGTTTAATGCTTACTTCCCCTTCAAATGAAAGGTACTTTTTAGCTTTAAGTTTGTTTTCTTGTACTTGTAATGTAGTTGAATATGAAGCATTAATTCATGGCTTGCAATGGGCTAGAAAGAGAGGTATCAACACTTTACAAGTTTTAGAGATTCAGAATTAGTTATTAATCAAGTGAAAAACTTTAATGTGTGTAAGAATTCATTGTTGAAGTCTTACAAACATAGAGTTTCAGACTTAATGGATGATTTTGATGTTATTAACATTCAATCTATCCCAAGAGCTAAAAATAAGCATGTAGATAGACTTGCAGCAGTTGGTGCTAGCTTTGATGTACTAGAATAGATCGAAAACAACAAGGTATAACCACATATTAAATTAATTATCAGACCTTCAGTGCCTAACAATGGAGAGAATTGGCAGGTTTTTGAAGACGATAAATAGATTTGCATATTTTTGTAGCAAGAGGCTGAATTTTTATGCCAGTAAATTAGGAAAAATTGCAGCACTTCTATGGTGATCAGATTGTTCAATTAAAAACAAACAGTTACCTCAAGGATTGGTCACTCTAGAAGACATTTTCAGTTCTGATGATCAGTTAAGAAAGGACAAAGGCAAGATTTCAACTCACATGATAACTATGAAGAAATCTTGGTGGATGATGACAAGAAACTACTTATTGGAAAGGTATGTTCTTTAGCTGAAAAATAGTCATTTATCAAATTATGTAAAGAATTCAAAGATGTTTTTCCTGAAGTACCAATATTTGAGAGGGTTTGATCCAATTTTAGCTCAGCATACAATAGAATTACAACCAAATTCCAAGCTAGTTAGGTAAAAGCAAAGGCTGTAAATCCAAAAATTGAGCCATTAATGAGAAAAAGAGTTATCTAAGTTAATCAAATCAGGTATTATTTTTCCAATCAAGCATTCAAGTTGGGTAGCCAACCTTGTTCTGTTTGAAAAAGAATGGAGAAATCAAATTATGTGTGGATTTTAGAGATCTTAACAAGGCTTCATTGAAAGATCATTATCCACTGCCAAATATGGATCAATATTTTGAGAACAATTTTTGGTTTAGATAGATTATCTCTTTTAGATGGCTATAGTGGATACAATCAAATCCTTGTGCATGAAGAAGACAGATACAAAACAACCTTTACCACTAAATGGGGCACTTATGCTTATAAAAGAATGCCTTTGGTCTTTCAAATGCTGGTGCAACGTTTCAATGTGCAATGGATATGGATTTTTGTAGCTTATTAAATAAATGCATATTGGTTTATTTGGATGATGTTACCATATTTTCAAAAAATTCGATGAACATCTAATACATTTAAGGCATACTCTTTTAGTTATGCAGATAGTTTGGAATATCATTGAATCCCAAAAAGTCTATCTTTTCAGTACATAAGGTAAATTTCTTGGTCATATTGTTTCTAAACAAGGTTTAGCAATTGACCCTTTCAAAATTGAAGCCATATCACAACTATCATTACCTCATCATAAGAAGGCATTACAGAGTTTTTTTGGAAAAATCAACTTTGTTAGAAGATTTGTTCCAGATTTTGTAGCATTGGTTAAACCATTGACAACTATGTTAAAGAAAGATAAGACTTTCTCTTGGACCAAAGAAGGAGAAAAGGATTGAAGCAATTAAAACATCCATTTCATCAAGCTCCTACTCTTGCAAATCCAAATTTTGATAAAGATTTTACAATGTATGCACTTGTAGGAGCTGAAACAATTTCAGCCATATTAACTCAAGTTAATGATGAAAATATTGAGCAACCAATTGCTTTCTTTGGACAAAGTTTACATGACTATGAAACAAGGTACACTTTTCTTAAAAAACAAGTACTTTCAGTAGTTAGAGGACTAAAGAATTTTAAGTACATGCTTTCAAATAATAAGATACATGTTCTTGTTTCTCATCCAAGTGTAAAATCTTTCTTGTTAAATAAAGAATTGAATGAGAAGAGAGTAGGCTGGATAATGAAGGTTATGGAATATGATGTTGACATTCATGTTGTAAAAATAGTATGAGGAAAAGGTTTATGTGAACATTTGATCGATGATATGGAAAAACAACAAGCTGCTAAACTAAAAATTTTAGAACAACATGTTGAATTTTCATATCAGCAATCAGATTTGCTTCAAGAATTAGAAAATCAACATCCAGAAGTCATTGAAGAAGTTCAGGAATCAAGATGGATGACTGATTTGGTTGAATATTTATAGCATGGTACTTATTGAAAGGAAATGGACAAGAAAAATGAAGATATTTTAGGTTACAAGTTGTACCTTATGTTTTCATTGATGGCATGTTATTTAAAAGAGATATAAACAAAATCTTGTTGCGATGTGTTGATTATGATAGAATTCAACAATTATTATCGAATTCCATGAAGGACCTATAGGAGGTCACTTTTCAACACGTACTACAGCCTTAAAAATTATGAAAGCTAGTTATTATTGGCCCAACATATTCAAAAGGATGCTTTGAATGGATCAGAAAGTGTAAGAAATGTGCTTTCTTTGTTGGAAAAGAACGTTTAGCTTTGCTTACTGCCCCTATACCTATTTTAGTGGATCACCATTCATGCAGTGGGGTCTTGATTTTATTGGCATGATAAATCCACCTTCATCACAAGGACACAAGTGGATTTTGACTGCTACAAATTATTTTACATGTTGGACTAAAGCAATAGCTTTGAAAGAGGCTAATGAAACTTCAATACTATCCTTTTATGAAGGTATAGTTTACAGATTTGGTGTTCAACAACTATCATTTCAGATAATGCCTTAGCATTTCTTGGTGCAAAGGTAACAAATTGGGCTATTAAGCATGAAATTTATTTAAGTACATCATCTAATTATTACCCATAAGGTAATGGGTTAGTTGAAAGTACTAATAAGAATATTTTAAGGATCATTAGAAGAACACTCAAAGATAACCAAAGAGCTTGGCATCTAATGTCAATTCAACACTTTGGGCTGATAGAGTGACTCCTAAAAGATCAGTTGAAAATTCACCATACAATCTTTTTTATGGAAGAGAGGAAAGAATGCCCATCTTAGTTGAGTTGCCTGCATTATATTTTCTACATCAGATGGAATTACTTGAAAATAAACCATTGCACAGTTCGTTACATAGAGTTAATGGAGTTACAGGAGTTAAGAGATCAAGCTCATTTGAACATGGAAAAGAATCAAAAACCAAATAAAGAAAACCTTTGATAAGAAGGCTAATTTCAAAGTCTTCAATGAAGGATATTGTGTTGAAATGGGATGTTGATCATGCAAAGCCAGGAAACCACACAAAATTTGACACACTTTGGAGTGGTCCTTATATGATTTCAGCTTGCAAGGAACATAATGCTTTTCATCTTTCAAGGCTGAATGGAGAGGAACTTCCCATTCTTGTGAATGGTATGTTTCTCAAACATTGTTATTGAAAATCCTACAATGTTTGGTTAGAGTAGGATTTCCCTTTCAATAAGTGTAGTTTATGCACATTGCAATGTTTTTCAAATTCAATAAAGTGCATTCGTGCATGTGGTCTAGTTTACCAAATCCTTTCCCATTTTAGTTCATTTTGGAAGGGTTGGACCTTCAGAAAGGAAAATTTTAGTTACATGCTTTGGAATCCATGCCCAATGGACAAGAGCAAGGCATTAGTCTATAAGCTAGCAGAAACTTTCCCCACAGGATCACCAAAATGTTGACAATTTTTGCACTTGTGCAAAAATGGGGAAACTCAAAACTTTGTTATGATGGATGGCATTGGTGAAGTGAACCTAACTAAAGAGATACATTAAGCATTATTATGTTTTTAGTACTATTGGATTAATTAATGATTACATGTGATTTGTAGCTATGTGTGTTGTTACAAAATGTAACAAATCACATAGTCTGTAATTTCATGTTTATCTTTAACAAGAGAACACAAAGGCCCCTAAGGACAAAAATGTATTAGCTTGATGAAGACCAGAATTACAAAATAGGTGAAAAGTTGAGTTTTGGAACAACAACCAAGGTTACAGATTGCAAAATCAAAGTTCATTACTAAGGTTACAGGTATTTTAAATTTCTTTCCTTCATGATTAAATACATTCAATTATGTTATTGAGTTGTTTAATTCATTATACAATCCATATACAAAGCTGAAATGCGTAGAAGGAAGTACACAACTCAGTTTCAGAATTCAATGTTTTATTCATAAGGAATTTCAAATGTTTCCCACACAAGCCATGGGATGTGACTCAAGTAAACATCATAACTACTGAAATAGAAGGTGCATGTGCATGAAAATAAAAGAAAAAGAATATGAAGGAACCCATCATTGCCTTGTTTTTTTTGTCCCACTACTCCATCTTCGCTCCATCTTTTCTCCATCTTCATCCTTGCTATTCAACACTACATTGTACCTGAAAAAAAAGAGAAAGAGATTCAGTCATGAGCTCAGGATTAAATCATGTTCTTGTACTATCTATCTTTATGCAAATGAATCTCTGATATCAAGAGGTATGATTACAGAAAAGATAAATGCATAGCAGATAAAGAATACTATTCGTATAAACACACATGTGGTCCTCATAATCACTGAAGAAAGAGAAGAAAGAAAAAGAAAAATATGGAATACAAGAGAGGCCAAATAGCCTAAATATTTTCTAACTATTTTCTAAGATGTGTAGGTATAGGTTGCAACAAAGGAAGAAATTAATCATGTCAAGCAAGGACAGAAAATAAACTTCAAGTATGAAAAGAAAGAAATGAACAAGAGATATGGAAGGTTTTTAGATATAATGCATGTTGAAAGGGAACATATTTTTAGGACAATAGACTTATACAAAAAGGAAGCTATGTCATTCATCAAACAAAATACAAAATTTTTTTTTAAAATAGAAGATATATTATTTCTGAAAATGTAGAATTAATTGAAGGTCTAAAAGTTGAAACAGTCATGTTCAGGAGAGATTACATCACCAGTGCCATACCTTATCAAACAAGGTAAAGGGTTCAATGTCAAGGTCAAACAACAAAAAGAGTGATCCTACCCAGGTTTCAATTTTAAATGCAAGAAGTATCAAAAGAAAGAAGTAGAAACTTATAGAGTGATCAAGTAATTTTTAGAAGAAGTATATGGCTTCAACATTGGTTTGGAATACAAGTTCCATGCTCACATTAAAAGGATTAACTTAGAAATTGAGATGAAATTGTAGCTGAAACAAATGGAAAAGGAAATCTGAGAAAATTTTGATAGGGCTTCGCCATGTAAAATAGACATTTTACATCTTTCCATCATGTTATTTCACAACTAATACATGCTTGAAAGCTATGACAAAAGATAAACTACTGTACTGATCAAATAGTAATATGAATAAGGAGAAGTATTGCAGAAATTCAACTCAGATTGAACAAAGAATAATGTAGCATATTCATATTTATAAGAGTAGAAAAGAGAGCTACAACTATTTTAATTTGTAGAACTTATTAAGTAATGCTACATAAGAGTTACAAAATATTCAGATTTCACTATTCATTACAGGAACTTATTGTTCATTTCAGGCCAAATTAAGGAAATATGCCATGTATTATAGAGAAAGTACAAATTTTCCAATTAATAATGGTGGTAGTGTCTTCTTCATGTAAAGTTGATCAAGTACAAAAGATAATTCATAAACAGTAGAAATTTCAGTTTTCAAGTGATCTCAAACTATAAGAAGATCAAATAATAGTCATCAATTGTGAGATAGCTAAAGAGAAGAATATTCTTTCAGTTACAAATTTTTAGAATGCCCTCAAGCTCTCATATCACTTATTGCAGATGAATGATCACAAACGAGTAGTTCAAAATATGGAATTTTAGTCAAGCAATGCAAATACAACTATTGTAAAGCCAATAAACACCAAATATAGTAGGTACAAAAGGTAATGTAAATCACAAGATTTCCATTAGAATGACCAAAATGATCACAATTTGTTGCTAGACTTCAAATGTGCAAAGTACTAGTGATGGCTATCAAAAGCCCATATCAAGCTACAAAATAAGGAGTATATTGCAATAAGAAGCCACAGATACAAAATATCACATCATAAACATGTTGTATAGGTATAAGAAATGATCAAAGTGCAAATGATCTATTTACAATTATAGAATAGACACTCCTTAGGTGCTAAGAAATACAACAAGGACAATAGTAAACAAAGAACTAAACCTACTCATGTTACAATAAAATTATACAAATACAAGTTCTGACTTTGCAAGAAAAAGTAATCTCAAGGCCCCCAATTTAGAGTAAATATAGAGGAATATACAAAGAAATATATCTCACATCCTGTAGGATAGCTCACAAATTGAGCTCAAAGGCTCCAATACCAAGACTAATGGAGTTAAAAAGCAAAACAAGCAAACCTAGTTACCAAATTTTAATTCAAAATAAAGTTCAAATAGAACAAATAATGGTGGCACATCGTTTTAGAAACAAATAATATATGAGTAGTGGAGTTCGAATAATGAGGAAATACAAGCTCCAGGTTAATATTCATGGCGTCGAAGTTATACCAAAAGCTGGAGTAAAGTACAAGTGCATTGAAAGAGCCCATTAACCTCATCAAAAGGAGATACCCATATGGAAATTTACATAGATAGAGATTCAAGGATCAAACTAAACCAACACCAAGGGAAAAATTTAGATGAGATCAAATAACTCCAATGGTGGCCACTTCTTCTTAATGAGAAGACCAATTTCAGGTGAGCAAAGAAAATTGAAAGTCATTCATTGGAAGCCAAAGAACTCTAATGAACCTGGGAAATCTGAGAACTTCACAAAACCAAAATCCATACTCATAAATAAAGACTCAAAAGAAATAGAGCTTGAACACACAATGGCATCCCAACATCGAACCCCAACAAGTATGGTGGTAACATGGAATGAACCCATTTTATAAATCAAAGACAAAGCAACATATATGAATCCAGCCAACGTTTTAAAGTTTATTTCAAGGAATCCCAAAACTCCATACAAATTTATTTAGGAGAAAAAAGAGATCGAATAACAACAATAATGGAAACTTGTGAATCGAATGACAAAAGCACCAAAAGGTTTTGTGATCTATAAATACCCATGTCACTCAAAGTTCTATATCTAAATATTTTTCTAGAAATGAAATGATACCTATTCAAAAGAAAAGAGAAAGAGTTCCACAAAGCCATTAAATCTTCAAAGGAGAGTGCATAATAAAAATAAATGGGTTGAAACCCTTATTAATTTCATATAAAAACATTAATGAGTCGATGAAAGATTCCATTTTTTCATTCACAAATCTTTCAACAATAAATATTCACATTCGAGTAAAGAGAGTCAAGTCAAAACAAACAAGCACAAATACCCACATCAAAAAATGTATAGATCTACTAAGATTTTTCATAGATAATTGAAATGCATCGAACTTACCAATACAATACGACCAAAGCCATGAAAAACTCACTAATCAAGTGTAGAGTAAAATGATAAAGACCCAAACTGATTTTTGAGCTTATAGATCAAGGTTGTCCAAGAAAATGCAAAGAAATAAAAGGGTTTCAGTGTGTTAGTGCTATAAAAGCCAAAAAGACTAAGAGAAACAACTTACAAATCAATGAACAAGAGGCTCACCTTCAAAAAAAAAGTGTCCTCCATTATCTAGTTTTTGTAGTTTCTTCTAAGTCCACGAAGAAATAATGGCTCAAAAATCTAGCAAAGAAACCAGACAAGCTTTCAGAATGAGCTTGAAGGATCTCATCAATATCCGCCAACAAAATTTTTCTAGGGCTCTACCCATTCCCTCAAGCTCGAGAAGAAAAAGATAAAAATGATTAGGTTTTTGAAAAATTTATTGCTTAGTTTGACTCTGGATAAGCCTTAACTCAATTAGGGTCAAAGGTTGCACACATTTCAATGGTAAGGGAAAACCCTAATTTAACCCTAGTTAAATATCATCACCGACAAAGCTAAGGTTCAATGCAACGTAAGGAAAGGGGCCAAATTAAAATCATGTGTTTAATGATTATCCAAACAAAGACTATGGTATACACCGTCAAATATGCAAAGGGTCTCGTGACCTAATTTTCAAAAAGTGCCTAAATATTCATCAAGATCTTGAAGATAGCATGTGCTATGTGCAACTTGGATTAGAAAACAAATGATATAGTCAATAATTATGTGTTTTAACTAAGTTTACAAACATTCAAAAGAACATAATGATCAAAAGTGGAACCTTATTATTATATGCAATGAGGCCCAAAATATTATCAAATACCATAATGTATGCCAATGAACACATTATGAGGGACCAATGATAAGTGGTGGAGTATATCCAAAAGATATTTTACCTTAGCATTTGCAAAGATTGACTGCAATATTTTGCAAAAGGAAACCTCGTACCCTACAAGTGTACACAGATCAGAGGTGATCCCCACATTGGGAGGGTTTGAAAATTAGTCACAATGCAATTATCCATGTGATCACAAGAAGACAAAATAAATGTCAAGCATCGAACTCCCAAAGGTGGTCCCCATTAGGATGAATGCATGGGTGAATTATTTTTGTAAAGTATTGCAAATAAAGAAGAAAAGTGGATCAAGTTGCAGATGTCACATCATCAGCTAGAAGACAGAGATTGCATGCATTGGAGAAGTACTTTCTCATCAAGAAAAGCTTATTATTAGCCAAATTATTCATCCAACTTTATTAAAAATAGAACAGTCAACTGTAGTTTGACTGAGTTGTATTTTGTAACCAAGGCTATTAATGCCTCATTGTATTAGCATGTTTATTTTTATTCCTTTATTTATTCATGATAAAGGATAAAAATAGGATGCATGGGCGAGTACAAATTTTAGTCTATTTTTAGGAAGGGTGGGATGAGTAAACTTGTTATATATTGTGTGCAATGGAAAAGCACAAAGGAGGAATTTTTGGACATAGGAGTGCTAAAGAATATTTTCAAGTTTTTCCCTTTGAATGAGAATTGATTTCTACCTTTCCAATTATTTGTAGTGTTGTGTATACCTTATTATTTCTTGTGAATGTCAAATTCCCTGATTAATCATCTTACCTTGCTGCAAATTTAGTTATTTCTACATAATATTAGTGTGCATGTCTTATCTTAATAGTATTGTTGTGAATCATTCCCTCAATACATCAAGTGTTTTTCCTTAATATTCTACTAAAAACTATTGGTTTATGTATTCAAAATCCATTCTCAAATATTTGTGAATGTACTCGGTCAAATACCTCAACAATTTTGGTGTATCACCCCAGTTTTCAATTCATTTACAGTCATTTTTACCCTCAAACCCCCAAAAATATAGTTTAGGATACATCAAGAAGGAACGGGTCTTGATACCAGAGAATCACCTCAAAAGTAGGTATACCCACAGGACACTGAGGTGTTTCCATTGTATCTACAAAAGAGAGAGATCTAAAGAAAGCTTAGAAACCTTGCAATCATCTCTCTACATTGTGCACTTTCCAGAGATAAAAGGAAGGACTGGAGATATTGGTTACGCTTGAGGTGGCATTAAGTGTTTCGCCACCTAATGTCACGCTTGTGTGAAATGTTAGGTCTATTTATATTTGATGCCAACGGTCTCTCCTTGCATCCGTTTCCTTCTTATTTTTCTTTTTATAGCTGCCCCACACCTTCCACATATTGCCTTGAGCTGTGAATTTCATTAGATGGTGTTTTGGTATAGGATTACGGATAACTGGCTGAAGAGGATTTTTTGAATTTCCTGTGTGGATGAATTGGAAGCCATCAAAGCCATCTTGGGTGGTGTTTTTCTATCTACAAAATCATGGCAACATGTCAATAGTGGTGTTGCCTCTATTTTCATGGAAAACTAACTCATTATCTGTCCTTCAAAGTCAGATGCGGTGAATTTGGCTTTGCACTAGCTTCGACCTACATTCTATGGAAATCTAGCCTCTGAAGTGGTGAGCTGTTGCTTGGCATTCTAGGCTATGGAGGATACATTGCAGGGTGTGTCGAGGGTGTATGTGGGTGTCTTTAAAGAGATTGAAAAGAGGTTCGACATTCTATTGGCTTTCACTTGAGCACACTGGTGGTGTATGCTCGGGACCATGCTACTAACTCGTGTCTTCCTCGTGCTCCCTAATTTGTAGGCCCTCAGTGCTCTGCTGGAACCTATCTTGTGCGGGTGGGCTAAGTTGCAATTGTCTTTGGAGGGTGCGTATGATTTTCATGGGTGGGGTGGATGAATGCTGAAGTTAACATCACGGTGAAGGTTGAACTGGAGGAAGAAGACTGCTTGGTTCGGGTGTCTCTACGGCTTCAAGTGTTGTAGTTTCATTGGAGACTAAGGAGTAATTCCCATCTTAATTAGTATTTTAGCTATAGTTTTTTTAATAGTGTTGGTTTATGTCTGTGTATATCCAGCATTTTGTATTTTGGGGATTTTGTTGTTTTGGATTTGAACTTTTGAGGCTTAACCTATGTTCTTCGTGAATAGGAGCTGATCCCTTTAACTCTGCTTTATCTATCAAAAAAGCATGTCCTTCTTCATTGGAAACTCTTTTTCTTAGTGAATTTACTTACTCCTTGACCTATCAAAAATAAGTTTTTGGAAGAAATGGAAAGTAGCAAAAATGAGTAAGTTTTCTTTGTACATGCTCTCTTCTTCAATGTTTCACCAAAAGAATCGACACCATATTATTTTATTTAAAGTGATATCCTCTTGAAAAAATAATTTTGTGACATTGCTTA
Organism: Taxus wallichiana var. yunnanensis; assembly: GCA_018340775.1. Taxonomy (NCBI): domain Eukaryota; kingdom Viridiplantae; phylum Streptophyta; class Pinopsida; order Cupressales; family Taxaceae; genus Taxus; species Taxus wallichiana. The sequence goes on from CM031243.1 coordinate 786,415,021, forward strand.
CATCATTTTATCATCCATTATTAAATTGATTTTAATTGGGAGTCCATGAGGTTGTAATTCAATACATGGCATGCTTCCCGCACTACATTCATAGTGAAACAAGCTTTCAAAAAAGAAAACTCGATGAACCGATTCATTGCAACTAGACATATGAAAACACTTTTCAAAACTCCAACGCAACCATAATATGGACTTTTATGAACTAGAGATGCTTAGACATCATGATTTAAAAATCCACTTCAATTTTAGTGGTAGTTGCATTCCATAATCCCTATAATAAACTTATATTCACTCCTTCATAAAATTTAATCATGCAACTTATTCCATCATGTTAAGACATGATTTCACAATTCCAAACATAACTACCTTTTTCATGAATAAAATCTTTCACTTGACATATCTCTTCCACACTTTTACTAATGGGAATACAATTACCTTTGAAACTTATCATCAAGGTACTTCTAGAAGATGGAAATCATATCTCATCAACATAATCAAATGTTCTTTGACACCTCCAACAAGTAGAAGTGTCTCTCAATTGAATTTTCTCTCTCCAACAAGTGTATCCTCTTTCAACATCTATAACGCGCACATTTTACAGGACACAAATATGATAGTAAAAATGTCGGAATATTTTTTTACTTACATTTTAGTATACACTACGCTACTGAGAGATAACTTAGGAAAAATCACAACACATGATATTTTTCAACATTAAACATTAACCAACATAGATAAAATGAAACACATTTTTATTAGATTAGGTAAAGATAGGGATCAGCTTCCGGAAGCCATACACCAAAAGATGCAATGTGAAAACAAACCAAATACGAGCAAGAAAAGAAATAGGACCCACTAAGGATTATATACAAAATAGGCTATTTATCCCCAGAAAGAGGGTTTAATCACATTACAAAGAAGTTCATGTTTTAATTTTCATATGGAATAACATCTCACAATTACACTTCCCAAGTCCAAGCATCAATTATTATTTTATTATAGTTATGCTCCAATAATTATTTAAGGATTTAAATGCTCTTAACATGGCAACATACTTATTTTCTTGTTTTGAGATTAGGTTTCTGAGTATTGTTTTATGTCCAACTTAAAAGGGTTTTCCTTAACTAGGTTCAAATGGATTTTCTAATCAATTATGTAACCTAATTGCAATTAGGGTCATTTGAATCCTCATGAGACCCTAGTCTCTATCTTAGGATATTTTCCTCTAAGAAAATGATCCCAATTTCGCATCATGTATCCATTACATAATAGGACAAGTGAGAGAGAAATATGGAGTAGTCCATCGTTTAAACGGTTAAGGATCACATTAGGGTTTACACAACATGGATCCCTTTTTTTCACCAAAAGATGGTTTAAACATGTTATAAAAACAATATAAATTTCACCTTTCTCCAAGCACATCATCTTATGGTTACATTTTCACCAACTAATCATAAATTAAAATGTTGTTAAGTTTTGTAATTAACTCTTAGTATTGTACCATAAAACCCAAACAATAATCGATATTGGATATCGAGTTCATTTATGATCCCAAATTTTAGAGGTCACATCAAGGTTAGTTGGTGATCTTCACCACTCAACATGTATGTCGGTCCAAGAGGGTTTTACACTATGTTTAATGTTGGTTTCCCAAGGAGTACTACCTTAAGAGAACACATTCTCCTTACTACACACATGATTACCAATCCTAGGAAACCACATACTCAAGATAAAGTTTAACCATGTTGTTCCTAACTATCAGGTTCATGAAGATGTCGCTAAGCATACAGGCTATGGTGATAAACTCAAACTTGGGGTCTTATTTACTTAAGCTAGAAGGTGTCATCGAGTGTAAATATTTAAGTTCATTGTAAGGTCTCAATTTTCTCTGCTAAAATGAATACCACAAGAAGGATAGTTATGCACGAATTGTATAATAGGGTTGTGAGATGTGGTTATATTTCTTTATTACATTTTCAAGGTAAACAACACAACACACCAATTATTTAATCATTAATTTCATACTGGAATTTCACTATAAGATATTAAATTCAATTTCATTTAGCTTATATAGTCAACCCCTTTTTTACCATACATAAATATGAATAAAAAATACACCTATGGTTAAATGCACATTTCCCAAAGCACCCATAAACTAGCATCTCATACATATTATCAAATTTAAATAATAAGTGGGAAACTATATTTTTAATTGATATAAAATAATAAATTTGACTTACACTAGAAGCAATGTGGAGACCACTACTTATATATGAGTGATACTTGTTGTACATTGTGTTTTTAAATTTTTACTAGGTAAAAAGGTTGGTTTTAAAAGGGACCCAAAACCCACAAGACAAATGCACACTGAGAAAGATCTACGATAAAAAAAAATAGCCCAAAATATAACCAAGGTTGTAACATCCACATTTTACACACACAAATACAATAGTAAAATACCAGGATAATTTTTTTACTTACATTTCTCACTACACAACACCACAAGGGCTCCAAGAAGAGAAACTCAACAAAGCATAAGACACTTACATAAGTCATCGACTCACATAGACACACATGACAACACCATATACGTGTCGATGACACACTTTCTCCAATGAATCAAATGCTAGCAATAACCTAGCCACAAGAAAAGGGACTCAAGGATTGGAAAACCCACAACACATCATTTCTTTAATTGCATCTTAGTTACGATTAACATTTCAAGAATATTATTGTGCAAGGATAATTTTCTCCTTTTTTCTACCTACAAATTCTTAAGTTCATTTCACATTTAATTTACAGTTCGACCATTTTAAGTTGGCTTTTTATCCTTTACATAAATTTCCATAACTTACATAATTATTAGGCATAATTCAAATTGCATATAAAGTACTTAATTCTCTTGTTCTTATGTTAAAAACATGCTTCTCAAATGTGTATTCAATGTCTACATTTTACCCTTGCAACTCAAGTGAATCTGACTTGATGTCCAGAAAGCAATATTAGGATTTAAGGATGGTGGTTTAGATTCAAGATACCTTTTTCCCATAAACATTCTTTGATCTCGGTATCTTTATTTCCCGATTCAACATTCCCACAATAGAAATTGTATTTAGATTATGTATATATATATTTTGTTTTCTCAAAGTTTGATCACACCAAGGAAATTCATATTCTTTGTAACACATGAAAATGTTTAATTAAGTTATAAGGACTCTAAGAGTGACATTATTCCTAATCTCAAATCTTGTTTTACTCTTATATGATTTACTCTTACATCGCACTATGGTCTCATTATTAGCATAGTTTTATAATAGAAGGAGTTACAAAAGTATTTGAATAACATCTTGAAGAAGTATATGATTAGAAGTGCTATAACTGCACATGAACCTCAAGTTAACCTCCCAATCAATTGAGGTTTAGTTTAATTCCAATTACACCTAAGAATCTATGCCTCAACTATAAAAGAGTTTAAGGTGAGAGGACATATTTATGCTAAACAACCTTCATGAAAGACCAAGGTGTTATGTTGTTAGAACCAAGGTAACACATTTAGATGAGAGGAACTAAGGAGTTCATTAACAAGAGTTTAAGACCTAGAAAAACTATTTCGCGATCTTTATTTATGTCGTCTAGAACCAACATGGATTTTATTCACTAAAGAAGTTAATTTCTAGATCTAATTTCATAAGACACGACAATCCAAAAGGATACTAAGGGAGAAAAATCTCTACTTACTCCACAGATGGTAAGGTTACTGAGGATCACAAGGTGACCTCCAAGGTGGTATTCACCACTCAACACGGTGTCGAACCTGAACAGAAGACATTCTCCTCACGGTTACCAAAACTAGAAGGAAACCACATACTCTGGATAACGTTGGACCATGTCGTTCCTAAAATATGGGTTCATGACAATGTTGCTAAGCATAACAACTATGACGGTAAACCCAAACTAGGGGTTTTATTTACATAAAGCTAGGAGGTTCCATCGAGTGCAAATTTTAAGTTCATTCTACGAGTTTTCAATTTCTTCTATGGTAAAAAGGATCACACATGAAGACATGTTACGCATAGATCTTATATTAGGGTTGAGTGTTTCGATTGAAACTCTTTATTACATTTACGAGGTAAGAATACAACCTAGTAATTAATTAATCATTTATTGAACACTGAAAATGCATTACAATATATTAACTTCAAATTCATTTAATATATATATCAAACCCTTTTACCATACACAACTATAAATCAAATTGAACTTGTGATTAATGCACATTTCCTAAGATATCCCTAAAAATAGCATCTCATACATATTAGAAAATTTCAAATATAACTTTTTGTAACAAAAGACTACATTATACATATATTCATTTTACAATGACCTATATAAATTACAATAAGAAATAATGAATTACACATCGCCTTTTTGCCATCTTTCTTGCATCCTGCAAAACCAGGTGAGCATGAAATCAGCGATAAATCACTGGCATGGAATCCACCCTAATCTAACATAATTAATGTTTTTCAGTTCCCCATTTACATATAATAATAATTATAATTTACATTCGAAAGAAAAGGTTTAGAAACATGAATTCATTTCATTTCATTTCACTTCATTTCGTAACCAAGGAGAGAGAAAGAGAAAGGAGAGAGAGAACACCATTTTGTCAAAAGTTCTATTTCACACAACAAGTTACACTATGGAGTTTTCAAACAGTTATTTACATGTGTCAAAAGTTTCCACGGTGGTTTGGAAACCCAACAGGGGTCCTACAACTTCTTTTTACATTTTCCTGCTAGCTACAAAAACGTTCAAAATAGGCTCGGAGGCTAAGAAACCACTTTCAAACATTGTCTTCGATGAGAAAACACACCATGGTTAAATTTCTACATGCCCACTTATATACCAAGAGTTCATAGGAACCTGACAGAATTCAGAATTGGTAAACACTTTACGATTAGCGGCTAGTTTTCTGGGGCCGTCGGTCATAAATGAGCTAGTTGTTAATGATCAAAAGTGAGCTCGAGGGCTCGAAAGCCACATACAAAACTGACGTTCAATGAATGAACATGCAATGACGAACTTCATACAAGTTCCCCTATATAAGGATAATTCATCAGAGTCGATAGGACTGAGAACTAGAAAATAGTTTTCAAACGATGACATGTTTTTTGGAGCAACAAGTTGAAATTGGTCTAGTTTGACCTAGTCAAACTGAAACCGAAGGCCTAAAAAATGCATTTTCCAAACTATCAAGAAGATTTTTTTCCCCAAACTCATGGTTCAAGAAATTTTATAGTAAAATTACTAGAGGTTTGCGAAGGTGGATAAGCGTTTCCTCACTCAGGGTCCAAACGGCGAGCCGAAACGAAACCCAACTTTTCACTTTTATCAACTTCCTATAATTAAAAAATGGTGTAACAGGGCTTCTAGAAGGGTGATGAAGAGAATACAATTGGTAAAATGAGGTTGAGCTAATGTTTAACGCAGCTCTCTACATAACAGGAACACATACGATGCTTGACATCTCTTTTACGGGGTTCACAGTGTTGTTTTGCAAGTCTCTTGAAATAGCATTTTTCTAACTTTGCAATGAAGATAAAATGGTTGTTTTAGTTAACTCATCTAGCTCTCACCAACACCAATATACACGAGTACCAAGTTTTGACACCTTGGGTCTAGCAATGCATGACGTTGTGGTCGCAACACGGTTGAGGGTCAAATTGTAAGTCGGTAGAAAAAACACGAGGCGTTGTTTTATTGATTACACTAGTTGTCTGGTTAAAATGTCCATTTTTTAGTATCTAATAGTTTAATTATTTTACTTTATTGCAAATGAATAACCGAATTATACAAAAATTATGAGAGATAAAGGTAAGGAAACCATGCCACGAGGGAAAAATGAAGCCGATTGAAATTACAGGATTTGGTTCTACATCTCTAATAGGCATTTTGTCAAGCGATTCACGAGCATCCACAAATCCACCATTTTGCATTGCTTGAAATCCTCTATATCCTTTTTTTTTCCAATGAAACCATTTTACATATAAATCTTTCATAACATTTCTCACTACAACATCAGATAGTAAAACTTTCCCTAGCCATATTTCATCATTCAAGGTGTTTATATCACATGGCCCCACCACACTACTACCATGGGCCATGTTATTAGTAAATTAGAAGCTCTATCCCATGAGTATGTGACTCTCACTTAACTCTTGGTTTTAAAATCTTAACTTTACAACTTCATATGATTATATTTTAAGAGCCCTTGTAAGTGACTCTTTTTCCAATGCCAAATCTTTAATCAAAGAGTTGATGTTATCAACCATTCTCTACTGATTTTTGGGGTTTGTAATGGGAATGTACAACATATTATTCCTTTCTAAAATCCATGGATACCTTAACCTTGTGTGAGAATCCTTATTTAAGAGAACTGGGCCTTGACATCACAATCCTTATCGATGTTGTCTTCTGCAGAGTCCTACTTTTCCAGAGACTGGTAATTTGTTTGTTTCCTTTAGTTGAGGCTGAAGCTCCCAATCCTCCTCTTATTTTAAGGATTTCCCCTCTCTGTGCTTCTCATTCACCTTATTCTCCAAACCAAGGCCTGGAGAAGGATAAAAACTAGTAGAGGGATCAACAGATCTAAGATTGAAACTCATCAAACCTATAAGAATGCCATTCTAACAGTTGAATTCACTAAATGCTTAATTGTAGGGTGCATCTTGACATGCCTTGAAGCAAACCACGTGCTTCCAATAGAAATACATGTTTTCGTAGCAAGAATATGGTGATCAAGCTGCACAGTTGTTGTGTTCTCAAAGGAATTTCATATAACCGGCTCCAACTCAAAAAGGCCATCTGGAATCCATTTGTCACCAATTTTGGGAAATGTGTTGAATGCACATCCCACATCATTTCTAGAAACAAATGCCCCTAAAAAATTAGTTAAGGCAAACAGAACACTCACTAAGAGGGCCTTGCGTCGACCTTTATTGTTCCTTTAACCCAAGCTGCACAATCAATTGGGGGTTCTGGCATGGCTATAGAAAGAGCCATCCAAAGAAGACCACAGTAAATAACAAATGCAGAGGTGAGATGGGTTGCCAAATGATAAGGACTCAATCTAGGTTCTGCATTCTCGATTTTGACTCCTATAGGCCACTCTTTACCATCCACCAACCTATTAATCCTTAACTAGCACCCATAACAAAAATTGTTGAAATTCTCAATCCAAGTTTTTGGGTACATATACTTTCCAAACAAAGTATGCAAATGGACCTGCAAAGACAATGCCTAGTCCCCTTCCCCACATGTGATGTGCATATTCCATCCAGTATATAAACTTGAAATCTTCGAGGCCCATTCCCTTGTTTACACGTTTGTATACACACTCACTAGAGCATTTCCAACTATAACGTATGACAACAGTCCACTTTCCATTATGCTTTGATAGACACCCTTTCCTTTTTCATGCTTCCACACTTGTCACACTCCACCACCATGTCTTGTAGACCCCTTCCACATGTCATCAGTCCCAAACACTCACTTCCTCAGGCCATTGAACGCATTCATTCCCCCCTCGCATTTTTAATAATTTAATTTAATTAATTAAATTTTTTCTTTTATATAGGGCACCATAAAGGAAGGCCTAGTCAAAAAAACTTGGCCAAGATAAAAATACACACACAAACCAAGCTAAAACTACCTTTAATAAAAAAAATGAAGAATAGATTATAAACATATGACCGAGGGTCTACTTGAATTTGGAATTTTTATTTCACACTATATTCCAACCATCATCATCAACCTAGGTTGTGCAATCCTCCTCGACGCCAAAGGTCGTGTGGATGTAATCTTTGTAACAATAACCTTCCCAAAAATTCAAGATCTTGAGAGATTCAAGATCAATTGGGGAGGAATACTTCTTTTGGAATACACCGAGGAGACTTTCTTAGTGCCATGATCATCAAACATTAATACTACCTCCAATTTATCACTAGAAAATTTACCTTCATCTATTCCATGTTTCAAAGGCATGTTTTCAAATGATACAACCTCCATGAAAGAGTCATCAAGTGGAGAGGAGACGGTAGCAGAAGCATCCATGTGGTCATTAACGCAGATATCCAAATTCTACCCAAAATTTGTCACCACAAATCCATCATTCTCTAGTTTTGAATCAACGAGCCACGTAGATTGTTTTCCATCCATCCATCTACCAACAATCGATCCTAGAATGTGGACTTAGTGCATCTTCACCAACCTATATCACCACATCATCCACAGTTACACATATTCATCATTTGACACCACACAATCTTCAAGGCCTTCATCCGGCTCAAGCTTCATCTTTGGAAAAAAAAAAGACGAGCTATGCTTGGGCTTGGCTACTCATGAACCAAATCACCTCTTCCATCGATTAATCATAATTTTTATCAATAACAAGGGTCACCTACATAGGACACGGGATAGGAGAAGGCACCGGCTCACCCAAATTGTTATAAAAATGGGGAAAAGTGGTCATTCATCCACCACAATGGGAACCTTATTCTTATCCTACTACTTAGATAGTCAATCCTTGCACAGCCGCCCTATGATCTACTAAGAAACATTTCAAGAAAAATACTTAGGATCCTTCATAAACTATTTTTTGCTCCCAAGTACCAAAGGAGAAGGTCAAGAAAATGGTCAAGGGAAGCGGTTTTCCGTATCTAACACTGATATAGAACCTAGAAAATACCATCATAGTTCTAGCAAGGGTTATTGGGTCAATTTTAAGAAATAAAAAATAGGATTTTACAATCTCAATAATAACATCTTGGTCCCAAAATTCAATGGGAAGAATAGGTAGACACACCCAAATAGGCCGCAAAGAACTAGGGAATCCACAGAGTCCCTTGTCTTTCAATGAGAGAGTATAATGATGCTTTTACCAAAAAACCAAGGCCCCCATATAAAACTTCAAGTATAGCAACATCAAACCCAAAAACAAAAGGAATGCCTCATTTTCTAGCGCAATGACCTTAATATAGTCCTTTAAATTTGATTTTCTCTTGGCCCATTCCTTGAATTATTCAAGCTTTGGTCTAATGCTAGAAAATAATCCAAAAGGACTCTATCCATACATTTTGTATTTAATAATTGTAAGTTTTACATGTCATAATGTGATTAGCTACTTTGAACCATTAACGTGTCAAAATTAAATAACCACTAGATAATACTATTATCACAACTATTAGGTACTTACTATGAAAACTTTAGGTTATCTTTGTGATAAGGACTCATAGAAATTATTGGATCATGTTGAAGTATTACTTCCTCTCCCCTAAGGATCCTATGGAAGAGGTAATTTTACCTCCTCATTTAAAATTTTCACATTCACATTTTCTCTTTACACTAGATAGATAATTCTTGTTTAGTGTCAAATACAATTTTTTTATGTTTCAAAAGAAATTTTTATTTCTTGATTTTTTCAAAGGCCACATACTTCTTTTGATCATCCACAAATTTGGTGTTATTAATCCAACACACATACTTCAAATAGTATCTCAATTCACAACATGATAATCGTCTTCTACTAAATAAAAATACGTAATCATGGAAAATAAATTCAATTGACTTAGATAAAATTAATACACCGATTTAGCTATATGAACCCCTTTTTTGCTTCATAGAGACAAGGTTATCACTCTACATATTGAAAAAACTACATCTAGTTGATTATAATTATTTTATTTATATATGACAACAATAATTTAAAGTAGTCACAAAATACATGTGGTAGTATATGTTGATGGAAAAAATATGATCGAGATAAACAAAATATAATATTAACTAGCATGCAAAAATCCCAATACCAAACATTTTTTTGGAAAAACAAAATCTAAAGAAGGATGCCTCGAGTGTAATTATCCTACCCTATTTTAGTAAAGGAATGGACTTATTTTTCATTATCCAACAAGGCCAAGGCCATGAAATAGTAAATATTTCCAATGTAATTGCATTTTAATCTTTAGTAAAGAGGGGAAAATAATAAATATAATATATTTTCAATTTCATATCACACATCAAAGGAGATCATATATAAATTGATTATTTTATCTCTAATGTTAATGTATAATCAATACCATATGTTAAATAACACTACATTGATTAAGGACACAAAGCAAAGAAACTACATAATCTAAAGCTGTTGGTACCCAAATTTGTTCTCCTTTTTAGTCTGAGCAAGATATGGCATGAAGCTTGAGGACAAATGGATCATGGTGTGTGTCATTTTTAGCTAGGGATATGATCTAAGCGGCACTCATATTTTTGGAGAGATTGATAGCACTCAAATAGGACTTGATCTTCTCATAACTTTTTAGGTTGTTCCTTTCAACCAAGGTAAGAGAACCTATTTTGTAACCCTCAAATGGTGAAGGAGATGAAGATATCCCTCAATTTGTACAAATAGTATGAAGGGGCCTTGAGAAAATATGATCAACACTCCAAATATGACTTTCCCAAGTTGTAACTTCCAAATTATGGAGATACTTTCAATGCAAGAAAATGGTTACTAAAGACATTTTGAAATCCTGATGTGTTTTGCATACTTTAGCAAATGGATTTTGATCTTCTGTGGGTATACAGGTAAAACAAGGTAGGATTAGTTGTTTTGAATGATTTTGGGTGAGATTTTAGACAAGACAAACAACGTCGGCCAAAGCTGAGGATTTCAGCAAAATGCGGAGAAATGTAAGCTGAGTAAAGTATCAAAATGGTTAATCATCCCTTCAACCAGGATATGTGCATCAAATAGAGACATAGATCTTCACTTTTCCACACAATGTTTGATCATCTATCACAAAATATATAGTTAGAATGAACGAATGAAGCATTTAGCAATCACTATTTAATCATGACCTAAGGTGCACCAAAAGGTTTACTAAAAATCTCTAAAATTAGGGAAGCTAAAGTGATTTTAAATTTGTTTATCTCTTTATCATATGAAAGATTTAATAAATGTGAGCTTGCAAATGCCACTAAAATATCACAAGTAATGAGACCATGTATGATCAAGAGATATTTTAAACACAAGACTACAACAGGAAACAAGAAGCACAAATTTGAAATGCATTATGAAATGTAAGCATTTAGAGATTCTTCCCAAAGACAACACAAAATAACTCAAAAATGATCATATTTATCAGTAGGGGAATGTTTTAAAAAACAATCTCAGAGCTTTTTAATGGCTATACATGTACAACAAACTGAACATGATTTGAAATCGATACTGAGAGAGAGTTACATGAGTTTCTTAAGTGGTCACTCAAATAATGGACTTCTTCCCGATTTTCCCATGAATTTTTATTTTCTAGGCTTTTCTAAACTCTTCCAACCCTTTGCATGACAAATCCATGCAATATATAGCATTTAATCTCGTTCGAGCCTTTTTCCCAAGAAAATAATATGCTAAAGGTTAAATTTTTTTACAAAAATCCTCATGATTCATGAGATAGGGACGTTTAATAGAACATGTCCAAAAAGTTGCCAGTTGTCTCAAAAAGAGATTAATCATTACAAAATTCACATCATTATCCATTATGGAGGCACATTTTTCATCTTCAAAGCATGCAGACCCCCTTCCTTTCATTATTTCATCCTTATCCCTCCAAAATTTGACTCTGTAACTTTTAGATCTGATATTTCACGTTTTTGGACAAGTTAGGGAAAAAATTCATTTCAAAAACATCTTTGATCTTCAAATTGATCCTCAAAACCGATTACATTGGTCCTTACAGGCACAAACAACATGAATTTGTCAAAAATTCAATGAAAATTGATGAAAAACGCATCTCAAAACTTCCCGGAGCTGTCATCACCAATCCGGCACTATGATAATTCTTCACGAGAAAATCCTCGTGCTATGATTATTTACTAATGCACACCTTTAGTTTGGTGGATGTAACTGAAACAAAACAACAACATAACATAAAAATACCATTGACTATGATAAGACGGAATGATGACAAATCTGAAATATCAAAGTAAATTATAATATTAACATGAAATTGTTACAATCTCACCCATGAGGTACTTCAACAAGACTATGGGAGAAACTTTACAATTACACCTCTTGATGGCTTCTTCAACACACCTTTAACTGATGGCTTCCTTGGCACATTTCCTACAATATTTCTCACTACTTCTTTCTATGCTAAATGAGGGGGTGGCCTCTCTATTTATAGAACTTCCAGCTTATCCATCATATCTCTAAGATAGGATAAGAAATCCACTACGACGAATCATATTCCATACCTTAACTCTTATCTGTACATGTAAGCTTATCTCTTAAGATAAGATAAACCTTATCATTTTACATGGGTTCCACATTTTTAGACTTTTTACAAATAAAATACACAAAATATTTATGACCTCACTCCTTGTCCTTATTACCAATATAATATTTCTAATTCCTAATCATGTAGACCCTACTTCTCTAATTACCCAAACTTTGACATTTTAACATTACCGGACCACTTATGACAAATATTTACTTTTTACAACATTCCCATTGTACTTTGGTATTACCGTACTCCACATTATTGGCAACACCGTCTTCGACGGCGCCGTTATCTTCTTCAGACGCTACTACTAATTATACTTAACAACATCCTATTCCTAATACATACATTAATGAAATAGAAATTATGGAGGAAAATTTTAGTGTCGACATCTTCCCCCTTCCTAGCTTCTACTCCGTCCTCGGAGTAGACTATTCTAGTGCTTGGAAAATCTTCAACTTGTCGTGGTTGACCCATTTCGTAATGGGAGTGCCATCCAATTTCTCCAGTCAGTACGTACCATTTTCATGCACACTACTATTTTATAGGGCCCCATCCATTTTGGAAGAAATTTTCTCTATCTTCTTTTTTGTATCTGGAATCATATACTAGAACCAAGTCATTCACATGAAATGGAGACCACTAGATCTTTTGATCAAAGTATTCCTTTTGCTTCATTTTCTTCTTATGGCTTGTATCCTTTGCTATTTCTCTCATTTCCTCCAACAAATGAAGATGTACCAACCTTTCTTTTATTGAATCACTTTCATCCATCCTTTCATTTTTCATAACTCTCACAGTGGGAATATCAAACTCAATAGGAAGAAGCTGGATCAATGCCATAGGCCAACCGAATGGGGAGTATCGATTCTGACTTTGATGTTGCCCTATATGCCCACAATGCTGCATGAATCCTTTTATCCCATTTATGTACTGCAAGGCTGCATCTTTGCTAGAATTTAACATAGCACAAAATTTGTTCGTTCCACCTGTCCATTTGTGCTTGGCTTGTATGTTGTTGCCTTCCTGTGCTTAATAGAAAACTTATTAACTAGGGCTTCTACCACCTCATTAATGAAGTGGCTTCCTTGATCTGTTACAATTTCTAATGGACAACCAAATATGGTGACAATGCGTTCATATATGAACCTTACCACTTCATCCATGGAAGTTGTTTTCAATGGCCTAGCTTCAACCCACTTGGTTAAATAATCTGTGGCAACTACAATATACTTATTTTGGCGTGATGTAGTTGGAAGTGGACCTACAATGTCTATTCCCCACTTTTCAAAGGGACCAAGTGGAAGAATAGGACATAATGGAGCTGATGAAGTCTTACGGTTACCATGTGTTTGACAAATATCACATGTCTTACAATAATTATAACAATCCTTAAAAAGAGTGGGCCAGTGATAACCTACATCCAAGATCCTTCTTACTATAAGTTATCCAAAGAAGTGCCCTCCACATGTACCATTGTGGAATTCTTCTAGCAGCTCCTTTCCTTGATCACGTCCAACTGCCCTCTTATATTGTCCATCAGGTCCTATTCGAAATAATGCTCCATGTAGAATAGAATATGGACGACTAGCTTGAGTAATATTTCTCTTAGTGTTTGCATTGGCACCATCAGGAAACTTGAATTCATTCAGATAATTCCAAATATCTATGTATTCACTAGGGATTGTGTCAAGGGAGAACAATGCTGCATCGGGAAAATCATCATCATCACAAGATGATCCTAAACCATCATAGGCTCAAGAGAGTGCATCTGCATTGACATGCTTCTTTCCTGGCCTATCTACAATATCAAATTCAAATTCTTGTAGCAAAATTATCCATCTTGCTATCCTCCCTGATGGGTTAGGATTATTGACAATATATTTGAGCACGATGATGCATTACAACTATAAATTTCTACCCTAGCAAGTAATTTCTAAACTTCTTTACAGCAAAAATGATAGCCAGAGCCTCTTTTTCAGTTATAGTATAGTTTACCTCAGCACTGCTCATTTGTCTACTCCCAAAGTAAATTGGATGTTCATTCCCATTTTCATCCTTTTGGCTCAAAGTACTTCCTAGTGCTGCATCTAAGGCATCAGTGTACACAATGAATGGCTTGCTCCAATCTGGATTCTTCAAAATAGGTGAAGACACCAGGGCTTCCTTCAATTGTCCAAAAGCTTCATGCACCTTATTTCCTGGTTCATAAGTAACATCCTTCTTCAAGAACTAGGTTAGTGGCTATGTAATCTTTGAGAAATTCTTGATAAACCTTCTATAGTAACCCACATGGCCTAAAAATGATCTCAACTTACTTCTATTAAGAGGAAATGGTAAATCTTTGATTTTTGAAACTTTATCAGGATCAGTACCAATACCATCTTTGGATACAACATGCCCTAACAAAACGCCTTTAGAACATCCAAAGACACACTTTGTAGGGTTTAGTGAGGCTTGTGCTTCATCTAACCTTTGAAATGTTGTCTCCATTTGGTGCAGGTGGTCCAACTTGCTCCCATAGATGTAAAAATCATCTAGAAATACTCTGATGAAGGTCCCAATGTAGGGTTCGAACACCCTATTCATCAAATGCTAGAATGTTGCTGGAGCATTACACAATCCAAAAGGCATAACTCTATAGGCAAACGTTCCCCAAGGAGTGGTGAACGTGGTCTTGACTGATCTTTTCTGTTTATACAAACTTGGTTATAGCCGCTATATCCATCAAAGCAAAACTATAGCACTCTGGCCTACTTCGCCGTCCAAGATCGATCTCGAAAATGGAAGAGGGTAATGATCCTTCTTTGTTGCCTTATTGAGCTTCCTGTAATCAACACAAATGCGTAGCTTCCCATTCTTTTTTATTGAAATCACAATGGGAGAAACCCATTCTGAATTCTCCACAACAAATATGAATCCTGCATCAAGCAACTTATCTATTTCTTCTTTTATAGTCTTGGAAAAATTAGGATTCATTCTATATGGCATTTGCTTTATGGGCTTAGCACCATCTACCAGCTCAATAGAATGTTCTACCCAACTTACTTGATGGAGTTCCTTGTAATCAAAAGTGAATAGGTGTATGTACCTTCGAAAGAGCTGGAGGTAGGATTCCTTCTCACTCTCCATCACAGCATCACCAATCTTTATTTGTTGGAGACGATCATCAACTTCTTCTTCAGATAATTTTATGGGGTCATGAGTTGGTGTGATTGGAAGGATATCCATGACTGAAACATCCACCTCACTTTCTTCATCTTCAGTGTCCACTTCATTGGTACTAGAGTAATCAGAGGATGTCCAATCATCAGTTTCATCACTTGAATCCACAGGTTCTGCCTTATGATGTCGAGGGATCACATTTATCTTCACCCTCTCTCTACCACGTCCAAGTTTCATGAAACCTTCATTCCAGTAGTTTCTTGCATGAACTCTCCTTAGCCATGGTCTTCCCAACAGCATTGGGTACGCAACAGTACCATTTTTCATCACCTAAAATTCTACCACACATACAACACCCATAACAGATATTGCCACATTTGAAACTACACCTTCTGGTTTAGTTTTTCCCTTATTTAATGACCTTAACATAAGTGTTGAAGGGCGATCAATTTTTAAACCCAACATATTCATTACAGACTCGGTCATTACATTAACTGCAGCACCTCCATCAACTAAGACATCATGAATTGAAATACCATTACATAATACCTCAGCTTGTGGAGCATAGGGATCTGCCTCTGCCTCCAAAACAGGGACCTCAACCTCCTTCCTTCTTCGAGCATTGAGTCCACCTCACAACTCCCGCCTCTTCTCAAAAGACATAGCCAAGAGTTGACCATATGTAATATTTGTAGGCCTTTTGGACAGATCTTCCAAGATGGAGTATGGTCCTTGCCCCTGTGAAATCAGAAAGTCCTGCACACCCAACTTTCTTCTCCTATGTTTCTTACTAGTTTCTCCTTTCATCTTCTTAGGATCAGTTCCATCTTGATTATCTTTTTCTTTCTTTCTTTTTGTTACAAACACATCTACTTCATTATTTCTACTCTTATCTACTACATCAAGAGAATTCACAGGTGCTTTTCCTTTATCATTATCTCTTGTACCAGATGTAGAAGCTCTATCTGGACAATTATACTTATAATGACCCTTTTTATAACAACCATAACAAACAACTTCAGAAATATTTCTTTTTGGACCTCTATCTCCTCCCTGAGAACTAAATTCCTTTCCTTGAAGAAGATTAATAGTTAACTGGCCCATCTTCCTAAGCAGATCTTCATACTCAGTAGATGTACTAGGAGAAATATTTGTGCTCACCGGGAGTGGTTGTGGATTCTGGACCAAAGGTGCTAGTGTAGGCTCTACTTTAGCAACAATTTCTTTGGGCTCCTCTTCCATGCTTTCTTCTTGCCTTCTTGCAATCTCCTTTTCTTGTTCAATGGTAGCTAGGCGGTCATACTTCACTCGTTGTCTGATCTTTGGCTTCATCCCAAGAATGAAGTGCTTACAGAGGAGATTATCCACGCCATTCATCAACCTATCCGCTAGTCCTTCCTTCCGGATCTGGGCATCGAGGTTCCTCCTTAGCTCTAGAACTCAAGCATGATAATCCCTTATCTTCTCCTTCTCTCCTTAGGATAGCTTTGTGATCTTGATCATGAGATCTACATATTTCTGTTGTTCACCAAATTCTTCAAGAAAACTTTCAGTTAATAAATCCCATGAATTTTTCACATTATCACCTAGTGTTTCAAACCACCTAAGTGTTGAACCATCTAAAAAGGTAGGAAAAAATTCAGTCCATTGTTCCCTTCTTATAAGGCCATTACAAATACAAGATCGCTTAAACTCTTGAATGAAAGAAGAAGCATCTTCATTAGATTGAGCTGAAAAAATAGGAATCTTTCCCATTTTCAAAAGTAACCACCATGAAATACCAACCCACAAGTACAATCAACAAGACTTATGTGCACAAATAATTGGAATCACTATAGAAATGACCACAGTAAACTATGGTAAAACTTGACTTACTACGGTAAAAACTGACTTTACTGTGGTAAACACTATTCACGGTAAAAAGTGAAGTTACTGCGGTAAATACTATTCACGGTAAAAAGTGACTTTACTGTGATAAATACTATTCACAGCAAAAATGACTTTATCATGGTAACTACTATTCACGGTAAAAATGACTTTACCATGGTAACTACTATGCACAGTAAAAACAAGGTTACCCTCCAATTGATTTTTGACTTAGTGGGAATATCTCTCCAGAAAATCCACCAACGAGGAATGGTCCCAGCAACGGAACCAAAATGTCATCACCAATCCGGCACTATGATAATTCTTCACCGGGAACTCCTCGTGCTTTATGATTATTTACTCTTTGCACAACCTTTAGTTTGGTGGATGTGATCGGAAACAAAACAACAACATAACAAAAAAATACCATTGACTATGATAAGACGGAATGATGAAAAATCTGAAATATCAAATTAAATTATAATATTAACATGAAATTGTTACAATCTCACCCATGAGGTACTTCAACAAGACTATGGGAGAAAATTTACAATTACACCTCTTGATGGCTTCTTCAACACACCTTTAACGGATGGCTTCCTTGGCACACTTCCTACAATATTTCTCACTACTTCTTTCTATGCTAAATGAGGGGGGTGGCCTCTCTATTTATAGAACTTCAGGGGTTATCCATCCTATCTCTAAGATAGGATAAGAAATCCACTCTGATGAATCATATTCCATACATTAACTCTTATCTATACATGTAAGCTTATCTCTTAAGATAAGATAAACCTTATCATTTTACATGGGTTCCACATTTTTAGACTTTTTACAAATAAAATACACAAAATATTTATGACCTCACTCCTTGTCCTTATTACCAATATAATATTTCTAATTCCTAATCATGTAGACCCTACTTCTCTAATTACCCAAACTTTGACATTTTAACATTACCGGACCACTTACGACAAATATTTACTTTTTACAACATTCCTATTGTACTTTGACTGTTACCATACTCCACATTATTGGTGACACCATACTGACGGCGCCATTATCTTCTATCAGATGCTACTACTAATTATACTTAACAACATCCTATTCCTAATACATACATTAATGAAATAGAAATTATGGAGGAAAATTTTAGTGTTGTGAGAGCGTTCATGGCGGCCAAACTAAAAATGCACGCAGTTATCGTTGATCTTCCTTTATCATTTAATTTGATCCCTCCACGTGTCACAATGTGATTGGAAATGGGCTTAGGATCATTTTTTAACATTTTAACACTTTTGGAAATATGTAAAAATTGACATTTTTCTCCGTCCCTCGTCCTTTGAAAATGAGCTTGACATGTGTTCCAATGTGGGTTGCAATGGAATCGCGGCTTGATTCTACTATTTTACCCCTTTTTGGAAAGAGGAAAATTTTCCAAAATATTGCCACATCTCCACCTCATCTAGGATGTTTAGACTTAGGGTATAAACCTAACACTAAGAACGTCCCTCCAAAAACTCCATCACAACCCACTCCTCTTGTTGATCCTTCCATCCCAACCACTCAACCCAATCATGAATCACTTAATCCCCATACAAATACCAAGCACATAAAAATGGATTTATCACATAAATCGTTGCCTGCACTACGGATTTCATTTCCTTCCCACCCATCCTACTTACATCCAACATCTACATCCCTTTGAATCCAATCAATAATTATCATCACATCCATTCATATAATTTTATAATCTATTCATTTTAATACTTGATCATATTTATCACACATGTTTTAAGACAATAGTACCTACTACAAATGTGTGACCTTGGTTTATCATTACTTCCAACATTTAAACATGATTGTCCTTCTAGAGATCGACACACTTTAACACACTTAATCAACTTGTGGTATCGGTTCCTCTTTTCACACTCTAGCCAATTTCATCACCACACTCATCTCCATCCCCCATCAATCCATTATTTATTCTTAACCCCTTGAGATTTTTCAAGAGAGTGGAAGCTCTTAGTGTAAAAAAATCCAAATATCAAAAAGTAAATGATAAAAAAAAAAACATCTCAAAATTTAAAATATCAAATAAAAATCCACCTCAATACTCTCTCTAGGGGTGTTTCTAGCAACTCTACCAGTGGCTATGGATGCATGGATGATAGTAGATAAATGTTGTGACAAGAATTAGATGTATCTCTATCGAGGTTATGAACACCCGGTGGAAGTGGAGAAATGCATGACTTAACCTTCCTTTCACCTTTCATTGAGATATTTGACTTAATCACTCCCTATACATTGGCTATTTTTTCTTCACACACTACCCATTAAGTCTTCACTTCAAGTAGTAATTAACCATCACAATCACACACACTTTGATCACTAAGAGACATAGGGCTCAAATGTTTCTAGGTATTATATAGAATTTGGTCACACTTTTTTTATTCCAACTCTTTCCTTACAACATGTGTTGTTAGGATCATCTTTTTCATAATTGATGTCATTTGTCTTACACCCATCACATCCACATAATTTTTCCCTTAGATCAAACATCCATGGGAAGATGATGATTCTTTCCTTTTCATCAAATCCTCCTTATGTACCTTTTCCACCGTCATCATCATTACTAGGGCCAGTCTTACTACCATCCACACAGGGGCATCATCCATTTTAGATACCCCTCACTTCTCATCCCACCATATACCTAGGGGAAAAATCAAATCAAACCCATCCATCCATCCACATAGACCACCCTACTTTACACTTGGTGGCACACCACATCTATCCTCGATCCAATCCCCTATGTTTGGGGGCATATATTATCATCTCCCTCATCCTATCTATCTCCCATTCCAAATCAAATATAATATTAACCTATCAACACATCCCTATCCTATCTAACCTATCAAATTTCCCTCAATCCTTTCCTTTAATCCTACCCAAACACACTTTGAGACTTCTAGGAGAAATTTGCATCCTACATTAGCTATCATGTCCTGAATCATTTCATCTTACTTACTCTCAACCATTCCTCCCATCCCATACCCAAAATCCCAATATCTAGCATCACATTCTAAAACCAACAACATCCAAAAATATAAATAACTAAAATCCATCATCTCAAAATAAAAACATCCTAATCCAAAATCCATCATCTAAATATAAAACTATCCAAAAATCTAAACATCCAAATGCAAAATTTAAATATTCAAAATCAAACGTCTAAATCTAAAATCCAAAATCCAAAATCTAAAAATCAAAACATTCAAAAAATTCATACATGCAATGTGTGTGTTTTCTTGTTTGTTTGTATTTACATTTTGGCCAATGATATGAGGCCTATTTTGTTTCTCTTTATTTTTACACATTCCAATGATATGTGGACCATAATTTTTATATTAATATGTCTAATGATATGAGGAAAATGGTATTAGGTAATTCAATCATCATGGTCTTTATACCTTGATGCATTTTTTCTTTATGCCACATCAATAAAATCACTAATGATGATAACAGTGGGCACCTTATGGTATCAAACCCTCTCCTGTCATCATATTTTATCCTTATCATAATTCCAATCCTACCCTCATAAATTTCTTATCATCTAAATTGATCCAAAACCAATCCTTATTCTCTCATCAAAACATATTCAATCTTTTAATCCTACAAATCCAACATCCACTATTGTATCTTTATATCTAATCAATCCTCAAATCGAACATATTTAAATCCAAATCTTCAATCATAGCCCTATTGTAAATATCTCCCCCAAGTAGATATAGACAAGAAGAAGAATATGGAAATCAAAGAAACTCAAACCACGATGTTTATTGCACCAAGGCGCGAGTTAAGGGTGCAAAGAAAAAGAGTGTCGACACGAAAATGGATGCGCGCAAGGTGCAGTTAAGGGTGCACAAAGAAAGGATGTCAACACGAAAATGGATGTTCCAAGGCACGGAGTTAAGGGTGCATAGTAAAGAGTTTTGAAATGTAAATGGATGTGCCAAGGCGCAGGTTAAGGGCGCATAGCAAAGGATGTCGACACGAAAAGGATGCACCAAGGTGCAGGCAAAAGAGTGTCGACATGTAAATGGATGCGCCAAGGCACAGGTTAAGGGCACACAACAAAGGATGTCGACATGAAAAAGGATGTGCCAAGGCACAGGAAAAAGAGTGTCGACATGTAATTTTCAGCGCCTATGGCGCATCTTCGGGAGGTGCAACATTTTGAGCGCTGACAATGGAAGCAAACCCGGCACAAATATTCAGATGGCCATAACTTTTCACAGGGAGCTCGGATTCATGCAAGGTTGGAATTTTTAGAAATCTTACGAGGTCCTCTATCCAACTACGACTGGATATCTTTAATTGGGTGAGAAAAAATTCTTAAAAATTTAAAATACAGTTCGCCACTTTTTGGGTTTGCTAGGGTTCTCACCTACCACCATAATGAGATGAATTAAATGCAACCTAGAGGTGGTTGGGGTAGATTTGGAATTCCTCTCTCTTTTATCTCTCATTCTTCCTATAAATTGTAAGGAGGGGCTTATTTCTAAAGGTTAGACATTCTTGTTTTGCCCCTCCTTTGTTCTCTTTGGCAGGTGAATTTGTGGAGTTCAAACCTCCCATTTAAAACTGTAATGCAACTTTGCCTCTTGGCATTTTGTAGTGTGTTGTATCACTCTTTGGAGTAAATAATGCATGTCTGTGGATGATTCTCAACCCTCTCTATGTTCATTTGTATCCTCTTGATCTTTCACTACAAATGTGGTTATCTGTGCATGATCTTGCATTGCATTTTTATGGTTTGTGTTTATTGGCAAGACAAGTGTTCTTTATTCCTCGATGCATCACCTTTGTTAGTTTAGGTTTATTTTTATGCATCTTCTTACCCTGTCTCCTTGGAAAGTTAGATTAGGTTTTTGAGTAAACCCTCTGCATTTTTATGTGTGCATCTAAATAGAGGAATAGGAACCGGCCTTCATCCGGAGAGCTTTCCCAATTCACAAGGTCCCACACTTGGGAAAAGCTCCATGTTATGCAATCGCACTGAGAGTCTCAACCCATCGAGTTGCAGACATTCAGGGGTGCTGTGATTTGCCATCAAAATTTTTGGCATGCCTAGTGGGACCAGAGGTCATTCCACAAGATTTGAAGGAATTTTTAAGAAATTTGGACTAAAAAATTGCAGGTTTTACAATTTTAGATTTTTCACCTTCCAGGATGAACTTTAAAATCAATTTTCAAGGACTTATCTTACTCAAAACAAGTCAAAATTTCACCAATTGATAGATCGAGGGATAATCTTCAAAAGGGTATTCTTAGTTTTTGATATTTTGACTTTCAAAATTTCATAGTTTTTAGTATTTCGGGTTTTCCCAGGTGTTGAGCATGTCCCAAGTTCGACACAGTGCATTTCAGGTTTTGTAAGTTGCCTTGCATGACCTAAGTATCACCTATACCTTTCAGGGATTAGTAGCTACACAACAAGACCTCGATAATTGAATTGAAGAATTATATCTTTCGGGTCCTTCAAAGTTTTAAATTCTATTTTTAATATTGTCAGGTTTGGTGTGTAACTTGGCAGATCTAGCCTTTTGAGGCTCATTATCTAACACATCTGGTGACTCCGAAGGGATAGAATTCAGTGGTATAGTAGCACAAGTTGCCCAGGTACATGAGAAGAATTTGAACCAGGTCTGATACTCGAGAAGAGGGGTTTTTGTCCACTTGTAGCTATCACCAGGTAGAGGAAGGAGAGGAAGAGGACCACAAAGATCACCATCTCCACCTAACTCGGACTTTGTCTACACCTCCACCTGGTAGACCTTTTCTCGCATCAACTAGAGTTCTTAGGCCAATCATAATGGCACATCTACCACCAAATCCCTTTGTCAATTTCACTGGCAGCAACCCACTTGCCCTCAATGCACAGAATCCAATTCCAATTGTAGCATTGAAGAACATTCCATTTTTCACTGGAGAAAATCATACCACTCCTGGTGATCATGTCAAAGACATTGCTAACGTTTGTGTAATCCATGAGATAAATGAAATGGATGTTGCTGTCAAATTGTTGGCATCTTCATTCAAAGGGAAGGCATTGCAATGGTTTAGGAGCCTTGGAGCTGGTTCTATCCAAAATTGGAATTAGTTATGCATAATTCTCCGTGAGTATTTTGGAGAAAAGGGAGATAATTCGTCTCTACTGGAACAATTGACAACTATCAAGAGAGATCCCAATGAACAGTTGAATGACTTCAACTTCATATTTCAAAGGTCTTGGGATAGGATTCCAGTGGCTGTTAGGCCAACAGCTGAAGGTGTTTTTCTATATTATCTTAAAGCTTTGAATTTTGATATTTCTATGTTAATTCAATCTATGGGAGGCACAACCTTACCTGCTACTTATAGCATTACCATTAGGGCTGAAAACTATCTTATTCAAGTTGGTAAGCTGGCTCCTAGGCCTCCCATGCCCTTGTATCCAAACTTAGAAAATCCAAGAACTATTCAAGCACCCACTTTGGCTCCTATCCCCCTCCAAGAACTAGTGCTTCAAATTAACTCCAAGAGGTCATGAAACAATTGAAAAATTTGGGAAATGAGCTGGTTACACTCAAGAGGCAACAGGCCCAAGCTTTAGACCTTCTTATCAGCCTCAAGCTCAACCTAATAGGCCACCATACCAGCCCAATAGGCCACCCAATCCAGCTGCAAATCAAAGCCAAGTAAGGCCTCCCGCTAATAGACCATTTCATCCTTATAACCCCAATGTTGCATCTACTTCTAAAGCATTAGTGCCAGTGAAAAACAACATAGCTCAAGAGTATGATTGGTGTTTCCCATGCAATGAACCTCACAACCAATCTATGTGCTTCAATGGTGCTTTGAACCAAGCCTTGATGGTGACAACTACTGGTGTAGAGGGTGAAGTGAGTCAAGAAACAAATCAGCAACAAGGGACGTCTTAGCAAAACACGGCTCCAAATGATACCACACTTGTGAATTGGCAAGTTGAGGATTTTTGTGGCATGAATCAAACAATTTCTTAGAGTGTAGCAACTAACACAAGATCAAAGAAGAGGAATATTGGTGAAGGGCAGTCATTGGCTCCAAGTGATCTACAACCTTCCATCACTCCACAAGGTGTCGGTAAGCAAAATACAGCTCCAAACATGCAAGGACAGCCCAAACCACCTTCTAAACCAACTCAAATGCTAGTTGTTGCTGCCCATGCACAAGAAAGGAATGCATAGACTAAAGGACAACAAAGAGATGTTTCATCCCCATTTAGCATCATTGATCAAATGAAGAAGACAAATGTGAATATATCAATGTGGGAATCTTTATCCATCCCAGGCCAAAGAGATCTTCTACAAGCTGCCATGAAGAATTGGTCAACTTCGAACCAGCAGGTCCATATGCAAGAGAATGTCCTCACAAATGCTGCTCAGCCTGAAGGGAATCATGGAGGACAACAAGGTAAAGTTTTTAAGCCCCCTCCATTCTATGTTTCATTAATCATCGGGATAAACTCTTGGAGAACAAGCAGATTTACAAAGCAAAATGATAATATATTCTCTCTATGTTTCATGCGGAGCAGGTTACACATATATAGGAATATGTATTCCTAAAAACAAGGAGGTTGTTCAACAACACTCCCACAAATCTCTCTACAAACTACTATGTACGTGAGTTGTTAAAACAACTCACAACAATAATATTCTCCAGATATTATTTTCCACCTGTCACAAATAAACTTAATGGAGCACTAATATTATAATTTCCTAACATTCCCCCCCTTAGTGCGAACATGGGGAAAACCTGCCTTATACTTGCACCTACTCATGATCTAGTGATTTTCACAGGATGATCACAAACCTCAAGGATGGTTTTACAAACGGTTGACCACAAACCGAGAATGGTGGTTTTGCAATTGGTTTACCATAAACCACAAAGTGATGGTTTTGCAAATGGAATACCAACAACCAAGAATGGTGGTTTTGCTATTGGTTTACGACAAACCACAAATGAAGGATTTCAAGTGGTTTACCTACAACCACATCATGATATGCCAAGTACTATTCTCATCCCTCATCACATCTCACTATAGGGAATAACATAGGAAATTTCTGACGACATCTGTTGCTCATACATACATAGAAAAAGTTGACATACTGGAAATGGAACATTGGAATGATGTTCCCCCCCTCAATGTAAAATTTCCACTTATTGAATCATAACACTACAAACAAGAACACTGATACTAGAACTATGACAAGAAGCACACGACACAAGCTGAAAGCAAATACACCATAAAAATGTCACCAAACCATCTATGCGGCCCCTTCATTGGCAACTGATGAGAGGTCGTTGAATGACCTCCAACCTCCGATGCCTCCTGCCTCCAATTTCATCGCTAGCTCACTGGATTTGGATATGAAGCTCAACTGTTCCACATTGTTTATTCTTTTCTTCCCTCCCACAATGTGAAACACTTTATTTTTTCTAGACATCGGGTAACACCGAAAATGCATCCAATTATTGAACAACGAGACATTTTTTTACAACTTTTGACAATAACTCAAAGATTTGATGATTTTTGACAAGGACACTACAATACAAATTGACTTGACTTAATGACAAACTCAAATATATTGACACCTAGAGAATACTAAATGACTAAAACTGACAAATGATAGGATAATAATGTCGACTATTGACAGACTAAACAACATGACTACACAATCAACAAAATATTTAAACACAAAATACCTATACACCATCAACTAACACCACCGAACACCTAATATTGATCTATATTATTAAATTGACTCACATATAAGTAGACACACTAATATAGATAAAAGTAATCTACACTTTTCTATATTGATTCAACTTTATAAAATGAGAATATAGACCACTTATCGGGAATGTTTTGGAATTTTTTCAATGGAACAAATGATGCCAGGTAGGAGTTTTGGTAGACCGCTAAGAATTCCACAGCAACCAATGAATTCGATGTGCATCCAATGCAGGTAACAGTCATGGAGGCGTAGCGGTAGGTTACATGCACACCATTTGTAGGCCATAATTTCATCCGAATCACTTTAGTAGTAATTTGCAGAGACCTCGTTGAGTTCCAGTTGTACATGTGTACGAGGAGAAGAGCTCGCATGCCTGGATCAACACGTCTTTATGCCAAAATTAATTGAATGAGATCCTATAGTTTGGAGATCTGAACAAGGTGACTCCAAAACCAATACAGTTTGGAGATCTGGTTGTTTGCTGTAGGATTTACCACGCCAAGAGTCCAAGTTTATCACCAAAACAAGGTTGAGAAATATGGAATGCAGACCAGTAATAGTTGTGTAGAAAAATGAACCGCTCAAATCCTCACGCCTTTAAGTTGCAATCATGGATGCATTCATATCTGAGAAACACAAAAATAACACTATATGCCAATGGGCTACTCTATTCTAATATTTCTGTGAACCTGCAACTAAAAAATCGTCTTGATGGATTTTCCCTACTCTGAAACTTATAACGTCTAATTACAAAATTATAGCATATAGAAAATCTTCTCTGCAAAGATAAGACTGCTATTCCTCAAGGCAATGTAATACACTATTGCCCCTATACAAATTAACTCTCCATTGTATGGATCAAACGCTGCTCTGATACCAAATCTTGGAGAACAAGCAGATTTACACAAAGAAATGATAATATATTCTCTCTATGTTTCATGTGGAGCAGGTTACACATATATAGGAATATGTATTCCTAAAAACAAGGAGGTTTTTCAACAACACTCCCACAAATCTCTCTACAAACTACTATGTAAGTGAGTTGTTAAAACAACTCACAACAATAATATTCTCCAGATATTATTTTCCACCTGTCACAAATAAACTTAATGGAGCACTAATATAATAATTTCCTAACATAAACTAGTACACAATTGCATGATTGATTCTGGGGCAAGTAGTTCTATCATGCCCAAACAAATAGCTGATCAGTTGGGTCTCCAATATGAATTCATATCAAAGGAGGTAGTGCAATTGGATGGGAGAGCAGTAGCGACGGTGGGAGTGATTAAAGTTTTGAATCTTATCTTGCATGCATGCCAGAACGTTACCATTTTGCAAGATGTGTCAGTGATAGATTTTCCACCACTCTTTGCCCTATGCTTATCAAGGGATTTCACAGCTAGAATTGGAGGCTACTTATCTGCTGACTGGTCACACATGTTGTTCAAAACAAGATATGGTACTAAGGTCACAATCAGATCCGAACCAATTGCAAAATTTCATATTGAGCCTCATACTCCAAGCCAAATCAATGCCAACTATTCAGCATTTGATCAAGAAGATTATCCAAACACAGATGAAACTAACACCAAAGATGGAAGCATCCCAGATTTAACTCTTGATGAATGGGCAAGCAAGGTACATGCTTTTGATCCCTACCAAGAAATAAAAGAATCTAAGCTAGCAGTCTATTGCATACATGAAGAAAACCAGCCTATTCCTAGCATCACCAAACTAGACCATAAGGATGACAATGAGGAATGGCAAAAAAATTTCGATGGATCAAGGAGTAGGCAAGGTGTAGGAGGAGTTATGCTTGTTTCACCTTAAGGCATCAAATATTATTCATCTTTTTGTTTCCAATTTTCCTGTTCAAACAACACAGCTGAATATGAAGCCTTGATTCATGGACTTCATTGGGCAGAAAAAGAGCATAAAGAACTTGCAGTGTTTGGAGATAGCGAGGCAATCGTCAACCAAGTCAGGGGACAACATGTTACAAAGAATGATCTCATGAAGAACTAAAAGAATAGGGTATGGGACCTCAATGAGGATTTCAAAGCTTTCAACATTATATCCATACCCAAGAAGAAAAATGAAGTCGCGGATAGGCTTACAGTAGTTAGAGCAACGTTTGATGTGGTTGACAACATCAAGAAGGGAAAAACACAACCACATATCCATGTGATTGTGAGGCCAAAAGTTCCAGATAATAACACAAGATGGTAGGTGTTTGAGAACGATCAACAAATCGTCAATTTTTTACAAGAAGAGGCTGAATTCTTAGCTAGGAATCGTGATGACTAGAGCAAAAGAGTACGAGGATCAAGTAGTGCAGCTGCAGACAAACAAGCTTCCTAAAGGTTTAGTAACATTGGAGTCTATCTTCAACCCTAACGACCAGTTCCGTAAGGAAAGGGCTAACATACAGGTCAAGAGAGAAGATTCAGAGCCAATTCTAGTTGGGGAAGGCAAAACACTTCAAATTGGTAAAGTGGCCATTGAGCAGGAGAAATCAGATTTCATACAACTTTTCCAAGAATTTCCAGATGTCTTCACTTGGAGCTATGAAGACTTGAGAGGATTCAATCCAAAGTTATCACAACATACCATAGAATTGGATCCAGATGCTAAGCCCTAAGGCGTAAAAAGAGAGACTAGTCAACCCTCACATCGAGCCTCTAATGAAGAAAGAGCTAAACAAGCTAATAGAGGAAAGCATTATATTCCCGATCAAGCACTCAAGATGGGTTGCAAACTTGGTTCGGTCAGGAAGAAGAGTGGAGAAATCAGGTTGTGTGTAGACTTCCGAGACCTCAACAGGGCATCTCTCAAAGACCATTACCCACTTCCTTCAATGGAACAAATATTGCAAGTAGTATCTCGGTTTGGAGAGATTCTCTCTCCTAGATGGCTACTCGTGGTATAATCGATAATGGTGAAAGAAGATGACCAGTTTAAGATGGCTTTCACCACCAAATGGGGCACCTATGCCTACAAGAAGATGCCATTTGGGCTATCAAATGCTGGAGCCACTTTCCAAAGGGCAATGGATATGGCATTCAAGGGGTTGATCAATAAAATAGTTTTGATATATCTTGATGACATCACCGTATTCTCCAAAAATGTAGTGGATCACCTCTTTCATCTGAGGCAGGTATTTCAGAGGTGTAGAAGATTTGGGGTATCATTGAACCCCAAAAAATGTATATTCTTGGCTCACGAAGGAAAACTTCTAGGCCATATTGTTTCAAAGGAGGGATTGACGATTGACCCAGAAAGAGTTGAAGCAATTCGAGCGTTGCCATTGCCAAGTCATAAGAAGGCTCTTCAAAGCTTCTTGGGAAGGATCAATTTTGTCCACAGGTTTGTTCCAAACTTTGCATCTCTCATAAAGCCAATAACATTGATGTTGAAAAAGAGCATGACATTTAAGTGGACATCTAAAGGCAAGACAAGTTTTGAGGCAATAAAAGAGGCTATATCTCAATCTCTCACTCGTCAATCCAGACTTCTCCAAGGACTTCATGCTATATGCCTTCAGTGGTGGAGACATAATTTCTACAATCTTGGTACAACAAAACAAAGAGGGATTAGAACAACTAGTTGCTTTCTTCAGTCAAGGCTTGGAGGAATACGAAACTAGGTACTCTTTCATTGAAAAGCATGTCCTTGCAAAGTGAGCAGGAGTTTACAAAAATTCAAGCACCTAGTCTCAAACAACAAGATCCAATTGTTGGTCTCTCATGGGATTCAAGGAATTCCTTCTAAATAAGGATCCGAATGAGAAACGCGGGATGGATAACCCATGTCATGGAATATGACATCGAGATCAAGGTCACAAAAATAGTACGTGGAAAAGGACTATGTGAACATCTAGCTCGAGCCAGCAAGTTAAAGCAAGTGATGAAAAAGAGACTATCTTGGTACTACAAGATGGTCAAGAACAGGAAAATGAT
Source organism: Taxus wallichiana var. yunnanensis (assembly GCA_018340775.1). Taxonomy (NCBI): domain Eukaryota; kingdom Viridiplantae; phylum Streptophyta; class Pinopsida; order Cupressales; family Taxaceae; genus Taxus; species Taxus wallichiana. The sequence goes on from CM031243.1 coordinate 786,445,168, forward strand.
GATGTGCCCACTCCTTGTTGGACTCATAATGTGATACACTTCCTACAGGTAGGCCTATGCCCTCCAAAATTGAGAAAAGCAAAAAGGAGATACTTCATATTACAAGCCATTCCATATGTGCTTGTTGATGGTGTTTTGTTTAAAAAGACATCAATGGAGTTCTATTGAGGTGCATTGGGACAGGTCAAATTGAGAGGGTGTTACAAGATTTTCATGATGGAGATTCCGGAGGACATTTCGCCCCATGGGTAACAGCTCTCAAGATAATGAAGGCAGGGTATTATTGGCCCACAGTGTTCAGTGACTGCTATACATGGATAAGAAAGTGCAAGAAATGTGCACTCTTCACAGGAAAAGAAAGACTAGTAGCACTTCCATTGCACCCAATTTTGGTTGACCAACCATTTATGCAATGGGGATTGGACTTCGTCGGGGTCATCAACCCAAACTCAAGCCAAGGCCACAAGTGGATTCTCATGGCAACGGACTATTTCACCAAGTGGACCAAAGCAGTAGCACTCAAAGAGGCAAATGAGTCTAACATACTAGACTTTTATGAAGGAATAGTGACCAGGTTTGTGTGCCAGCCACTATCATATCAGATAATGCATTGGCATTCATAAGTTCCAAGATTACAGAATGGGCTGTCAAGAATGGAATCTATTTGAGCACCTCTTCAAATTATTACCCGCAGGGTAATGGACAATCGAGTCCACGAACAAGAATTTGTTAAGGATCATCAGAAGGACTTTGGATGAAAACCAAAGGACATGGCATACCAAGCTAAAATCAGCATTATGGGCTGACAGGATAACGCCAAAGAGGTCTACAAGTAGTTCTCCCTACAAATTGGTCTATGGGAAAGAGGCGGTATTGCCTATATCATTAGAACTGCCTGCATTGGAGCTCATGAAGCAGTTGGAGTTGGCTGAGTTTGAACCAATGGAGGCCAGATATGCAGAGTTGGTGGAATTGGAAGAAATTAGAGAGCATGCAGTTCAGATGATTGAGAGAGATCAGGCCTTAGTAAAAAGATGGTTTGATAAGAAGGCAAGAGCAAGGACCTTCCAGGAAGGGGACCTAGTTCTAAAATGGGATGCAGATCGGGCAAAACCAGGAAAGCATTCCAAGTTTGATGCCATTTGGAGTGGCCCCTACATGGTCACGGGATGTAAAAGTAGTAATGCCTTCCAATTGTCTACATTGGATGGAGAAGAACTCCGATTCTGGTTAACGGAATCTACCTTAAACATTACTACTAAAAGGAAAAGGTTTACCCTTGTAAATATTAGCCTAGATTTCAAATTCCTCTAAGTGCATATGCACATTGTCTTGTTGTAGTTAGGTTTCAATTTCCCTAAGTGCTCCAAGCACAGTTTTGTTTCTCTCAAGTTGAATTTCTATAGTTTAGCGTGCTCTCAAAGAAGGAGTTGCGGTATCAGGCTCGGGATCAGAGATCAAGTTGGTTTCAGGTTATTACTTATGACTCCATGCCCAATGGATTGCTAAAAGGCCACTGATCTTCTACCTAGCAGGTAGGTGATCCCGTTGAGTCACCAAATTGTTGTAAATATCTCCCCCGGTAGATATAGACAAGAAGAAGAATATGGAAATCAAAGAAACTCAAAGCCCGATGTTTATTGTGCCAAGGCGCAGGTTAAGGGCGCAAAGAAAAGAGTGTCGACACGAAATGGATGCGCCAAGGCACGGAGTTAAGGGCAATAGTAAAATGATGTCAACACATTAAAATGGATGCCAAGGCACAAAGTTAAGGGTGCATAGTAAAGAGTTTTGAAATGTAAATGGATGTGCCAAGGCGTAGGTTAAGGGCGCATAGCAAAGGATGTCGACACGAAAAAGGATGCGCCAAGGCATAGGCAAAAGAGTGTCAACATGTAGATGGATGTGCCAAGGCACAAGTTAAGGGCACACAAAAAGGATGTCGACATGAAAAGGATATGCCAAGGCATAGGAAAAGAATATCGACATGTAATTTTCAACGCCTATGGCGTATCTTCGGGAGGCGCAACATTTTGAGCGCTAACAGGAAGCAAACCCTGGCACAGATATTCAGATGGCCATAAATTTTCACAGGGAGCTCGGATTCATGCAAGGTTAGAATTTTTAGAAATCTTACGAGGTCCTCTATCCAACTACGATTGGATATCTTTAATTGGGTGAGAAAAATTCTTAAAAATTCAAAATACAGTTCGCCACTTTTTGGGTTTGCTAGGGTTCTCACCTACCACCATAATGAGATGAATTAAATGCAACCTAGAGGTGGTTGGGGTAGATTTGGAATTCCTCTCTCTTTTCTCTCTCATTCTTCCTATAAATTTTAAGGAGGGGCTTCTTTCTAAAGGTTAGACATTCTTGTTTTTCCTCCTTTGTCTCTCTTTGGCAGTGAATTTGTGGGGTTCAAACCTCCCATTTAAAACTGTAATGCAACTTTGCCTCTTGGCATTTTGCAGTGTGTTGTATCAATCTTTGGAGAAAATAATGCATGTCTGTGGATGATTCTCAACCCTCTCTATGTTCATTTGCATCCTCTTGATCTTTCACTGCAAATGTGGTTATCTGTGCATGATCTTGCATTGCATTTTTATGGTTTGTGTTTATTGGCAAGACAGGTGTTCTTTATTCCTCGATGCATCACCTTTGTTAGTTTAAGTTTATTTTTATGCATCTTCTTACCTGTCTCTTGGCAAGTTAGATTAGGTTTTTGAGTAAACCCTATGCATTTTTATGTGTGCATCTGAACAGAGGAATAGGAACTCGGCCTTCATCCGGAGAGCTTTCCCAATTCACAAGGTCCCACACTTGGGAAAAGCTCCATGTTATGCAATCGCACTGAGAGTCTCAACCCATCGAGTTGCAGACATTTAGGGGTGCTGTGATTCGCCATCAACAAGCCCCCTGACTAGGGAATCATAGAATAAAAATCCTAAATTTGCACCCTTTCATACACTATTGACTAGGCATCCTCAAAATCTCCACTCCTTGACTAGGAAATCCTCTAATCCAACCTTCAATATCTCCTAATCTTATAATCTCCTAATCCCCTCTCCTCTTCTATAATACTTACTCTTCTCATCCTTTAAATACTCAATATTATAATCCTCAAAATCCTTAATCCTCTAATCCTCTAAATCCTTAATCTTCTCATCTTCTAATCCTATCTCATCTACTAACTTGAACCTCTCTTTTTTCAAATGGTTATTCAACTTGTTCCTTCCAGCCCTAACCCCTCAAGCGGACATCATATCACCATCCTAACATCTTCTCTTATTTTTTTTGAACGGTCATTACTACACAAAGAACCATTAATTTATCCCCTAAATAACCTAACATCATCACAACCTAAATCCCCATCATAATTAATAACAAGATTAATTATTTTTAATCCATTTTATCATATTCACCCCTTTATAATTTCTTCATCATTTATCATTTATCCAAAATCCTTTTAAATCATTATTATATTCCATCTCAAACCATAATCCTTTAATTCATCAATAATATCCTATTACTATATTTAATCCTTCATTAACATTTTCTAAGAACTTAATATTCCTACATCTCACCTACCACCAACCCTACACATCCCTACACCTATCCTTTCCATGTAATCTCACATCTAATCATTTTTATTAACCTAATCTAATCCTAACCCTAATCCTTATCACATACTCACTTCTAAATCTAGAGTAGAAGCCTCTCTAAATTTCCCTCTATCATATTTAAAAATTCAGATATATCTCCCTCCCTCCATCTAATTTTTAGTTCAATGGATACTTCTCTCGATTCTAAAAATATCCATTCTAGAATGCTCCATTATTTCTCTCCACCTTTGATCTAAATCCAACTTGGCTTCATCTCAGCCATTGAGTCCTCCACCCATTAACTATAAATTAGGTTCTCCTCCTCCATGAGACCAATCTTAATAGTCCATAACCAAATTTTTCCATTTTAATCATCCAATCAATTTGTCCAATTTATCAATCCATATTCAATCCAATCTAATCAATTCATCCTTCTTCAAACATCTATAAATTCAAGGAAATCAACGCAAGGTGCTGCCAAAGTGACTCCACAACAAATACGAAGAAATCCAACTACCATCTAAGAGAAAATTGAACACAAAAAGGGAGGATAATTACATTTTATTAGTAAGTGCAGGTATAACATTCTCTCTCCTTTCCATCCATTTCTCCATATGAGGTATTTTGTAGGAAGATTACATTAAGAAGAAAAATGTGTTTGTTATCTTGTAATTTCATTTTAATCTTTTAACATATACACTAAGTTCTAAAGATAGATTTGTATTTACCTTTTCAATGTTTATTCTTTAAATGGTTACCTCTCATACATCTTGGAATCCTCACAATGATAAGATTCAAGATTTAACTCATCTAAGAAATCATGTCTTCTCATGACAATATTGACTTTTACACCCAAATCTAATTTCTTAACTCTTTACCATTGAATATTTTCCTATTACATGTTTTAAAAAAATTCGTTAGTTGATCTAAGTATCCTCAAATGTTTCTTTTATTCAATTACAAGGGTCAAGAATCTAGACCATGTTTTTCCAAGAATACACTGCTGTTTATGAAAGTATTGGGTTTTTAATTTTCTATATCACTCAAAACATATGTTTAGAAAATTGAATATAACATCTCCTTTCCAAACTTGTAGCTCTCTACAAAACAACCAAACAACTCAGTCACCTTACCTTTACAAATGCATGTCAATAGGTTTTTCTTTTAAGATTTGATACCTCAACAATATCCTATTTATGCAATCACACATTAAATCCCAAGCACTCACCTAAATATGTCAGTGTTTATTAAGTATGATTAATAAACTCTTTCAATGGGATTCAACTAATTTGAGTAACAACCTAGTCATCAAAGAAACACCTAATCCATTAGTGTTAAAGCATAAATACTATAAGAAATATGAATAAAAATCATTATTATTACAATATTTGCACACAAGCTTAAGGGTTCAATATTTTATTCCAAGAAACATGTCATAAATTAGGCTATTATGAACTTCTACATATTTCGATTATTTTTAGGCTTATTCCCTTAATTTATAGCTTGACCTCCTTTCCTTTCCTCTCGTTATCTACTCCTATCCCCTATTTCATTTGAATACCTCTATTTTATCATGACAAAGGAGGCAGTTGTTATCTAATTTTGCACCTCAGGAAAAATTGGACAACAACGTGCAATTTAACTCGAGCATCAAACAAGGCCCCAAAGGATGAATTTAATTTTGTAGGAAGTTTTGATGTTTCAGTGGAGCACATCCAAGAAATTAAGGAATGAAAATCAAATTGAGGAATTTTTTTCCTCTTATGGGTTTTGACCCTTAAGATCAACTTTAAAAATGATGAAATATGGGCCTCGTGGCCCCACATCCGACTAAAAATTGATGAAAGATAAAAAAGGTTAGAAAATAACCCTCAGACACCCTATTAGTTCCCCTCACCTCCACATCTAGGAAAATTCACCAAGAAATCAAGAAAAATAAAAACTTGTAGAAAAGGCATATGAAAGGCAACCGAACTAGAAGTAGCCTACCAAGCTACTGGCGAGTAGCTCGGGGAGTTAGAATTTTGAATTGGGGTAATGAGTCAGTAGAGGGATTACCGAGTAGCTAAGTGAGCTACTAGGTGAGCCAAGGTTCAAGGGTGGTCATTTGAGCCAAGTCGGCTTTGAAGAGATCCGTGGGGGGCCATGTCGGCTGAGGAAGACTCCAACCAAGAGGAAATGAGGATGGGAGGACCTTGGAGTGAGTTGTTTTCATAGGTGGGAGTGGGTCTAATTATTCAGTAGAAGTTAGTGGCACAAAGCCTAGGGCCGAGCCCACCATTAAACGATATAGGAAAAAAGTGAAGAGCTGCACCCATGGTGAACCGAGGGACTCGACATTGGGGAGGTTGTCTAGCTAAGATATGTAAAAATTCTCCAGTCCATGAATGGAGGCATCGACCTCGAACAAAATCGTGGGTGAAGGTCAGGGGGTTGAGCTCCATGAACTTGACTAATCAAATATATGGAGGATTGATGGAATCAAGATCGGAGTCATAGGGTAGAGACATAGCTCACCCCAGCAATTACAGCAAGTTGCAGTGGCAGACATGTTAGATAGGAGGCTAAACTCATGGTATAATAGGTGAGATGTTCAGGAAAGAGCTCATCACTAGAACTTAACAACATAAAATGAGCCAAGCCAAGGGCTTAAGAAATGAACGCAGGGAAAATATCAGAGTGGTAAGCTATTGGGGGTTGGTGGGCACTGATTTGGCAAGAAAATACATAGGGAGGAAGCTCGGGAATCAAGCTTGTGATGGATTTGCAAACAATTCCGAAGCCCAAAATTTTTAGACTTCGGAGAATGGCCATTTCGCAACTCACTCAGGGGAAAATGGTTGGGGTAAGTGAAAATTCCAAACCCATGAAAGTATGATCTTTGATCCTCTCGAGGGGTCATTTCAGAGTCGGCCCCCTCTTCGGGGTCAATGGTGCAATAGTTTCAGAGAAAGGCGGTTTCGTTTTCTGAAATCGGCGAGCTGGGGAACTCTGAATTGGGTAAAATAAGAAGTCTGAAATGGATGTGTGAGGGTCATTTTTGGAGGTCGAGGTCGGAAATTAGCTCAGCAGGTGTGCAAATCAAACAATTTAAAAGGTCTGAATTCCACCATAGCTATAAAGTCTGAAAATCCAAAAATATCAAGCCCATCGATTTTCTTTGACAACCGTGGAACTTGGGGAGTTACGCAGCAAATTGGTGGAGATGTGGGGTGCTAAGCTGTAGACAAAGATGGTGGCGTGTGGTGAGTGAGTTGCATTCAATTAAAATATCGGTGGGTAGGAGAATGGCCCTAATGGTAACCCATATTCAAACTTCTACAACTTTGTAATTTCTTGGCCATTTTTTAATGAAATTATACTTGTTGGAGAGGTATTTCATAGAGGAATTTAATGGGAATGTCAAAATATGGAAATCAAGAAAGTAGGTAAATATTAATCCATATAAAAACCCTATTCAAAAATGATGATAACTCCTTGTACACTCCACCATTTTGGTAATTTTACAACCAATGGAAAGGTATTTCAGGACTCTACAACATGAGATGATAAGAGATGAATATTTAATGATGTAGGTGGAAAACAAATCATGATGAATTTGTAGGAGCTAGAGGCTAAACCCAAGAGTAATCAAAGCCAATTTCTTCTTGCACAAGGAAATGTCATTAATCAAGCATGGATTTTCTGAAGATCTTCCATACTCATTATAGGATAAACAATGATTTTTGTGGATAATGGAGTAAATTTCAGATTTTTTTCTCTCTATCCTCTCTTGAAATTTCTTCTATAAATTTGAAGGAAGGGCTCAATAAAAAATGTTGGATACCTTGTAATTTCCCCCTCCCTTCTTTCTTGTCAATGAGAAATATGTGGAGATTCAAGCCTCTCTATTGAACATTGTAATGCAAGATTTGTGCCTTTAGCCCCTCATGTAATGTATTGTATCAACTCTAGAGCATTTAAAAAAATGTGGATTATGTTTTCAAGATGGTCGGTTCATTTTTATTTATTATATCTTATTTGATCTTTCAAGTATGGTTAAGGTTATTTTGCATTGTTAAATTCTCATTCCAAGATCTCAATGGTGTTGTGTTTATTGGAAAGTGAATTTATAGCAGGTGTTTGGATTTCTAGTGCTTGACCACCCTTCCCTCATTTTTCATTTTCATTCTCATGCACTACAGGTTGCTTAGAACTTGTTCTTAGTGCATCACCTTCCCTTAGAGTAGATTTCATTTTCATGCAATCCTTTTATCCTTGTCCCCTTGGAAAAGCATTAGAGTAGGGTTAGATTTGCAACTCTCTGCACTTTTGAGTAGTTAGCACTAGGTTAGGATAGGAAGTTGGCCTTCTCCAAAGAGCTATCCCATTTTGCAAAGTCCCACACTTTAGGATAGCTCCATATTTGACAAATCACACTGACTTCCAAGTTAATCACTTGCAAGCATTTAGGATTTTTGTGATTTTGAAACAATAATTTTGTCATTCCTAGTGGGATATATTGAACTCGAGTTTCATTTTTAACAAGTTATTCCATTGCATATCTGATTCACATTGAAGCCAAGTTTAAAAACAAGGCATTTTTGAGGTTTCTTTGCACTTTGAAGTTCAAAAGCTACAAATTTCAAATTTCGAGTTCTACACAAGGGTCAAAGTTATGAAATCATTTTTCGAGGGATTATCTTGTGAAAAATGGGATCGAAATTTCCTAGATGATAAATCAGGAGTTGAAGATCAAAAGGGTATTCTTAGAAATCCAAAATCCACAATTTCAAAATTTTAGGATTTTTTTTTGAATTTCAGAATTTGGATTCAAATTTTAGACTTTTTTAGTTTTTCAAAATTTTCGGTTTCAGATTTTTGGAATTTTGGGTTTCAAAATTTTGGATCTTTTGGGATTTTCATATTTCAGACTTATGGCACTTCAGATTTCAGAGATCTCTCACTTGAAATTTTGGAGTTTGCATACATTTTAGAATTTTAGGGTTTTCCTACTTCAGATCGTTAGAGAGGTTTTGTGCGGAAGTGAGGTTTTGAAATTTGAATTTTGGAGGTTAATTACAACTGAAATAGTTTAACCCCAAAGTCATTTTTGGATCCTTCAAGGTGTGCATTGAGGTATTCATTTGCATTTCATCAATTTTTGTTGAGCTCTTGGTGGAACTACTGTCTTTAGAGGCATATGCAAAGCACTGATGGTGACTCTGTCTAGTTAAAACCCACTCTCTAAGTAGAATCCTTTCTCTCTCCTTTCCACCCATTTCCATCCATTTTTTCCTTTCCATCTCTTTCATTTTCTTCCATTCCATGAAGATGTGCATTCATGCATTTATTCTAACAATTGAATTCACACTTACAAAGATCACTATCATCCTACCAACCTTTACGCTTGGGAGTTCATTTTCGTGTCACTATCGGTGACCTCCATAACCATTCTATGATGAGAATCAATATACATATTCCTATGAACAAGAAGCATACCATTTTGGTTATCCATCAAACTATGCATATTTTCAAGATTAGGGGTATGTATGTTTTGGAAGGTATCTTACGCCCAAAGATATTGGTTTACGGGAGAAGATCCAACAAATGGAGGTAGGTATGGTGTAGTATAGGGCTTCATCTCAAATGAAAGTGTTCAAGATTGGAACCAGGGTCCCTTGTCTATGGGTAGGCCCCTTTCCAAATCATTATAACCCGTAAGAGAAACTTGGTTTCATAGTTTAGATGTTTCCCCAACTTGAAGAATTGACTAAGGACATTGAATATTTTACAAGTCAATGGGAAAATTCAGCATTTCCATCTTATGGTCCTTTCCCTAGTCACTACCCAACATCATTTCAATCCAAGCATCATTTCCAAAGTTTCACACCCACTTCCCATATTGTGGAATCCACTTCTTCATCTTCCACTCTCCCACCTCATCTCAATTTCTCTCGGCCTTATCCCTTCAAAACCGAATTCCCCTATACAGATCAAAATGACCCTCCCCTTCACCACAAAAATAATGCAATAATCTACTAAATCCCAACCCACCCCTTCTCTCACATTATCGATCTCGTGTTAGGAGAAACCCCAAAACCAGCCAAATGGAGAAGCTAGGAGAAGAGCCAAGCAAAGAAGAAATGACAAAAACTTGGTGAGCATGAACCTAACATTCGGGATCAACATAATTCCCTTGATGGTTAAACCTATAGAGGAGGTTGAGGTCTAATGCAAGGTGGCGAAAGATGACATGGTTACAACAATAGTGGAGAAAATACATGTGGAAGAAGATCAATGATCAGAATCTTCAGAATGTAGTGTCCATGAGGGCACTCTATTTTCAAAAATTATCGATCATTCACCACTAGATGCAACATCAGTGGAAGAGGAAGTGGAGTATGTGAAATCAAACAAGGAAGAGCTCCCAAGAATGAAATGCATTGCAATGGAATGTTGTGATCCTAATTTCTCTGTGTTCCTTGAGCTAGTTGTTATATTGGGAGGTTGCATGGATATACCAAATTCACCATCTGTTGTAACCAACCAAAAGAGACATCATGCTATGGAGGAAAACTTTTCGAGCTTGAGAAGGCTCAAATAACAAGAAGAATATAGGGAAATTATAGCCCCTTCTCCTCCCTTATCCTTTCAAAATTCTAATTTTTAGGATAAGTTTGAAATCTCAAAATTTATGTTCAAGGAAAAGGAAGACCATGGTAAAAGGTGCAGATCTAGAGGCTACCATGGAAGGAGATGAACCCTTGGCATTATTGGACAGCAAGGAAATTGACTACTTGTATAACTTCGAAGATATTACTCTGGTAAGGAAGGAGTTGTCAAGCTCAGTAATTTTTCTAGCTCATCACCTATCTTTCAAATTGAAGATAATCTTGCTAAGAGAATTAACGCTCAAGGAGAATCATTTCCCATAATATCCCTTTTGAAGTGGAAGAGATTTGATTGGATTAAGAGGCTCTTAATGAAGATGCAATCATTAAAAACTACTTACTTTCAATTGAGGAGCCTAAGTTTACCGATGAATCAACCATGATCTAGGGGAAAGAAGGAAAAGAGCACGAGAGTGACACCATCCATTTCATACCATTCACCAAGATGCAATATCAATTTTATATAAATTTGCAAAAGGAAGAAAACCCAATCACAAACAATCACCTTTTCAAGGAAATTCTACATGAGGACTTTCTTATTCAGATTGAAACTTAGAGAAGTGGGCACATTCAGCATTCGTGCCATGCCCCATCAAATATCTAGCTTCACTCAAGCTACAATTAGAATTTCCACAACCGGTCATGTTTAATTCTGAACATGAGGATGAGTCTCACAATGCCAAGGATCAGCTACATCAATCGGAATACCTCCAGAGCCCCATGCAAATTATTATAAGAGGTTATTTTTTCTCCTTTAGGTTATACCTTGATGATTTGGGTGGAAAATTTGGTCTATGTTTGTTTTTCACTCATTTACATAGTCATGTTAAGTGTCAAATCATCTACATGGATGCCGGTTATAAGAAGGGTAAACTAATTTTCCTACCGGTGTCGGGATTTATTTTAAATTTCTCTTTCTTCGGTTAGTTTAGGGTAGATGTAGGTTTTCTTTTTGTAAATAAATTACTTTTACACAATCTGCATGTCTCATTTAAGCATCTATGATTTTTCATTTTATACATAGCTTTTATTTGTGTTGCTCTAGCACATAGTGCTCCATGTTTTCAGTAGTCCACATGTATATAATGACACAAGGAAGAAGCTCATATTCACAAGAAAACAATTACAAGTTTAGATTACAAGTTTAGAGTCAATTAAAATATTGAGTAACTAAGTTTGATAAAGGATGTGTTTTATAAAACTCATTCTCTTATTCCTTCATATCACAAGTTGAGTTTTAGCACGCATTTAATTGAAAAAATCAGCCCCAATGACAGTTTTTGTATTACACAGTAGTGAGGCTTCATAAAAACAGTCTAAGTTTCAAGAGCAACCCTAATAATTAAAAATTTCCCATGGTTTGAAGTAGAAGATCAACCTCAAATCCTCGTATAACTTTGTTAGGTTGAAGGTTTTATGTATTTGAGGGTAGTCTTCCATGGTGTTCCAAGTAGCACATCCTGTTAGCGCAAAATCATAGCACCTCGGTGTGATCCACATAACATTGGACCATCTCTCAACCTACGGGACTTGCAAAACTTGAGATGGACCTCCAAAGAAAGATGGTTCTTGTTCCTAAACTACCTGCCACAATCTACTCTAATGTAGGAAAAGCTAATCTATCCTAATCTAGCCATTCCAAGGAACCAGAGAGAAAGAGAGAGTGGAATAGAGCCTACACTAAAGAGGTGATACACCAGAGATGGAAAGAGGCGAGATACTCTACTGAGGGAGGATGAAATAGGGGGAAAAGGAGATGGGGAGGTCAGACAGAAGTGACACAAACCTAGGTCCAAATCTGCCATTAAAACTCCATGAAACACAACATCCTACACCTGTAAATGTGAAATACATGCACAGGAAACAAATTTGAAAGGGAAAGGCATGGAGAAACAACAAAACATGAAAAAGGGTTGAAGAACACCACAAAAACACAAGTTTTTTGCTCTAGAAGGTGCACAGACCATTACATTTTTTTCTCAGAGGCACAAATCCTCTTGTCAGGCGTAGGAGATGGCTTACAACTCAAATGGAGTTGGGAAACAAATTTTTAGAGTTTCCCTACACCGAGAATGTCTCCCCCTCTCAAATGATAAGTGTTTACAATATATACAAGTTTTGAATGATGAAAACGAGAGAGAAATAAGGAAAAATAGACTCTTCTCAATTTTCACATCCACCGACTGAAAACATAGATTAAAGTGATCCCCAAAATTCAAGGGTGCCTCTAAAAATCCATTACCTCAATGCACTCAAGCTTCTGGAAGAAGAAACCAAACCATACTGCATTAAATTTTGGCGATTAAACTACATTTTTCATGTCGGAGACGTTTTTCCAATTTTTACCCACCAAATCCCACTAAAAATAATATTTTATGCTTCCATGGCATAGAGGAGGTCGAGACCTTTCCAATGGTACCAAATTTGTCGAAATCCGAGCTCTAGATCGAAAGATATGCCCATTTGAATTTTTGAATTGAATCCGTACAAAAATGGCGAAAAACCAGTTTTGCAAAATGGATCCGTGGGCCCAAAATTCACTTTGGCGCCTTTTGCACAAAAATGAAAAATTATAAAAACCTCCCACTACCCCACGTAATCGAAAATCACTTTAGGTGAAAAACATCTGTGGGCCCTAAATTTAAATTATGCCTATTGCATAAAAATTACAAAAGTGCAAGAGTCTCCCGCAGCCCACAAGCCTGCAACTTCACATTTTGCATTTGGCGAACAAACCTCCTTAGGCTCATGGGCCCACACTTGCAAATTGCACCATTTGTAAAATTTGTAAAATTTCCAAAGTTTCCTCGACAGCCTACTTCCCCGTAGCTGAAAAAGGCTTGACACGTGGCTTCTCTGGGCGTCGGCAGAGGTGCGGCTTACTTTTATACTTTATGCCTTTTCAAAAAAAAATCCAAAAATTCCAAATTTCCTCCAATGACCCGCCTTCCCACTTTGACTTGAAACATGGCCACATGTCCCTTTGTGGGCCTTAGGCATTTTTCTTCATTTCTCCGTGGGCTCGTGGGCCTACAATTGCAAATTAAGCTTTTGCAAAAGTGCCCATTTCCAAAATATCTCCCGCCACCCCACCGGTCCACAATCTTCCCATGGTGAAAAGGATTCCCAGGCCCGCACGGGCGCATAATCTTCTTTTGGCCAAAATTCTTCCCAGCTTGTCGGCCCCACTTTTGGCAAAAAAACCTTTTAAGGTCCGTCAAATCGACCCGTAACTTGCAAAATATGAGGAGTTAGAAGGACTTCTTTATTAGAAAGGGGAAGAAATTTCCTATCTGATGGAAATGCTTTCAATGGATCTTAAGTTCTTGAAATATGTAAAAATATATATTGAATCACAAGAAGGGAAAAAATGGTGTTAGTTGACCAAAAATAAGTGTGAGCTTATTTTGGTCAACAATTTGACGACTCATGGGGATATCTGCCTACTAGATGAGATGACTAGTGACCTTGAAGCATCCATTGGGCATGGAGTTTTCCTGGTAAACACAATTATGATCTGAAATTTTAAAATTTGATCCCTGAGCCACTTGGGACACCACTGAAATTGGAGCTAATCCCACCAAATGCCATTTCCAATGCACTTTGCATGAGAAAAAAACACCACAACACACTATGTAAAAAATTTGAAATCATACACACCCCAAGTGGGATATGCAGAGTGTGCACAAGCACTTTTTCTTGAAAACAAACCTACCTACTCTACTCTAACCAGAGAGATGGGCAATTTCAAACAAAACCTACTACTAGTGATGAGAAATAACTACCCTTCCTTACAATTGGCAGCCATGCAATTGATTTGGCATTGAATATAACTGATATTAGGAGTGGAAGGTTGATTGCAAATTTTTCTCCACTCCCTCCATCAAGGTATCAACTTGAAACAAAATAAATACCTCTTCAATATGCTGCTCACTTGGTTCCAAGAGGTATTGTTGTTGATCCTTGGCACTTTGAGGCTCTTCCTCATGCTTAGAAGCAAGCATGATTGGTGTTGGCTTCTCCCTTGGCTCCAATGAAGCCAAGTATCTGATTGGGCAAGGTCTAGTCCTTTGAATTTTCCCACTGCTCTAATATTTAACTCCAAAAATGGAGTCTTCTTGCAGATCTTCCTAGATGGATGGTGTGGAAGAGATGATGCCATCCTCTTTCTCTTTTCCTTCCTTCTTCGTGAAGAACATGGAAGATTCATATCTTCCAACCTTGGTTCCAGAGGGCTGTTATGAAGTGTAGGTTGTTGTCCTTGAATGCTCTCCTTCATGGCAGCAGGCTCATGTGCTTAGAAGGTGGATGATGGAGGAGAAAATGATATGATCTCCATGGGATCCTCTCCATCAAAGCAATCCTCCAAGTTAGATAGATAATTTACCTCCTTGTTTTCCTGTTGCATGTGCTCAACCTCCTCCATGGTGTCCTCCTGATCTGAAACTCACTCACCATGGTTCCCTCATCTTCAAACATGAAGTTTGAAAGCTCAAACTCTTCTTCAACATTAGAGTTTGAAGGGGATGAAGTGGGAGGAAGAACTAAAGGTTCTTTTGTGGCCTGCTCTATACTTGAAGCCTCTTAAACTGTATGGTTCTCCTCCATTATGGATTCATCAATCAAATCAGACCCTTCAAATAAAAGAAAAAATATTCAACAATGCTTTATTCATCAAGTGGCTTCAACTTTGATTTGATCTCTTCTAGTTGCTCCTCTTCAATAGGACTTGGAGCTGATTGTTCTTCTTCCTTGATGACTGATTTTGCAACTTGAATTGGATCAGCATTTTCTTCAAATAAAGTGCCAACATGGGCACTGCATTCAAGAGAAAATTGATTGTTGATCATCTTGTTATTGTTGTTATTCTCCTGGAAACTCAACCTTAGCCACCATTGGCTCTTCAACCTTGACCTCCTTTGTTGGATTAACCATCAAGGGGATCTTTGTAATCCCAAATTTGAGAGCCAAGATCTTTTATTCTCTATTTGGCTCTTCTTCTTGCTTCCCTTAGTTTGGTTGGTTGTCTTCGAGAGGAGGGGTAGGTTGGGATTCAACATTTTGGTGTTGTTTGTGGTGAGGGAAGCTGGAACTTATTATTTGTTTGGAGGTAATGACTACTTGGAAGGGAAAAGGGAAGAAGAAATGAGATGGGATGGAAGAATAGAAGATGGAGAAGGGAAATCAATGATTGGGGCAGCAAGTGAGGGTTTGACTATTGACCATGTTGAAATGATAAATATTAAGAAAGAGAAAATGAAGGATAAGGAGCTAGTGACTGACTTACCCATTTACAAGGTTGTCTCCCACTTTACTCGTATGCCTCAATATCCTTAGTCCATTGTGCAAGTTGAGGTAGCATTTCAACCATGAAGTCAAGATTCTCCTAAGGGTTGTAATGTCTTGGAAAAGGGCCTTCCCATGGACAAGGTGCCCTGCAACCAATCTTGAATGCCCTAATTTGTATTGTAGCCCTTTACTAAACCATGCCATCCTTCAATTTTTGAATCTTCTCCAGCAGATCAACATTCTCCATTTGATTGTTATCATTACATGCATACCCTTGTTCTTGATAAGCTCCATAGCCAAACTGGTTTTGGCACTTCTCATATGGGTAAGCATGATTGTTCTAGATCTGATCATAATGTTGATATGGGGAAGTTGTCAAATACATTGGATGTGGACTGCATTACTGCTACAAATGTGAATTCCAAGATGGAAATGAAGTCATGATTGCACAACTTCATGGAATGGAAGAAAATGAAATATGTGGAAAGAAAGATGAATGAAGATGGGTGGAAATGGATGGAAAAGGTCTACAACTTCAGAGATTGGGTTATTGACCAGATGGAGTCACTAGATGTGCTTTGCATGTGCCTCCAAAGATTGGGTTACTAAGAACACATCAAACTGATGTAATGAAGTGTAAGGTGCTTTTCATGTGCCTCCAAAGGCTGAATCTCACCAAGAACACATCAAATTGATGAAATGAAGTGGTAAGGTGCTTCAAACTTGTCCCACTGGGTGTGCCAAAACTGTTAGGTGTGGTAACACAGTGGCTTAAGATTTTTTGTTTGATATTGAGACACCTTGGAAAGATGAGAAAATCTAACCTCGGTGTCTAATGGGCATGCCAAAATTGTTAGTGTAAAATCACAACACCCCCGAACAGCCTAGTTTTGTGTGGCACATTCGTTGTGATCCGCATAACATTGGACCATCTCTCAAGCTGTGGGACTTACAAAACTTGAGATGGACCTCTAGAGAAAGTTGGTTCTTGTTCCTAAACTACCTGCCACAATCTACTCTAATGCAGGAAAAGATAATCTATCCTAATCTAACCATTCCAAGGAACCAGAGAGAAAGAGAGAGTGGAAGAGAGCCTTACACTAAAGCGATGATACACCAGAGAAGGAAAGAGGCGAGATACTCTACTGAGGGAGGATGAAACGAGGGATAAAAGAGATGGGGAGATCAAAAAGAAGTGACACAAACCGTGTCCAAATCCACCATTAAAAATCCATGAAACACATCATCATGCACACTGAAAATGTGAAATACATGTACAAAAAAAAAATTGAAAGGGAGAGTCACAGAGAAACAATAAAATGTAACAAAGGGTTGAAGAACACCTCGAAAACAAAATTTTATTGCTCTAGAAGGTGCACAGACCATTACATTTTTGCTCAGAGGCATAAATCTGCTTGCTAGGTGTAGGAGAAGGCTTACAACTCAAATGGATTTGGGAAACAAATTTGACAGAGTTTCCCTACACCTAGAATGTCTCCCCCTCTCAAATGAGAAGTGTTTACAATATATAGAAGTTTTGAATGATGAAAACTAGAGAGAAAGAAGGAAAATAGAATCTACTTGATTTTCATATCAACCCACCAAAAACATACATTAAATTGATCCCCAAAAGTCAAGGGCACCTCTTAAAATTCATTCCCAATGCACTCAAGCTTCTGGAAGAAGAAACCAGACGATACAACATTAAATTTTGGTGGGTTCAGTTAAACTACATTTTTCGTGCTGGAGATGTTTTCCAATTTTTACCCATCAAATCCTACTGAAAATAATATTTTATGATTTCTTGGTGTAGAGGAGGTCGAGAACTTTCCAATGGTAGAAAATTTGTCAAAATCTGAGCTTTGGGTCGAAAGATATACCCATTTGAATTTTTGAATTGAATCCGTACAAAAATGGCGAATTTTTTTTTTTGTAAAATAGATCCAGGGGCCCGAAATTAACTTTGGCACCTTTTGCAAAAAAATGAAAAATTATAAAAAAACCTCCCACAGCCCAGCAGACTCAAAAATTACTTTATGCGAAAAACTCCACGGGCCCAAAATTGAAATTGCGCCTTTTGCACAAAAATTGCAAAAGTCTCCCACAAGCATGCAAGCTCGCAACTTCACATTTTGCATTTGGTGAAAAAAACTCCTCGGGATCGCAGCCCACACTTGCACCTGCTCGTTTGTAAAAGTTGTAAAATTCGAGTTTCCCGACAACCCGCTTCCCGCAATGACAAAGGCCTAACACCTGGCTTCTTTGGGCGTCGATGGAGGTGTGGCTTACTTTTATAATTTACACCTTTACAAAACAAAAGCAAAAATTCCAAAGTTCCTCTAACGACTTGCCTTCCCACTTTTAATTGAAACACGGCCACGTGTCCCTTTGCGGGCCTTTGGCATTTTTCTTCTTTTCTCCACGGGCTCGCAGGCCCACAATTACAAATTGCTCTTTTCGGAAAAAATACCAAGTGCCAAAATATCTCCCGCTACCCCACCGGGTCTACAATATTCCCATGGAAAAATTCTTCCCAAGCCCACCATCCCACAATCTTCTTTTGGAAAAAAGTCTTCCCAAGGCCCGTTGGCCTGATTTTGGCAAAAATCCTTCCAAGGCTTGTCGGACCGTAACTTGCAAAATATGAGGAGTTAGAAGGACTTTCTTATATTTCTTGAAAGGGGAAGAAATTTCCTATCTGATGGAGATGCTTCAATGGACCATAAGTGCTTGAAATATGTAAAAATCTATATTGAAGCACAAGAAGGGGAAAAATGGTGTTAGTTGACAAAAAATAAGTGTGAGCTTATTTTGGTCAACATGTCCCAAGTGGAATATTCAAACGAAAAGGAAATTTAAAATTTAATAGGGTTCCATGATGTCCAAAACCAAAGCAGGTATTTTACTCATAACTCTATGGTGTGCCCATACTTGGTGAAATCAGGTTGTGGGATGGGTTCGGAAGTCAAATTTTTAGTCCTGTAATTCGGGATGTAGAGAGGAAAGGGTGAAAATTATAGATTAAGACATTTTTTCCACTCTCACAATTTTAATCTCAAGATTTTCTTATAAAATTTGGAGTGCAATCAGCAGAAAAATTCCATGTTTAGCAATTTTCAAGTGGTATCGGGGTTAAGTTCAAGGTCCAAATTGGATGCGCTTCTATCATTTGTGACTTTGTGCCCAATGAACGCTTTAGGCTACTAGTACATAACATCTAGCAGACATATGTCCCGTGAGTCACCAAATTTCCAATTTTGCCACCCTGTGAAAACTTAGACAACATGGTGCAACTTAATCTAGGTACCAAACATGACCCCTAAGGATGAATTTGAGTTTGTAGGTAGTTCCGAGGTTTCAAGGAGCACATCCAGTAAATTCAGGAATGAAAATCATATTGAGGAATTTTTTCCTCTTTTGGGTTTTGACCCTTAAAATCAACTTTAAAAATGATGAAATGTGGGCCCCATGGGCCCACATCTCGCTAAAAATGGGTGAAAGAGAAAAAGGTGAGAAAATGGCCCAAGACACCCTATTGGTTCCCCCTCAGCCTCCACATCCAGGAAAATTCATCAAGAAATTGAGAAAAAATAAAAATTTACGTAAAATGCCTATGAAAGAACACCGAGCTAGAAGTACCTCATCGAGATGCTTGGAAAACATCTCGAAAAGCTAGAATTATGAATTTGGATATCGATTTGGTAGAGGGCTTACCTAGTAGCTCAGTAAGTAACTCGGTGAGCCAAGGTTGTAGGGTGGTACTTTGAGCCAATTCAGCTCAAGAGCTCCACAGGGGGCCATGTTGGTCGATGAAGACTCCAACTAAGAGGAAACATGGATGGGAGGCACTTGGAGTGAGTTTTTTCATAGGTGGGAGTGGGTTGAAGTCTGCAGGTGGATTTTTAGTGCATGAAAATAAGGTCCAAGCCCACCATTCAACAACTTAGGGCCAAATCGAAGAGCCATATCCATGATGAAATGAGGGACTCAACAATGTTGGGAGCTCACCTAGCTAAGCTATGCAAAAAAATTGGTGTCATGAATGGAGGTATTGAAATCAAAAAATTTCACATGCGAAGGTCAAGGGGGAAAATTTTCGTGAGCTCGAGATGAACAAATACATGGAAGATTGATGGAATCAAGCTCGAGCCACAGGATAGAGACATATCTCACCCTAGTAAGTTGAGAGAAAGCGTTGCAACGGAAGACGGGTCGAGATAGGATGCCGAAATCACAATAAAATAGACGAGATGTTCGAGAAAAGAGCTCGTCACAGAGCTCGGTGACATAAACAAAAACTAAGGTAAGGGCTTGACAATTCATGCGGGGGGATAGCTCAGAGTGGTAAGCCATTAGAGGTCGATGGGGGTCTACTTGGATGGAAAATACAAAGGTAGGAAGCTCTAGAATCCATCTCATGATGGGTTTGAAAACAAATTTGAAGTCCAAAATTTTTGGAGCTCATAGATTCATGATTTCGGAACTCACGTGAGGGAAACATTATTGGGGCAAGTGAAAATTCCAAACCCCCAAAAATCTGATCTCTAATCAGCTCGGGGGTAATTTCAAAGTAGACCTGTTTTCCGGGTCCACAAAGGCAATAATTTTGGAGATCGGTGGCTTAGGTTTCCCAAGTCGGGGAGTTGGGGAACTTAAAATAAGGTAAAACCCAATGTTCAAGTGGATGTTTGGTGGTCATTTTTGAGGTCGAGGTTAGAGTTTACTTGCCAAGTGTCTAAAGAAAACAAAGTTAAAAGGTCTTAATTCCACCCAAGTTATAAATTTGAAAATCATAAAATATCAAGCCCATCAAGTTCCTTTAGCCATTGATACATTTGGGGAGGTTTGCGGCAGGTAGGTGGAGATATGGGATGCTTTGAGATATGCACCAAGTTGGTGATGTGTAGAGAGTGAGTTACATTCTATGAAGAGATTGGTGGGTAGGATAATTGTTGGGGTTAGCACACCAATTATACATATATATTAATTATATCTAAGCATAAAAGAAATCAACATGGAAATAAACAAGAAAAAACAATACACAAGATTTAACGTGATTCACCCAGTGTGGGCTACGTCCACCAAGAAATAACTAATTTATTATCATAGAGGAAATACAATGAAGATTTGTAATCTTCCACACATTCTTAGATGTCTGTACTTTCTTCTCTACAAATTTCTTTTTTCTCTCAAAAGAAAAATTCTCTCTATTCTCAATTTAATTTCACCTACTAAACCCTATATGCTTATATATGAATCTAAAATCTTAGGGAACTTTAGATGTGCAATTACAACCATTAGATTCACTTTACAACTAAAGATATATATAATTCCCACAACTTAATTATAATAGTCACACACAGGAAACTAATGCCGATTAAACGATGTCATTTATCCCTAACTAATATCGGTTCCTCCTTTCTTGACCAATACTAGTCCATGGGTGACTAATGGCGATTTTTCAACTGATGTCGGTTACTATGTATTCCAACAAGTCTGCAAAAGCATGTCAGTGAAGTGATTAAGCTCCACAACTCACAAATCTCCCACTTGGAGATAAAATGTTGCAGTGTATCATACACCTCCATCCTTTTATCGTTTTCTTTGGCCTGTTTCTCCCTCTTCAAGTCTTAAACTCGAATAGC
Source organism: Taxus wallichiana var. yunnanensis (assembly GCA_018340775.1). NCBI lineage: Eukaryota > Viridiplantae > Streptophyta > Pinopsida > Cupressales > Taxaceae > Taxus > Taxus wallichiana. Next base: position 786,466,357 of record CM031243.1, read on the forward strand.
AATAGAAGTGGAATGTAGCTCCAACTTCTCCTTTTCCAACAACTTTGTTAGCATATCCGTAGGATTTTCCTTTGTATGAATTTTCTCCAACTTCAGCTTCTCATCCTCCAACACATGTTGTATGAAGTGATATCTCAATTGAATGTGTTTCGTTTCTAGAATGGAATGTTGATTTCTTTACCAAATGAATCACATTTTGACTACCACTATACAATTTAAAATCCTCTTGCTCCTTTCCCAACTCTCCCATGAACTGGCTCATCCATATAATCTCTTTGCTAGCTTCTATAACTTCAACATACTCATCTTCTATAGTAGACAGGGCCATAACCTTCTACAATCTAGAAATACAGCTAACTTCCATGCCACCTACTATGAAAAAATATCCACTGGTGCTCCTTCTGTCATCCAAATCACCAACCATTTATGAATCCACATAGCCACGTAAAGAAGTATTTGACCCTCTATAGCATAACTACATGTTGGATGTCCCTCTCAAATACCTAAGAATCCATTGGACTTCTTTCCAATGCTCTTTACTTGGATTAGCCATAAATCTTCTTACAACTCCCACTTCATGTGCAATGTCTAGTCTATTACAAATGATAACATACATCAAGCTCTCAATTTCTAAAGCATACAGAACTCGTGCCATGTACTCAAACTCCTCGTGTGATGTAGGACACTGATATTTTCTCAATTTGAATTTTCCAACCATATGTGTACTTACAATTTTTAAATTTTTCCAATTAAACCTTTCCAAAACCTTATTTATATAATGCTCCTGAGATAAATACAACTTAATGTTCTTCTTGTCTCTGTGAATTTGCATGTTAAGTATTCTCTTTGTAGCTCCAAAATCCTTCATTGCAAATGTGTGAGATAGATTTTATTTAATCTCACCAATGTCCTACATACTAGATCTTGTAATAAAAATATCACCCACATACAAAGAACAAAATAATATAGCTCTAATTTCCAAGCATTTTTAAATAAACACAATGTTCAAATTCACATCTCAAATAATCATGCTCATGCATGATACTATCAAACCTCATATACCATTTCCTTGGAGCTTTATTGAGCCCATATAGGCTCTTTCTCAATCTGCACATAATTTTATCCTTACCCTTGACTTCATACCCAAGCGGTTGATTCATATAAATCTCTTCCTCTAAATCACCATGAAGAAATGTCATCTTGACATAAATTTTCTCTAAATGAAAATCCTCTACTACAACTAAACTCAATACAATACAAATAGAATAAATCTTAACAACAGGAGAAAATATTTCACCAAAGTCAATACTTTCTTTTTGTGTAAATCCCTTTACTACAAGCCTTGCCTTGTATCTCTTTGTCCACTCTCTTCTTCATTGATTCGTCAAATCCATTTGTTTCGCAATGCTCTTTTACCCGCTGGAAAATTAACCAAATTACATGTCTTTTTCTGCTCTAAGGATTCCATCTCCTCATTCATGTCATACTTCCCAATGCATGTGGGCTTTATTCTGCATTACTTCTTCAAATATTTCTAGTTCACCACTATTAGTCAATAATAAATAAGACAAGGAAGGTGAAAATATTTTTGGAGGTCTACTTACCCTTTGTGACCTTCTCACTGAGATTTGGGGTGCCGAAGCTCAATATTCCCATCTTGTAGATTTGTATCTAGTTATGACAAGTGACTCGACATTAGTCACCTTCTACCGACATCGGTTCGTATAACTAATTCTAGTATGACTCTTCTATAACTAATGCAGTACATGGGACTAATGTTAGTCGTGTTCAACCGATACCGTTGTTATGTAAACCTATAGGTGTTAATTTTGAATCCAAGATTTCATTTTCATCCACAAACTTCTCCATCGGTTCACCTTTGGGTACCAAAACTTGATCCCTATACATTCTCTTTTCATTCTAATCAATGTCACGACTCCTAATTATCTTATAACCTCTTAAATCCCAAAACTAGAATCCGAAATCACCAAAGCCATAACCAATGAAAGTACATATTTTGGATTTAACATCCAATTTATTTCTATTTTCCTTTTCAATATGAAAAAAGATTTCGAGCCAAATACTCTAAGAAAATAAATATATAACTCTTTTCCACCCAAGTTTCTTCGGTATTCCACCATTGAATGCAATTGAAAGTCCACAATTAATCAAATAAATTGTCGTGTCTACTACTTCCACCTAAAACTATAAGGGAAATCTAACATTTATCCTCACACTTTTAACATGTTCCATGATTGTCCTATTCATTCTCTCTACAACACCATTCTCTTGTGGTGTTCTAGAACAAATCCTTTCTCCATGTATTCTTTTTATTGAACATTAATCATTGAAATTATTTTTGTGGTACTCGCCACCATTGTCAAATTGAAGGAATTATAATTTTTAATTCGATTCATTTTCCACAAGGGATTTCCATTTTTAAAAGTGTCAAAAAAATCATATTTACGATTAATGCAATAAAACTATACCTTTTCTTGTGGCATCATCAATGAAAGTAACATAGTATTGGGATCCTCCATGAGAAGCTACCTGGGCTGGTCCCCACACATCTGAGTGTACAAGCTCCAATTTATGATTCTTCTTTTTTCCCCAACTTTGAGAAATATTACTCTCTTCTGCTTTCCAAAAATATAATGCTCGCAGAAATCAAGATCTACACTTTTTCAGATCTGATAACTTACCCTTTTCCTTTAAGATTTGCATTCCCTTTTCACTCATATGGCCTAACCAATTGTGCCACATGTTTGTATTTGAATCTAAAGTAGATAGAATAGAAAATGAATCATTAATAAAATTAGACAAATACAATGATCCTACCTTCTTTCCTCTTGTTACAACAAGATATCCCTTAGTAAATTTCTAAGATTCGGCTATGAGTGTAACCATGTAACCTATTTCACACAATTTTCCTGAAAACTTAGATTTCTTTTAAGGCTTGGAACATGCCTCACATCATTCAATATACATTTATTTCCATTCTGTAATTTAAGATGAAATTCACCTCTACCAAAGTAATATGGCATGGTTCATCATCTCCTAAATAAACATGCCCAAAATTACCCTAGACATAATTTCAAATACCCTTATTAGGGGTTACATCGAAAGAAGCTCCTCAATCTAAAACCCATGACTCAATTTTATTATCGAGGAGAGAATTAGGGCATCTTGCATTACCTCTTTTGTAGCAACATTTTCCTCTTTACCTTTCTCTGGTACATTCTCTTTTTTTTCCTTGAACCAACAATCCTTCTTTGCATGACCTTTTTTTCCACAATTCCAGTAGATTATACCTCTACCTTTTGATTTAGATCTACCATTATTAGACTTTGATTTCCCATTATTCTTTCTCTTGGATCTCTCCTTCTTCCTTCCCCTACTTTCTACATTCAAATAATTCCTAGATGATGATTCTCCGTATTTTCCTATGTATTTCTTCATTCAGGATTATACTAACCACATCATCAAACTTTAAAACATTAGTAGCAGATGCTATATTACTAACAACCATTACTAAGTTATCCCAACTATCTGGAAAATATCATAATAATAAAATTTCTTTCACTTCATCCTCAAACGGAATACTAACTTATTTTAATTGATTTACAATAGACTAGAAATCATTCAAATGACTTGATGCAGATCCACCTTCTTGCATCTTTAAATTAAACAATTTTTTTCATCAAATAAAATTTATTTAAAGCACTAGGTTTTTCATATAGATTTGCTAAATATTTCATCAACTCTACCATAGATCTTGCTTTGGTAATATTCAAAGCCACATATGCTACTAGGCTCAATCTTATATATCCCAGAGCCTTTCTATCAAGAATTTTCCATTCTTCATCAGTCATCTTTGCAGGTCTTTCCTTCTCATTCAATAGTAAGTATAAATCTTTCTGATGCAAATAATCCTCCACCTGTAACTTCCATAATAGATAGTCACGGCCGTCAAATTTATCTACTCTAAATTTTCCTTCTCCCATTGCTTTGATCCCACTTAATCATAAATCCCTCGTAGAGAGTAAATCTATCAAAGACACACAACCCTCAAAAATGATGCTTTGATACAAGTTGTTGGGGTTAGCACACCAATTGTACATGAGATATATTAATCAAATTGAAGCATAAAATCAATCAATACGAAATAAACAAGAAGAAACAATACACAAGATTTAATGTGGTTCACCCAATGTGGGCTACGTCCACCAAGAAACAACCAATTTATTATCATAGAGGAAATACAATGAAGATTTGTAATCTTCCACACCTTCTTGGATGTCCTATACTTTCTTCTCTACAAATTTCTCTTTTTCTCTCAAAAGGAAACTTCTCTCTATCTCCATTGAATACCACCTTCTCAACCCTATCTTTATGCTTATATATGCATCTACAATCTTAGGGAACTTTAGCTATGAAATTACAACCATTAGATTCACTTTACAACTAAAGATAGATCTAATTCTCGCAACTTAATTATAATAGTCACACATAGGAAACCGATGTCGGTTAGCCTTTCGAATCGATGTCGCTTATCCCTAACCAATGTCAGTTCCTCATTTCCTAACCGATATTATTCCATGGGTGACCAATATTAGTTCGTCAAGTGACGTTGTTTACTATGTATTCCATGAAGTTTGCAAAAGTATGCCAGTGAAGCAATTAAGCTCCACAACTCAACAGAATGGCCCTAATGGTAACCCATATTCAACCTTCCACAAATTTGGCATTTCTTGGAAATTTTTAATGAAATTATACCTTTTGGAGAGGTATTTCAAAGAGGAATTTAATGGGAATGTCAAAATTCAGAGATCAAGGGGGCATGTAAATATTAATCCATATAAGAAACCCTTTGCAAATATGTTGATAAATCCTTCTACACTCCACCATTTTTGGCAATTTTGAAAGTTAATGAAAAGGTATTTCAGGACTCTACAACATGGGATGATCAAAGATGAACATTTAATGAGGTAGGTGGAAGAAAAATAATGATGAGGTTTCAGGAGCTAGAGGTTATACACATGAGAGATAAGAGCCAATTTCTTATGGCACAAGGTAATGTCATTAATAAAGAATGGATTTTGTGAATCTTTCATACTCATTGCAAGATAAACTATGATTTTTTGTGGATAATGGAGGCAATTTCATATTTTTTTCTATCTCCTCTCTTGAAAATTATTCTATAAATTATAAGGAGGGGCTCAATAAAAAAAGGCCGGATACCTTGCAATTTTCCCTCCCTTATTTCTTGTCTATGAGAAATATGTGAAGATTCAAACCTCTCCATTGAATATTGTAATGCAAGATTTGTACCTTTGGCCACTCATGTAATTTATTGTAGTTCTTCAAACGATTCTCAGCGCACAGTTTCTCTTAACAATTGGTTCACAAGGTCCATCGAAAAGGGCACGAAGTCCTCTTTGCCACTCCCTTGATCATAGCTCGACTCGTAGTGTGGATTCTACTAAGCAGGAATATAATATAGAATATATCACGTGAAGCAAAATTGAGTTGCAGGATTTTTTTTATAATAACACTACTCAATTCCTGCAGAACCAGTTTGATTCCTTATATGGTTTGGATACGAGATGGTATGGCCCTCAAACACCGTTTACCATAAATTTTATATTATGGAATGTAAGGGGTCTTATAGAATCCAACCACAAGTACATTGATCGCGATGCTTGTTAAAAATTTACTAATTTAGATTTTTACTTCTTGCGGGGAAGTGAAAATTACAAGTTTTTAGTTAGAGATGGTTTATAAATCCATATGTTCCGACATCCCGCATTATACAAGTAATCATGATAGTGGGCATAGGGGTTTAATTTCCCTTTTTCTCCAAAATGGTGGCCCTTTTAATGGATCACAGTGATTACCCCACTAATCATTCCATATGGGTATTATTTAATATGACGGCCACCCTTTTGGCATCATTAACATTTATGCCTCTAATCTTATGGTTAAAAGGGTTGATATTTGGCGGTGGATGACAATGCAACTCCCATTTCATATTAGGCCATATGTCATGATTTTAATATGGTCGAGCTGCCAACTAATAAGTGTGGGAACCTACCTATACGATGGACATATAGAGAAAGGTAGGTGTGGTTCTTTATGCACAATAATTTTGAGTTTTATGATCCTAATCACTCTCGCACTCCCACCTCTGAAGCTTGGTTCACTTAGTCCAATCTCTGAGGAGGATCGGATTGGGTCCTCAAATGGATCGTCATAGCTATACTATGAACTTAATATTTTTTGAGTTTGACAATATTTATCCCTTTCCTATGGAAGTAATGCCATAGTATTTCCTTTCGAGACCACTCCCACATTCGATTTTATATCACTTAGAATGATAGGTGACATTTGTCGTAAAGGTCATTTTTTCTCAATACTAACTTGATGGTACATGCACCCACTCTCAACCACATCAAATGGGTGTAGAACCTATCCCCTCAACGACGCGTCATTTCAAGAACTATGATTCACCTATGTGTGTTAGCTGGACCCAATGGTGGGAGGATGTTATGACTAGGATGACCAGATTCCTTAGAATCTATGATCGGTAACTAACCAAAATTTGAATCCATTCATACTCTAATACCACCTCCACTCTTAGAAGAGAAGTGGTGGCACTCAAAGGAAATATATTCTCTCGAAACTCTATAGATTCGGGTGGAAGAGATTTCTCAGAAAATCCAAATTGCTTATAATTAAACTGCTCATGGAGGTCAAATTCGTGTCTCATGTCTACTTTGTGTCGGAAGTGGGGGATCAAGTTTCAAAATATTTTTACTTTATCTCAATGGAAAACAACATTCTCAATAAATTCATGTCATTCATGATCACAAAACTCGAGTTTCGATCCCCAACTCATGCTTGAGTGCCTTCAAGTTTTATAAGATGGTTTTCAAGCTCAAGCTCCCTTGGACTAGTGACAAGCAACTTTTGACCAATGTTTGGCTATTGTTATTTACAAGCTCTAACTAGATCGTAAAGTGGCTTGTGACCATATACTCACCATTAATGATCTACATGAAGCGATCATACAAATGGATAATGATAAGCATCCGTGTATGATGGATTTTCTTGTGAGTTCTATAAAAACTATGGGATATTTTTGTCTCGACCTCCATCAGATCTATCTTGAAGGATTTCAAAACTAGAAACTTGGTCTACACATCAATAATGGGAATATAAAGTTCACTCCCAAGCTTAGTGACCCTGAAGAAATTACCGATTGGTATCCTATTACCATGCTCATTGTATCTTACAAGATCATTTCCAATCTCCTTGTTATTCGATTGCGCCATATTCTTCATGTTATCATTCGGTTGGAGCAATGGCTAAATTCATGGGGGATACATTCTTGATAAGATCGAAACCATCCGGGAGGGTATGGAATGGACTAGCGAGAACCAACCAACCTTCTCCATTCATTAAAATTGACTTTTAGAAATATTATGATAGGATAGAATGATCAATCATTATTGTTATGCGCTAAGGCTTGGGATTTGACCCTATCTTCATCTAATCAGTCCAAATGATTTTTACCAATGCCTTTTCCCCAAATCACCATTAATGGCCACAACTCACCACCCTTCGGGTTTTTTTACTTCATTCGCCGAGGTTACCCTTTAGTGCCTTCTCTTTATGTTCTTGTGGCCAAAGGTTTTAGGCATTTGTTTTCCCATACCAAATCCCAAGGGCTTTTCAGGGGGATTGTGTTGCCTACAAAAAATGGCTCCCAATTACTCAAAGGACACATCGTAGATGAATCCTTCCTTACCTTAATTGAGCAAGTGAGCAACATTGGAAATGTCATGCATTACCTTGATATTTTCTATCAGGATTCAGGATCCTCTATTCAATGGCGAAAAATGTAATGCTACAGATAATCTTTCCTCCCTGCGCCCACTTGCCTAGATTCTAGTGATTGGAAAATGTTGGGACATGGTGAGATGTTCAAATTTCATGACATCCCATTTTCCTTTCAAGCATCGCCTACGGATATTTGCAAGTATGTGGTTCAATGGGTGGCCAAAAGCCCGAATATTGGATTACCAAACCATTTTCATTAGCAGAGAAATTCCATATTTGTTCCAAAGTCCTTGAGGTCACTCATGTCTATTATTTGTCTTGTTGGGTGCCATCCAAAATGACTGTACAGAAACTAGAAAAACTCCTCAAATATTTCCTCTGGGCCAATGCCTCTTAAGGAAAAGGATTTCATAGATTTGTATGGGAGACCTATTTCCTTCCCCATGAATATGAGGGAATGGGTCTTATTAATATATTTCAACAAGGGTAGACACTTTGTGCCTAATGGATTTTCGTTGCATTGATGGTCAAAAATCTTGGAAAATCCTTTTGCACCTTGGTTTTGAGGAGTTTTCCGTTATGGCCGCCCAACCCGAAAAGGTTAAGGGTTTTTCAATCTTCTCATTTCTCTAGTGCTTATCAAAATTTTAAGCACTTTCATTCTTGAAATCGTTTGGAAATCATGGGAGTGAATCAAACCTTGTCTTCAATGGAAAGGCAATGGCTTTCGCAATTCCCTTTCCATCAACTAGAAATATTTTTTGTGGTCCCCTATCATTCAACTCCAAGATCGGTGTCTTGTAGAAGTACCTTCAATTCCTATGCTCAATATTTTCAAGCGTGGAATTCATTCCATTCACGATCTATTTTGTAAGAAAACACAATCTCGGTGTCATTGGAATTAGCTAAAATCTCTAGAAAAACTTACCATCCAGGATCGGCCTTATATCACTCAAATCATTGATTTATTTTCTAATCATATGCAACATAAGATCTATGTGTGTCCTTCTCGTCCTTGGTGGACATATTGGAATTGGTTATTGGATACTCCATTCTAGAATTATTCAGCCATTAAAGGATATCACACGGAGTTCACCACATTTTCCCATGGTTGAAAAACTCAACACTCGGTGGGGGCTTCATTCTTCTCCTTCTTGTTGGAGAAAGGTTCAAAGAGGTTCGACACAATCTGGTCAGCGTGTGTGGAGCCTAAAATTGTGCATTTTTGTGGTGTATTTTACATCAAGGTCTCCCGATTGGCACCTGGTTGGTTCAAATTGGTGTTCCAACTCCCAAATGTCCTTTCTGTGGGCACTTGGAAACCTTACCGCACCTGTTTTGGTTTTCTCCAAGCCCAATGGGCTTGGAATTAGATTCATTCATTCTTTTCCCCTTCCGGCCAGAGTGTTTCACTGGAAACATATTCTTTTAGGAGATAGTCCCATATTACCTCACATGTTTTCCCAGATTTGGCATGCTTTCAGAGGGGAAATTTTTTTTTGGTTATGGAAAGAAAGGAATTCATTTTTGTTTTCTAATACTGAAGTTGATCAAAAATTCTCCATGTATAATAAATTGGTGGTTATCTCCAATGTGTTGCACTGAGATACAAGTGCAAGCTAATAAGGTGGCCCTTGAGGTGGAGCACCTTTAGACTCTTCTGTGACATTGGGGGATGCCCCTTATAATGTGTCTCATTAGCCACCTTCTCCCTCTTCGCGCTCCCCGCCCGCAAAGAGCTATCCCCAAGGAGGTTGTTCGAACTACTCCCAACGAAATTCTTTTAGTCAGGCTTGACAGTATCCGCAAAATCAACTATGGAGAATTCTATCTCCACTAGCTCATGATCAGGGTTAGGAATCCTCCCACCGCTCCTCGGCTCGGATGGGGATCGCTTGTGGCTCCCGAGACACAAACCTATGATGGGTGGAGCCTACCACCTCCACCACCGCCGCCGTCGGATAAGTTCCCCTGGATGGCTCTTGTCATCTCTCGCGACGCCGACACGATAATGAGGAAGAGAACCCCGGGCTTGGGGTGGGATGTGCCAAACACGATAAAGATCTTCCCGGTCATCGCTGGCTAGATGATCATGACCCTCCTTCTTCTAGTCTTTTTCTTCATCGTCTTGACTTCGGTGTCTCTTAGGTTCTTTTTAATGTATTCTTAGGTGTGGCCTAGTGTGTTTGTGACTTTGAGACATGCTTTCAAACCACTTTTTTTTTTTTGTTAGAAAAATATTATATCATATTTTATTTAATATAATATAATATCTTTTCCATAAAAAAACAAAAACAAAAACAAAATAAAAAATCACATACCAAACAAAGTTTTTGGGGAAAACTATTTCACATGGTAATCTAACACAAGAACACAAAACCATGTCTTAGAATCTTAGTGGTAAAACAAATGCAACTTTAGTAATCGTTTAAGCCACTTTCAATGCATTCGATGATTTAAATTAAAACATAGATTAATTAGGAACTTTCTTTTTTTTTTGTTTGGAACATTTGAATTACTCTCAAGTTAGTTTTTGAGCAATATGGAGTCACAAGGATGTTCAAAAGTTAATTGTTTGTATTATTGAAGAGAATTATTATTAACCTTAAATTAATTGTTGACAAGTGCATGTGTTGTCACAAGGTCGTTTCACAGCAAAAGGAATCTCGAGATGGGTTGTCTTTTATTCCCAAAAGAATTTCAGATGGACCCCTCTCAACAAGGAAAATACAAACGACTATTCCAAGTGATAATCAAGTGGGATGTCTTTTATTCCAAAAATAATAATATCAGATCCAATTAGTTGTTGATGACTCGTCAAATCTGAAACCACTTGTAGAAATTGACGTTGTCGATTAAAATAATGAATTGTCGATCAACGCTAGCCAATGACAATCACAACTATTTTGATTATTTAGCATATTGGAAAGCGTGACCTTTTAATATTAAAAAAATTGTTGGTAATTTGATAAAATAGCAATCACACGAGAGCTATGCGATGTTAACGCCGAAAGTGAAATTTTGGCGAGAAGAAAAATAAATTGAAACAAACAATAAAGCATAGTGCATCAATCAAATTTGTTGACAACAAGTAAATATAAACAAGGGGGATGAAACAAAATGTCGTAAACAATGTTGACAATAGAGCTAGTAGTACCATTTACAAGACATGTTTAAACCCACAAATTTGTGCAAAGCATGATTTTTTGGTTGCAGAGAAAAAATATGAGGAAAAAGGGGCTTATGAGCTATGGTTTTATTGTATTTTATATGACGTGAAAGTTTTCAAGTAGACGATATTTAATTTATCAGAAAAGATGAAAACATGAATGGAAAGTTAGAAAGAAGAAGGTTGAAATTAAATACTTACATGTCTCGCATCTATGCCATGGCTCACGTTGTTCATACCCAAATAATATTTGTTATTTGTGTTCCAGTTTATCATTTTGGTCTCGCTTGCATTATTCACACAAGCGCAATTTACTGGTTGAAGAGGTCAATTTGAAAAACGAGGAAAATCAAGCTTGAAACCCAACCACAAGCCTTGTTCGTTAGTATTTTACAACACCCTTATTCAATTTTAAGCTTGAGTAATTGATATGACGGAATAAGTATTGAGTAACATGAATCCACCTAATCAAAAACAGTATAGAGTTTAAGAATAATGTTCTTACATATATTGTCACCCATATAGAGGGATCACTCAATCAAAGGCATCACCTTGTCCATCAATTTGAAAAATGTCTCAAACCCTTACACCTATGAAAGAAATAGGAAATTTTGAAAAAATATGACCAATAAAGGGCTACTATTTTTTTAAACTATTTGTTTGTTGCAAGCCATGAAATGCCACAACAAACAAAGATGGAGGTTGGGTTTTGAACTTGTTACCTATACAACCATCAAAGTACATACACGTCTAAAAGAGATAATAAGAGATTGTTCATTTTCAAATAATAAGAGATCGGTCATCTTATCTAAAACAAGTAAGTGTGATATATACACACACTACTTGTTATCAACAGAACCACGGGTAAAATGGTTGATGACACGTGTGGTCAAGAGGGAAAGAATATGATAACAACAAATTTGTGTTAAGCTTCCACATAAACGTCTCGATATCACAGGATACAACATACTCAATTGACATGTATAACATGATTTGGGCAAAGATGAAACCATGCAACAGACCGTGTGGAGTGGACTTCCAGTTTACAAGTGCCTTGCATTTGCTTGAAAGTTTCCAGAGTCTTTTCAACAAACCCATTCTTTTTTATCCCACAAGACATTTTGTCAAATTGGTAAATTCCTCTCACGCCACTGATTCCACTCTGATTGCGATGGCAGGCACTCCAAACCACACGGTGGCTTCGAGGAGTTTAGCCAAAATAGGCCCAATTTCCTAAGGAGAAGATGATCTACATGTCATTCATTATCAAGCCAGCGATAATATAGATTTAATTGAAAAATTCATTCAATTCGATTATCAACTAAAAAATCTAAAAACACCCCCATACCATAAAGTGAAAATGAAAATGAAAACACTCCACCATCAAAGATTGGTTTGGAAAATAAAATCCGATTTGCTAGTGGCACTTTTACATTCCCTCACATGCAGGGATTTCACAAACTGACCAGAAGTCAGTTACAAAAAAGTACAGAGAAAAGAGGACATCCTAGGATTTTTGTCCAATCAATGAAAAAGGTTTCTATCAAATTTAAGAAAAATAATTGTGGAAATAAAACTTAGATCAGGGTTGTATGGCAATGAATGTATTTTTGGTCTTCTATACTTCTCAAAACATGGAAATCCTACTTATAACAGTTTAAAGAACATGCTACAGACATTTATCATGGCTGCATTAAAAGCAGCTTCTCTTAACATTTGCATAGCCAAACCAGAAATGGTGGGAGAGAATATGTTTTTTAAAGATGAAAAACAAGGAGGCAATTGAGATTAGAATGCACCCTAATAACCTTAATAGGAATGGAGTGAAGCTCACTGTTTGAATCTCATTATACTTCTATTTAAATTTAATGGCTAATGGGTTGTAGATAGATAATAATGGGCATTAATCGTGATGAAGGAAGCCATCAACTAAACACAAAAAATGTAATCAGTAATAAGTATATACAATATTTAATTTGGCCATCAACAATATAAGGAATCAATGTATTTTTGTAATTTGGATTAATTCAAATTAACTGAAATAAAAAATTGTATGGTCCATGTGATGTTGGCACATTAACTTTACTTTTCATTTACTTCACCAACAAATGCATAATTTATTTTGTGTTTCCTTTGTGATATTTTCCCTTGTTAACCTGCAATTTAGATTTTCCCACACAACCATTAAAGAAATAGGTGCAATTGCTTATTAATAGCACAACTTGAAGGAAGACAGAGACAATATGAATGCTCAAACCAACACATATATTTGGCAGGAACATCATGAAGATATGCTAGATTAGCCTATTGAAACAATTATTAAAACTGAAATAATAGTGACCTTATAAAAATATGGATGTATTGATTTTAGTAGATGCTCCAAATAACATCCGTACATTTTCTTACAGGTCATCCAGATTCACAATGGAGTTTGTCTCCCAATATATTTGGGATATAGTTCCCCCATATGCTCGACCATCTCTATTCTATTATCAAGAAATAAACAATCTTGAAAACAAAATAAATTCAGACTGTTTAGATGAGGTCATCTGAGTACCAATCCCCGAAAAAGACCTAAATTGTATGTGTAGCTACCCGAAGAATGATCTCATGGACAATAAACTATATAGGATTTCTCAATGTGCTCATATATCACAATCTACTGAGAACGACATTCATCACTGCAAAATGCTATGTCATCCCTATTACATGTATCAAAAGTAGAAAATGCGTTTATTTAGTAGGTTTTAAATTTTGCAAGTAAAAGTCCCAATGCATGAGCAACAAAAGGAATTCCATAAAGTTACAAGTAGTCCATAAGAAAAGATGAAAGGGAAATGACATCAAAAACCAGGAAATGATAGGTTCTATAAGAGGATTGCTATAGAGCAAGAAGAACAAAGGAGACATCCGTCTAGCACGAAAAAAATATCAAAAGGTGAATTACTTTGTGTTAGCAGATTGGAAAATAATTTTCAATATGGTTTAATGAAAAATGCATTTCTTGATCAGTTCACGTGTGATCATTCATATCAATGTTGCAAGTTATAATAGCACTAATTAGTTGTTAGCAAAGAAGGAAAGAACTGTATAAAGCCAAACGTTTGAAGCATTCAAATAGCCATGTGAATTTAATCTTGAAAGATATCCAAATTCTACCAATCTTGCTTGAATGGTCTGCACATAAAAATGTTCATATTCAAACAATATAAATAGAAAAGGCATCAACTCACGGAAATTACAGTTGACCATCACCACCATGGGTTGCCATTCTAGAACACTATCAAAGCATAACTATCAAAGCATAACTGTGCAAATGGGGGAGTGCCAATTCCCCGTAGATGCCATCCCCTCCTTGATCCATTGATCAAGACCACATTAAGATGAATACAGAGCTAGAAATTTCTTGGCACTTGATGAGTCAACAAATGAGACAGTACTCCTAATGACACAATTAGCTAGATAGGCTAGACGTGATTAGTTGTTCTCTCTATTTTCATGGAAAGAGATATAAGGGTTGATGCAAATTTGAACCGAATTTATTATATCTTTCACTAATGTACAACAGGGATAGAAAAACCTACAAGGTAATTGAGAAAAACACACAATCTTTGGAATCCAATCAGATGGACAGAGCGGGAAAGTATATCAAACATACCGAATGGTCCTGACAAGAGTATTTACATGAAAAATGCACACCAAATAATTGACAAGGACATGAAGACCGCCAACTTACTTCTAGCTAATGATCAGATTGGTAAAGGGTAAGTGCACCAAGTTGGGGGACAATTAAGTGGACATCAAATCCTGAATTTTACATTAAAAACAGCAAAACATCAAATTTAGTCTTCCACGGACTTGAACCATGACGAAAAGTAAAAAATATGTCATAAAAATGGTACCATTGTGTAGGGGAGAGTATTAGCTTTGTAGAAATACTGATTTTAAAGTGAATAGAAGAGGATAAATATCATTTTATAATTTTTTACTAATAGTAGGTCTTTAAGACACTTTTTCCTGTGAATGTTTATGTCTACGTTTAAGATTGCAAAATTTGTTTCACTTATTAGAATGTGATAAAAATTATACCATCCCAACTGTGGTGAAATTATATACATGTTCAAAAAAAAAATTATTTGATTTCAACACTGTTTGATGAAGTTATGGCGGGCAAACGGAAAGTGCTTTGTTTTCTTTATGTTTTCATACCACTTTCACAGAAACAATCATAAAAAATAAAATATTACTCAAAAAAATACAAAATAAAATCCATCCCAAGATAGATAGTGGCATATAACTTCTCACCAAAGGAAAAAAATATATATCAATTTTTGGTCATACAAATTATGGGCAAACGGACTATAATCTTATCGGCGTTTTTAAGACAAAATACCAAGTCATTGAATTTTGAGTGTTTAATATAGCTAATCTTGTCCATTTTTACAAAAATAGTATTTTAGAAACTAGATTCGGATGCTATGATTCATATTAATATAATTTTGTCTAATTTTGAGTGTATGTATTGCTAATAATCCCTACAAGTCGATATTATGTTGTTATTTACAATATGATGTCCACGGATGACCCTATATTTGTCCATCAACTTCCCGCACTTACCCTAAAATGGGAATTTTTGGGCCTTTCAGGAACAACAATGAATGGTAAAGCTTCTCATGCCATTACCAGGGTAAAAGGAACTACAAGATACTTGGATACCAGAGTATTTAATCACCACATGCTAGAAGATAAAATCATACTTAAACAGAACAACCACACAGAAAGTTCCCCATACTACATACACATTGAATGTATTGATTTTCTGCATCATGGGCATAAGAAACAGAACAATGTGCCGATATCATAAAGTTTTAGACATCCAAAAGTACACTAAAGGAGTTGAGATAGCAAGTAAAGACCAGAAAATACGAATGTCAGAAAAGCATAAAAGAGCAGCCACTGAAGCACTAAAATGGATCAAAGGCGTTAACTATGGAGGTCACAATGAATATGAAACCCATGTTTCAAGCCATTTTAAGCAACTCATAGTGCTATGTATCAAGCTGAAAGCAGAGAAGGTCAAGTTACCTGGTTCAGGTAATAAACAACAAGTAAGGAGCTGGTTCAACTCAAAAACAGAGCCCGGTTCAATGTTAAAAATACAAGCCCAAGTTCACACTCGTCCAATATAAAAAAATAACCCCAGCAAAATGCAGGCCATAATGAGAATACGAAGGTGGCCATTTCAAACATAAGCACAAGCAGAACCAGAAGCTTCAAAAATTGAAAAGGACTGACCAAAGTGAAAACCAAAATCTTTACCTTTGATGATGGAAGTCGTAAAAACAAAATCAGAGCCCAATATGGCAGAGCAGGTATGTCCAACCCACCAAAATCGACCAGGGTATTATGCAAGTAGATAATAATCCATACAAAGATCACAAATTGCCCAAAACCATGGCGGCCATTGAAAATGGCGATGAACCAAAACAGAGTTGCTCGAGTCTCGAGATGCCCAACCACACCAAGGCCTTCAACAATGGCGACTATGGCCAACACAGAAACGAGCCAATGAAAACCCCAAATCACCTACCAGATAAAAAGAACCACGAGTTGCATCGCGCAGGGGTGACCATACTCACCTGTTCATGGTGACGATGGAGGTGTGGCTACCTGCACGAAGGACTCCCGACACATGTCTTGCATTTATGACTGGCCATGTTTTTCGCTGCTTCGCGCTGCAATCCTTTGCTCTGGAAAATCCAACTCTTGGTCACCACGTGTAGGGCATGTAACAAGCCATGCATCGTCGACCAACGTATTCGAATCATCACTTTGTCTCGTCCGTGTCGACGGGAGGAGGCTTTCTACCGAGAACACACCTTTTGGCATAAAGAAATGGTTGGTGATGATGCATGTCCAATATTTACGATTTATGACCTGGCTCGGTGGCTCCTTGATGATTAGGGAGAATCTTTGTAAAGTGTTGAAGTAGGAATTTGAATAGTAGAATCAATTGTTGCATGGTGAAGTACATCAGTAATATTCCATATGTATTGTCGCAGTGATTATACTTAGTAATTGCATAGAATACTAAATACCATTCAATAGTTCCTTGATGGTTGATAATTGTAAATGTAAGCTAGAGTGAAGGGTAATGCAATAATACAAGGTAATTATAATAGGTTTTTTTCAAAGTGGAAAGGGTATTCTCGTTATGTATTCTATGATTTTATCGTGTTTTCCTTTTCTATATGTAGTAGATTACGGTCACATTACGGTTTGATAACTATTTTTTTATGTTTATTTTTTGTATATAGGCCTCCAAATTTTAAACATTTAGTATCAAAATTTGATTAATTTGGTGAAATTTCATATTTTTCTACAATAAATGTTTATTTCTAATGTGGGTTTCATTCCATTAGAAAATTTGTGTATATAATGTGTCAACAAACACAATACTAATTATTAAAAATTCAATGGACAACATTTTGAGACCTATAAAAGCTTAAAATGGAAGACCTCTTAGAAAATAAAGATTATTATCTTGTTTCATAAATATAACATGTGCATTTATATAAAAAGAGGGATAATATTTATGAGACATTTAGATGTTCTATTAGAATTTTTCTATTTGTTTTAGTTGTACTTAATGTATCTAATGAAAAGACAATAAAGAGTTTATGGTATAAATTGGGAATGTTGTACCATGGTAAATATTTGATCAAAAACTATTCTTGCAAAGAATAATATATATTTATTGAGAATGAATGATTCGAATCAACTATGGAGGACTTGATGCCTCTAACATTGTGATTAGGACAGTTATTTGTGGATGTAAAGATGAATGATGATGAAAGGTGTATTACACTTCTATACTCCTTGTTAGAATCTTAAGGTTACCTAACAATGGTGATTACTAGAACCTCTTTTAATTTAAATATACATGATATTTTCATGTCCTTTCTATTGTGGAAATGAGCCACAAGACCACTAAAGGTCACCAAGATGATACATTGAGGATTTGTGGGAAAGTGCACAAATAAGAAAAGTGGATATCAATGGATAAGATTTTTAACTATAAAATAATATCTAAAACTCTCAAGAGACCTTATTCGAATAAATTTCAGAACTATGGAAAAATAGGGAATTTTATGAAATTTTGCATCATGAAGTTAGAGAAGAGAAAATCACTATATGTTTCATCCTCATTTGAGAAAGGATCTATGATGAAAATGGAATTCTCTACTTGGAATCATTTAGTTTTTATTCATGGCACGAGACTTGGCTGATCGAATATGGATCATCTTATCATATGAATTCCCATAAGGAATGTTTATATGAATATTTTGAATATAATGGTAGTAATGTATTTTAGGTATATGATCCACTCACCATATTATTGTGGCTCAAGGAAGAGTACAGATAAGGATTTATGATGGGGGGATCAAAAATATTCTTTGTGTATTGCAAAGTAATTTCATTTTGTTTATAAATATGTGTAAATATGGTGCAAAGTGACATTTTCAAAGGATGGCAATCAACTTTTGTACGATATCATTGTGTTAAAATATGACAGCACAATGGATCATTGTTTAGAATGGATATAAATGCGAGTATTGGTGTTTGAGTAAAATAATGTGGAATATAATAACGTGCTTATCATAAAAAGACTATTATAACATGAAGGGTATTCATACAAGTGATAAAAGTTTACACTTATTGTAATTCAATGGAATGGTCAAAGGGATTATTTTTTGTCCCTTGAAGTTTTAATTCTATAAGAATTATGTGTATGAAAATCATATTAAATTAAAGTCGTCCAAAAGTTTTGGGAATGTAAATGTGATCTTATATGGTGTACACAATGATTTGTGTAGGCCGATGAAGATTCCATCACCTAGGAAACTTGTGTAATGTATGTCTTTCCTATATGCATTTTCCAAGAAAATATGTATATACTTTTTCTTGAAGGAGTGAAATTTTCAAGAGATTTAAGGATTTTAAAGATTTTTTTAGAGAAATAGAAGAATAAGCTAAGGTGCTACGCATAGAAAATGGGAGTGAATTTTGTTAAACAAAATATAATCTATTTTGTAGAAAATTTACAATTTAAAGAAAAAATAAAAACATGATAAATAAATTTTAAAAATGGAGTCGTGGATCCAATGATCAAGATGTTGACGGATAAAAAATATGTTGATTGGTGTGTATTAATTGAATTAGAAGTACTCAAATAAACTAGTTATCATTATTTCTCCTTTTTGAATCATTTACCATCACCCCGGTATTAGAGAATATGAATTTACATGAAGGTTGGACTAGTATGAAACCATTCCAAAAACACCTTATAATTATTGGTTGTGATGCATATGTGCATATGCCAAATAAATAATGGATAAAGATTGCTAATAAGTGTGGAAAAATTGTCTTTATTCGGTATATGGAAATGGAATTTATAGGGTAAATCTTGTGGAATCTAAAATAGAGAAGGTATATTATTGATAAAAATTTATTCTTCAAATATTTTACCATCATTACTATGTAAAAGTGTGTCCTTATTGGTGAAGTCAAGTAGGAACATCTAGTAGAGCAACCAAAAGATGAGTCAAAATGTGTATGATGACTTAGAGTCTAAGTATGTATTTAAGAATGACATTTCTAACCATGGGTGGCTCACCTTGGTAATTAGGTGGTATATAACTTGTGTGAACATATAGGAGTATTTCTTATTTAAATTATTGTATGCATTATTATATTGGTATGGATGAAGGTGTTAAACTAATAGGGGATCGAAAAAGAGAGTATGTAGTTGTTTAAATCCAAATATTACTAAGGGGTAATAAATTTATATTTTCATGATCACATATTTATTAAAATTATTTTTCCAAGTGACCATGTTGTTTTAGGATGAATGAGAACTGAAACCCCTATTTATACGAGATCAACATAGTTATGTAGAGTTTCTTAAAGGTATAACCCACCAAACTTTCATCCTAATTTATTACATTCAATAGTAATTAGCGAGAATACCAAGATGTCATGGGAAGGTATTGATCCAATGGAGATAAAGACTTGATTGAAATCTATGAAGGGGAATTATTCTATCGATAAGAATAAGACATTTGTTTTTTCAATTCCAAGAAGAAGTGCAATATGCAAGGGAAAATAGAAAATTATAAAGGTTGCTTAGTTATGAGGGGATTGTCTCAATTCAAGGTGATTGAATTCAGTGAGGCATTTTAACTTGTTTTAAATTTGAATTCTATTGATTTTTGTATCTATTGATATTGTATTTGATTCAGCGATTAATCAAAAGGATGTTTAAAATTTTGTTTATTCATGGAGATCATGAAGAATCAATCTATATAATATGGACATAAGTTTTTGAGTAAAGGGTAAACAAAACTTGTTTTTCCTCTTGACTAATTCCTTGTATGGCTTGAAAAAATCATAAGGGACAAGGAATACAAAAATTTATAGATATGTGACTAAGTTAGAATTGCATGCATCAAGGCAGATCCTTACATGTACTTAAAATAAGAAAATGTATTTTTCATCATACTTATCTATGTCAATGTCACACTATTGATTGAAATTGAAAGGAATTAATCAAGTAGGTTAACTATCTTATGTCTTTGAATTTTGATATAAAACATCTTGTTGCTGAAAATTTCATTTTGGAAGTCAAAATAAGACAAGAATTTGAAAATTTTAGTCTCTAGTAAAACCATAATAATTACATTGACATGTTGTTAATTTTTTTAAGATCAATGAAAATTAACCTATGAACATACCTTTCTATATTTTTTATACCATTTAGAGATGGATATTTTGAAAGAAAAAGAGGAGTTGGAGAACATGGCTTGGTTTTCATTATATATATATATATATATATATATAAAGATAAATTACAATAAACCTATGAACACACATTTCTATATTTGTTATACTATTTCAGCTAGAAATTTTGAATAGAAAAAGTTGATTTAGAGAACATTTCTTGGGTTTCATATTGGAGCATAGTTTTAAACATGATGTATGTAATAGTCTCACACAAGACCATATAGTGAGAGTATTTAGTACACATATCTCCAATATTAAAAAAGAGCATTAGATTACAATGAAGAGGATTGTTAGGTATTTGCAAATAACTTATCAAAATTTCATTTTCCATTATAGAAATCCATTTGAAATAAAGGAACTTAGACTTCATAAATTAGAGGACTTTGAAATTAATAGTGATATTAACTTGGAAAGTTCCACCATTGTGTACATTTTTAAATTATTTGTTAGAGATGTAAGGTGGATGATAAAACATCAAACTAGTGTTGTAATATATACCATGAAAAGGTTGAGAATATTAGTTTTGATTTAGATATTATGCTCTGTGATTAGGTTCACTAAAAAGGAGGTGAGGATAAATTGTGATTTCTAGAGAAATTTATCTCATAAACAACCTTGAGTATCATTCTCGTATAAATCAAATTTATTTTCAATATGATTTTGTAATGGAATTTATTTAGGAGAACATGATATGTACGGAGAATGTAGATGATCATATAAATGTTATGGATTCATGACACTGAGGCATAGTAGATGTAGGATAATGGTGTGAGAAACGGGGAGGGATTAGTGCCCACATTTTTTCTTCTTAAAATAGTAAAATGTGAAATTGGAGATACTATTAGAGGTACATAGAGAAAGAGCTTCATAACAACAAGAGAAGATAAATTGTTCCATTTTTGAATCTAGTATCTAATATGTATTTTTTGTAATCCAAATGTGATAAGTATGTAAAAATGCATTTATAATAATTTCATTGTTTTCTTTATGAAAACACTAAAAAAACGTGCATATCTACAGAACACATTTTTGGAGCAAACAAATGAAATTTTATAGGAAAATTTGTACAAGGATGTACAAATTTACAATAATGTGTTATTAATGGTCAAAGGTCTTTTTAATGGGATCCTACAAAGGAACAACAAGAATGGGTCAACACCTAAATAAGGAAATGAGTACAAAATATACAATAAGAAGCACACTACCTAAAGAGTTCAACAACAACAAGAAACACAACTACTTTGTCTAGTGAAAAATATATTTGATAAGAAACAAACAAATGAATAGCGATAAAAAGATCCAAATTTTCTAGGTGGGAGAAGTTATTTTTATGGATAGATTTCTTCTTTTTATGAACCATTTTCCACCCTTCTGAAACCTCCTCGTTAGGAAGAATAAATTTAATAGTATCCATCAAATGTTATGTTATTTTACAAGGAGAGTGAGGATGCACAATATCCTTGCCACTTCATATGACTTTGATTCAAAAAGTTTATCACCATTTGCCATTCCCTTGTTTCCATCATCTGGAATTTCTCTAAGAGAGGTTTCTGAAACTTTAATTTCACCATTTGATTTTCCCTTGTTCCCAACAAGGGGAGTTTCAGGAACTTCTTCTAAGACTTCCTCTGAATCAGTATTTAAATCTAACTCTTCCTTGGTTTCAAAGAAAAAATGTTTAGGGTTGTAATTTTTCTACCAATTCTCTCATTTTATGCCTTTCCATCCCACAATCAGCCCACAAGATGGCCTCGAAGAGAAAGCGTCTCCTACATATGAAGGGTAAACCTTCATTGTCAAGAGGTTGTTTCCAAGTTCAATTTTGAACGTTAATCTTAATGTGGGCATGAAGGTTCTTGGAGGTTTCAAGAGAAAAAGAATTCGGGCATATGTTGTGTGAATAAAATATGTGGTTTTGGAGTCAATATTAAGTGTGTTACATAAATCATTTCCAATGGATATCAAACAACCACGGTCCCAAAATTTGTAGAGGAAGATGGGACATTCTAATACATATCAATTTGTAAGATAAATATTTATTGGTTCGGTTAAACAGGGAACTAGCGTTTCATAAGAAGGTACTTGAGATTGAAATGCCCAAATATTTCATGTAATGGTTTCATTATCATTTATTGAAGAAAAACAATAATAAATGTACCCTTAGCACAAGGATATAAATCTAACATTCCATCTAGAAGAATGATCCAATGTTTATAAATCAAGTCATGAAGTGCTGGAAGAGTGGTTCAAATACCACTAAATCATAAAATAAAGGCATTCTTGGTAGTAGGATTCGCTTCAATCGTAACATCTCCAAAATGAACACAAGGGTTGTTGTCAGATAGGCATCGTGGTCTTGGATCGTTTCTTCCCATTAAGAAGATGCCTCCTAGAAAGATCAATTCAATCATTCACCCATTCCACCCCTTTTGAATCTACTTCATTATTTGCATTCCCGAGCCTAATAGGGGAAAAAAAAGGTTAAGAGAGAAATCAAAGTGCCACCTAAAACAATATTCCCAACATCAATGGTTAGTGACGGTTTAGATATTTTTCCCTAAAGAAGAGCCTCATTCTCTCATGCCATCTAAAGAAAACCCAATAACACTTATTTCATTAGAAAGGAAAGCACTAATTCCCCCAATCAACCACCTTAGATTAGATTCAAGTAAAACCTCCTTGAGAGTGTGACCATTCCCATCTTCATGGGACAGAAAAGTTTGAGTTTAACAAATTTTAACCTTCACCGTAAAACTCTCCAACACAATGAATGTGAGAAGAAGAGAGATATCCCTTCCCTTAAGTTCCCACACCATCACCGAGATGAATCCCACATTTTCCAACCAATCACCTCTATGACCCCTTTATTTTATGTCATGAACTAGTGTCCTCGACGCATACAATGTAACTCCAATGTCATCACCGCAGGACTAGGGATTAGTGTTTGAATGTGAACTCTTCTCCATGTCTTTGGATATAAAGTTTTAAAAAATGTATAATATTATTGAGAATATTTTTCCCTCATTTTTAGTAATTTAATTTATAAATTTTAAGATAGTAGAAAAAATAAAAAAACACAATGGTGTATGTAAGTTTTTTTATTAAGGGTAAAAGAGGGTTGAGGAGACCCTTCTCCATTACAATAAGTACCAGTAGAGATCAAATTATATCAATGAGGAACTCAGAGGGCTTCCTCTTCCAGCAGAAAAGATGGACGACAAAAACACAAACAAAACAATACCAAAAAAAACACTAAAGTAAACAAAATCTATCCATGAGACTCCTTCCCATAGGATCTAAGATGCATAATAAGGGTTTCATTAACTTTCCATTTCTTCCTTCTTCTCATAGTATACCAACCATCACTTCATGGGTTTGATTTACGTTTCCTTTATGTGAACAGTATGATAATTTCAAACTTATACTTATCCATGTGATTTTGGATCTTTGAGGAACCAAGAGAAAGGGAAATAGTTCCATTCTTACACATAGGGGGTGGAGCCTCTAATGGGATAGAGGAAGGGATGACCACTTCATTCACAATAACCATATCTTCCTCATTCATAGACAAATCTTCGACTCAAAATCGAGTTTTATCAACCACCAAATGACACGGATCAACATTCTTCTTCCAAGAAGTGCGGTTGTTGACATGTTTATTCCCATACATGTAATCCATGGATAAGTGGCCTAGGGAAAAGTAAGTCCAAACTCTGAAGGGAAAACCTTCATAATATAAGTTTTTAGTCCATATTTTTTCCTCTAACCTTAATACTCACAGATGTAGGAAAATCCACTAAATTATTCACATCGACCTCCAAGATACATGCATAAGTGGTATACTTGTATAAGTTTGTATTTGTGTCAATAGCTAGGGTTTTACCCAAAGATTCCCCAATAGAAATTAAACATTTCTCATCCCAAAATGTGAGAGTTAGCTATGGAAAATGTATCCAAATAGTTATAAACTTGGAAAGTTTTATAAAAGATTAAAAATAGGGAACCATGGCTTCATAATACAGAAACTAGGATTGATTATCCCAAAATCTACCAAAAATAAAATCTCTATTAGTGATTTTATCAAATACAAAAATGAACTATCCTCACCAATCGGCACTATGATAATTCTCCAAATGGGAACTACTTCCCTTTATGATTATTTACTAATGCACATAGTTTAGTTTGGTGAATGTAACTGAAACACAACAACAAACATAACACAAAATACCATAGACTATGATATGAAGGAATGATGACAAATCTTTATTTTAAGTGATCCGATACATGATTCTTAATATAAGTGTAAATTATAATATCAACATGAAATTTTTACAACCTCACCTATAAGGTACTTCAAGTGTTACTAACTTCACTTGCCTTCCAATAATAACTATGGGAGAAACTTCACAATTACACCTCTTAATGGCTTCATTAACACACTTACTCATACAATATTTCTCACTACTTCCTTCTATGCTAAATGAGGGGGGTGACCTCTATTTATATAACTTTCAAGGATTATACACCTTATCTCTAAGATATAATAAGAAATCTACTCGATGAATCATATATTCCATACCTTAACTTTTACCTTTACATGTAAGCTTATCTTTTAAGATAAGATAAACCTTATCATTTCACATGGGTTTCATTTTTAGACTTTTTACAAATAAAATACACAAAATATTTATGACCTCACTCCTTGTCCTTATTACCAATATAATATTTGTAATTCCTAATCATGTATACCCTACTTCTCTACTTACCCTAACTTTGACATTTTAACATTACGAACCACTTACGACAAATATTTACTTTTACCACAACATTTCTATCAGACTTTGGAAATGTTACTATACTATAAAAATCACGTGCATCATACCGGTGGCGCCGTTATCTTCTATCATGTTGGCACCCAAATTTGTTCTCCTTTTAAGTCTAAGCAACATCGAGATATGGCATGAAGCTTGAAGTCGATAGATCATGATGTGTGTTGTTTTGTAGCCAGGAGGTAATCTAACCGGCACTCAGATTTGTGGAGAGATGGATAGCACTTCAAAAGGATTTGATCTCACCCTCATTGTTTTAGGTTGTGCCTTTCAAACCAAGGTAAGAGAACCTATATTGTAACCACCAAATGGTGAAGGAGATGAATATATCCCTCAATTTATGCAAATAGTATGAAAAGGCCTTGGGAAAATATGATCAACACTCCAAGTTTGACTTTCACAAGTTGTCACTACCCGAGATCATGGAGATATTTTCAATGCAAGGAAAGGTTTATTGAAGACATTGTATAATCCTGATTTGCTTTGTGAATTTTTGTAAATGGATTGATTGTTTTGTTGACACACAATGCAATGCAAGGGTAGTATGGGTAGGATTAGTTGTTTAGAATGATTTTTGGTGGGGTATTAATGAGACAAACTAGAATATATCAGATCTTTGACAACCTCTATGATAATTGAAACAACTATCGATAAAATACTTCAAATAATTAGGACATTCTTTCAACTAGAAGAGGCATAAATGGAAGCCAGGAAACACTCTTCACACAATCTTTGAGAACTCGCCACAAAAGCTTCAAGTAAAGAACTCAATTAAACACAAAAATCCTTGATCAAACCATGCCTAAGGTTACCCCAAATTTTTACAAGCAATCTCTTTAGTGAAGGAAGATAAAGTGATTTTAAATTTGTTTATCTCTTTATCGATGAAGGCTCTTCTAAACATGATATTGCAAATGCCACTAAACTATCAACAAGAAATGGATATTTTGTGTGATTTCTAAAGACTTTCAATGCAAGATTGCAACAAGAACAATGAAAACTATTTGTAGACATTAAAAATTTGATAATGACATCACATTACCCATAAAAACACATATTAACTCAAAATATTGTTAGATTCATCGGTGGGGAGAGTTTCATGAACAATCTCATATCTCGTGTGATGGCTCTACACTTGTAACCAACTCACATACATGAAGAACCAACATGGAAGAAATTATTCTAGTTCTTTGGTGGGTTTTTAGAAAAAAATAGCTTTCTCTCGGAGAATTTGCTCGTGATTTTAAACTCCCCCTTTACAATTTCTCCAAAATGCATTATATACATCATGCCACATTGGAGCCTTCTTTCCCAAGAAAATAATATGCCATGGGATCAAGTTTGTTACAAAACAATCCTCATGATTCAATGAAAATGACATCAAACAAAAAAACACTCGTAGGTTGTCAGATGTGCCCAAAAAGATTAAATCATTACAAATATCTAGATCATTATCCATCCTAGAGGCATCTTTTTCATCATTGAGGCATGTAAACACCTCTAACTCATCATTTTCACCTTTTTACCTTTTCAAATTACCTCTGTAACATTTGATTTTGTCATTTCACATGTTTTCTCGGGCTGGGGAAAAAATTACTTCAAAAACATCTCAAATCAAAAAATTGAGTCATGAAAGTGATGCCAATGATCTGGAAGGCCAAGATGACACAAAATCACTATAAATTTGATGAATTTTGATGCAAAAATCGTGATTCCAGGCTTCCTAGAGCTCTCATGGTGGTCAAAATGAAATGGATGCACAACAATCATTGATCTTATACATCTTTTACTCGGCCCTCCACATGGAAGATTCGAGACTTAGAAATAATCTCGAGTTACCTTTTAATTTTTTTGGATAAGGTCGGACACATGGCAAAAAATGATTAGAAAAAACTTGGGCTCATTTTTACTTTTCCAAATTTTATGGAAAAATGGAAAAATTTTACTTTTTCTCTACCCCTCCACCTTTGAATTTGGAGTGACACGTGGCACATGGTGGGTCCAATCAGATCACACTTCAATTCGGGCATTTTAAACTTTTTGGAAATTGGGAAAAATTTCACTTTTTGCCCCGCGGGCCCGCACACCTGATTTCTCCCTCACCATATGTCGCTTGATGATTCACTAGCGGAAATTTAGCGCTTTTAATTTTGATTTTGAGTGCTTTTTTCTAAAGGGAAAAAATTTCCTCCTACCTCCGCCAACCCATGACCCGCCTTGTCCTCTACCATGCATCCATTGATGATTAGCGTTGGTCCAAGTGCTTCAAATTTTGATTTTAACTCATTTGTGAAAAAGGAAAAAAATTCCCTTTACTCCGTCGACCCGCTTCCCTCTAAATCCCTCATGCTATGATTCGTGCTGCCACATGTCCTCCTTTGATTGGATTGGGGCTAAAACTTATTCTGAAACTTTATATAATTAGAGCTAAAAAACTCTAAGTCCCCCTCGGCCCGCTCCTCCCTTTTTGGCTTTTTAGGACACGTGTCCACTCTGGATTGGCAGCGGGGCTCCAAACCAATTTTTGAATTTAAAATTTTTACAAAATAAGGTCTAAAAACCTTAAGGAAATCCAACCACCCATCATCCCTCCTGCCAATCAGAACATGCCACATAGGCAAATTTGGAAAAAATGGGTCCCTGGGCCCGAAAATGCCCCATTTGTCAAAAAGGTGAAAAATGAAAAGTTACAACGCTTCCCCGCTTTTCCTCAACCAATTAGAAGCCGCCATGTTGCCAATACCTTATGAGGATGAATTTTATGGGAAAATGATGCCCGTCTGACTTTGTCAAAATGTAAAAATTCAGGATGCCCTAGAATTCAATTTTTCACCAAGGATGGTAGATTTTTCAATTCTAAATCAACTGAAGCATGATTTCCAAACATTTTCGACCTTGGGATAGGATTTTCAATTACACACAATTATTATTTGATCAATTTTGATTTTTCCATGATCTGGCAAAGGGAAAAATGACAGCCCACAAAATTGGAAAAACTAGGGCACAGAAAAGGGCAAACTTGGATTATTCTTTCAAATTAGGGCAAAACAACAAGTTTGTGAGCATTTTAAAGCATTTCAACTGGAGGGGAATAATTACAAACCATCAATTCAAAGGGTAAAACATGTTTTAAGCACATACATATTTGGAAAATTAGGGCAACATGGTGCAAGCTCAAAAATTACACCAACATCGGCTCTTGCTTGGGGATGGGCACTCCCAGTGAGTGCCATAAGGACAAAATGTAGACCAAGTGCCAAAATATCCATTGGGAAAAGGATTCAAGAGCCAAAATCACCAAAACTAGCTAAGAACCCAACAAAAATGGCTACCAAGAACAAGGGCAAACCACACACCAACAAAACAAAAAACAAAGCAAAAACAAAGACTATACAACTGTACAATTGGTGCATACCTCAGATTTAGGGATTAATCCAAGAAATGCTTCAAATTTAGCCATTAACAGGTAGCTCCAACAATTCCCCATCTAATTCCTTAAGAAAGAAGGTATGTTCACCAATTTTGATATCAATGGCATAAGGGCCCATCCATAATGCATCAAATTTTCCATGCTTTCCCTTGTCTTAATGCCTACTATCCCACAACAAAACCATATCTCCCACATTGAAGGCTCTAGGAGTGACCTTCTTGTCAAACAATCTCTTCAATTTTCCACTAAATCTGACATGCCTCTCGGTGGGATGCTCTACTCTCTTCATCTAGTTCCATAATCTGATTGATCCTTGCTTCATAGGGACTGACCTCTTGATCTTCAAGTTGTTGAATAAATTGAAATGAAGATAATTGTAGATGTAAGGGCAGCAGATCTTGAGTTCCATACACCAATTCAAATGGGCTTATACCAGTAGCTCTTTTAGGAGTTATCCTATCAGCCCAAACTACAAATTTCAATTGTTCACCCCACCTCGTCTTTTTTTGTTCCAAGGTTCTTCTGATGATCTTCAGCAAGTTCTTATTACTGGACTCAGCTTGTCCATTCCCTTGGGGGTTATAGTTTGAAGAATAAGTCAGATTGATTCCATATTCATTACACATTGCCATTAAAGGTTAGGTTCTAAAGCACATGGCATTATCAGCTACAATCTTGACTGGGACTCCAAATATGCATATCATTTGATTCAACAAGAACTCCATAACTACTTGGTGTGTTGCTTTCTTGGTGAGGATTGCCTCTACCCACTTTGTAAAATAATCAGTGGCTACAAGGATCCACTTATGGCCAGCACTAGAAGGATCTAAATTCTCACCAATGAAGTCCATCCCCCATTGCTTGAAAGGAGTTTCAGTTGATATAGGTTGCAAAGATTTCAATCTTCCAAAGAAACATTGGCAACTATCACATTTTCTAACCAATTGGTTGCATCTTTGAAGAGAGTAGTCCACCAATAACCAACTCTCAAAATCTTATGTGTTGTTACTCTTCCAACAAAGTGTCCTACACAAACTCCCCCATGGAAATCAACAACTATCTTGGGAGCTTCATCTTCAGTTATGCATTTCAAAAGGACACCTTGTGGTTCTTCCAAGCCAACCCAAAGTCGTGATGATGATATATTTTGAGAAGCCATCTTGAGGGCTCTTTTATAATTTTTATTTAAATGATCAAAGAAGCAAAGGTGTCTGAGGTACAATATTATGTCCTTATACCACTCAGAACTTACCAATTTCCCAAGAACATTTTCCCTTTCTTCTTCTACTTCATTCACTTCCATAGTTTGCAGGTTGCTCTCAGCCATGAGCTTAGCAAGACCCAAACCTCTTACTAGATTTTTGGTTTGGATGTCCATATCATACTCTTGCATCTTGTTCACCCACCTACATCTTTTGCTTGAGATCTCCATCTCTGATAAGATGTCTTTCACCATGGTGTGGGGAACATAAGAAACAAATTTTGAACTCAATATATAAGGCCTAAAAACCTTTGTTGCTTTCACCAAGGTAAATGCTTGTTTCTCCATGATTGTATACTTCAGCTCAGCTACTTGTAAATCCTTACTAAATAAGGCAATAGGCCTCTCATCCCCATTCTCATCCTTTTGTAGCAAAACAGAAGAAATGGTATACTTAGAGGCAAAGGAAAATATTTGGAAAGGCCTCTTATAGTTTGGGGCTGCTAAAACAGGTGCATGTTTAAGTGCATCCTTAATTCCTTCAAAATCTTGAATGGAATCCTCCTCCCATTTGATAACATGGTCCTTCTTTAACATGTTTGTAATTGGAAGAGTAAACTCAACAAAATTGGAAACAAACCTTCTAATAAAATTAATTTGACCAAAGAAATATTGGATGCCTTTCTTGGTTCTTGGGATAGGTACTTTGCTAATTGCTTCCACTCTCTCAGGGTCTATCATAACACCATATTTTGACATAATGTGACCAAGCATCTTGGCCTTTTTCATTCCAAAATGAAACTTCTTTGGATTAAGAGAAATGCCATACTCCCTACATCTTATCAACATCTTCTCCAAGTGCTGAAAATGATCACCTCTCTCCTTGAAAACATAGGCACATCATCTTGGTAAACCGCAATGAACTCATTGATGTAACCGAAAAAAGAAACATCCATTTCCCTTTGAATAGTGGCACCAGCATTTATCAAACCAAAGGACATCCTAACAAAAACATATGTTCCCCAAGGAGTAGTGAATGTTGTCTTAAGTCTTTATGATTCTTTGACTACCACTTGATTGTATCCGGAGAAACCATCCAATGTAGAAAGCAACTCAGACCCTGTCACAAGCTGCAACATATTTTCCATATTTGGCAAGGGATAGTTTTCCTTCATGGATGCTTTGTTTATATTTCTAAAATCCACACAAAGTTTGATGTCTCCATTCTTCTTTCTAACTGGCACAAGGTTTGCAACCCAAGATGAATATCTAGTGGGCTGAATAATACCTCCATCTCTCAACTTCTTTAACTCCTCTTGCATTTTCATGGAGAGAAGTGGATTAATTGGCCTTTTCCTCTATTTGAATGGCTTATTCTTGGCCTCAAGAGGGATCTCATGTTGAAACAAGTCTTCTCTATATGCTTTTAGCTCGGAATAGGACCAAGCAAGGCAGTCTTGATATTTTTTCAAGAGTTGGGCATAGGACTGTTTTTCCTCTTTACTTAAATTGCTGCCCAACCAAATCTTCCTTGGTTTACCATTAGTGCCCAAGTTATGCTCTTCCACATCCCTTGAGGTAGACATGTTTCTATTTATGATGCAATCAACATTGTTAAAATTTGACTCAAGTGTAACAAGACCTCTAGGAATGGTGTTTATTTTCAATTGGATGATGTCTTTCTCAAACAAAGTTTCTCTTCCTTCAATCATGCATACCATTGGCTCCCAATCAATATTCTAATTTTCAAACTCACCTTGGTTTTGCAAGAACCTTAGCACTTAAGAATCATCATGAAAAACTTGCCAATGTTTGACATTATAAGGACAATGGCGTAGTTAGCACTTCAATGTTATATTCACAATAAGGTGAAAAGGTACAATTTCCAAATCTAAAACCCAACACTGCCAACTTTTTAGCAGCAACATTGAGACCTCTATCATGATACATAATGTTAAAGGAATCAAACATTTCAATTAGATCCCAAACTGCATGCTTATACTGTTTCATACGTTGATTTTTTGTAGCATACAGTTTTCTTATTTGTTTGACAACCAGCTCTGAGTCTCCTTTTATAAAAATATATTTCACTCCATACTTCCATGAAATTCTTAACCCCAACAACAATGCCTCATACTCAGCAACGTTGTTAGTGCATTCAAAATTAAGTTTGAAGGAAAAATCAAACTCTTCCAAACTAGGAGAAAGCAGAACTATACCAGCACCATTCCCAAATTTGGAGCAAGCTCCATCAAATAGCAATGTCCATGGAGAACCTACCATATCAAGGAACTTTGATTTTTCCATCTTGTTTTCTTTTCCATCAGCAAAACCAATGAAATTCTCAGCATCTACATCAGCAAACAACACTTCATAGGAAGCATTGTTGGGATCTTCAATTAGGTGCAACATCTTCTTCTCACCATAAAGCTTGACTAGGATGCCCTCAATGGGAATGGTGGCAAAAGACATATCCATTTGGACACTCCCTCCAACACTTGCAGCCCACTTTATTGACAAAATCATACCCCATTTGGTAGGGCAATCAACAATCACAACATCCAATTTTAAATTCCTCCCTGGATAAGATGCAAGCTACACTACCAAACCTTTCACACAACCAACAACCGGCACTTCTCTTGAGTCCATGGCAGTACACTTTCCATAGGATTTTGTCACTTTGATGTCCAACTCATTCATGACTTCTAGAGGCATGGCATTACATGATGCACTGGAATCAAACATACAATTGTGAAGTAGCTTATCCTTTATGATCAAAGTTGTGAAGAATGGATCAACATTCAATTGGGAATCAACCAAAGATGTCCCCAAATATACCTCAGGTGTCTCTCCAATATCTTCTACTACTGGTGGTGTTTCAAGGTCAACAATGATCTGAGGTGGAGTTTCAACAACATTTACATTTCTTCTTGGAGTAACCTTCTCTTCTTTCAATCCTAAGTACTCAAATGCTCTCTTCTTATGCTCAAGAATTCTAAGAAACTCAATGATTGGAACACTCACTTTAATTTGGCTCAATACTTGGGCTATGTCATAGGGGACACTCTTTGGAAAAACAACATTGGAAGGGAGACAAGAAGATTCATTAGATGGTAGTGGATTCTTGGCAGCTTGGGCATGAGGAGGACTATAATTTTTGTTTGGGACAACAAAACTTTTAACAGTGCTTCTCTCCTAGGAGCTTCTTTTGGAATGCTTGTGAGCAAGGGTGTTTTAGGTTTGGCTTGAGGCCCAAATCCCTTAACAAATTTTCTTCTAGTGTTATAGTATTTCTCTTGAGCTACAACAACATTCATCAACAATTATCTATCTTCCTCCGAAGGGATACCACCATCATACTTCTTAATCATCAAAGCTCTTAAGTATTCAAATTCATTTTTAGGAATTTCAAAATCTTGCACTACATCAACTTCAAGAGCATGAGGGGGAGAAATACTTGTACCTATTTGATGCAATCCCAAAAGGTAGCAGCAATCCTAGCACTTATTACTTCAGTAGATGTTGCTCCTCCTTGTGAGCTTGAAGAACAACCCACCATGAAAATATCATCATCAGTTCCATCCTCATTATCAGCTTCATCAACTTGTTGGTCCACTTCACATGGAGGATGAGGAAGAAAACATCTATCACACCAATCCATATTAGTAACTTCATCAACAACAACAACCCTGGTAGTTAGAGGGTCAGGAACCAATCTACTTTCACGTGCTTGGGGTTGTCTATTTGCAGATCCAACAGGCCCTTTACCTTTGTCATCAAACCTCTACTCATTCCTATGGTGATTGCCAAATATATCTTGTGCTTGCTGCCTAGGCTGACCCTATGAAATCTACCTAATTCCCTTCTTAGCTCTTGCCAACTTGTATGAGATTTCTTTGACAACCCCTGCCAAAGTTTTCACAACCTCTTCTAAATCAGCACCTTTGCTAGCTTGACGTTTTTCAGGGTTTACTAACTTCACACCATCCCTCTTGCGAGGTTTACGAATAGCTTTAATATTGTTCTCAATTTGAAGTGCCATGGTGAAAGCTTGTCTTAGATTGGTAGGGTTCTTGTCTCTTAGGTAATAGGCTTCCTTCTTATCAAATACATCTGCATATTTGATTAAACAAGATTCATCACAATCCCTCAGATTAATTGGAAGCCTTCTAAAAGTTTCTTTGAACCTTGTGTTGAAGTCATGAACTAACTCATTGGGGTTCTTCTTGATATTCTCAAATTCAGACAAGAGAAACCTAGGATCAGTCCTATCACCATATTGCAACCTAAATGCATTCTTCATTTCAGTCCAAGAGTAAATAGAATTATTAGGCAAATCCTTGTACCAATCCCTATCATCCTCTTCTAGTGTATGAATAAACAATTTGACATACACATCCTCAAAATCTATCTCAAAATATTCCATTATATTATCAAAATTTTGAGATGCTGATCACCAATAATAGCATTATTACACCTTGGAATTTCGCAACCTATTTCTGACATCTTATGGAACACCATTTGGGTAACCATCCATTCCTCTAAAATTTATAGGACCAAAGGTGTTAACAACAAATGGAGGTCTAGGCTGAGCCATATTGTTTGGTGGGGGTGATCTTGGAGGTGAAACAAGATGATGAGGAGTGAGAGGTCTTTGGGGAATGGGAATGAAAACTTCAAAACAGATCTCTCTTAAGGGCTCTCCTTCTTGATGATCTCTAGAAAATTTAGAAAATACAGGAGCAGATTTAGGAGCAAGCCTTTCAAATGCACAAGAAGGTCCCTCACCTGATGGGGAATTCAAATCAGCAATAGGATTGTCTGAATCAGATCCACTTGAAGAAGAATTGTAGTCCTCAATAATAGGCCGCTCACTTTCAAACTCAGCAATGGGGATCTCCTTTCTTATTACTAAGTCTCTAGAAACCTTCCACACCTTTCTCCCCTCTAGCTCTAAGTTTCTTGAATCAGTAAACAACTTCTTAACAGTAATCCCTAATGAAGAGGGATCTTCTTCCTCCAGTTTTATAGATTTGAGCAACAAATTATAAATCACGGAGAGGTAAGACAACTGGTATTTTCAATATCAAATTAGCATGGAGTCGCCACTAAGGATTTTCACCTTAGTTGTGCAAATGCACTAAATTAATATTTCAAATGTTCGCTAGCACTAAAAAAATTTGCAAAGCCTTATAAATCAGACCTTTCTTCTTCTTGAAACTAATCAATCACAATGCACCCAAAGTGTATGAACTACTACAAAATGGAAAAAAGGGTAGATAAAGCTATATACCCTTGTTTAAAACTTGCAAATATGAAGCATAGAATGATATTTTAACAATGTAGCAGCTCAAATACTTGAATACAAAAATGCTCAAACTCTTCTAACACTCCACAAACACCAAGAAATTCCAAGAACTCCCTAGGAAAAGGCGCGGAAAGTGTTGGTACCCAAATTTGTTCTCCTTTTAAGTAAAGAGTAGCATCAGAGATATGGCATGAAGCTTGAAGTCGATAGATCATGATGTGTGTCATTTTGTAGTTGGGGAGATGATCTAACTAGCACTCAGATTCATGGAGAGATGGATAGCACTTTGAAAGGATTTGATCGACACTTCGACACTAAAATTTTCCTCCATAATTTCTATTTCATTAATGTATGTATTAGGAATAGGATGTTGTTAAGTATAATTAGTAGTAGCGTCTGATAGAAGATAACGGCGCCGTTAGTACGGTGTCACCAATAATGTGGAGTACAGTAATAGTCAAAGTACAATAGGAATGTTGTAAAAAGTAAATATTTGTCGTAAGTGGTCCAGTAATGTTAAAATGTCAAAGTTTGGGTAATTAGAGAAGTAGGGTCTACATGATTAGGAATTAGAAATATTATATTGGTAATAAAGACAAGGAGTGAGGTCATAAATATTTTGTGTATTTTATTTGTAAAAAGTCTAAAAATGTGGAACCCATGTAAAATGATAAGGTTTATCTTATCTTAAGAGATAAGCTTACATGTACAGATAAGAGTTAAGGTATGGAATATGATTCGTCAGAGTGGATTTCTTATCCTATCTTAAAGATAAGATGGATAAGCTTGGAAGTTCTATAAATAGAGAGGCCACCCCCCTCATTTAGCATAGAAAGAAGTAGTGAGAAATATTGTAGGAAGTGTGTAAAGGAAGCCATCAGTTAAAGGTGTGTTGAAGAAGCCATCGAGAGGTGTAATTGTAAAGTTTCTCCCATAGTCTTGTTGAAGTACCTCATGGGTGAGATTGTAACAATTTCATGTTAATATTATAATTTACTTTGATATTTCAGATTTGTCATCATTCCGTCTTATCATAGTCGATGGTATTCTTGTGTTCGGTTGTTGTTTTGTTTCCAGATTACATCCACCAAACTAAAGGCTGTGCATTAGTAAATAATCATAGCACGAGGAGTTCCCGGTGAAGAATTATCATAGTGCCGGATTGGTGATGACATTTTGGTTCCGTTGCCGGGACCATTCCTCGTTGGTGGATTTTCTGGAGAGATATTCCCACTTAGTCAAAAATCAATTGGAGGGTAACCTTGTTTTTACTGTGCATAGTAGTTACCATGGTAAAGTCATTTTTACCGTGAATAGTAGTTACCATGATAAAGTCATTTTTGCTGTGAATAGTATTTATCACAGTAAAGTCACTTTTTACCGTGAATAGTATTTACCACAGTAACTTCACTTTTTACCGTGAATAGTGTTTACCACAGTAAAATCAGTTTTTACCATAGTAAGTCAAGTTTTACCATAGTTTACCGTGGTCATTTCTATAGTAATTCCAATTATTTGTGCACATAAGTCTTGTTGATTGTACTTGTGGGTTGGTATTTCACGGTGGTTACTTTTGAAAATGGGAAAGATTCCTATTTTTTCAACTCAATCTAATGAAGATGCTTCTTCTTTCATTCAAAAGTTTAAACGATCTTGTATTTGTAATGGCCTCATAAGAAGGGAACAATGGACTGAATTTTTTCCTACCTTTTTGGATGGTTCAACACTTAGGTGGTTTGAAACACTAGGTGATAATGTGAAAAATTCATGGGATTTATTAATTGAAAGTTTTCTTAAAGAATTTGGTGAACAAAGAAATATGCAGATCTCATGATCGAGATCACAAAGCTATCCCAAGGAGAGAAGGAGAAGATAAGGGATTATCATGCTCGTGTTCTAGAGCTAAGGAGGAAGCTCGATGCCCAAATCTAGAAGGAAGGACTAGCGGATGGGTTGATGAATGGTGTGGATAATCTCCTCTGTAAGCACTTCATTCTTGGGATGAAGCCAGAGATCAGATAACGAGTGAAGTATGACCGCCTAGCTACCATTGAACAAGCAAAGGAGATTGCAAGAAGGCAAGAAGAAAGCATGGAAGAGGAGCCCAAAGAAATTGTTGCTAAAGTAGAGCCTACACCAGCACCTTTGGTCCAGAATCCACAACCACTCCCGGTGAGCACAAATATTTCTCCTAGTACATCTACTGAGTATGAAGATCTACTCAAAAATATGGGTCAATTAACTATTAATCTTCTTCAAGGAAAGGAATTTAGTTCTCGTGGAGGAGATAGAGGTCCAAAAAGAAATATTTCTGAAGTTGTTTGTTATGGTTGTTATAAAAAGGGTCATTATAAGTATAATTGTCCAGATAGAGCTTCTACATCTGGTACAAGAGATAATGATAAAGGAAAAGCACCTGTGAATTCTCTTGATGTAGTAGATAAGAGTAGAAATAATGAAGTAGATGTGTTTGTAACAAAAAGAAAGAAAGAAAAAGATAATCAAGATGGAACTGATCCTAAGAAGATGAAAGGAGAAATTAGTAAGAAACATAGGAGAAGAAAGTTGGGTGTGCAGGATTTTCTGATTTCACAGGGGCAAGGACCATACTCCATCTTGGAAGATCTGTCCAAAAGGCCTGCAAATATTACATATGGTCAACTCTTGGCTATGTCTTCTGAGAAGAGGCGGGAGTTGCGAGGTGGACTCAATGCTCGAAGAAGGAAGGAGGTTGAGGTCCCCTGTTTTGGGAGGCAGAGCGGATCCCTATGCTCCACAAGCTGAGGTATTATGTAATGGTATTTTAATTCATGATGTCTTAGTTGATGGAGGTGCTGCAGTTAATGTAATGACCGAGTCTCAGTAATGAATATGTTGGGTTTAAAATTGATTGCCCTTCAACACTTATGTTAAGTCATTAAATAAGGGAAAAACTAAACCGAAGGTGTAGTTTCAAATGTAGCAATATCTCGTTATGGGTGTTGTATGTGTGGTAGACTTTCAGGTGATGAAAAATGGTACTGTTGCATACCCAATGCTGCTGGGAAGACCATGGCTAAGGAGAGTTCATGTAAGAAACTACTGGAATGAAGGTTTCATGACACTTGGACGTGGTAGAGAGAGGGTGAAGATAAATGTGATCCCTCGACATCATAAAGTAGAACCTGTGGATTCAAGTGATGAAACTGATGATTGGACATCCTCTGATTACTCTAGTACCAGTGAAGTGGACACTGAAGATGAAGAAAGTGAGGTTGATGTTTCAGTCATGGATATTCTTCCAGTCACACCAACCCAGGACCCCATAAAATTATCTGAAGAAGAAGTTGATGATCGTCTCCAACAAATAAAGATTGGTGATGCTGTGATGGAGAGTGAGAAGGAATCCTACCTCTAGCTCTTTTGAAGGTACATACACCTATTCACTTTTGATTACAAGGAACTCCACAAGTAAGTTGGGTAGAACATTGTATTGAGCTGGTAGATGGTGCTAAGCCCATAAATCAAATGCCATATAGAATGAATCATAATTTTTCCAAGACTGTAAAAGAAGAAATAGATAAGTTGCTTGATGCAGGATTCATATTTGTTGTGGAGAATTTAAAATGGGTTTCTCCCATTGTGATCTCAATAAAAAAGAATGGGAAGCTACGCATTTGTGTTGACTACTGAGAAGCTCAATAAGGCAACAAAGAAGGATCATTACCCTCTTCCATTTTCAAATAAGATCTTGGAAAGAAGTAGCTAGCCAAGAGTGCTATAGTTTTCTTTGATGGATATAGCAGCTACAACCAAGTTCATATAGCAGAGAGAAAGATCAGCTAAAGACCATGTTCACCACTCCTTGGGGAACGTTTGCTTATAAAGTTATGCCTTTTGGGTTGTGTAATGCTCCGGCAACATTCCAGCGTTTGATGAATAGGGTGTTCAAACCATACATTGGGACCTTCATCGAGTATTTTTCGGATGATTTTTGCATCTATGGGAGCAAGTTGGACCACCGCACTGGATGGAGACAAAGATTTCAAAGGTTAGATGAAGCACAAGCCTCACTAAACCCTACAAAGTGTGTCTTTGGATGTTCTAAAGGTGTTTGTTAGGGCATGTTGTATCCAGAGATGGTATTGGCACGAGCCTCGATAAAGTTTCAAAAATCAAAGATTTACCATTTCCTATGAATAGAAGTAAGTTGAGATCATTTTTAGGCCATGTGGGTTACTATAGAAGGTTCATCAAGAATTTCTCAAAGATTGCACAGCCACTAACCTAGTTCTTGAAGAAGGATGTTACTTATGAACCAGGAAATAAGGCGCATGAAGCTTTTGGACAACTGAAGGAAGCCCTGGTGTCTTCACCTATTTTGAAGAATCCAGATTGGAGCAAGCCATTCATTGTGTACACTGATGCCTCAGATGCAGCACTAGGAAGTACTTTGAGCCAAAAGGATGAAAATGGGAATGAACATCCAATTTACTTTGGGAGCAGACAAATGAGCAAAGTTTGAGGTAAACTATATCAGAATCGAAAAAGAGGCTCTCGCTATCATTTTTTTCAGTAAAGAAGTTTAGAAATTACTTGCTAGGGCAGAAATTTATAGTTGTAATAGATCATCAGGCTCTAAAATATATTGTCAATAAGCCTAACCCATTAGGGAGGATAGCAAGATGGATAATTTTGCTACAAGAATTTGAATTTGATATTATAGATAGGCCAGGAAAGAAGCATGTCAATGCAGATGCACTCTCTCGAGCCTATCATGGTTTAGGATCATCTTGTGATGATGATGATTTTCCCGATGCAAAGTATTGTTCTCCCTTGACACAATCCCTAGTGAATACATAGATATTTAGAATTATCTGAATGAATTCAAGTTTCCTGATGGTGCCAATGCAAATACTAAGAGAAAGATTACTCAAGCCAGTCGTCCATATTCTATTCTGCATGGAGCATTATTTCGAATAGGACCGATGGACAAGACAAGAGGCGAGTTGGACATGATCAAGGAAAGGAGCTGCTAGAAGAATTCCACAATGGTACATGTGGAGGGCACTTTTCTCGGACAACTTACAAAGCAAGAAGGATCTTGGATGCAGGTTATCACTCGCCCACTCTTTTTAAAGATTGTTATAATTATTGTAAGACATGTGATATTTGTCAAACACATGGTAACCGTAAGACTTCATCAGCTCCATTATGTCCTATTCTTCCCTTGGTCCCTTTGAAAAGTGGGGAATAGACATTGTAGGTCCACTTCTAACTACATCACGCCAAAATAAGTATATTGTAGTTGCCATAGATTATTTAACCAAGTGGGTTGAAGCTAGGCCATTGAAAACAACTTCCATGGATGAAGTGGCAAGGTTCATATATGAATGCATTGTCACCAGATTTGGTTGTCCATTAGAAATTGTAACAGATCAAGGAAGCCACTTCATTAATGAGGTGGTAGAAGCCCTAGTCAATAAGTTTTCTATTAAGCACAGGAAGGCAACAACATACAAGCCAAGCACAAATGGACAGGTGGAACGAACAAATTTTGTGTTGTGTCAAATTCTAGCAAAAGATGCAGCCTTGCAGGTACATAAATGGGATAAAAGGATTCATGCAGCATTGTGGGCATATAGGGCAACATCAAAGTCAGCAACAGGATACTCCCCATTTCAGTTGGCCTATGGCATTGATCCAGTTCTTCCTATTGAGTTTGATATTCCCACTGTGAGAGTTATGAAAAATGAAAGGATGGATGAAAGTGATTCAGTAAAAGAAAGGTTGGTACATCTTCATTTGCTGGAGGAAATGAGAGAAATAGCAAAGGATACAAGCCATAAGAAGAAAATGAAGCAGAAGGAATACTTTGATCAAAAGATCCGGTGGTCTCCATTTCATGTGAATGACTTGGTTCTAGTATATGATTCCAGATACAAAAAAGAAGATAGAGAAAATTTCTTCCAAAATGGATGGGGCCCTACAAAATAGCAGTTGTGCATGAAAATGGTACGTACCGACTAGAGGAATTGGATGGCACTCCCATTACAAAATGGGTCAACCACGACAAGTTGAAGATTTTCCAAGCACCAGAATAGTCTACTCCAAGGACAGAGTAGAAGCTAGGAAGGGGGAAGATGTCGACACTAAAATTTTCCTCCATAATTTCTATTTCATTAATGTATGTATTAGGAATAGGATGTTGTTAAGTATAATTAGTGGTAGCGTCTGATAGAAGATAACGGCGTCATTAGTACGGTGTCGCCAATAATGTGGAGTACGGTAACAGTCAAAGTACAATAGGAATGTTGTAAAAAGTAAATATTTGTCGTAAGTGGTCCGGTAATGTTAAAATGTCAAAGTTTGGGTAATTAGAGAAGTAGGGTCTACATGATTAGGAATTAGAAATATTATATTGGTAATAAAGACAAGGAGTGAGGTCATAAATATTTTGTGTATTTTATTTGTAAAAAGTCTAAAAATGTGGAACCCATGTAAAATGATAAGGTTTATCTTATCTTAACAGATAAGCTTACATGTACAGATAAGAGTTAAGGTATGGAATATGATTCGTCAGAGTGGATTTCTTATCCTATCTTAGAGATAAGATGGATAAGCCTGGAAGTTCTATAAATAGAGAGGCCACCCCCCTCATTTAGCATAGAAATAAGTAGTGAGAAATATTGTAGGAAGTGTGCAAAGGAAGCCATCAGTTAAAGGTGTGTTGAAGAAGCCATCGAGAGGTGTAATTGTAAAGTTTCTCCCATAGTCTTGTTGAAGTACCTCATGGGTGAGATTGTAACAATTTCATGTTAATATTATAATTTACTTTGATATTTCAGATTTGTCATCATTTTGTCTTATCATAGTCGATGGTATTCTTGTGTTCAGTTGTTGTTTTGTTTCCAGATTACATCCACCAAACTAAAGGTTGTGCATTAGTAAATAATCATAAGACGAGGAGTTCCGGTGAAGAATTATCATAGTGCCGGATTGGTGATGACAGACCCTCATTGTTTTAGGTTGTGCCTTTTAACCAAGGTAAGAGAACCTATATTGTAACCCCAAAATGATGAAGGAGATGAAGACATCCCTCAATTTATAAAATATAGTATGAAAAGGTCTTAGGAAAACATGATCAACACTCCAACTATGAATTTCACAA
The DNA here is from genome assembly GCA_018340775.1 of Taxus wallichiana var. yunnanensis. Lineage (NCBI taxonomy): Eukaryota > Viridiplantae > Streptophyta > Pinopsida > Cupressales > Taxaceae > Taxus > Taxus wallichiana. The sequence continues at coordinate 786,509,129 of CM031243.1, forward strand.
GTTGTCACTCCTAGATCATGGAGATATTTTCAATGCAAGGCAAGGGTTACTGAAGACATTGTATAATCCTGATTTGCTTTGTGAATTTTTGTAAATGGATTGTATTCTTTTGTTGACACATAATGCAGATGAAGGGGTAGTATGGGTAGGATGGGTTGTTTAGAATGATTTTTTGGTGGGGTATTGATTAGACAAACTGGGATATATCAAATCTTTGACAACCTCTACAATACTTGAAACAACTTTCATATCAAATGCTTCAAATAATAAGGACATTCTTTCAACCAGAAGAGGCATAAATGGAGGCCTGGGAAACAATCTTCACACAATCTTTGAGAACTCACCACAAAATCTTGAAGTAAAGAACTCGATTAAACACAAAAATCCTTGATCAAACCATGCCTAAGGTACTCCCAAAGGTTTACAAGCAATCTCTACAATCAAGGAAGGTAAAGTGTTTTTAAATTTGTTTATCTCTTTATGAAATGAAATTTCTTGAACATGAGATTATAAATGCCACTAAACTATCAAAAATAAATGGAGATTCTGTGTGATTTCTAAAGACTTTCAATGGAAGATTACAACAAGAACAATGAAACCTATTTGTAGGCATTAAAATAAATGATAATGAGACATCATATTTCCCATAAAATCACATATGAACTCAAAAGCTTGTTAGATTCATCAGCAGGGAGAGTTTCATGAACAATCTCGAGCTATGTGATGGCTATACACTTGTAACCAACTCACATACGTGAAGATCCAACATAGAAGAAATTATTCGGATGGGTTTTTCAAAAAAATGAGTTTTCTCTCGGAATTTTCTCATGATTTTAAACTCCCCCTTTAAAATTTCTCCAAAATGCATTATATACCTCATGCCACATTGGAGCCTTCTTTCCCAAGCAAATAATATGCCATGGGATCAAGTTTGTTACAAAACAATCCTCATGATTTAATAAAAATGACATCAAACAAAAAACACTCGCAAGTTTCCAGGTGTGCCAAAAAGATTAAATCATTACAAATATCTAGATCATTATCTTTCCGGAGGCATGTTTTCATCATTGAGGCATGTAAACACCTCTTACTCATCATTTTCACCTTTTTACCTTTTCAAATTACCTCTGCAACTTTTGATTTTGTCATTTCACATTTTTCTCATACTAGGGAAAAATTACTTCAAAAACATCTCAAAAAAAAAATTTGAGTCATGACATCGATGTTAATGATCCTGGAAGGCCAAGGCGACACAAAATCACTATAAATTTGATGAATTTTGATTCAAAATATTGTTTCAAGCTTCCTGGAGCTCCCTTGGGGTCAAAACAAAATGGATGCACAACAACCGTCGATCTTATCCATCTTTTACTCCCGGCCCTCCACATGGAAGATGAGGACTTAGAAATAAGCTTGAGTTACCTTTTTAAATTTTTTGGATAAGGCTAGACACATGGCAAAAATTGTTGGAAACAAACTCAGGCTCAATTTTGAGTTTTTCACAATTTTTGAAAAATGAAATTTTTGACTTTTTTCTCCACCCCTCCACCTTTGAATTTTGGAGCTGACACGTGGAACATGGTGGGTCCCATCGGGATCATGCTTTGATTTTGTGCATTTTGACCTTTTTGAAAATTGGGAAAATTTTAACTTTTTGCCCCGTGGCCCGTACACCCAATTTCTCCCTTGCGACGTGTTTCTCGATGATTCGCTTAGCGGGCCAATGCTTAAAATTTAGATTTTGAGCTCTTTTTGCAAAAAGTAAAAATTCCCTCCGTCTCTATTGGCCCGCCGACCCACCTTGTCCTCTGCCACACGTCCATCGATGATTTGTTGTGGTCCAAAGACTTCAAATTTTGATTTTAACTCCTTTGTGAAAAAGGGAAAAAATTCCCTTTTACCTCCGCCGACCCGCTCTATGCCTCGTCATGCTACCATGTGTCCTCCTATGATTGGATCGGGGGCTAAAAATTAATCTTAAACTTTAGAGAATTCAAGCTAAAAACTCTAAGTCCCCCCTCGACCGGCTCCTCCCTTTTTGGCTTTTTAGGACATGTGTCCACTCCGGATTGGTTGCGGGGCTTCAGACCAATTTTTGAATTTAAAATTTTTGTAAAATTAGGTATAAAAACCTTAAGGAAATCTAACCACCCACCATCCTACCTACTAATAAGAACATGCCACGTAGGCAAATTTTGAAAAACAGGTCCCCTGGGCCCGAAAATGCCCCATTTGTCAAAAAGGTGAAAAATGAAAAGTTACAACACTTCCCCACTTTTCCTCAGCCAATTAGAAGCCGCCACATTTCCAATACCTTTTGAGGATGAATTTGATGGGAAAATGACACCCGTATGACTGTCAAAATGTAAAAAATTCTAGGGATGCCCTAGAATTCAATTTTTTCACCAAGGATGGCAGATTTTTCGATTCTGAATCAACTGAAGCATGATTTCTAAACATTTTCAACCTTGGGATAGGATTTTCAATTGCACACAAGTATGATTTGATCAATTTCATTTTTCCATGATCTGGCAAAGGGAAAAATGACATAGCCCACAAAATTGGAAAAACTAGGGCACAGAAAAGGGCAAACTTGGATTATTCTTTCAAATTAGGGAAAAACAACAAGTTTGTGAGCATTTTAAAGCATTTCAACTAGAGGGGAAGAATTTCATACCATCAATTCAAAGGGTAAAACATGTTTTGAGCACATACAGATTTGGAAAATTAGGGCAACATGGTGCAAGCTCAAAAATGGCACCAACATATCGGACGCTACTACTAATTATACTTAACAACATCCTATTCCTAATACATACATTAGTGAAATAGAAATTATAGAGGAAAATTTTAGTGTCGACATCTTCCCCTTCCTAGCCTCTACTCCATCCTGAGGAGTAGACTATTTTGGTGCTTTGAATATCTTTAACTTGTTGTGGTTGACCCATTTCGTAGTGGGAGTGCCATCCAATTCCTCCAGTCGATATGTACCATTTTCATGCATAGCTGCTATTTTGTAGGGCCCCATCCATTTGGGAAGAAATTTTCTCTGCCTTCTTTTTGTATCTAGAATCATATACTAGAACCAAGTCATTCACATGAAATAGAGACCAATGGATCTTTTAATCAAATTATTCTTCTCGCTTCATTTTCTTCTTATAGCTTGTATCATTTGCTATTTCTCTCATTTCGTCTAGCAAATGAAGATGTACCAACGTTTCTTTTATTGAATCACTTTCATCCATCCTTTCATTTTTCATAACTCTCACAGTGGGAATATCAAAATCAATAGGAAGAACTAGATCAATGCCATAAGCCAACTGAAATGGGGAGTATCTTGTTGCGACTTTGATATGGCCCTATATACCCATAATGCTACATTTGGGAAATCATCATCATCACAAGATGAACCTAAACCATCATAGGCTCAAGAGAGTGCATCCGCATTGGCATGCTTATTTCTCGGCCTATCTATAATATCAAATTCAAATTCTTGTAGAAAAATTATCCATCTTGCTATCCTCCTGATGGGTTAGGATTATTTACAATATATTTTAGAGCTTGATGATCTGTTATAACTATAAATTTCTTCCCTAGCAAGTAATTTCTAAACTTCTTTACAACAAAAATGATAGCTAGAGCCTATTTTTCAGTTACAGTATAATTTACCTCAACACTACTCATTTGTCTGCTCCCAAAGTAAACTAGATGATCATTCACTTTTTCATCCTTTTGGCTTAGAGTACTTCCTAGTGATGCATCTAAGGCATCGGTATACACAATGAATGGCTTACTTCAATCTGTATTCTTTAAAACAAGTGAAGACACCAGGCTTCCTTCATTGTTCAAAAGCTTCATGCGCCTTATTCCTGGTTCGTAAGTAACATCCTTCTTCAAGAAGCTGGGTTAGTGCTTGTGTAATCTTTGAGAAATTCTTGATGAACCTTTTATAGTAACCCCATGTTCTGAAAATGATCTCAACTTACTTCTATTCATAGGAAATGGTAACTCTTTGATTTTTAAACTTTATCGGGATCAAGTACTAATACCATCTTTGGATACAACATGCCCTAACAAAATACCTTTAAAACATCCAAAGACACACTTTGTAGGGTTTAGTGAGGCTTTTTCTTCATCTAACCTTGAAATGTTGTCTCCATCTAGTGTAGGTGGTCCACCTTGCTCCTATAGATAAAAATCATCCGTAAATACTCGATGAAGTTTCTAATGTAGGGTTCAAACACCCTTTTCATTAAACGCTGGAACATTCGGAGCATTACACAACCCAAAAGGCATAACTCTATAAGCAAACGTTCCCCAAGGAGTGGTGAATGTGGTCTTCAGCTGATCTTTCTCCACTATATGAACTTGGTTGTATCCGCTATATCCATCAACAAAACTATAGCACTCCTGGCCAACTACTTCATCCAAGATCTAATCTGAGAATGGAAGAGGGTAATGATCCTTCTTTGTTTCCTTATTGAGATTCCTATAATCAACACAAATGTGTAGCTTCCCATTATTTTTTATTGAGATCACAATGGGAGAAACCATTCTGAATTCTCCACAACAAATATGAATCCTGTATCAAGCAACTTATCTATTTCTTCTTTAACAGTCTTGGAAAAATTAGGATTCATTCTATATGGCATTTACTTTATGGGCTTAGCACCATCTACCAGCTCAATAGAATGTTCTACCCAACTTACTTGACGAAATTCCTTGTAATCAATAGTGAATAGGTGTATGTACCTTCGAAAGAGTTGGAGGTATGATTCCTTCTCACTCTCCATCACAAAGCATCACCAATATTTATTTGTTAGAAATGATCAAAAATTTCTTCTTCAAATAATCTTATGAGTTGATGATTCGGTGTGACCTGGAAGGATATCCATGACCGAAACATCAACCTCACTTTCTTCATCTTCGTGTCCACTTCTTTGGTACTAGAGTAATCGAGGATGTCCAATCATCGATTTCATCACTTGAATCCACGTTTCTACCTTATGATGTCGAGGTATCACATTTATCTTCACCCTCACTCTCCCACGTCCAAGTGTCATGAAGCCTTCATTCCAGTCGTTTCTTGCATGAACTCTCCTTAGCCATGGCCTTCCCAATAACATTAGGTACGCAACAATACCATTTTTCATCACCGAAATTCTACCACACATACAACACCCATAATGAGATATTTCCACATTTGAAACAACACCTTCTAGTTTATTTTTCCCTTATTTAATGACCTTAACATAAGTGTTGAGGGTGATCAATTTTTAAACCCAACATATTCATTCTGACTCGGTCATTACATTAAGCGCAGCACCTCCATCAACTAAGACATCATGAATTGAAATACCATTAAGATTTACCTCATCTTTTGGATCGTAGGGATCCAAATTTTCTTCCAAAACAAGAACCTCAACCTCCTTCCTTCATCGAGCATTGAATCCACTTCGCAACTCTCCGCCTCTTCTCGAAGATAGCCAAAAGTTTACCATATGTAATATTTGCAAGCCTTTTGGATAGATCTTCTAAGATGGAGTATGGTCCTTGTCCCTGTGAAATTAGAAAATCCTGCACACCTAACTTTCTTCTCCTATGTTTCTTACTAGTTTCTCCTTTCATCTTCTTAGGATCATTTCCATCTTGGTTATCTTTTTCTTTATTTATTTTTGTTACAAACACATCTACTTCATTATTTATGCTCCTATCTACTACATCAAAAGAATTCACAAGTGCTTTTCCTTTATCATTATCTCTTGTACTGGATGTAGAAGCTCTATCTGGACAATTATACTTATAATGACCCTTTTTATGACAACCATAACATATAACTTTAGAAATATTTCTTTTTGGACCTCTATCTCCTCCCTGAGAACTAAATTATTTTCCTTGAAGAAGATTAATAGTTAACTGGCCCATCTTCTTGAGCAGATCTTCATACTTAGTAGATGTACTAGGAGAAATATTTTTGCTCACCGAGAGTGGTTGTGGATTCTGGGCCAAAGGTGTTGGTGTAGGCTCTACCTTAGCAACAATTTCTTTGGGCTCTTATTCCATGCTTTCTTCTTGCCTTCTTGCAATATCCTTTGCTTGTTCGAGGGTTGTTGGGTGGTCATACTTCACTCCTTTTCGATCTTGATTCATCCCAAGAATGAAGTGCTTACGAAGAGATTATCCATGCCATTCATCAACCCATCTGTTAATCCTTCCTTCCAGATCTAAGTATCAAGCATCCTCCTTAGCTCTAGAACACGAGCATGATAATCCCTTATCTTCTCCTTCTCTCCTTGGGATACCTTTGTGATATCGATCATGAGATCTTCATATTTCGTTGTTCATCAAATTCTTCAAGAAAACTTTCGTTAATAAATACCATGAGTTTTTGACATTATCACCTATTGTTTCAAACCACCTAAGGGCTTAACCATCCAAAAAGGTAGGAAAAATTTAGTCCATTGTTCCCTTCTTATGAGGCCATTACAAATTCAAGATCGTTTAAATTATTGAATGAAAGAGGAAGCATCTTCATTAGATTGGGTTGAAAAAATGGGAATCTTCCCCATTTTCAAAAGTAACCACAAAGTGAAATACCAACCCACAAGTACAATCAACAAGACTTATGTGCACAAATAATTAGAATTACTATAATAGAAAGTGACTTTACACCTTTCTACAAGGTAAAATAGAAATGACTACAGTAAAATATGGTAAACTTGACTTATCATGCGGTAAAAATTACTTTACTATGGTAAACACTATTCACGGTAAAAAGTGAAGTTACTACGGTAAATACTATTCATGATAAAAAGTGACTTTCTTTTGCAGTAAATACTATTCATGGTAAAAGTGACTTTATCATGGAAACTACTATACACAAAAAGTAAAAACAAGGTTTCCCTCCAAATGATTTCTGATTAAGTGGGAATATCTCTCCAGAAAATCCACCAACGAGAAATGGTCCCGGCAACGGAACCAAAATGTCCTCATCAATCTGGCACTATGATAATTCTCCACCAGGAACTCATTGTGCTATGATTATTTACTAATGCACAACTTTTAGTTTGGTGGATGTAATCTGGAAACACAACAAAAACATAACACAAGAATACCATAGACTATGATACGAAGGAATGATGACAAATCTGAAATATAAGTGTAAATTATAATATCAACATGAAATTGTTACAATCTCACCCATGAGGTACTTCAAGTGTTACTAACTTCACTTTCCTTCCAACAATAACTATGGGAGAAACTTCACAATTACACCTCTTAATGGCTTCTTTAACACACTTACTCATACAATATTTCTCACTACTTCCTTCTATGCTAAATGAGGGGGGTGGCCTCTCTATTTATAGAACTTTCAGGCTTATCCACCTTATCTCTAAGATAGGATAAGAAATCTACTCTAACGAATCATATTTTATACCTTAACTCTTATCTTTACATGTAATCTTATCTTTTATGATAATATAAACCTTATCATTTCACATAGGTTCCACATTTTTAGACTTTTAACAAATAAAATACACAAAATATTTATGACCTCACTACTTGTCCTTCTTACCAATATAATATTTTTAATTCCTAATCATGTAGACCCTACTTCTCTACTTACCCTAACTTTGACATTTTAACATTACCGAACTACTTATGACAAATATTTACTTTTTACCACAACATTCCTATTGTACTTTGACTATTACCATACTATACATTATTGGTGGCATCGTACCGGCAGCGCCGTTATCTTCTATTGGATGCTACTATTAATTATACTTAACAACATCCTATTCCTAATACATACATTAATGAGATAGAAGTTACGGAGGAAAATTTTAGTGTCGCAGAATAAACCTCTATTTGTGGGGTAAATTTCCACTTTAACTTTCATTAATGGCCTCCAAAGAGAAGATGTCCATTCATGGAGTGTAGGAATACCCTTGAAAATATTGTTGAATCTATATATGAAACCATTTTCCTTGAAATGTGGCTAAGATTTATGGACATTTGATCCAAAGCTTAATGTGGGGGATGAATAAGCATGTACTATGGCCTTAGAAGGTGGGTGAGAAAAGGAACTTTCCACATCTTATATACTTTTTCCAAGTCTTCCATGTAGTGGTTTTACACCAAATACCCACCCTAAATAAGAAATACCCCAAAACCATCCTCGCCAACAAAGTTATTTGAGTACAACCTAGACTAGAGAGGAAAGAGGTTGTAGACACCTATAGTTTGATCAAAGCACTATTATTCCTAATATTATACTAACTATTCTCCTTCTTTCAAATTGACGACATACTGTGAGTTAGACCTATCTAACTCCCCTCTTATGACACTCTTTTGGTCGTATTCCTCTTGTAAACCAACTAATGGGGTTAATATAATCCTTTATTGCCTAAACCATCTTCTAATTAGGGTTTTGAGAGATATAATCAATCCAATTAAATGGATTGCTAGATTAGGAAGTTAGTAAAAGTGGTATAAAATAGGATGAGAAGATGGTTTAGCCAATAAAGGATTATATTAATCCCATTAGTTGGTTTACAATAGGAATATGACCAAAAGAGTGTCGTAATAGGGGAGTTAGATAGGTCTAACTTGATGGTATGTTGTCAATTTGCACGAGGGAGAATAGTTAGTGAAATATTAGGAATAATAGTGCTTTGATCAAACTATAGGTGTCTATATTTTCCCTCTTCGGGTGATGTAATCTATGTCTCTTAAGAAAGTAGACAAGCATAAATGAGTAGAAAAATTTGAAGGGGTAGAAGAAAAATTAGTAGGATGAAGGTATGATGAAGGATTCCTCGAGCTCGGCGCCGATGGGGTGATGGAAGGACTCGATAGACGATTGAAACAAGAATAAAAGAATAAAAGTGTGAAGAGAAGATGAGAAAATAACAAGAAAAGGGGATATTGAGCCATCCACAAACCAGTGCTTTGTAATCATCATTTTTCTTATAATCCTCATCATTGGTCCTTATTAAAATGTAAGCATATGATGGAAGTGCAAAATGGAATGAAAAGAAAAGGTACAAACAAATTTTCGTTGCTAAAACAACAACTCCATGTAACACACAAACATGTAATGCAATACGAGAAGTAAACAAACTCACCTAATAGGGAAATAAGTACAATCACACACACTTAAACCAATAACGCTTAAGATGGTTACATAAATATTTTGTTATCAAGTTGGAATTGAAAATGTTTTGATAAACGACAAGGGTTGAAAAATATTCCCAAGCAAATTTTATATGTAAGAAAAAGAATGGAGGACACTTGGGTCCAATGGAAAATCAATGTGCACGATAAAAATAGTACCAAGCAATCGACATCGCCTCGAGTACATACAAAATAAGTGACATAGATTTTGTAAATGATTGAAGATTTAGATGATCTATGAGTCGTTGTTTCAAAACATGTGAAAACATCAGAAAGATATGAGATGAGTGCCATGTGAGAGACACAAATTTCAGCTGCAAATGAGATTTTTACCAATTTTAGTCCATTTTTGAAGTGTTTATGATTTTTTTGTTTTTTTAATGTTTTTGTATTTTCTAAGGTCATGTTCTAAAAGCAATGTACAAGGACAAAAAAGCTTGGATTCCCCAACGCGATGTGGGAATATACAAAGGGTAGAATGCCATTCGCATATGTACGAGAAAGTGGAATGTGAAGGTGCCCCAACATTATATGGGAATATACAAAGGCACATCCTTCATGTAGATATACAAAGGCAAAGATGGGTTTGGTAGGGTTCTTGGACCTAGCAAAGGAAGTTATTTCTAGAAATCGGTGAGGGATACTGTCCGATGCAAGAGTGGCTTGTGATCAGAAAATCCTCCTTGAGCATTGGAAACCAGTTTTTCACTAAAAGATATACCCTTTGTGCCACAATTGCGTGGTTTTCACATGTGAACAACCTATTTTTTCTTTATTGTTTTCTTAATTTTTTCATGTTTTTCTTGTTTTTTCTTTGTTTTTCTACTTTTTATTTCTTATAATATATTATCGTCATGCTTAAGTGTAGAACCACTTGAGACACATGGCATTCATTAGTTCTAGAATCTCTTCACCATCTGAGTATGAAAGTTTGTAAGCTCGTGATCGATACTTAGCAACCACCACATAGGGCCCTAGCCAGATGGCTTCAAACTTACCTTTCTTTTCTCTATCCTTAACAGTGTTCCTCTGATTTTCTTTCATAACTAGATCACCTATATCAAATTCCTGATGAATGATCTATTTTTTATATCCTCTAGATACTCTATTCTGATAGACCTTTAAGTGATTAAGCGCTCTGATACGCTTTTCATCTAACAATTCCAGCTCGGCTAGCCGAGCAACTCTATAGTCTTCATCTTTATCAAGATATTCCCAGAGAGATATTCTCAGGGAGGAAAGCTCCACTTCCAAGGGTATGATGGCTTTAGTGTCATAAACAAGTTAATATGGTGTCACACCAATAAAGGTACATATGGAGGTTCTATAGGCCCAGATGGCGAGATGTATTTGTAAGTGCCAATTACAATCAGTCTTACTTACCATTTTCTCCATGATCCATACAAGGGTTTTATTAGTGGCCTCGGCTTTTCCATTACCTTGGGGGTAATAGGGGGTAGACCACTTGATTTGAATATGGAAACATTGGCATAACGTTTTAACCATTTTATTTTTGAAATATTTACCCGGTGTCGGTGACAATGGCGAAGAGATACTATAATGACAGATGAGATGATTCATGATAAATTTGGAAATTTGGGCACTGGTGACTTAAGTAAGAGGCACAACCTCTACCCATTTAGTAAAATAATCGATGGAAGTGATAATTTGGATGTGACCATCTAAAGAAGAAGGATGGAGCTTCCCTATGAGATTCAAGCCCCATTTAGAAAACGGCCAAGTTGTTGCAATGGGCTACAAAGCTTGTGATAGCGCATGTATCAAGTTGCCATATTTTTGCATAGATCACATTTCTTTACAAAATTACAATAGTATGCCTCCATGTTGGGACAATAATAACCTACCCTCAAGAGCTTCTTATCCAAGACCATACCACTAGTGTGTGTTCCACAAATACCACTATGTACTTCCTTAATAGTGTGGATTGAATAAGTAACATCCAAACAATGAATCAGATTCCCGTCATAGCCACAACAATAAAGGGTGCCTTCTAGGAGGGTATAATGGGCTATATGGTGGATAAGAGTTTTATTTTAAGAATTGGTAATTGTTATCCAAATAACTCTCCTAGTTATTTGGATGACTTTTAATTTCATTCTAGCTATGATGCTTCACATTTTAGGTTGCACACTGCAGGCTTGCTCATTTGGCACTTTTCATAGGCTGTATTCCTCCCATGCTCTCCCCATGCCATATAATTCTTCCACGTGCCCCTCTTCAGACACCTTCCAAATTGGATAAGTTCTAGGTCTTCCTGTCGTGCGCCCTTTTTTCTTTCTTCCGTCATGTGCCCTTCCTCGGTTGGATATTCACATCATGCTTCCATACTCTTGTTTTGCATTCTTCTCTCTTTCAATTTTCCCCTTTTATGCTTCCCTCTTGCACGCGCACATCCCTTGCCTTCCCCTCATGCCCTCTTCACACACCATTCTACAATCATGTCTTAAAATCAGTCGTTTCTTCTCTTCCTCTTGCATACATGTGTACACCCTATTATGCCATGCACTTTCTTCAAGCGCATCTTCCCTCTTGTTCCCTTTCGTGCCTCGTTCCGACTCCCGAACTTCAAAATTGATCCCAAAGTGATTTGATTAGAAGCACATCAACAAAACCGTAGAAGGTGCCATGTGTAAGCTCAATGCACCTTTAAAAGTTATGGAAAAAGTAGGGTCGCCAAACGAGTGTAGGATCTCCACGTGGTCAGAGCCCAAAAAAGTTACGCTGGCCATTGAAAATTCCAAACATAGGAAGATCTATTGGAAGCCTCCACTTTCCTCATCGATGTAACTTCAAAGATAAAACCCAAAGGTAGGTTCCCAAACGAGTGCAAGATCTCCACATTTCTAGGGTTTAACTTGTTGCTTCTAAATTGGTAGAAAAGGAAGAACCGATCGTTGAAAAGTATAAGCATGGGAGGAGTCATCTGAAGCATCCACGTGCCTCATCAATGCAACTTCAAAGGTAAAATCGAAAGGCAGGTCCCCAAACTTGTGTTGGCCCTCCACATGTCTAGGCTCCAACAAGTTGCTCATAAATAGGTAAAAATCAAAAACACAAAGAAAGCGAGTAGGCTCGCGAATGATACCAAGTGTCCAACTATCAGTAGCTACAAAGGTCCTACCCAAAAAGGGGTTTTAACATTATATATAGTGGGGCCAAACGAATGAAGTAGCATGTTCGTTGATGATGCCAAGTGTCAGCACGTGGCATTCCCAGGACCCTAAAAGGTAGTAAAAACTTAATAATGCATGGGGCTTCCACGGAGATCTTACATGGATAGAATCCAAACCTAAGGCGGTGTTAACTCGAGGCCTAAATAGTCTAACTATAAAAAGGGCTAGTCGAAGCCTCCACGTGTCTCTTCAACACACCTTTGGTATGATGCTTAAAAGTGAGGTCCTCAAATGAGTGCATGCTTTCCACATGGTCGAGCCAAGAAAGTTGTACTAGCCATTGAAAATTATAAGTATGGGAAGAGCCAACGAAAGCCTCCATGTGCCTCATTAGCGCAACTTCAAAGGTAAAATCCAAAGGTAGGTCCCCAAACGAGCATAGGCCCTCCACGTGTCTAGGGTCCAATAATGAAAGATGAATTATGAAGCGCACCAAGATTTTTAAATTCTTAGATCTTTTAATCTTGAAAGCCCACATGGAACAACCGACCCTGACCTTTAGATGATCATAACTTTCGACTTATACAATCTTTGATTTTAAGGCTGTCAGGCTTCTCACCTACCACCATAATGAAGTATGGGCTTCCTTTCTTGCCCAACAAGGAATAAAACATGGAGGCATGGATTTTGCATTAGAACCCATCATTGTTGCAGGTAAATTCAATGTATTTTCTTGGGTGGTTGGAGTAGGATTTTGAAATTCTTTCATCTCCTTCTCTAATTCTTCCTATATATTGTAAGGAGGAAACTTTTTAAAAACGGTTGGTCATTTTTTTCTGTCCTAACCCCGTTCTCCTTCTTCCCTAGGGTTGAATGTGGAGTTTAAGCCTCCTCTCTTTTCTTTTTAATGGAATTTTCTTGCCTCTTTCCCACTAATGATGTACTGTGTGAACTCCTAGAGAAATAAAAAAATTCATGATGCATTTTGTCCATCCTTTGCTTATTTTATTGTCTCTTCTTTCCTCTCATCATTACAGGGTATATTGTGCATATCTCTGATGCCTATTGTAGGTTTTGGGAGATGTGTTTAATGGGTTTGAAGTGGTGTTCTGTGTGAACTTTATCTTTAGTATGTGATGCATCTTGTCCATCCTCTCCATTACTCACCTCTCTCCATTTCAAGTAGGTAGATTTGTTATTAGTAACCTCCTTTTCTCGGAGTATATTCTGCTTTAGTGTAGGCTCTATTTTCATGCATTTCTCTCTCTCCCTAGTCCCTTGGAAGGTTAGATTAGGATTAGATAGTTTTCCTACATTAGAGTAGCTTGTGGCAAGTAGTTTAGGAAGAAGAATCTGGCCATCTCAAGCCCACAAGTCCCATAGCTTGAGAGATGCTACAATGTTATGCATATTACATCAGATGCCCCTCTCACATCTAAGGCCATTCAAGGGTGTTATAATTTCACAGCAATAGTTTTGGCATGCCCGGTGGGATACGTTTTAAGAACCTTACCACTTCATTTCATCAAGTTGATGTGTTCTTAGTGAGATTCAGCCTTTGGAGGCACATGTAAAGCACATCTGGTGACTCCATCTGGTCAACAACCCATTCTTTAAGTTACAAAATTTCTTTCCATCCATTTCCACCCATTCTTATTTCAACATCTTTCATTCTCTTCCATTCTATGAAGTTGTGTAATCATGACTTCATTCCCCTCATGGAATTCACACTTGTATCTAGGACATCGAAGAGTTTTATTTCCTATTAGACTTGGAGGAATTTTTTTGATGAGGAGGGGCCCGTAGAAATTACAAATTTCACTGCCCCATCATTCATCCTTCAACTGCAAGAATTTTCACCATGGAGAAGCCAAAACTAGTCATGCCCACTATAGGGAATGAGGATGATATACAAAGCACCAAGGGTCACCATCAACACCTCCAGGAGTCCAATGCCAATCAACTTGAGGAGGTATTTTTGATTGATGTTGATACTTTGGTTATTTGGGTGGAGGATCAACCTCTTGTTAGTTTTTCACTCATAATAATAGCCATGTTCAGCTGCTAAATCATATATATGGCTTCCTATTTTGAGAAAGGGAAGCTACTTCTCCTTGCCAATTGTAGGATTTGTTTGAGTTCCTTTTGCTTATGGTTAGCGTAGAGTAAGTAGGTTTGCTTTTAGTAGAAGAATTTCTTGTGCACACTCTGCATGTTCCACTTGGAGCATGTATGATCTTTCCCTTTTTACATAGTGTGTTGTGGTGTTTTGTTGCTCATGCACAATCCATTGGAGGTAGTACTTAGGAGATCAGCTCCAGTTCCATAGTGTTTCAAGTGGTTCAGGGACCAGATTTTAGAGATTCAGATCAGAATTGTGTTTATCAGGATTGACTCTATACCCAATGGATACGTCATAGCTACCGGGTCTCTTCATCTAGCAAGAAGATGGCCTTAAAAGTTACTAAATTGTTATCCAAATAACTCTCCTAGCTATTTGGATGAATTTTACTTTAATTCTGGCTCTGATGCTTCACATTTAAGGTTACGCGCCCAGAGGCTTGCTCATTTGGCACTTTTCATAGGTTGTAGTCCTCCCACACACTCCCCACACCATGTAATTCTTTCACATGTACCTCCGCAGACGCCCTTCCAAATTGGCTAAGTTCTGCATCTTCCTATTATATGCCCTCTTTTCTTTGTGCCATCGTATAACCTTCCTCAATTGGATATTCATGCCCTGCTTCCATACTCTTCTTTCACATTCTTATCTCCTTCCATTTTCCCCTTTCGCACTTCCCTCTTATGCGCACGCCTCCCATGCCTTCCCCTCACACCCTCTTTGTGTGCCCTTCTGTAGACATGCCTTAAAATTGTCCATCCCTTCTCTTCCTCTTGCATACCCACATACACCCTATTGTGCCATGGTTATCCTCACACATGCCTTCCCTCTATTTCCCTTCTCCACCTCGCGCCTGACTCCCAAACTTCAAAATTGAGGATTCAAAATCAAGCCCAGAGAGCGAGTCGACTTGAATCATAAAGCAACATAACCATAGAAGGTGCCATGTGTAAGCTTAGTACACCTTTAAAAGGTGCAACAAAAGTAGGGTCCCAAAATGAGCGCAGCTCTCCATGTGGTCGAGATCCCAAAAAGTTGCACCAGCCGTTGAAAAGTCCAAACATATGAAGAGCTAGTGGAAGCCTCCACGTGCCTCATTAACGTAACTTAAAAGGTAAAACCCAAAGGAAGGTCCCCAAATGAGTGTAGGCTCTCCATGTGTCTAAGGTCTAATAATTTGCTCCTAAATTGGTGAAAAGGTAGAACCGACTGCGTTGAAAATTCTAAGCATGGGAGGATTCAACGAAAGCCTCCACATGCCTCATCAGCGCAACTTCAAAGGTAAAATCCAAAGGTACGTACAAAAATTTTTGTTGACCCTCCACATTTCTAAGGTCCAACAATTTGCTCCTAAATAGGTGGAAAATCCAAAACACAAAGAAAGCATAGCAGGCTCGTAGACGATGCCAAGTGTCCAACTATCGCAACTTCAAGAGTGAAAGGAGGGGATAAAATCTTAAGAATGCACAGGCTTCCACATGGAGCTAACTACAAAGGTCCCACCCAAAAAGGGTTTTGACATTATATATAGTGGGGCAAAAGGAATGAAGCAACATGTTCGCGGACGATGCCAAGTTTTGGCACGTCACATTCCCAGGACCCTAAAAGGTAGCCACGTAGATATTACACAAATAGAATCCAAACCCAAGGAAGTGTTCACTTGAGCCCCAAATAGTCTAAGTATTAAAAATGGCCAAATGTAATCCTCCACATGTCTCTTCGGCGTACCTTTGGTAAAATTCTTAAAAGGTAGGTCCCCATACGAGCGCAGCTCTCTACGTGGTCGAGCTAGAGAAAGTTACACGAGCTGTTGAAAATTATAAGCATGGGAAGAGCTAGTGGAAGCCTCCATGTCCCTCATCACTACAACTTCAAAGGTAAAATCTGAAAGCATGTCCTTAAACAAGTGTAAGCCTCCACATTTCTAGGGTCCAAAAATGAAATATGAATCATGAAGCCCACCAAGATTTTTAAATGCTTAGATCTTTTAAAATATTGAAAGCCCGCATGGAATGCCCGACCCTAACCTTCAAATGATCATAGATTTTGACTGATACAGTCTACCATTTTGAGGCTTTCGGGCTTCTCACCTACCACCATAATTAAGTATGGGATTCCTTTTAGCCCAACAAGGAACAAAAATGGAGGCATGAGTTTTGCAATGGAACCCATCATTGTTGCAAGAAAATTCAATGCATTTTCTTGGGTGGTTGGAGTAGGATTTTGAAATTCTTCTCATTGCCTTCTCTAATTCTTCCTATCTATTGTAAGGTGGGGGAACTTTTTTAAAAAGGTTGGTCATGTTTTCTCTCATGCCCCCTTTCTCCTTCTTCCCTAGGGTCGAATGTGGATTTTAAGCCTCTATTTTCTTTGTAATGGTGTTTTCTTGGCTCTTGCCCACTAATGATGTACTTTGTGAACTCATGGAGCAATAAAACCTATTTCGTGATGCATTTTGTTGATTCTTTTCTTATTTTATTGTCTTTTCTTTCCTCTAATCATTGAAGGGTATATTATGCATATCTTTGATGTCTATTACAGGTTTTGGGAGTTGTGTTTAATGGGTTTGAAGTGGTGTTCTATGTGAACTTTATCTTTGGTTCATGATGCATCTTTTCCATCCTCTCCATTGCTCACCTCTCTCCATTTCAGGTAGTTGGATTTGTGATCAACAACCTCCTTTTCTGGTGTATCACCACTTTAGTTTAGGCTATGTTTTCATGCATTTCTCTCTCTCCCTAGTCCCTTGGAAGGTTAGATTAGGATTATATAGTTTTTCTTGCATTAGAGTAGCTTGTGGCAGGTAGTTTAGGAAGAAGAAGTTGACTTTCTCCGGAGGACCATCTCAAGCCTGCAAGTCCCACAACTTGAGAGATGGTCCAATGTTATGCAGATTACACCGGATGCCCCACTCACATCTAAGGCCATTCAGGGGTGTTGTAATTTTACAACAACAAGAATTTCCCGAGGAAATGTACCATCTTGTAGGTATCTAAATATAGGGTCATACCAAGGAGAGGATGGACCAACAATTTCACATGCCAAACAAGATTCTCGGCATGTCATATGCGGGTATTTGTAAATGCTCTACAAAGAAAGGCATTTTACGTTCCTAAGGTGGAATGCGTAAGAGAGACCCGATTGTAGCCATAGCATTTGTTCATCTATTGTGTGACCTTGGTTTTTGTTCAAATATAATCTGTGTAAAATATTCTTTCAAGGTTTGAACCACTTTTTGTATGGAACAAGTTTCTCATCTTTAACCTCATACTCATCATTAACTTGTTTAATAATGGGTTAGGAGTCTCCAATGACTCGTAAATGTCTCGATATTCCATTTGATATCCAAATTTGAGGCCATAAATGAGTGCCTCATACTCGTTAATGTTATTAGTGGAAGGGAATCCTACATGGAATGCTCTTGGGATAACCTCACCTGTGGGAGTGATGATCACTACTCCTACTCCCAACCCGTGGAAGGTGAATGATCCTTCAAAATGAACTTTCTGTGCTCTGAATCTTCAAGATACATCATAGATGTGTCGGGAAGATCTAGACACAGAGGTTTCATTCCCAATAGAGTAGCTTCGTAAAATTGATCGGCAAACACATGTCCCTTCAAGGATTTCTGATTTACAAACTCAATGTCAAATTCACTTAGGAGAATTGTTTAACTATCCATTTGTCCCATAAGGGTGGATTTGGAAACAAGGTACTTGAGAGGATCAACTTTGGATATCAGTTTGGTTTTATTGTTAAGGAGATAGTAGCACGCTTTCTTAAAGGTGAAGATGACTGCTAAGAAGGCCTTTTCAATCTATGGGTAATTTATTTTGTAGAAATAAGAGTGCAATCGAGGTAATAAACCACCCTTTTTTATGGTCTAGATCATACTGGGAAATCATTACACCAATAGAAAAATAAGTAGTAAAGATGTATAAGAGGAGAGGTTTTCCTAGGGTAGGCGGCATGAGTACATGTGGGTTGACAAGTTACTCTTTAAATAGTCCAAATGCCTTTTGACAACGGTCCCCATTTGAATGCAACATCCTTCTTGAGCAGATGTTAAAATGGGTGGAATTTATCCACATCTTTGTGAAATAAAACGATGGATCGACTAAATGTTTCCTTATAAACTCCTTAGTTGTTTGAGAGTGGTAGGTGGGGGAATTTCTATGATAGTCGTAACCTTTGCAGGGTCCGCTTCTATACCTCTTCATGAGACAATGAAACCTAGGATTTTTCCTTAAAAATTCCAAAGACACACTTCTTAGGATTCAAACATACTTTGTAATCCCAGAGACACTAGAAAATATGTCTCAGCACTTTAGGGTGCTCTCCTCTTCTTTTGGACTTTGCTAGAAAATCATCAACGCAATCTTCCATGATATCAATCATCATGTCATTGAAGATGACGATCATCACACGTTGATAGGTGGCCAAAGAATTCTTAATCCCAAAATGCATTACTTTGTAGAAAAATGTTTCCTAAAGGGTGATTAAATATGTTTTATATTGGTCTTCTTCTGTGATCCGAATCTAGTTATAACCTAAAAATCCATCCATTAAGGACAACATTTCATAACCAGCAGTGGAATCAATGATCATATCAATGTTAGGCAAGGGGAAATCATCCTTAGGACATGCTTTATTGATATCATGGAAATTGGTGCATATTTTTATGCGAAAATTTTCTTCTAAACATGGACTATATTAGATATCCATTCTGAATATTTGATGGGATTAATGAAATCAACAGATAATAATTTCTCCAATTCTTCTTTACAAGGATTACAATTGTAGGGTGCATATTTCTCAACGTCTCGCTTTATGGGTTTGGCATCCGGGTCCACAACGAGGTTGTGCACGACTAATTCTTGGTATAACCCAGAATATCTATGTACATCCATGCAAATATATCCACGTATTCTCTTAATACCTCTACAAAAACATTTTGTTCTTAATATAAGAGTGAAGCTCCCAATTTTATCATCCTAGGTTGGTCCTCTGAGATGATGTCGACACCGATTATTTCTTCAACAATCATCTTAGAAGCATCTTTCATCCACGTAGAATCAAGGGGAAGAGTAATATCAAATTCCTTATGTATCTCCTTATCATATTTGAATGGATACACCATTTCGTTCATAGGTTATTAATTTTGTTCATCTATGAGTGCTTTCAAGAGTTTGTTACTATGAGACTTACGTTTATCTTTCCCACAAGGATTCTTTGAAGTGTTCTTACTCTTGTTTATGAATTTCCTGTTCAAGTGTCCACACATCTCTGCCTCTTATCCGAAGTATGCAAATGTATCTAGTCGAATTGTGAATCCTTTCTTGTGATCCCTCAAAGAATAGAATCCCTGAGTCCCATAAATTTTTCTAATGCCTCATCATTCTCAAAGAATTTGATTGGCAAATGAAATTGTTGATCCCAATCTATAATTTCAGGATATACAAGGGCTACTTGGTAATTGGTTTGAGGATCGAATCCAAACAAGGTAAGGACAACTGAATCAAGGAATAGGTTAGTGGAAGCAAGATCCTCGTAGAGGCTACATTGGGAATCTACGTCGCTATGAGAATGATATGAGTCGCTCACACATTCAAAAGAGGTGGCATCAATCTCAAAGGGTGGATCATCGTGAGGTATTATTCCAAGACCATGTTTATTTTATTTGAAGTGAGGGATAGGAATGGGTTCTAATCGGCCTTGCACATTGATACCACATCCAAGCCCATTGTAACCCATGAAAAACATCATGTGGTGGCCTTTGACATATTGGGGTGCCTGATGGCATGAATCCATGGTACCTTCCGGCACTCTGTTAGTAGGATCCCCTAACATATTTTCCTCGGATAAGAAACCACTAGGAATGAACTTCTCTAATGGTTTAGGGAATTGTTCCCAAGTGCTTTTGAACTGAAAATAAGGTTTACCACATGTCCTAGGTGACACAGATAGATTTGATATTAATAATGCATGTTCAAGAGTGAACATATTACCTAGGCTCTATTTTTCCAAGGTTGCCTCCCATGAGGCGAAATGGTTAACCAACAAAGGAAAGTCTTGATTACAAGGAGTGAGTGAATTTGGCTCCAAAATTCCTTGATGGCCTCTGTTTACAAAGGAACAACAATATCTACAAAAGGGCATTCATAACTTGCACGATAAAAATTGTGAAAGGCTCTACAATGTGTAAATGGTTTTGGATCACCCTGAATTGTGATTATCTATCCTTTATGGCATATCTTGATACACTGATGGAAAGTTGAAGGAATGGCTTGCATGGCATGGATCCATTGGTATCCTAATAGCATTTTGTATGGTGGATCCAAGTCAAGGACATGGAACGTTGTATCATGAAAATTCAGCCCTACTTCCATTAGAACTACTATAGTTCCTATTGACTCTCGCTCCTCATTATCATAAGTTGTGATTGTAATAGTTTTGGCACCTAGATACATTTTGAGTGCCCTAGTTTCTTAACACACTTCAACATAAAAAATTTAGACCGGATCCACCATCCACAAGTACTCTCTTGATCTTGTGATGGGTAACAACTACTTCTAGATATAAATGTAAGTTGTGCTCTGGGTCATTACACGGGATTACAACATGATAAAAAGTGATATGATCATTGGAATAAAGGTGTGCAATCATGGCTTGGAGGTACACAAGATCTATGTCGATGGAGAATCCCGAACTCGCAATGTTTTATACAATATGTTTTTATGGGCAGTAGAGATTTTACAAAGATCTCAAATGGATATCCTAGCCAAAGTGTTTTCTCTAATCGGTCTATCAAATTGTATCGACCTTCCTCAAGGATATGTAGGGGATCTTGTATGATTAAACAAGCATGTCTCTTCCCTAATAGTATTGACTTGTGCATCAGATGAAAGGATACATCCTATGAGATAATCGAAGGGACTATCATTAGTGGGATAAATATAAGTGGAATTCCTATAGTCATTAGAATTTTTCCGTGATTTGGCTTCCTTTTCTTTTTATCCACATGGTTAGTGAAGGGCTCTTTGAATATACCCATTTTCCCGTTTGTACCTTGTTCTCAATTAGGGGAGAATCTATGGTGATCTTTCCTCTTCAATGAGATATTGTATTTAACTATGTAGTCTTAAACACCTAACTGTTTTGTGTCCTTTAACATGATGCAAGTCACAGTACTCATGCTTTTTGAACCAAGCCAGTTTTTGGTGCATTTTATGGGTATGGTACCATTGTGGTTGGATACTCCACCATGTTTACATTATCTAACTATTTTAGTATGGAAGATAGGGATTCTGTTAATGGCGTGAATGTACGTTTGGTGGGTGCCTTAGGATAAGGTCCTTGTGAGAGCTTTAACAAAGTGGACCAGATGATGCACAGTTTGGACTCTTTTGAAGTCCATAATTCCATCTCCAATGACATGTTTATTTTTTTATAAACTTCGGTTTGTCTACAAATTTCACTTCATGTTTATCTTTGATGACCTGGTTTAAGCATTCCCTTTGTGATGAGGGCCTTTTTAATTTGATCGCTTCTTCTTTATAACTTCTTCGAAGTTAGATTCGCAATGCATTTATAAATGGAAGGCTATCTCTGGGTTTAAGTTAGGAACAAATATGCTCACTAGCTATTTTTTTGGCAAGGCACAAGGGAAATGACTTTCCAACCCTTGCAATTATTCTAAAAAGCTCACAAATGTCTCATTGGTATTCTCGTTTTACATTGCATAGGTCGTTTATCATGACATCATTTTCCACGTTATAGGAATAAAGTTGTATAAATGTTTCTACCATTGTGGGTCATGTTGTAATGTAGCCCTTGGGTATGCTAAAGAACCATTCCAATCCCAGTGCCCCTAGGCTACGAGGGAAGATTCATATTAGGAAGTTATCATTATACGTGACCTCTTGAAAGCCATATAAAATTACTTAATGTGATCACGAGGATCACCTTTTCTTTTATATTTATCAAATTTTGGGATGGTAAAGTGCTTTGGGAAGGGTTGCTACAACATGTCCTTATCGAATGGGTAAGGGAAGAGTTCTTCATACAAGTATTTTCTGTTATGTTCTATGTTTCCCTCTTGTAACATAGTAATCACATTTTTATCGATTGTAATTCATGTTGAATGATTTGTTATTTTGTAGGCGGTATTGGTCTTTGTGCCTTAGCCACTTTAAAAGTCATGTCACTATACGGATCAAAGTGGAACTCACTAGATTTTGTTTTGAGTTTGTCTTTGTATACATTCCTACTTGAAGAGCCTAAGTTTTCTAATTTTTGCCTCAGTTTCAAGATCTATTTTTGAAGGATCTCTTCTTTAATTAAAGGATCCTCTTCCTCATCAAACTTGGGAGGTAGTGAGGCTTTGCACTCAATCTTCACTTTATGTGAAGCTTTGTAATAAGGTCATCATGGATCAACAAGTGGCTTGGATGGGTCTCCTTCAATGGTGTTGTGATGTTGCCCAAAAGGATAAGCATACCATACGTCAAAGGGGTTATCCATGTCTAAGAGGGATCTTGATTCTTCTATTTTATGATTAATGACCTTGGTTTCTACTTCATGTTCCTACGTGCTTAGCCCTAATCCTAATAATCTTGTGAGCAATTGATCTTTGTTGTAATAAATGATTTTTTCAAAGTGACCTAGGTCTAATTGGTGTTGTTCAATCAATGGCTCTGTGTCCTTGACTTGTTAAAATAGAGTCTAAGTTGTTGCCTCTAAATGGGAAGGCCTCAAAACTATTTTCTCCTAAGTCGCAACCTAGTGGCACCTAGTGGCAACCTAGTGGTAGAGTTTTGGCCTCAAATGCGACAATCACTCGAAGTTTCATTTGTTGAACCTATAAACTAACTACGATTTCGATGAAGGGTCCAAAATGGATAGTGACAATATCATATCAATACATAGGTCAAGTTAGAATTCTAATAAGACCTAAATATTAAAGTGGTACTAACGTAATATCTTGACGAGGTATACTAAAACTAGTTCAAATGCCGATGAAAGCTAAGTTTTCTTGAAAATAGAAGTTGCAAGTATGTATAGTGTAACAACACTATCCTGATACATTAACCAAGAAAATGTGGTGCTAGTATCAAGGTGATTTTATTTCAATATATGTAAGGCAATATTGACACTCTAAAAAAAGGCTTAGATGACGTCGGAACTGAAACAAAGTATGAGTATAGCAAGAATTTTTTAGTCATGTGAGTAGTAGAACCACACAATAAATGGACTTATATCAAGTTCTCAAGAAACTAAAAACACGACGTAAGTACAAAAAATTTGTGACTAGAATGATAGAAAAAAACTATCAACGTAAGGAGAGATAAATAATGAATTGAAATCACAATAGTGAAGATGATCTTGCAATAAATATCAAATGACTGTCAAAGATATGAAAATGCACTTGCACACTTTAGACGTTTAACAACCCACCGCAAACATGGATGGGCATCTTGGAAAAAATCCACGAGGTGCTTGCAAGCTTATTCTGCTGTAGCGCGTAGTTTGGGTAATGCTTCCTTCTCACTCCAAATGGGAAGCAAGAACGCAAGGGTATAGATCAAAAAAATGATAATAAACTAAGTGCCACTTAGGTAGAGTTTCACCTCGTCTGAAGGTGAGAATGAAACTGAGCTAAGTGAGACATTTGTTTTATTTTGTCATGAAAGACACTTAGATAAAACTTATGTGGGATCTTTTCCTTGTTCGAGAAATAAGGTTCAGATTCCAAGTGATTCGTCAACTTGTGATGGCCTGACGTGACAACGGACTAGAAAAAGTGGATTTCAATATAGAATGGCTCCGTAATAAGATATCTCAACTAGGTGATTATTTAATTAATTTTATTAATTAAATAATAAATATATCCGTGGTGTATGGTTAAAAAAGTTTCTAAGAGTGAGCTCGATTTACCTAAACAATGGCACTAACTAATTTGGGAGTATCTTGGCTTTACTTTACCCCCTTCTGATATAATGAGAAACTAGTGAATTCAGTTGTACCGTCACTAAGGTCATGATCTCGACAACTTTGACTCTAACTTACAATGTAAAACTAGTCAAGCTATTTTCTTGCAATTTTTTAGCATTTTGGGTCGAAGTTGGCTCCTGTGAGGCCACCAGACCTGCTAAATGTAAATTTTTGCTCTGGCATTCAAATTGTAGGCTGAATGTACAAATTATATACCACGTATATGCTAATTTGCAGGTTGTCATAGTCAATCGCAAACTTTGTAATTGCCAAAAAGCAAAGCACTTCCTGTTTCATCCACGAGGTTACTCAACATTGGATTACTTTAGGGTTCCTAGAGCCACCCCCATTATTGTTGTAGCTTAAGGCGTTATGCCGAATGGGTTATGTTCTAGTTGAGTGGATAGGGATGTACCCTTTTCCAAAACCTAAAATATAGTGTGAAGTGAATTGGTGTGTTTTTTATCTTGCTTAAATTAATGCGGTTTTAAGTAGCACACAATTTGTGACTTGTATGAAAACATGTGTATTAGAAGGTTTTGTTTTTTCTTGGCGTATTTCTTTGACAAGCGTTAGGACCTATACATACAGAGTTAGTAATTTTCCATTAAATACTGATATCAAGAAAGAGAATTTACATGTTGCTTTTGATTCCTAAGATCACCAAAAGGCATGAAGGAAGAGCATACGCAATGTGAAAATTCCACTAAAATAAATTATATGGAAAGTATTTTACCTTTTAGAAGCATAAAACAAGTTTTTTTAGACATGACAAAGTCCAATGACCCTCTGTCCCTTGCCACCGCGAGAAAATCTGGTTGTAGAAGTGTTTTTGATCTCTAAGATCACCTAGAAGGTGCGAGGAGAGAGCATACACACTTTACAAACCTCGTTCTAGCTAAAAATGAAAACACTTAAGCTATGATATTTTAAACAACTAAACAACACCCTGCACTTACTTTGTTAGACTTTGAAAACCTCAAAAAAATTGAATAAAATGATCTTACAGAATTGGGAAAAACTTTCAAATTTTGCACAAACTCTTACACATCTAGAATGACACCTTAGCCAACGGATATGTGCCCCAGACCAATGTGGACATGTGGTAGGGTTTTATGATAGTGGGATCTAACACCAATGAGTAGATAAAACCAACCAAATAGCTACGATGATTATCAAATGGTTTCAATGTATATGCTCTCATCTGATCGATATGCCTACAAGCAAAATAAATTAGAAAATATACAAGCAGTGTGTGAGAAGACACCAATGCATCAAGATGAAGAATAAATCTCTACCTATAGTTCACCTTCCAGAGATGGGGATGCCATACATTTGACGAAGACACCTATGGTTCGACGGATATGCATATGGGTAAAAATGATAGAGTTTACATAGTAGGCAAATATACGTCAACACGCGTCCGAGTGATGGGTATGCTCGTCGAGGAGACTCCCGGGTCATGAAATGTTGATGATTCAATGGAGACACAACCAACTCTAAATGAGTTTTCAATGAGTAAGTACGATCGGACGGGTGGGCGTGCGATCTTCCAACTTGGTTCATGTGCCAAGGTTTCAATGGAGACACCCCCTTCTAGGACACTGCAGCGTACCCACTCAAAAATCTGTAAAAGTCACGGAAATGATTTTTTTACAATAAAATAGGTGAAAAATTAGCTAAAGGAGTCTATTTCAAGATCAAACCCCCAAAATATGTATGAATAAGGAAAATTTAGCCCACCTAAAAAATGTAATTAAGTAGATAACAAGTTGTTTCTCCTAGCAAACATGAAAGTGGACTTAAAAAATATTGAAAAATGCCCCTAAAGGACAATGGTGAGTGTCCCACTGGGAGTGCCAAATGTGCTCAATGAAAAGTTGTAAAAGCCATGGAAATGGGGTAAGAATCTCTAGAGAAACTCCAAAGACTTTTAACAAACTAATCAATGGATAATTGGATAAGAAATAAACAAGGATTCATACCTTTGCATGCATTAAACTCGAAGGAAATAATAAATCCAACATATTTAGTGATCCTCTATTCTTGAAATCTTTAAAAATGAACCAAGTAAGGATTCTAAGAAATCAATTTGTGATTATGAGAATCGGAGCTTACCATTAATGGCTTCAAGGCTAATGGTTCTTCCCATTTACTCAATTCTTGGTGGATAATGCAATGGAAAAAATAATAGCTCAATAAAAGAAATGAAATAAGCTCTAAATCCTAAGAAAAATGTTATAGTTTATGTTAGGAAGAAGGAGAATTCTTAGAAATGGTCTAGGGTAGTGGGCTATTTATAGTTTTCCATTTGGGAAAGTGGGGGAACTTTGGTGCATGTGGGACTAAAGGATAAGCCAAAAATTTTATTAGGGAGTCAAAGTAAGATTTGACTAGGTTTAGAAGAGGTTAATCATGGTTAGGACTAGTTAAACTAGGTTAGGCTAGTTAATCATGTTTAGAGAGGAATTAGGGTTTTGAGAGGTCTAATCAATCCAATGAAATGGATTGATAGAATAGGAAGTTAGTGAGTGGTATAAAAGAGGATGAGAAGATGGATTAGCCAATAAAGGATTATATTTACCCCATTATTTGGTTTACAAGAGGAATACGACCAAAAGAGTATCGTAAGAGGGAGATAGATAGGTGTAATTGACAGTATGTCATCAATTTGCAAGAAGTAGCATATGTAGTGCATTATTAGGAATAATAGTGCTTAGAATCCTTACTAGGTTCATTTGTTAAATATTTCAAGAATAGAGGATCACTAAATATGTTAGATTTCTTGTCGTATTCAATTTTAATGCATGGAAAGGTATGAATCCTTGTTTATTTCTTATCTGATGGTCCATTGACTAGTTTGTTGAAATCCTTTGGGGTTTCTTTAGGGATTTTAACCCCATGTCCATGGATTTTGCAACTTTTCATTGAACACCATTTGGCATGCCCAATGGGACACTCACCGTTTTCCTCTAAGTGCCTTTTTCAAGATTTTTAAGTCCACTTTCATGTTTTCTAGGAGAAACAACTTGTTATCTACTTAATTAAATTTTTAGGTGGGCTAAATTCTCCTTATTCATATATATTTTATGGGTTTTAGCTGGAAATAGTCTCCTTTAGCTAATTTTTAACTCTGTTTACTTGTCAAAAAAATTTCATTTCGTGACTTTTGTAGATTTTTAATCAAGCCAATGATGTGGGGTACACATAGGTTTCCTAGAAGGGGCATCTCCATCAAAACCTTGGTGCAGGTGTCAAGCTTTCCGTGCACCCATCAGATGGTAATATTAATTGACAACTCATTTAGAATGGGTCACATATCCATCGAACCATCAGTGTTTCTGTCGACTAGTGAGCGTACCCATCACTCTAGACACATTGACGTATATTGGCCTACTATGTAAACTCTGTCATTTTGACCCATAGGCATACCCATCATACCATAGGCATCTCCATCGAAAATTGGGCATCCCCATGTCTTTGGATGCGCTGGTGTCTTTTATCACGTTGTATATATTCTAATTTATTCTGCTTACAAGAGTATATGTTGGGTTGAGAGTGTCTGCATTGAAAACTTAGTGCAGCTATCTCACGGATGGTTTGCTTAGGTGTTGAAGCCCACTATCATAAAACCCTTCCGCATGTCCATGTTGGTTGGGACACATATCCATTGGCTAGGTACGCAGCGTTTGTGCTAAAATTTTAACTTTTTCCCAAGATATAAAATCATTTTATTAAATTTTTCTAAGGTTTTCAAATTCTAACAAAGTAAGTACAGGGTGTTGTTTAGTTTTTAAATTAAAATTGCTTAAGTGTTTTCATTTCTTAGCTAGAACGAGGTTTGTAAAGTGTGTATGCTCTCTCCTCGCACCTTCTAGGTGATCTTGGAGATCAAAATCACTTCTACAACCTTTTGTCACGTTTAAAACACTTGTTTTATGCTTCTAAAAGGTAAAATACTTTCCATATAATTTATTTTAGTGGAATTTTCACATTGCGTATGCTCTTCCTTCACACCTTTTAGTGATCTTAGGAATCAAAAGAAGTGTAAATTCTCTTTCTTGATATCAATATTCAATGGAAAATTACTAACTCCGTATGTATAGGTCCTAACACTTTTAAAAGAAATATGTTGAGACAAAACAAAACCTTATAATACACGTGTTTTCATACAAGTTGCCAAACAAGTGTGCTACTAAAAACTACATTAAGTAAGATACAAAACACACCAATTCACTTCAGATCGTATTACGAGGTTTCAAAAAGGGTACGTCCCTATCCGCTCAATGGAACATAACCCCTTTGGCATATTTCCTTAAGCTATAAAAATGGGGGTGGTTCCAAGAACCCTAAATTAATCCACTAGATTGAGTAACCTCATGGATGAAACAGGAAGCACTCCACTTACCCACTTGAGTAGTTTTACACTGTAAGTTAGAATCAAAGTTGTTTGTAACATGACCCCAGTGATGGTACAACTAAATGCACTAGTTGCTCATTATATAAGAAGGGGGTAAAGTAAAGCTAAGACACTCCCAAATCATTCAGTGTGACTCTTTGGTTAAATCAAGCTCGCTCTTAGACAACTTGTGACACCTAGTTGAGAGATCTTATTTGGGAGCCATTCTATCTTAGAGCCCGCTTTTTCTAGTCTATTGTCATGTCGAGGCCATCACGAGGTGACGACTCACTTAGAATTTGGACCTTGTTTCTCGAACAAGGAAAAGATCCCACGTAAGTTTGAGCTAAGTGTATTTCATCACAGAATTAAACAAATGTCTCACTTAGCTCGGTTTCATTATCACCTTGAGACAAGGAGAAACTTTTCCTAAATGGAACTTAGTTTATATTCATCTTTTCATCTATATCCTTGTGTTCTCGCTGCCCATTTGGAGTGAGAATGAAACATACCTCGCGCATTTTAACTAAGATAGTACTCACCACGTTTTTTTCTGTTTACACCGATGCATTTTTCATTTGGGTTGTTAAACATCTAAAGTGTGTAAGTACATTTTCGTATCTTTAATAATCATTTGATCTTGAATTCGAGATCGTCTTCACTATTTTGATTTCAGTTCATCATTTTTCTCTCCTTAGGTGGATTTTTTTTTGCTCACATTCTAGTCACACAATTTTGGTACTTACGTCATGTTTCCAATATTTTGAGAACTTGATATCAATCCCTTTATTGTGTGGTTATGTTGCTCGTACAACTAAAAAATTATTGCTATACTCATACTTTTTGTAGTTTCGACATCATCTAAGCCTTTTTTTAGAGTGTCAATATTGCCTTATATATAATGAAATAACGTCATCTTGATACTAACACCGTATTTTCTTGGTTAATGTATCAGGATAGTGTTATTACACTATACATACTGCAACTTCCATTTTTCAGAAAACTTAGCTTTCATCGGCATTTGAACTAGTTTTAGTATACCTCGTCGAGAGATTACATCAGTACCACTTTAATATTTAGGCCTTGTTAGAATTCTAACTTGACCTATGTATTGATATGATATTGTCACTATCCGTTTTGGACCCTTCATTCAGAATCGTAGTTAGGTTATAGGTTCAACGAAATGACACTTCGAGTGATTGTCACATTTGAGGCCAAAAATCTACCACTAGGTTGCCACTAGGTTGTGAATTAGGAGAAAATAGTTTTGAGGCCTTCCCATTTAGTGGCAACAACTTAGCACCTTTATTTTCACAAGTCAAGGACACAGAGCCGTTGATTGATCATAGTGGACAGGATTCTGATTCTTCTAAAGAACAACACCAATTAGACCTAGGTCGCTTTGACGAAATCCTTTATTACAACAAAGATCAAGTGCTCACAAGATTATTACAATTAGGGGCTAAGCTTCCACAGGAACACGAAGTAGAAACCAAGGTCATTAATCATAAAATAGAAGAATGAAGATCCCTCTTAGACATGGATAACCCCTTTGACGTAGGGTATGCTTCTACTTTTGGGAAACATCACAACACCATTGAAGGAGACCCATCCAAGCCACTTGGTGATCCATAACGACCTTATTACAAAGCTTCACATAAAGTGAAGATTGAGTGTAAAGCCTCACTACCTCCCAAGTTTGATGAGGAAGAGAATATGTTAATTAAAGAAGAGATCCTTCAAAAATAGATCCTGAAACTGAGCCAAAAATTAGCAAACTTAGGCTCTTCAAGTAGGAACGTATACAAATAAAAACTCAAAACTAAATCAAGTGAGTTCCACTTTGATCTATATAGTGACTTGAATTTTAAAGTGGCTAAGGCACAAAGACCAATGCCGCCTACAAAATAAAAAGTCATTCAACATGAATTACAATTGATAAAAATGTGATTACTACACTACAAGAGGGAAACATAGAACATAATAGAAAATACTTGTATGAAGAACTCTTCCCTTACCCATTCAATAAGGACATGTTGTAGCAACCCTTCCCAAAGAACTTTACTGTCCCAAAATTTGATTAATATAAAAGAAAAGGTGATCCTTGTGATCACATTAATTTCTTTTTTATGGCTTTCCAAGAGGTCATGTAAAATGATAACTTCCTAATACGAATCTTCCCTCGTAGCCTAGGGGCACTTTGGGATTGGAATGGTTCTTTAGCATACCCAAGGGCTACATTACATCAGTACCACTTTAATATTTAGGCATTGTTGGAATTCTAACTTGACCTATGTATTGATATCATATTGTCACTATCCACTTTGGACCCTTCACCAGAGTCATTGTTAGGGTATAGGCTTAGAGGAATGAAAATTCAAGTGATTGTTGCATTTGACAGTTCATATGAGTGTTCTTTGAATCATAAAAACAGCTCCATAGCGTTAGTTCTAGAGCACACTAGGTTATTTCAACATCACATCGAGAGACTTACAAAAACATAAACCTTTGAAAGCATTTAGAAAAAAATCTAATATCACTTTATCTAGTGATGTCTAAAATCACGAAGATGGCATCCAAACCAAATGATCGTAGCTTAAGAGAAAACCATTTAGCAGAAACAACTTAAGAGCTCCATTTTCACAAGTAAAGGACATAGAGCCATTGATTGATCATAGTGGATAGGAGTCTGAATCTTCTGAATAAAAACCAATTACACCTAGGTCACTTTGACAAACTCCTTTATTACAATAGAGATCAAGTGCTCACAAGAGTCTTAGAATTAGGGGCTAAGATTCGCAAGAATGCGAAGTAGAAACTAAGGTCATTAATCATAAAATAGAAGAACGAATATCCCTCTTAGACATGGATAACCCCTTTGATGTAGGGTATGCTTCTACTGGGAAACATCACAACACCGTTGAAGGAGACCCATCCAAGCCACTTGGTGATCCATGGTGACCTTATTACAAAGCTTCACATAAAGTGAAGATTGAGCGCAAAGCCTCACCACCTCCCAAGTTCAATGAGGAAGAGGATCCTTTAATTGAAGAAGAGATCCTTCAAAAAAAGATCCTAAAACTGAGCCAAAAATTAGAAAACTTAGGCTCTTCAAGTAGGAACGTATACAAAGACAAACTCAAAATGAAATCTAGCGAGTTCCACTTTGATCCGTATAGTGACACGACTTTTAAAGTGGATAAGGCACAAAGACCAATGTCACCTACCAAAGAACAAATCATTCAACATGAATTATAATCGATGAAAAATGCACTTACTATGTTACAAGAGGGAAACATAGGACATAGCAGAAAATACTTGTATGAAGAACTCTTCCCTTACCCATTTGATAAGGACATGTTGTAGCAACCCTTCCCAAAGCACTTTACCATCCCAAAATTTGATAAATATAAAATCAAAGGTGATCCTCGTGATCACATTAAATAATTTTATATGGCTTGCCAAGAGGTCACGTACAATGATAACTTCTTAATATGACTCTTCCCTCGTAGCCTAGGGGCACTAGGATTGGAATGGTTCTTTAGCATACCCAAGGGCTCCATTACAATGTGGCCCGTATTAGCAGAAAAAATTGTATGGCATTATTCCTACAACATGGAAAATGATATCACAATGAACGACCTCTGCAATGCAAAGCAGAAGCCCAATGAGACATTCGTGAGATTTTTACAATGATGGAAAGGGTTGGAAATTTGTTTCCCATGTGCCTTTCCGAAAAATAGCTAGTGAGCATATTTGTTCCTAACTTAAACCCAAAGATAGCCTTCCATTTACAAATGCACTATGGCTCTAACTTTGAAGAAATTATAGAGAAGGGAAGTCAAATCGAAAATGCCCTCATCACAAAGGGAACGCTTAAACCAGTCGTTAAAGAAAAACATGAAGCTAAATATGTAGACAAACTGAAGTTTTTCAATAAAAATAAAGATGTCATTGGAGATGGCATTACGGACTCCAAAAGAGTTATTAAAGCTCTCATAAGGATCTCTTCCCAAGGCACCCACAAAATGTACATTCAAGCCATTGTGAATGTCTGTCTTGTTATACTAAAACATTAGATAATGTAAACATGGTGGAGTATCCATCGTGACGGTACCATACCCTTAAAATTCCCTAGAACCTATTTGGTACAAAAATCATGAGTCTTGTGACTTCCATCATGTTAAAGGACAAAAAATAGATGGGTGTTTAAGACTATGTCATTACATACAAGACCTCATTGAAGAGGGAAAGATCTCTGTAAATTCTCCCCTTGACTTGGGACAAGGTCCAAACAAGAAAATGGGTATATTCAAAGAGCCCTTCCCTAACCATGTGGATAAAAATAAAATGAGTCCAGATCATGGATAAACTTCCATTGACTATAGGACTGTCGCTTATATTTATCCCACTAATAATAGTTCCTTTTATTTTCTCATAGGATGTATTTGTTCATCTGATGAACAATTCAATACTATTAGGATCTTAGAAAAGAGTTGTGTAGTAGGGACAAGACGTGCTCGTTTAATCATACCATATCCCCTACCTATCCCTCAAGAAGGTCAATACAATTTGATAGACCAGTTAGAGAAAACACCTACTAGGATATCCATCTTAGATATCCTCAAAATCTCTATTGCCCATAAAAACATATTGTATAAAACACTGCAGAGTTTGGGAGTCTCAACCAATGTAGATCCCACACACCTCCAAGCCATTATGTACAGATTGATTCTAATGATCATATCACTTTTGATAACACTATGCAATCCCGCATGTGACCGAGAGCAAAACTTACCCTTATATCTAGAAGTAGTTGTTACCCGTCGTAAGATCAAGAGAGTACTTGTGGATGGTGGGTCCTGGTATAAAAATCTATTATTCGTCTGGTTAAGAAACTAGGCCCCTCGAAATGGATCTCGTTAATGAGCAGAGAATGTCAAAGAAGCACTATAGTAGTTCCAATGGAAGTAGGGTTAACTTTTCATGATACAACGTTCCATGTCCTTGACTTGGATCTACCATACAACATGCTCTTAGGACGCCCATGGATCCATCCCATGTATGACATTCCTTCAACTTTCCATCAGTGTATCAAGATGTGCCATAAAGGACAGATAATCACCATTCAGGGTGATCCAAAACCATTTACACATTTTAAAGCCTTTCATAGTTTTCTCGTGCAACTTATGAATGCCCTTCTGGACACATTGTTGTTCCTTTACAAGCAAAGGCTATCAAGGAATTTGTGGTTCCAAATTCCCTAACTCCTTGTAATCAATAGTTTCCTTTGTTGGTTAACCCTTTCACCTCATGGGAGGAAATGTCAGAAAAATACGGCCACGGTAAGTCGTTCATTCTTGAACAAGCATTATTAATATCAGATCTATCTGTGTCTCCTAGAACACGTGGTAAACCTTATTTTCAATTCAAAAGCACTCATGAACAATGCCCTAAACCATTGAATAATTTTAATCCCATTGGTTTCTTATCTGAGGAAAATATGTTAGGGGATCCTACTAACAGAGTGTCATAAGGTACTGTCGACACTAAAATTTTCCTCCATAATTTCTATTTCATTAATGTATGTATTAGGAATAGGATGTTGTTAAGTATAATTAGTGGTAGCATCGATAGAAGATAACGGTATTTGTTAGTACAAAGTGTCGCCAATAATGTGGAGTACGGTAGCATCAAAGTACAATAGGAATGTTGTAAAAGTAAATATTTTTCGTAAGTGGTCCGGTAATGTTAAAATGTCAAAGTTTGGGTAATTAGAGAAGTAGGGTCTACATGATTAGGAATTAGAAATATTATATTGGTAATAAAGACAAGGAGTGAGGTCATAAATATTTTGTGTATTTTATTTGTAAAAAGTCTAAAATTTGGAACCCATGTAAAATGATAAGGTTTATCTTATCTTAACAGATAAGCTTACATGTACAGATAAGAGTTAAGGTATGGAATATGATTCGTCAGAGTGGATTTCTTATCCTATCTTAGAGATAAGATGGATAAGCCTGGAAGTTCTATAAATAGAGAGGCCACCCCCCTCATTTAGCATAGAAAGAAGTAGTGAGAAATATTGTAGGAAGTGTGCAAAGGAAGCCATCAGTTAAAGGTGTGTTGAAGAAGCCATCGAGAGGTGTAATTGTAAAGTTTCTCCCATAGTCTTGTTGAAGTACCTCATGGGTGAGATTGTAACAATTTCATGTTAATATTATAATTTACTTTGATATTTCAGATTTTTCATCATTCCGTCTTATCATAGTCGATGGTATTCTTGTGTTTGGTTGTTGTTTTGTTTCCAGATTACATCCACCAAACTAAAGGCTGTGCATTAGTAAATAATCATAGCATGAGGAGTTCCGGTGAAGAATTATCATAGTGCCAGATTGGTGATGACATTTTGGTTCCGTTGCTGGGACCATTCCTCGTTGGTGGATTTTCTGGAGAGATATTCCCACTTAGTCAAAAATCAATTGGAGGGTAACCTTGTTTTTACTGTGCATAGTAGTTACCATGGTAAAGTCATTTTTACCGTGAATAGTAGTTACCATGATAAAGTCATTTTTGTTGTGAATAGTATTTATCACAGTAAAGTCACTTTTTACCGTGAATAGTATTTACCGCAGTAACTTCACTTTTTACCGTGAATAGTGTTTACCACAGTAAAATCAGTTTTTACCGTAGTAAGTCAAGTTTTACCATAGTTTACCGTGGTCATTTCTATAGTAATTCCAATTATTTGTGCACATAAGTCTTGTTGATTGTACTTGTGGGTTGGTATTTCACGGTGGTTACTTTTGAAAATGGGAAAGATTCTTGTTTTTTCAGCTCAATCTAATGAAGATGCTTCTTCTTTCATTCAAGAGTTTAAACGATCTTGTATTTGTAATGGCCTCATAAGAAGGGAACAATGGACTGAATTTTTTCCTACCTTTTTGGATGGTTCAGCACTTAGGTGGTTTGAAACACTAGGTGATAATGTGAAAAATTCATGGGATTTATTAACTGAAAGTTTTCTTGAAGAATTTGGTGAACAACAGAAATATGCAGATCTCATGATCGAGATCACAAAGCTATCCCAAGGAGAGAAGGAGAAGATAAGGGATTATCATGCTCGTGTTCTAGAGCTAAGGAGGAAGCTTGATGCCCAGATCCGGAAGGAAGGATTAGCGGATGGGTTGATGAATGGCGTGGATAATCTCCTCTGTAAGCACTTCATTCTTGGGATGAAGCCAGAGATCAGACAATGAGTGAAGTATGACCACCCAGCTACCATTGAATAAGAAAAGGAGATTGCAAGAAGGCAAGAAGAAAGCATGGAAGAGGAGCCCAAATAAATTGTTGCTAAAGTAGAGCCTACACCAGCACCTTTGGTCTGAATCCACAACCACTCCCGGTGAGCACAAATATTTCTCCTAGTACATCTACTGAGTATGAAGATCTACTCAAAAAGATGGGTCAGTTAACTATTAATCTTCTTCAAGGAAAGGAATTTAGTTCTCAGGGAGGAGATAGAGGTCCAAAAAGAAATATTTCTGAAGTTGTTTGTTATGGTTGTATAAAAGGGTCATTATAAGTATAATTGTCCAAGATAGAGCTTCTACATCTAGTACAAGAGATAATGATAAAGGAAAAGCACTGTGAATTCTCTTGATGTAGTAGATAAGAGTAGAAATAATGAAGTAGATGTGTTTGTAACAAAAAGAAAGAAAGAAAAAGATAATCAAGATGGAACTAATCCTAAGAAGATGAAAGGAGAAATTAGTAAGAAACATAGGAGAAGAAAGTTGGGTGTGCAGGATTTTCTGATTTCACAGGGGCAAGGACCATACTCCATCTTGGAAGATCTGTCCAAAAGGCCTGCAAATATTACATATGGTCAACTCTTGGCTATGTCTTCTGAGAAGAGGCGGGAGTTGCGAGGTGGACTCAATGCTCGAAGAAGGAAGGAGGTTGAGGTCCCTGTTTTGGAGGCAGAGGTAGATCCCTATGCTCCACAAGCTGAGGTATTATGTAATGGTATTTCAATTCATGATGTCTTAGTTGATGGAGGTGTTGTAGTTAATGTAATGACCAAGTCTGTAATGAATATGTTGGGTTTAAAAATTGATCACCCTTCAACACTTATGTTAAGGTCATTAAATAAGGGAAAAACTAAACCAGAAGGTGTAGTTTCAAATGTAGCAATATCTATTATGGGTGTTGTATGTGTGGTAGACTTTCAGGTGATGAAAAATGGTATTGTTGCATACCCAATGATTCTGGGAAGACCATGGCTAAGGAGAGTTCATGCAAGAAACTACTGGAATGAAGGTTTCATGACACTTGGATGTGGTAGAGAGAGGGTGAAGATAAACTTGATCCCTCGACATCATAAAGTAGAACCTGTGGATTCAAGTGATGAAAGCGATGATTGGACATCCTCGATTACTCTAGTACCGGTGAAGTGGACACTGAAGATGAAGAAAGTGAGGTTGATGTTTGAGTCATGGATATTCTTCTAGTCACACAACCAAGGACCCCATAAAATTATCGAAGAAGAAGTTGATGATCGTCTCCAACAAATAAAGATTGGTGATCTTTGTGATGGAGAGTGAGAAGGAATCCTACCTCCGGCTCTTTTGAAGGTACATACACCTATTCACTTTTGATTACAAGGAACTCCGTCAAGTAAGTTGGGTAGAACATTGTATTGAGCTGGTAGATGGTGCTAATCCCATAAATCAAATGCCATATAGAATGAATCCTAATTTTTCCAAGACGTAAAAGAAGAAATAGATAAGTTGCTTGATGCAGGATTCATATTTGCTATGGAGAATTCAGAATGGGTTTCTCCCATTGTGATCTCAATAAAAAAGAATGGGAAGCTACGCATTTGTGTTGACTACAGGAAGCTCAATAAGGTAACAAAGAAGGATCATTACCCTCTTCCATTTTCAGATCAGATCTTGGACGAAGTAGCTAGCCAGGAGTGCTATAGTTTTGCTGATGGATATAGCGGCTACAACCAAGTTCATATAGCAAAGAAAGATCAGTTGAAGACCACGTTCACCACTCCTTGGGGAACGTTTGCTTATAAAGTTATGCCTTTTGGGTTGTGTAATGCTCCGGCAACATTCCAGCGTTTGATGAATAGGGTGTTCGAACCCTACATTGGGACCTTCATCAGAGTATTTCTGGATGATTTTTGCATCTATGGGAGCAAGTTGGACCACCTGCACCAGATGGAGACAACATTTCAAAGGTTAGATGAAGCACAAGCCTCACTAAACCCTACAAAGTGTGTCTTTGGATGTTCTAAAGGTGTTTTGTTAGGGCATGTTGTATCCAGAGATGGTATTAGTGCGATCTCGATAAAGTTTCAAAAATCAAAGATTTACCATTTCCTATGAATAGAAGTAAGTTGAGATCATTTTTAGGCCATGTGGGTTACTATAGAAGGTTCATCAAGAATTTCTCAAAGATTGCACAGCCACTAACCCAGTTCTTGAAGAAGGATGTTACTTATGAACTAGGAAATAAGGTGCATGAAGCTTTTGGACAACTGAAGGAAGCCCTGGTGTCTTCACCTATTTTGAAGAATCCAGATTAGAGCAAGCCATTCATTGTGTACACTGATGCCTCAGATGCAGCACTAGGAAGTACTTTGAGCCAAAAGGATGAAAATGGGAATGAACATCCAATTTACTTTGAAGGCGAGACAAATGAGTAGTCTTTGAGGTAAACTATACTGTAATGAAAAAGAGGCTCTGGCTATCATTTTTCTTTGTAAAGAAGTTTAGAAATTACTTGCTAGGGCAGAAATTTATAGTTGTAACAGATCATCAGGCTCTGAAATATATTGTCAATAAGCCTAACCCATCAGGGAGGATAGCAAGATGGATAATTTTGCTACAAGAATTTGAATTTGATATTATATATAGGCCGGGAAAGAAGCATGTCAATGCGGATGCACTCTCTCGAGCCTATGATGGTTTAGGATCATCTTGTGATGATGATGATTTTCCGATGCAAACATTGTTCTCCTTGACACAATCCCTAGTGAATACATAGATATTTGGAATTATCTGAATGAATTCAAGTTTCCTGATGGTGCCAATGCAAAGACTAAGAGAAAGATTACTCAAGCCAGTCGTCCATATTCTATTCTGCATGGAGCATTATTTCGAATAGGACCTGATGGACAGTATAAGAGGGCAGTTGGACGTGATCAAGGAAAGGAGCTGCTAGAAGAATTCCACAATGGTACATGTGGAGGGCACTTCTCTGGACAACTTACAGCAAGAAGGATCTTGGATGCAGGTTATCACTGGCCCACTCTTTTTAAAGATTGTTATAATTATTGTAAGACATGTGATATTTGTCAAACACATGGTAACCGTAAGACTTCATCAGCTCCATTATGTCCTATTCTTCCCCTTGGTCCCTTTGAAAAGTGGGGAATAGACATTGTAGGTCCACTTCCAACTACATCACACCAAAATAAGTATATTGTAGTTGCCAAAGATTATTTAATCAAGTGGGTTGAAGCTAGGCCATTGAAAACAGCTTCCATGGATGAAGTGGCAAGGTTCATATATGAACGCATTGTCACCAGATTTGGTTGTCCATTAGAAATTGTAATAGATCAAGGAAGCCACTTCATTAATGAGGTGGTAGAAGCCCTAGTCAATAAGTTTTCTATTAAGCACAGGAAGGCAACAACATACAAGCCAAGCACAAATGGACAGGTGGAACGAATAAATTTTGTGTTGTATCAAATTCTAGCAAAAGATGCAGCCTTGCAGGTACATAAATGGGATAAAAGGATTCATGCAGCATTGTGGGCATATAGGGAAACATCAAAGTCAGCAACAGGATACTCCCCATTTCAGTTGGCCTATGGCATTGATCCAATTCTTCCTATTGAGTTTGATATTCCCACTGTGAGAGTTATGAAAAATGAAAGGATGGATGAAAGTGATTCAGTAAAAGAAAGGTTGGTACATCTTCATTTGCTAGAGGAAATGAGAGAAATAGCAAAGGATACAAGCCATAAGAAGAAAATGAAGCAGAAGGAATACTTTGATCAAAAGATCCGGTGGTC
The DNA here is from genome assembly GCA_018340775.1 of Taxus wallichiana var. yunnanensis. Classification (NCBI taxonomy): domain Eukaryota; kingdom Viridiplantae; phylum Streptophyta; class Pinopsida; order Cupressales; family Taxaceae; genus Taxus; species Taxus wallichiana. The sequence continues at coordinate 786,549,052 of CM031243.1, forward strand.
TCCATTTCATGTGAATGACTTGGTTCTAGTATATGATTCTAGATACAAAAAAAGAAGACAGAGAAAATTTCTTCCAAAATGGATGGGGCCCTACAAAATAGCAGTTGTGCATGAAAATGGTACGTACTGACTGGAGGAATTGGATGGCACTCCCATTACGAAATGGGTCAACCACGACAAGTTGAAGATTTTCCAAGCACCAGAATAGTCTACTCGAGGACGGAGTAGAAGCTAGGAAGGGGGAAGATGTCGACACTAAAATTTTCCTCCATAATTTCTATTTCATTAATGTATGTATTAGGAATAGGATGTTGTTAAGTATAATTAGTAGTAGCGTCTGATAGAAGATAACGGCGCCGTTAGTACGGTGTCGCCAATAATGTGGAGTACGGTAACAGTCAAAGTACAATAGGAATGTTGTAAAAAGTAAATATTTGTCGTAAGTGGTAGGTAATGTTAAAATGTCAAAGTTTGGGTAATTAGAGAAGTAGGATCTACATGATTAGGAATTAGAAATATTAGATTGGTAATAAAGACAAGGAGTGAGGTCATAAATATTTTGTGTATTTTATTTGTAAAAAGTCTAAAAATGTGGAACCCATGTAAAATGATAAGGTTTATCTTATCTTAAGAGATAAGCTTACATGTACAGATAAGAGTTAAGGTATGGAATATGATTCGTCAGAGTGGATTTCTTATCCTATCTTAGAGATAAGATGGATAAGCCTAGAAGTTCTATAAATAGAGAGGCCACCCCCCTCATTTAGCATAGAAAGAAGTAGTGAGAAATATTGTAGGAAGTGTGCAAAGGAAGCCATCAGTTAAAGGTGTGTTGAAGAAGCCATCGAGAGGTGTAATTGTAAAGTTTCTCCCATAGTCTTGTTGAAGTACCTCATGGGTGAGATTGTAACAATTTCATGTTAATATTATAATTTACTTTAATATTTCAGATTTGTCATCATTCTGTCTTATCATAGTCGATGGTATTCTTGTGTTCGGTTGTTGTTTTGTTTCCAGATTACGTCCACCAAACTAAAGGATGTGCATTAGTAAATAATCATAGCACGAGGAGTTCCCGGTGAAGAATTATCATAGTGCCGGATTGGTGATGACAGTACCATGGCTTTATGCCATTAGGCAACCCAATATGTCAAAGGCCACCGCATGATGTTTTTCATGGGTTATAATGGGCTTGCATGTGGTATCGATGCACAAGGCCAATTAGAACACATTCCTATCCCTCGCTTCAAATCAAATAAACATGGTCTTGGAATAAGACCTCATGACAATCCACCCTTTGAGATTGACACCACCTCTTCGAACACAAGAACAACTCATCACATTACGATAGCTACATAGATTCCCAAATGTAGCCTCTAAGAGGATCTTGCTTCCACTAATCTATTCCTTGATCCAGTTGTCCTTACCTTGTTTAGATCTGATCCTCAAACCAATTTCCAAGTATCCCTTGTATATCCCGAACATATAGATTGGGATCAACAATTTCACATGCCAATCGACTTCTTTGAGAATGATGAGGCATTAGTAGAATTCATGGGAATCAGGGATTCTATTCTGGACACCTATGCATACTTTAGAGAAGAGGCAAAGATGTATGGATGCGTGAATAGGAAATTCATACACAAAAGTAAGAACACTTCAAAGAATCCTTGTGGGAAAGATAAATGCAAGTCTCATAGTGATAAACTCTTCAAAGCACTCATAGATAAATAGAACGAAGAACCTATGGATGAAATGGTGTATCCATTCAAAGATGATGAGGAGCTACCTAAGGAATTTGATCTTACTCTTCCCCCTGATCCTACATGGATGGAAGATGCTTCTAAGATGCTTGTTGAAGAAACAATCAGTGTCAACATCGGCTCAGAGGACCAACCTAGGATGATAAAATTGGGAGCTTCACTCTCAGCTCAAGAACAAAAGGTTTTTGTAGAGCTATTAAGAGAATATGTGGATATATTTGTGTGGACATACGTAGATATGCTTGGGTTAGACCGGACATATTCGTTAACAAGCTCATTGAGAAAGATGCACCCTACAATTACACTTCTTGTCAAAGAAGAACTAGAGAAATTATTAGCTGTTGATTTCATTAAGCCCATCGACTATTCAAAGTGGATATCTAATATAGTCCCTGTTCAGAAGAAACCTGTTGGCATAAGAATCTGCACCAATTTCTATGATATCAATAAAGCATGTCCCAAGGATGATTTCCCCTTGCCTAACATTGATATGATCATTGATTCCACTGCTAGTTATGAAATGTTGTCCTTAATGGATGGCTTTTCAGGTTATAACCAAATTTGGATTGCGGTGAAGACCAACATAATTCAGCTTTCATCACCCCTCGGGAAAATCTTGCTACAAAGTCATGCCTTTCGGGCTTAAGAATGTCGAGGCCACTTATCAATGTGCGTTGATCATCATCTTCCATGACATGACGAATGACATCATGGCTGATTATTTTGATTTTATTATAGAAAATTCCAAAAGGAAAGGAGAGCACCCTAAACCGCTAAGATATATTTTCCAACGTCTTTGGGATTACAAAGTATGTTTGAATCCTAAGAAGTGTGTCTTTGGAATTTTGTCAGGGAAAAATCCTAGGTTTCATCGTCTCACAGAGAGGGATATAAATGGACCCTGAAAAGGTTACAACTATCATAGAAATTCCCCACATACCACTATCAAACAAATGAGGAGTTTACAAGAAAAATTTAGTCGATCCGTTGCTTTATTTCACATCTTGTGGATAAATTCCACCCATTTACACATCTCCTAAAGAAGGATGTTGCATTCAACTAGGGACCATATTGTCAAAAGGCATTTTTACTACTTAAACAATACCTTGTCAACCCACCTATACTCATGTCACCTACCCTGGCAAACCTCTCCTCCTATACATCTCTGCTACCCAGTTTTCTATTGGTGCACTGCTTTCCCAATATGATCTAGACCACAAAGAAAGGGAAATTTATTACCTCGTCGCACTCGATTTCCTACGAACCTGAATTACTGCAGATTAAAAAGGCCTTCTTAGTAGTCATCTTCACTTTTTACAAACTTTGCCACTATCTCCTTAAAAATAAAACAAAATTGGTATCCAAAGTTGACCCTCTCAAGTACCTTTTCTCCAAACCCTCCCTTGAGGGACAAATGGCTAATTGGATCATTCTCTAAAGATAATTTGACATTGATTTTATAAATCGAAATCCTTGAAGGGATAACTGTTGGCCGATCAATTGGCAGAATCCCCTCTACTGGAAATGGAACCTCTATGTCTGGATATACACAATGCATCCATGATGTATCTTGAAGAGTCTGTAGAATGAAAAGTTCATTTTGATGGATCATTCACCTTCCACGGGTCGGGAGTAGGAGTAGTGTTCATCACTCCCACAGGTGAGGTTATCCCAAGAGCATTCCATTTGGGATTCCCTTGCACTAATAACATTTCGAGTATGAGGCACTCATTACTAGCCTCAAGTTGGCTATCAGTTAGAATATCGACAATTACAAGTCATTGGAGACTCCCAACTCATTATTAAGCAAGTTAACGATGAGTATAAGGTTAAAGATGAGAAACTTGTTCCATACAAGAAATTAGTTGAAACCTTGAAAGAATATTTTACACTGATTTTATTTGAAAAAAAACCAAGGTCGCACACTAGATCAATAGATGATATGGCTAAAATTGGGTCTCTCTTATACATTCCACCTTAGGAAAGAAAAATGCCTTTCTTTGTAGACAATTTACAAATATCCGCATACGACATGCCAGAATCTTGTTTGGCATGTGAGATTGTTGGTCCATCCTCCCCTTAGTATGACCCTATATTTAGATACCTACAAGATGGCACATTTCCCTAGGACATTACCCATTCTAAGAAGAAAAACATTATCCATTGTATAACCCATTATACCCTCCTAGGTGGAACCCTTTATTGTTGTGGCTACGATGGAAATCCACTTCGTTGTTTGGATGTTACTGATTTAATCTACGTTATTAAGGAAGTACACAGTGGTATTTGTGGAGCGCACACTAGTGGTATGGTCTTGGCTAATAATCTCTTAAGGGTAGGTTATTATTGGCCCACCATGGAGGTAGACTGTTGTAATTTTGTAAAGAAATGTGAGCTGTGCCAAAAATATGGAAACTTGATTCATGTGCTAGAACAAGCTTTGTAGCCCATTGCAACACCTTGGCCATTTTCTAAATGGGACCTAGATCTCATAGGGAAGATCCATCCTTCTTCTTCATATGGTCACACCCACATTATCACCGCCACTGAGTATTTTACTAAATGGGTAGAGGTTATGCCTCTTACTTATGTCACTGATGTGTGAATTTCAAAATTCATTATGAATCATCTCATCTTCCGTTATGGTGTCCCTTCCGCCATTTTCACCGGTGGTAAATATTTCAAAAATAAAATGGTTAAAACATTGTGAAAAAGTTTCCATATTCAACTCAAGTGGTCTACCCCCTATTACCCCCAAGGTAATAGACAATCTGAGGCCGCCAATACAACCCTTGTATAGATCATGGAGAAAATGGTAAGTAATACTAGTTGTAATTGGCACTTACAAATACATCCCATCCTCTAGGCCTATAGAACCTCCATCTATACCCCTACTGGTGCGACCCCATATTCACTCACCTATGGCATTGAAGCCATCATACCCTTGGAAGTGGAGATCCCCTCCCTGAGAATATCTCTCTGGGAATATCTTGATAAAGATGAAGACTACATAGTTGTTGGGCTAGGCGAATGGAACTATTACGGGGAAAAGTGTATCAGAGCACTTAATCACTTAAAGGTCTATCAAAAGCAGTATCCAGAGGATATTAAAAATAGACCATTCATAAGGAATTCAATATAGGTGATCTAGTTCTAAAATAAAATCAGAGGAACACTGTTAAGTACAAAGAAAATAAAGGTAAGTTTGAAGCCAACTGGCTAGGGCCCTATGTGGTCGTTACTAAGTATGGATCAGGAGCTTACAAACTTGCATACTCAAATGGTGAAGAGATTTCAAAATCGATGAATGTCATACATCTCAAGTGGTTTTATGCTTAAGCATGAAGAGAATATCATATAAGAACTAAAAAAAAAACAAACAAAACATGAAAAAATTAAGAAAACAGTAAAAGAAAAAGGTCATTCACATGTGAAAACCATGCAATTGTTGCGTAGTGGGTAGGTTTTTGTGTTAAAAACTAGTTTTTAGTGCTCAATGAGGATTCACCGGTCATAAGCCACTCTTTCATCGGGACGAGTAACCCTCACTGATTTCTAGAAATAAATTTCTTTTATAGGTCTAGGAACCCTACCGACTCCATCTTCGTCGAGCTATGATCTGGCTTATTTATTCTTATATCTGCATGAAGGGTGTGCCTTTTTATATTCCCATCTAACGTTGGGGGCACATTCACATTCCACTTTCTCGTACATATGCACGTATCATTATACCCTTTGTATATTCCCTCTCCATGTTGGGGGCATCCACGCTTCTTTGTGCTTGTACATTACTTTCAGAACATGACCTTAGAAGATACAAAAATAATTAAAAAAACAAAAAAACATAAACACTTTTAAAATGGACTAAAATTTGTAAAAAGCTCATTTGCAGCTGAAATCTATGTCTCTTGCATGACACTCATCTCGTATATTGCTGACATTTTCAAATGTTTTGAAAAAATGACTTATTGGTCATCGAATCTTCAATCAATTACAAAATCTATGTTGCTTACTCCATCTATACTATGGGTCACTATCATTTTCCTAGTAATGTTTTCATTTTGTACATTGCTTTTCCATTGGACCCAAGTGTCCTCCATTATTTCCCTTGCATATACAAATTACGTGTGGCATTATTGTCAACCCTTGTCATTTATCAAAACATTTGGGATTGCAACTTGTTAAAAATATTTTGCAACTATCTTAAGCGTTGTTGGTTTAAGTGTGTGTGATTGTACTTATTTCCCTGTTAGGTGATTTTGTTTACTTCTCATATTGCATTGCATGTTAGTGTGTTGCATGGAGTGTTTTTTTAGCAATGGAAAGTTTTTGTACATTGGCTTTTCATGTCATTTTTCCCTTCCATCATATGCTTACATTTTAATAAGGACCAATGATGAGGGTTCAAAGAAAAATGAAGATTACAAACCCTTGTTTTGTGGATGGCTCAATATCCCCTTTTCTTGATATTTTCTCATCTTCACACTTTTCTTTATTTTTTCTCCTTTTGATCATCAACCAAGTCCTTCCATCACCCCATCAAAACTCGAAGGGGCATCCTTCATCTTCCCTTCATTCCACTAATGTTTCTTTGACCCCTTCAATTTTTTTCTACTCGTTTATGCTTGTCTACTTTCTTTGGAGTGACGTAGCTTACGTCACCCCAAAGAGGGGAAAATGTAGACACATGTAGTTTGATCAAAGCACTATTATTCCTAATATTGCACTAACTATTCTCCTTCTTACAAATTGACAACATACATCGTCGTTAGACCTATCTAACTCCCCTCTTACGACACTCTTTTGGTCGTATTCCTCTTGTAAACCAACTAATGGGGTTAATATAATCCTTTATTGGCTAAACCATCTTCTCATCCTCTTCTATACCACTTTTACTAACTTCCTAGTCTATCAATCCATTTCATTGGATTGATTAGACCTCTCAAAACTCTCTCAAAACCCTAATTCCTCTCTAAACATGATTAACTAGCCTAACTTATTTTAACTAGTCCTAACCATGATTAACCTCTTCTAAACCTAGTCAAATCTTACTTTGACTCCCTAATAAACTTTTTGGCTTATCCTTTAGTCCCACATGCACCAAATTTCCCCCACTTTCCCAAATGGAAAACTATAAATAGCCCACTACCCCTAGACCATTTCTAAGAACTCTCCTTCTTCCTAACATAAACTATAGCATTTTGCTTAGGGTTTAGAGCTTATTTCATTTATTTTATTGAGCTATTACTTTTTCCATTGCACTACACACCAAGCATTGAGTAAATGGGAAGAACCATTGGCCTTGAAGCCATTAATGGTGAAATCCCATTCTCATAATCACAAATTGATTGCTTAGAATCCTTACTAGGTTCATTTGTTAAAGCTTTCAAGAATAGAGGATCACTAAATATGTTAGGTTGCTTGTTTCCTTCAAGTTTAATGCATGCAAAGGTATGAATCCTTGTTTATTTCTTATCTGATGGTCCATTGACTAGTTTTTTAAAATGATTTGGGGTTTTTGTAGAGATTATTACCCCATGTCCATGGCTTTTGCAACTTTTCCTTGAACACAACAGTCACATCCAAAGATGTAGATACACATCCTGTGGTAGGGGATCTAGGGAAGAAAACACTAGCATCCAACCTAGAAGTGCCAACATTCTTAGAGATTCCAATGTATTTTTCAGAAGCTCGCATACCTACTTAGAATCTCTAACACCATTCCTGAAGCATCGCTCCCATGCCTAGGTTTAGGGTTTTGAGAGGTTTCAATATCATAGAGCTCCATGGCTTAACGTTTTGATCTTAAAGTTATAGAGTCATTTTTTAATAAATAGTAGCTAATGTGGTGTAGTATTTTGAGTTATGTATGTTTTAATAAGTTGGTTAACCCTAAAAGATTTATTAAACTATTTATCACACTACATGTATAAACCATACATAACAAATCATGTTTTGTAGAAATTATTTAATAATTGAATCTAATAATTTAATGTTTAAAAATTTTAAATTGATAGACGGTATGCCTATGTTTATGGTTTTCATTAGTTAGAATTACGTCGAATGTGTAAATTGATTTGGAAAAATATAATGTTGTTGCAATAGTAGAAGACTACTTTGAAAATAAATTTCTGCATCAATCCATGAGATAATTTCAACAAAAATGAAATGGTTCCTCGTTCCATCATTGATGAAATGTCTTTGTTACAAATATCATCCTTTATTAGTGTTACATATAAATAATTTTTATGTGATTGAGTGTATTGTTGTGAAGTTATAATAACCCACATAATTAAATATTATAGGATAACATTGTCTCGTGAGTTGTTTGAACAACTCACCTAATATGGGGAAAATTTTATGGTAGTTAGAATAAGACTCCTTTATATTCGGAGATCCTACCCATATATATTTGTAATGTGATCCATAATGTAGGTGGTGAATAGAATAAATTTCACAGTGTTTATTTTATATAAATATAATCCAAAGTTTTCATTTGGTATCCGAGAACTTAGGAATTTAGTTTTTTTGAATAACGAGACTCTGGAAACGTCCTAGATTTTATAAAAGATAAGAAAAATTATGTTGTTTCCTACTGTATATGCTTCGTATCATCTATATTGGTCATGTTAAGAATTTAAATTCAATGGATTTCTTATTAGTATCGATACACCAAGTAAACTTTGAATTTATAGCTATAGACTTCAATCCATATGATCACACTATTTAATGCAACATAATTATTTACATTAAAGAGCTTGGGTTCATTATCCGAACTTGAATCACCAATTGAAATGAACGCAGTGTCTGTGAACAATGTATTTATTGGTTTGAAACATTAAAAAAATAAATTATTAAGGTTAAAGGTTTTTGACTAGGATCCCACCAGGATTACAAAAAGACTAAAATCCCAGATAAAATAATAACAACCTAAAGAAAAAAGAAATAGCTTCCCAAAAATGAAAGAGAAAGCTAGGTAGGAAAACAGTATTCTTGAAAATATATTTTTTCTTATTTTGCATTTTTTCCACCCATTAGAGACCTCCTCGAAAGGAATAACAACCTCAATAGCTTTATCGGTAGATAAGTTTTTTTCCAAAGGAAAAGGAAGAGTGATATTTTCCGTATTTGTTTTATGCTTAATTAGTTCAACAAATTTATTTGGTGGAATTAAACCTTTAATTGTCTCCATGTTTCCTCAAATAGGATCGGAGGGAGGATTTTTGGGATTGATTCATCCACAATGTCGAATCATCATTTGAATACAAATCATCCTTGACGTTAAAAACCAAGTGTTCAAGGAGGGAATTCTTCCACAAATTATTTCTCTAATTTTGACACTTTTCCATCCCACAATAAGCAGTAGTATGACCTAAAGTGAAACACCTTCTGCACCTAAAATGTAAACCTTTGTAGTTTAATGGCTGGGTCCATGTTCTATTATGCACTTTAAGATCAATGTTTGTAGGAATTTTTTTACGTGTATAGTTCAAAAATAATCCTTATATAAGTTGTATGGGTGAAATTATTGGTTTGGGAATCAATATTAAGATTATTTCCCAAAACATTGTCAATGGAGATCAAACAATCATGGCTCCAAAATTGGAGAGGTAAATAGGAAAGCCTAATCCATTGAACATTCTTCTTGAAAATATTGAGCATCTATATGTTGCTTTCATTGAAGATCTATTAAGGATTGACTATTAGTATTTAATATTAACTGGTTTTCTCATGTAAAACATGCCATGTTGATCTATTCAATCTTTTGAAGTGCCACACACATTTTCACATGTACTCAACCTTCCTAACCATACTTTATTCACCATTCATTGATATATCATGGTATTTTTCCTTATTCATATGTTTTTTTGGCGTAATTTTCATATTTTTAGTTTATTGTTTAGTATTTCATATTAAGTTTTATTTCATCAAATTCCCACGTGTTTGTATTTTTAAGAGGTTAATTTCATTCTTTCTCATCAGCTCTTCATATTATTGTTATCAATAAATCACAACCTTTGTTAGATTAGCACAAGTATGTGTGCTTGAGCTCACAGTGTGCTTGGGTAACATTGGTGCTATCTCCAAGTTAGGGGACTTGCTACTTAAGATAGACCTCCAGAGAAAGATGGTCCTTTCTCCTAAACTACCTTCCACAATCTACTCTAATTTAGGAAAAACCATCTTATCCTAATCTAATTTTCCAAGTGACTAGGGAGAGAGAGTTCATGAAACAAAATACTAAACTAAAGCAAGTGATACACCAAAAAATGAGGGAATGAGATTAGCTTTCCAATGTGTAAAAATGGAAGAAAAGTGCATACTAGAGGGGGTGATAAAAGTTCTACAAAGTCTATCAACTGCATTTACAAAACTATTTCATACAAACATAATGATAATGAATCCTTGCAAAAGCATAAGATAAACATAATATATTTGCAATGAGGTGAAGAGTCAAGAAGAATACAAAAAAACACATCAAGGGAAGATACATCCACAAAATTACATATATTGCTTCATTGATATGCACAGTTCAATCTATTACAATGTAAAGGCCTAGATCACTATGCAAGGAGTCTACTACAAGGTTACTCAGTAGCACATTGGCTTCACAAAACCAAAATGAAAGAATTTTTCTACTTAAAACATATCTCCCCTTTACAATGATCCCAACACTCTAATTTATAGAATTCTTATAGAGAGAGATAGAGAGAGGGATAAACATCCGAAATATAACTTCCCAAAGACTTGAAAGATATAATAAATTACATGGAATGATGGTATTTTTATTAAAAATGATCTTCGTGTTATCCCTTAACTTGTAGTAGTGAAAGAATGGTTTCCCATGCTCGTTAATTGCACTCCTAACCACTAATAAAATCACTATTCTGAACATGGCCACGTTTTCAGAAAAATCATCATCGATTCTTTATTAAATTTTGTATTTATTGATCTCTATGCATTGGGCTCAGAACCATGATTCCAACAGCAGTACCAATTTTTTTCCATTCCATTTAGAAATGCAAAAGTTATGACTTTTCGAGTGTGGGCAGCTATTTTAAGTTTGCACAGGATTTCTTGCATTTTACATAAATGAGCTTTTAATTTTTAGAGTTGGAGATGTTTATTTTCTTTTCACACACCTAACCTTATTAAAAATAATAAATCCAATTTTTTTGGCGTAGAGGGTGTTGTGCCCTCTCCTAAAATTCTAATTTTGTGAAAAATAGAGCAATGGGTCAAAAGTTATGCACGTTTGAACTTTGGGGGTTGGGCATTCTTGCAATGCGGATATGGCAGGTCTGGATGTTGCATGTGTCATGGAACACTTGGGCTAAGATTCTTCAACTTGTCTGATTCCTTCTTTGTGCTGTGAAATCAGCTATTTTGGGTCTTGTTGTCCTGTGTGTCCATGTGTGGCTTGGACAATTTTTCTCTACCTTAGCCGCTATGTACTGTTTCTTTGTGTAGAGATCTCAAATTTGGATGTTCTACTTGTCTTGTGTAGCCTAGGAGAAATTTTTTCGCTTCGTCCAATTCGAGCTTTTCTGTCCTCACAATTCCGCCATTGACCGGGCCAAGTGGGCCGTTGACCAACGACTTCTCTGCATCACTCGCCCGCAGGTATTTCAGTTATTTCGGGTCCGCATGTCCCAATTTTCCTAGACATTTGTATCTTCCATCTCTACACTTCTATGTTTGCGGCTATTTTGGATTTTCAAGGCCCATGCATACTTTCGTCCCAACTATCCCATGGACATCGCAGGACATTTTATCCGCTTTTGCCTCATTGTTTGTTGATCGATGACTTCGGCGATGCAGGGAACACGTGGCCTTACTCGAACTGTGTGGTCTAGGATAAAAATATCCAACTTAGCTACAATACACTTCCATTTTTGTAGATTAGACCCAAACTAGGTACGACGAACCCCGGTACAATCCACATTGGTTCCATCCACACCTCCCTAGACTCGATTTACACTAGAATAGGCCCTTGACTTAATTTTTTCAAATTTCTGCAAATTTTCACTAACTCCTTGGATTTTTCTTTGGATAGGAGGTTAGAGAAAATCCAAGGGATCCCTCAAAACCTGATTTTTTTCCTCAAACAATTTCTTCTAGCTCAAGCCTAAATAAATTATTCAAGTTATCAAAATTACCTTGGGGGTGAATTTTGGATATAAATTATATATATGTTTTATTGTCTAGGTTTAAGTTGTTTGATTTTTATTTATATCAATTTTTATAGCATCTTCCATTTTCCATCTGTTATTTGTTGTATCAGATTTGATAATTATGTACAATTAGAATTAGTCTACAATTGAGTTTTATTTGTCACATTGTTAAAGTACAAAAGCTATTTAAAAGTTTGAATGCCCATTTTCTTTTTACGATAGAAAAACTAATTTAATGTATTAATTTTTATGTTTCATGCATTAGAATGAAATTCATCAATTATTTTTCTTGTGAAAAGTGCCATAAAGATTTGTGTAGTCAAAATATCAAAATTGACAAACTAAACGTATCTTAAAATTTCAAGGTAAAAAATTCCATACCCTGAAAGTTTGGAGGCATTAATTTTGAATCATTAAATACTTGTGGGAAATCATTGATGATAATATACCAAAGTTTAATAATGCAGATGAAGCCTCCAAATTGGAATGAAAGGATTAAAAAACAATAGAAATCATTGGCCTAGGATTATATGATGCCTACTCCCATCATAAAAATCTAACAAATTTATGTTACATTTAACTGGATGACATCGAACAAACTATTTGTATCCCAAGTAGATAGTGTAGTACTATAGTTGAACATGTCGGTGAGTTTCATTATATTTCAAATCAATTAGCTAGAATAAAATGTTATCGCTTGATGATGATGTAAAATTTGTATTTCTTAATAGCATGTCCTCCAACTATTCTAACATGGTATTTACATTGAGTTCAATAAATCCTAGTGTATAAGACTTTATTTCTTTTTTGATAGAAGAAAAAAATTATAACAAAGAAAAATGATCCAAAGGAGAGTGAAATGTATGATAAAAATAGATTATATGCTAAAGGGCGATCCAAATATTCTTTTAAGAAAGGATCAAATTCCAAACATATCTAAATAAATAAATGGATTATTAAAATCACAAACAATTGGGTCAATTTTCAATAAATTACAAGATAAAATGATTTTCTTGACGGAAAACTACAAGAAAATGTGATGGCTATTGAAAAAGACGAAGAAAGTGATATAGAAGAAGCAATTAACAATGGTTATAATTTTGAATACTTTCTATTTTAACTAAGCGAGCATTGCATTCGAATATGGATGCAATGGAGGATGGAGTACAATCAATGTCCTATCACTATCCACAAACAATAGGGCGAGATAATGAAGTTTTTGCATGTTTGTTTTGCAATGTGCCATTGTACTTTCATTTCAATGTTTGATTTATGTCGTTATGTTACATGATTAGAGTTCTTGTTATGTGTGGATAAATTGAAATTTCACATTTTGAGGGGGTATAACACAAATATTCCATTTCCATTATATAAATTCAATATGATGTAATTCCTCCGTAATCCTATCTATGTTCAATTGGTCTAAAAATATAGTGGAAAGATGAAATAAAAAGTGTAAATCCACATCACGATACTAAAAAAGAATGAACAAGGGGTTCATACATTGAATAGTGGTTCGTTTTGGATAAACATGTGGTTATACCAAGGGTTATTAGTGAACATATGCAAAACCATCAATGTACTTAATATCATGAGCACACATAGGTAAAGAAGTTGCAATTTGAAGTGCAATTTTCTACCAAGTTTTCACTAGAGGGAATTTTATGAACATTCTTCTTTATTACTTCTACACATGAATATTATTGTGTGTTACTTGATTTCGTTATTGTGAAGTTACAAAAATCCATGTAATTAGAATATTTATATGGTATTAGAGTCTTGTCGAGTTGTTTGAACAACTCACCAAATATGGTGGAATTGTTATGGGAGTTAGAATACGAGATCCTTCATATTAGGATATCCTCCTCCTATATCTTTATAGTGTGACCTGTATTGTAGGTGGTGAATAAATTAAAATTTTGTAGTGTTTATTGTTAAAAATATTAGAACCAAATTTTTCATTTTGTAAACATATGTAATCCGATTTTTCCCCTCACAAAAAATTAGACAAACATGACCTCACAGAAAGAAAATGGAAGGATAGATTTGGCCATGGGAGCTCGCATTGGAAATTCAAGGCTCGGATCAGTGGGATAATGACATGAAATGATCATAGGGGGTCTAGGCTCAGGTCGGTAATGACTCGTTGAGCCAAAGGCATGAGGATTCGGTGGTGTAAAAATATTCGAGCTACTAAGGAGATCCTGAAAAGGGACTCACCAAATTTGGGGGGCCATGTCGGCCAAGCAAGGAACAAACAAAGGATCAGGCTCGAGCCGAGCAAGCAATTTGGAAAAAACAAAGGACTAAAGTCTGAAATTTTCATACTTGAGGATTGAGAAATTCAGATTTCTTGCCACGTAAAATGCAACAAAATGAGCCGAAATCCCGAAACCTTGAAATTATGAAGTCCAAAATGGCTCGAGGGGGTTTCAAGGTCAATGACACAGGAACTTTGGAGCTCAACATTGGATAATTCTGAAGCTTCAAAATCAAAAGGTCCAAAGTACATCAAAGTCGATGTGTCAAATTGGACTTCAAACATTCATGAGTTTGAAGTTGGTAGGAGGGTTAAGAAATGAACAGTCCCACATGGAAATAAAAGTCTGAAACCTGAAGTCCAAAATTCAGAATTTAGGCTTTCAGGATTTCGAAGATATCCGATGACCAAATGGATAAAAACTCCCAAAATCTGAAATCCAGAAACCCAAACCCCCGAAGACACAAAGGTCTAAAACCTAAAGTCCAAATTTCAAACTTGGATTTGAAATTTGAACATATGAAGCCCCAAAGGTGCATGCAAATATGGAAGTACGGTCTACCATTTTAGAGGAATGGTTAGATATTTCTCACCTACTTAAATGATGAGGTATGGGCTTCCTTTATTCCCCAACAAGAAAAGTATAATGGAGTGTAGTATTGGAAGACTCGCCATCATTCCCGCAAGGAAAATGATGAATTTTCCGAGGATATTAGAGTGAATTTTCAGATTTTCTTCCCTCTCTCTCCTCATTTCATCCTCTATAAAATGTAAGGGGTTTGCATGTGCAAAAGGTTGATAATTTTCTCTACCATGCACCGCATTCTTCTTGGGGTTTCAATCCTTCCTCTCAAGATCTATAATGGATTCATGCCTCTTTCTCCTATAATAATGTATTGTGTATATCCATATGGAACAATAATATTATTCATGTGTTGATCTATGTGGCCTCTCATGGTTTATTATCTTCATCTTACCTTTCATTTCCTTTTTCATTACAGATTTGGGTGTGTTGTGCTCATTTCAAGAATGATGTACCTAGGGTGTGATCTAGTTTTTGGTGCAAGACCACCCTTTCTAGATTCATTTATTCATCATTTTTGTAGGTTGGGGAAGTGATCATCACTCCTTTCTTGGTGTATCACCACTCTTAGTGTAGGTTTTCATTCCATGTATCTTTCTCCCTATCCTCTTGGAAGCATTAGATTAGGATTAGTCAGTAGTTTTTCCTACATTAGGAGTAGTTAGTGGCAGGTAGGTTAGGAGCAGGAACTGGCCTTCTCTAGAGAGCTATCCCATTTCGCAATGTCCCACACTCAGGATAGCTCCATGTTATGCAATCACACTGAATGCCCCATCTCAAATCGGGTAATTCGGGGTGTTGTGATTTTGACATAACAACAACACAAATATATGTTGTAAACTCTTGTCCTGATTACACAAATCTTCTTGACCATGTCAAACACTACACAAAACATTTTGAAGATATGTGTCTAAGGAGGAAATGTACACATCCCTTCAATTCATTTCCAATTCCCCATAGGAAATATAACTCAATTCAACATTATTCATTGAGGATGATGAAAAAAATATAGTCCCACAAAACAATGACATATTGAACATTCAAAATATAGACATTCTTTCAATTTGTAGAAAAAATTTTAATGGAAAATCTATTATTTTAGAAATTTTTGTGTTAAAATCTCTTCCCAAGTATGTTTCAAGGTAGAGAATGGCCTAAAAGATATCATCATATACATACAAGAATTTTAGAGGCTGAAAATGTGAATTACCCCTCTTCCATCACCTTAAAATAATTTTCTAAGAGTGTTGTTGAGCATGACGTAAATTCCAAGGAATCTTTTATATGTTGTGCAAACTACCCCTTAACCCTTTGTCTCATTAAATATTGGAAGGAAGTTTTTACCATGTCTCCCGAAATGCGTTTCTCCTCTACAACCTTATACCTTCATAGATGCATACATAAGATGTCCTTCTTCATTGGAAACTCTTTTTCTTAGTGAATTTACTTACTCTTTAACCTATCAAAAAAACAAAAATCGGAATAAATGGAAAATAGAAAAAAGAGTAAGTTCTCTTTTCCATACTCTCTTATTCAATGTTTCACCAAAAGGATCGTACCATATTATTTTCTTTAAAGCGATCTCCTCTTGAAAAAACAATTTTGTGACATTGCTTGCAACATTTGATCATCCATTTTTAAATGTATTGTAATTGGGAGTCCATGAGGTTGTACTTCCATACATGGAATGCTTCCCACACTACATTCATAGTAGAACAAGCTTTCAAAAAAGAAAACTCGATGAACCTAATCCATTGCAATTAGACATATGAAAAATATTTTCCAAACTCGATCGCAACCATAATATGGATTTTGATGAACTAAAGATGCTTGGACATCATGATTTCAACATCCACTTCAATTTTAGTAACAATTGCATTCCATCATCCCCTGTAAGAAACTTATATTCACTCCTTTATAGAATTTAATCGTGTAACATCTTCCATCATGCTAAGACATGATTTCACACTTCCAAACATAACTACCTTTTTCATGAACAACAACTTTCACTTGACATATCTCTTCAACACTTTTACCAATGGGAATACTATTATCTTTGAAACTTATCATCCAAGGCACTTCTAGAAAATGGAAATCATATCTCATCAGCACTACCGAATGTTCTTTCGACGCCTCCAACTAGTTGAAGTTTCCCTCAATTGATTTTTCTCTCTTTAATGTAAGTGTATCCTCTTTCAACAACCTGTAATTCCCACAATTTACACAAACAAATACAACAGTAAAAATGCCAAAATAATTGTTTTTTTGACTTATATTTTAGTATACATGACACTACATGAGATAACTTAGGATAAAGCACAACACATGATATGTTTGCAATAAAATTAACCCACATAGATAAAAAAAAAAACACGTGATGCACAAAAATGTCACCCCATTTTTTTACAAATGACAAAGCACAACATAACAATCCAACTACAGTATAAACTTATAGATAGGGTCTTCCCATGGCACGAAATTTGTAGGATTACACATTTATTACAATCATGTTTCAATATTTAACTTAAGTTATCGAAAGGATCATAATATGTTAATCATACATTCCTTTTGTTTTTTGTGCTAGAATTCATTTATATTGTTTAACATTTAACTTACAGTGTATCTCATTGAATAAGGATCATCTACATTATTTCAATTAGTTTTTAATTAGTTCGTTGGTTAATAGGGTATTTACTTACACAAAAGGTTATTTACATATGCACAAGGCTGCTAGTTATTATCCCTAGGATTCACTCCTAAGGGCATGCATCTTTATCTTATATCATACCTCTGTTACACAATGAAACAAGTGTAATTCAAAAAGATGTGAACTTCACACTTTTTAAAAAAGGATTTAGGGTCGTGTTTCCATCATCCATTTATAAATTGATAATTGATTTAGTAACCACTAAGGATTATATAAGCAATAGGTTCTTTATCTCCAGAAAGATGGTTTAATCACATTACAAGGAAGATCGTGTTTCACTTTTCATATTGAATAATATATCACGATTACACTTCACAAGGGAAATCATCAATTATAATTCTACTATAGTTCTGCTCCAACAATTAGTTAAGGATTCGAAAGATCTTAAAATCACAACATATTTAAATATTTTTGTGTTTCGAGATTATGTTTCCTGAGTATCATTTTACGTCCAACTTAAGAGGGTTTTCCTTTACTAGGTTCATATGCCTTTTGTAATGAATTGTGTAGCCTTATTACTATTAGGGAAATTTTAATCCTCATCCATCCACTATGTCATGTATTAGGGATTTATCTCTAAGAACATGATCCCAATTTCACATCATATATCCATTACATAATAGGACAAGTGGGAGAGCAAGATGGAGTAGTCTATCGTTTAAAGGGTTAATTATCACATTAGGTTTTACACAATGTGGATCCGTTTTCTCATTAAAAGATGGTTTAAACATGTTATATGAACGATCTAAATTTCACCTTTCTCCAAGCACATCATCTTATGGTTACATTTTCACCAACTAATCATAAATTAAAATGTTGTTAAGTTTCATAATTAACTCTTAGTATTGCACCATAAAACTCAAATGATAATCAATATTGAGTATCGAGTTCATTTATATATGATCCCAACTCTTAGAGGTGACCTCAAGGTTAGTTTCCAATCTTCACCACTCAAGACGTGTGTTGGTCGAAAAGGATTTTACAGTATGTTTAATGTTGGTTTCCCAAGGAGTTCTACTTTAAGAGAACACATTCTCTTTACTACACAAATGATTACCAATCCTAAGAGGAAACCACATACTCAATATTAAGTTATACTATGTCATCCCTAACCATCGGGTTCAAGACAATCTTGCTAATTATGCGGTCTATGACAATAAACTCAAACTTGGGATATTATTTACTTAAGCTATAATGTGTCATCGAGTGTAAAGATTTAAGTTCATTCTAAGGACTCAATTTTATATGCTAAAATGAATAACACATGAAGGGTAGTTATGCACAAATTTTATACTAGGGTTGACTATTTTGGTTAGATTTATTTATTACATTTTCAAGATAAGGAACACAACACACCAATTATTTAATCATCAATTTCACACTGGAATTGCACTATAACATATTAAATTCAATTTCATTTAGCTTATATATTGAACCCCTTTTTAGCATACGTAAATATGAATCAAAATGACACATATGGTTAAATACACATTTCCCAAAGCACCCCTAAAACTAGCATCTCATACATATTACCAAATTTAAATAATAAGTCTTTCAATACATTAAAAAAAGTTGGTTCAACCTCTACAATTACATTGTTTCAAATAGCATGCAAAAATGATATTTTTAGTGACACTTCACCTCCTCCAAGTCTCGATACCTGCAACCACCGCATGGTCAAGCAAAATGTTAGCATGGCATCCACCTAAATCTAGCATAATTAACATTATTTGTTTTCCATTTACATTGTAATAATAATACACACGCAACAAGAGAGGGTTAGGGCATATATTCATTTCATTTCATTTCTTAAGTGAGGAGAGAGAAAGAGATAGGGAAGAGAGAGAAACACTATTTTCTCAAAAGTAAAATTTCACACAACAAGCCACAAGATAGAGTTTCATATAGTTATTTATAAGTGTCAATAAGTTTCCATGATGGTTTGCTAACTTGACTGGGGTCCTACAACTTTCTTTTTACATTTTTCTCGCTAGTTGCAAAAACACCCAATTTAGGCTCGGAGGCTAAGAAATCACATTCAAAATATGCCTTCTGTTAGGCAATGCACAAAGGGTAAATTCCTACATGTCCTCCTGTATATCATGAATTCATAGGAACTGACGGAATTTGAAACTTGCAAATGGTTTTCAATCGACGACTAGGTTTCTAGAGCCACCGATCGTAATAGGTATAATTTGACTTAGTCCACAATGACCAGAAGCCTACAAAACCCCCTTTCCAAACTAGCTATGAATGTGTTTTTCCCAAACTAAAGGTTTCAGAAATTTTCTAGTAAAAACACTAGAGGTTTTCTAAGGAAGACAAGAATTTTAGTTTTGAGGGTCCAAATGGAGACTCGATACGAAACCCAACTTTTCAATTTTAGCAGCTTCCTAAAAGTGCAAAACAGGTAACAGGATCCTCAGGAGCAGCGAAGAGAGTACAAATGGTCAATTGGGTTCAATATAAAGCTTGATGTGACTCTCCTCATAATAAGCAACCCATATGACGTTTGACATCTCTATTTGGGGCTTAGAATGTTGTTTTGCAAGTCTCTAAAAATAACATTTTTCTAACTTTGCAAGGTAGACGGAAATGGCTATTTTAGTTGACAAATCATCTATCTCTCATCAATACCAATGGACACGAATACCAAATTTTTATACCCTTGGTATAGAAACATAGAATTTTATGTTAACACCACGGTTGTTGGTCAATACGTAACTCACAAGATGAGATTTTATTGTTTCGCACAAACTACCCTGGATAAAATATCCAATTGTTAAAGTATCTAATGGTTTAATATTTGTGTTATATTGGAAATGAAAAACCACATCATATGATAATTATAAAATATGTAGGTAAGGAGACTATCCCTGAGGGGAAATAATCAGTCAATGTTGTGGAGCTTGGTTCGGCATCCGCACCAGATAATTTGCCAACAGATTCGTGAGCCTCCTCTCATCTCCCCTCCATTGAATGGTCTTGCAAGAGATAAAACCATGCACATGCCTTTCACCACCAGCCTATTCATGAAGATTTCAATACCAAGAGATGGTTGAGAAGGATGCGAGATATTTTGGGGAAACATTTTTTCTCTGAATCTGGACATTTACTTCTAACCACAATCCTTTCAATAAAAACCATTTTCTTCAAACCTTGTAATTAAAATTCTCCATGAGACCATGTGTCTCACTCAAGCATTAGTAACATAGGTTTCTTCATGGTGTATGTGCATCTTACCTTCCTTCCCAAACGAGTGATTGCTGCCACGATAGATTAAAAAATCCCCGTTTTTATGGAGTTATTTGCATAACCCACATCCATGATTGTGTCCTGTGAGACTCTTCTTAGTCTAGGTGTCTCTTTGAAATTCCAAGCCTCATCAAGAACCCATTAAAATCATATTAAGCTCTTAACGCCTTTCCAGGAGGCTACATATTTTTGGCATTAATTAGTCAAACAATTCACGTGGACTACGTATTCTTAACTATTTTGCATCATGCCACAAGAATACCTAGCGGGCTTCGTCACACAATCTTCTTGACTTTGATTCATCGGTTCCGGTGGTTAAGGCAGAGTGAAAGAGAAAAATCTTACACGTATATATGTGGGATAACAGGAAGGGAAACTTTCAATGTCTTAATCTATATAACTACTCAAAATAAAAGATAAGGAGGAGGAAATTAATGTCGTAGCAGTGGTTACAGTGCACATAGAACAAGTGCTTAGGAGAATAAGAAGCAAAATATATATAGCCAAATGAATGAATCACCTCCGTATCCTCAATATTCGTTCTCTTCTTTTGCAGTCAACAAACAAAGACAAGCAGACATACGTTTCCTCTCAGAGACAATTGAACCTGATTCATTAGCAAATGTTGATCCATATCAATCATTTCATATACAGTGAGGAGCTAGGTGGTTTATAATTACCCCATCGTGTTGGACTAATTCTACCAAAAATGGTGTTGATTAACGGATGGCTAAAAGCGAGAACTATGTTTGGCACAGTTCTAAGTAACATTTTGTTTATTAATTAAGTTTTAAGTCTCTGCAACTATTCAATTGTTGTTAAATTATAACGTTGACTTGGGTTTCAACGTGATAAATTCCTTTCGATCTCAAATAAAGTGAAAGTATTATTATGCAGGGGAAATGACAAGTTTTAATTCTGTAAGGGATGCCCATGCCTTGGCAGAGATACCTCCACATGCCACCACTTGGACGAGTCCTCCATCCACACCCACCTCTTTTAGAATTCCACCTACTTCTCCATTGGTACGCAACTTAGGTTGCTAAAAAAATTATTTTATGTTCTTTATATTATTTATTTATTTTAAATAATTTCATATATTTAATTACTAGTATTATCATTATTTCAAATTTTTCTATCTTATTTCATTTACTTGAAAATCTATTAAAACATTTTTTTATATCAGATTATTATTATTATCATCATCATTATTATTATGTTAATTTTTAACAATACCATATTCTATACATTTTACATATTATATTTGTATGTTTGTGTTTGTTTATGTGTGTGTAGGGATGTTAATACGATATTACTATCTAACTAAAACGAATAGGAGAAATAGATAACCCTAATCAAGGACGATTTTCGGTGCCTGGAGAGGTGTTAGTGACCCTATGTAGGTTGAGCCAATAATCGAGAAGCTAACTTGTTCCCTAATAAGAGTTTGAATATTCTCATATGACTTACACAAATATGCATGGGATCTGATACATCCCAACTTGTTTGAGAAAAAGGTTAAACACGCTCTTATATACCGACGAGCTAGGTATGGAAGTGGTACCTACACCTTGATGGCTAGGATCAACAGAGTGGGGAATTACATTACCCTCCCTTTATAAAATCATCGTCCTTGATGCGGCACAAGGCGAGGCTACAAGTGTGCTTATGCTACGAAATCAACAACGACAAATCTTTCCTAAGGAAATGAACTATGTCATTAAAACATGACCACAAGCTACAAGGCAAGTCTTGATGATTTCTTAATGTTCTATGAAAATTGGTATTTTAAATATTTACTTTACATTATTACTTAGTTAATCTTTGTCCTTAAAAGTATTCCCAAAATACAAGCTCCTGATATTTCAGTTCTTAAGATTTTATTTTATCTATTTTCATTGGTGCCCATCTGATATTGACATCATAATGCGACAAAAAGATCAAACACAACATTAATGGTCCACAATAAATATTTCTACATACTTCCACATTGTATCACATCACAAGAACTCAACCAAACCATGGAAGGAACATACATGATCCAAGAAAATAGTATTTGTCATATACATGTCCCTAGTACAAATGTACTCTTAACATAGACATATTATAACACATGTAATTCCCAATAGTATGCATACAAAGGTTTCACAAAACTCAAAACCATAACTATAGTTACATAGTGTCAAAGGGAATAAAAATCGTACCCTCAATGAGGAACATCAATCCTCAACATCACAAAACACAACTGGACTCACATGAGTACACATTAATCAAAATACCAACACCATACACCTCCCAAAACATCACAAAACAACTCCATATAACTCCAAAAACATCACAAAAAAACTCTAGATACCTCTCAAAACATCACCGACAACTACATATGCCTCCCAAACATCACAAAATAACTACATATACCTCCCAAAGCATCACAAAATAACTCCACCTACCTCTCAAAGCATCTCAAAACAACTCCATATACCTCCCAAAGCATCAAAAACAACTACATATACATCCCTAAGAAAAACAAAACAACTATATATACCTCCCAAAGCATCACAAAAAAACTCCATATACCTCCCAACCAATAAAATAAAGACAAATTTTCCTTTTAGCTCCACCAAATACATCAGTCACCCTATTTCCCTAGGCACATAAAGTCCAGAGACAAATCTAACCCAAGTGACATAATAACTCATGGTTCAACAACCCGCTAGTAATATGTAATCGTAGTGCTCGTAATAATTCAAGATGCAAATAAAATTTAGAAAAAGGATGATAACAATAAATTAAATTTGGTGAGGCAGGTTAGTGAAATGACAATTGGTTTATTGGATAAAGATGTGGGGGTGGAGTGTGGCAAGAGTATGGAGGTGTGGGCCTTCTGGAAATCACATGGGAACCCTGACATATTTTAAGACCTGTCATGTACCTTGAATGATAATTAAAACACTTGGCCTTAACTTCAGATGCGCTAACCTCAAGAAAACGAAGTTAAAGATGAAAATTTAGCAGCTTTTGGACAGTTGCAAAGTGGGCAGCTGGAAGAAGTAACTACTCACTTCTGCTGTTTTTTAATTGTATGAAAAAGGAAAAGGTAAAAAAAAGGGCTGTGGTAGTTGAAAACTAAGAAGAGTATCAAGATCCTACAAATTCTCTTAGCCAGAAGAAAAGGCTTGCTCTAAAATTGGCCAAAACATATAATCCAAGTGTTGTTGTGTTTTGTTGCATCAATGGTGGGAGGAGTCTCGTTTCTTAGTAGGTGATACTAACAATAAGAATCCTCCATTTTCAATTGTGTTTCCTCCACCAAACGTTACAGGAGCACAACATATCAAGCATGGGCTTACGTTAGTTATTGAGGATACCATCTTTAGGTGCCAAAGAATGAGTGGTTATAATATTCTTTGGATGCCTAGAATGGACTATGTTGCAATAACAGTGCATGCCATTGTGGAAAGAAGATAATGTGTGAAATCAAACTAAGAAGACATGATCTTGGACATGAGAAATTTATTGCTGAGGTCTCAAAATGGAAACAGGAATATGTAGGAACTATTTTGAATCAGGAGCGTATTCTTAGAGCTACACTTGACTAGTCCCCGGAGTGCATCACTATGGATGAGAAAAGATCAAAAGTGGTAACAACTCGCCTTTGTTCACCTTATGAGTAGGACCTTATTTACAGAGATCATTGTCTTGTGAATTGGGACTGTGTTCCATGAACAACAATTTCTGATTTTGGGGATACATAGACAAGGCGCACCGTCTATTTGAAAATAAAATGTGTCAAAAAAATGTGGTCTCATGGAATTTTCTATTTGCAACACAACAAAATATGTGGGCATCTTCATCGACTAGTGCATTTGTTTCACCAAATGCAACCAATAGGTGTCTACTATATCAGTTCACCTTTGCCACAACATTTCTCCAAGCCTACATTGAAATAGGAGATCTTGAACAGGTGTGCTCACCAATTAAAGATTTTAGAATAAAGGAAATTTTATTGATGTGGCTACAAAGACCCTAGTAGTCATGTATTCCAAATACAAATGGAATAGACGTATCCCTTAAACTATTTTATGAAATGCCATGAGAGATGAGAAAATATGAAGGGGATATCCTAGATTCATAGTATTTATTCTTTCATTATTGGTATCGTATCTTTTGAGGTCATTCAATGGTGTCAGTGTCACACAACAAACAGCTCGGCATCTCAGAGATGTGTCAAATTTTGTAGTTACAGATACCAGGATGACAAAATGTATTTTAAAAATGGGTTCTCAGAATGCCTTAAGGAGTTTTGGAATCTCATGAAATGTTGGTGGACATGCATGGAGCCCCTCTTTCTTTGCGTCCTTCTTAGACAGTGCATGGTTCATCTCTCCTTATCTTTCTTAATTCTCGTACTTTTTTTTTTCTTTTGCAATGAAATATAATTTTAAAAGCTTAGGATTATCATAAGATTTAATTATTTTATATTAACTTGTTGCAAAACAATAAAATGTCATATCGTAACTCACACAATCAAAATAACAATTTTGTAGTAAACCATGAACTTCAACCCTCATTTTGAGGTGATTTAGAAAAATTCCTGACCAAACTAGATCACTACAAGTATTGTTTTATCAACAAGTTGAAGTTGACTTCCGGTAAATATGTTGACCATCTCCTGGTTTAAATAGATAAATTATGACTTCCGAAGACTCGTAAAGTAACCTTTGTAACTCCGGAAAGGGGAGGTTAAGCTTCCTTCGTGTACCTTGTTATGTGAGGTGTCACTTGATGGTGGATCGACCCGAATGAACATTTGTGACCTTTTTGACGCCCTTATAGGATCCCTTTTACATTGTTTTGCAGTGGTAAGAAGCTGCTAAATCTAAAAAGTTGGGTTTCATTTTGAAGCTGCAATTTGAAACTGGATAGCAAAATTATTATCCATCTTCATAAACCACTCTTGTTTTTACTAGACAATTTCATGGAACCTTCAGTAAAGGGAAAAACACTTTTCTGTATAGTTTGGAAAAACCATTTTGTAGGCCTTGGGTCGTAGTTTGACTAGGTTAAACTAGACCAAATAGGAGTGGTGGCTTTAAAAATCATGTCGTCATTTGAAAACTGTGTTCTAGTTTCAATTCCAATGAATCTGATGAATTCTCCATATATGGTGGAATTCAAAAATAAAAATATTGTGGCACGTTCATCCATCGAACGTTAGTTTTTGATGTGGTTTTCTGAGTCCTCAAGCTAATTTTTGGTCATTTACAACTAGGTCAATTGCAACCGATGGCCTCGGAAAACTAGCCACTAATCGTAAACCATTCACTAGTTTCAAATTTTGTTAGTTCCTATGGACTCTTGGTATATAAATGGAAATGTATAATTTTAACCGTGGTGTGGTTTCTCATCGAGAAGATAATGTTTGAAAGTGGTTTCTTCACCTCCAAGCCTTTATTGAATGTTTTTACAACTAGTAGGAAAACGTAAAAATAAAGTTGTAGGACCCCTGTCGGGTTGCCAAACCATCATGGAAACTTGTTGACACTTGTAAATAAATTTCTTGAAACTCTCTGTGTGACTTTTTGTGTGAAATTGAACTTTTGGTGAAATAGTTTTTCTCTCTCTTCCCTATTTTTTTCTCTCTCCTTGGTTACGAAATGAAGTGAAATGAAATGAAATGAATACATGTATTTAACCCTTTTCCTTTCTAATGAAAATTATTAATGTTGTTATGTAAATGGGAAACTAAAGCGTTATTTTTGTTATATTAGGGTGGATGTCATGCCACCAATTTATTGTTGATTTCATTCTCACTTGGTTTTGCAGGATGCAAGAAAGATGGTGAAAAGGCGATGTGTAATTCATTATTTATTATTGTAATTTATATAGGTCATTGTAAAATGAATTTATGTATAATGTAGTCTCATGTTATAGAAAAGTTATATTTGAAATTTGCTAATATGTGTGAGATGTTATTTTTAGGGATACCTTGGGAAATGTGCATTTAATCATAGGTGTAATTTTTATTCATAGTTACGTATGGTAAAACTATTGATATATATATATATATATATATATATATATATATATATATATATATATATATATATATATATATATATATATGTTAAATGAATTTGAATTTAATATCTTGTAGTGTGTTTCTAGTGTGTAATAGATGATTAAATAATTAGTGTTGTGTTACTTACTTTGAAAATGTAATATAGGAAATTTAACCACAACGATCAACCCTAGTATAAGATTCATGCATAACCCGCCTTCATGTGTGATCCTTCCTAGTGTAGAATAAATTTAAAACCGTAAAATGAACTTAATTTTGTATGCTCAATGGAACCTTCTAGTTTAGGTAAATAAGACAACTAGTTTGTGTTACTAGCATGGTTGGTATGTTTAGCATTAGCATCGTGAACGATGGTTATGAATGACCTGAATTTTTTTTACGGAGTAAGTACAACCAACACCTCCCTTAGTATCCTTATGGATTTCAGGTCTTACGTGATTAGATCTAGAAATTAACTTCATCAGCGAATGAAGTCCATGTTAGTTCTAGACGGCATAATTGTAGATAGTGAAATAGTTGTTCTAGGTCTTAAACTCTTGTTAATGAACTCCTTAGTTCCTCTCAGCTAAATGTGTTACCTTGGTTCTAACAACATAACACCTTGGTATTTCATGAAGGTTGTTTAGCATAAATATGTCCTCTCACCTTAAACTCTTTTATAGTCAAGGTATAGATTCTTAGGTGCAATTGGAATTAAACTAAACCTCTAGTTGATTAGGAGGTTAACTTGAGGTTCATGTGTAGTTATAGTGCTTCCAATCATATACTTCTTCAAGATGTTAGTCAAATACTTTCGTAACTCCTTATGTTATAAAACTATGCTAATAATGAGACCATAGTGTGATGTAAGAGTAAATCATATAAGAGTAAAACAAGATTTGAGATTAGGAATAATGTCACTCTTGGAGTCCTTATAACTTAATTAAACATTTTCATGTGTTACAAAGAATATGAATTGCCTTGGTGTGATCAAACTTTGAGAAAACAAAATATATATATATATATATATATATATATATATATATAAAATCTAAATACAATTTTTGTTGTGGGAATGTTGAATCGGGAAATAAAGATATTTAGATCAAATAATATTTATGGAAAAAAATTTATCTTGAATCAAGCACCGTCCTTAAATCCTAATATTGCTTTCAGACATCAAGTCAGATTCACTTGAGTTGCAAGGGTAAAATGTAGACATTGAATACAGATTTGAGAAGCATTTTTTAACATAAGAACAAAAGAATTAAATACTCTATATGTAATTTGAATTATGCCTAATAATTATGTAAGTTATGGAAATTTATGTAAATGATAAAAAGTCAACTTGAAATGGTCGAACTATCAATTAAATGGGAATGAACTTAATAATATATAAATAGAAAAAGGAGAAAATTATCCTTGCATGATAATATTATTGAAATGTTAATCATAACTAAGATGCAATTAAATAAATGATGTGTTGTGGGTTTGCCAATCCTTGAGTCCCTTTTCTTGTGGCTGAGTTATTGTTATTATTCATTCATTGGGAAAAGTGTGGCATTGACATATCTATGGTGTTGTCATGTGTCTATGTGATTCGATGACTTGTAAGTGTCGTATGCGTTGTTGAGTTTATGTACTTGGAGCCCTTGTGGCATTGTGTAGTGATCAATGTAAGTAAAAAAAATTTATCCTGGTATTTTTATTATTGTTGTTTTTGTGTATGTAAAATTTGGGTGTTACATTTGGTATCAGAGTGGAGGTTCATGCTCTCGAACCTCTGGGGAAGATTGGATTTGTGGTTGTTTTTTCATGGTGGTGGTAGAGATTGGAAGAGTAATGTGATATAAGTGTGATGTGAACTATGTCGTAATTGTGATATTTTGAACGCACATGTTGTGTATGTCACTTAGTGCATTTTTATCATGTTGATGTGCTTGTGATGAGAGTATTCTCTCTTTTTCATGGATTCTATGAAGAGTTCACATGTGATGTACCACCTTATTGTGTGTGAAAAATAAATGTTATTGTGGATTGTGGAGTGTTGGAGCATTTTGGCATTATGTGATATGAAGGTGTATTGATGTATTACATGACAAAATTGGTGTAAAGTGAATTAGATTATATCACGATCTCATCATCATATTGTGATGAATCGTGTGCATCTCCATGTTATATTGCAATTGACTATATGTTGTAAGGTTATACATTGTGTTCCTCATACATATAAATCATATATAATGATGGTTCATGTCATGATTTAGGGGCATATGGTGAGTGTATGATCCCTAATGTACAGTGATTTCACTTTGGGTGCAGAATGTGGTAATGTGATGTATCATAACCCATAAAAGTAATGATTGTGTTATACCTTGTATATATACCATGCGTAAGACGTTATGGTTAATGTGCGTGAATCACCATTGTGTTAGTGATGTAGTTATATGTTATGTTGTGGACCCTACACTAACCGACCCTAAGGAAATTGGTAAAATGTGTATGATTGGAGTGAGGAAATGTGTACCGTTAACTAGTCACTCGAGCCAAGTATGAGATAGGAAGCGGAGCTTCACATAGGTTGAAAACCCACTTTTGTTCATTTGGTATGTATGGTACTTGCTCAATGGGTGTCATGCATATTGTGTTTCACATACACCTTACGCTCAGTAGATGGTGCCTTGTACTCCTTTCTCTCTCCTGATATGGTTGTCATATGGATTCAACCTATGTGATTGTGACTATGTTGAGCCTTGTCGAAGTCTTTGGCGAGATGATTCAAATAAAGATGATGACAGTTGTATGATTTGATATGTTTTTTTACGAGTAGAGGCTTAATGTTTCGAGTGCCAGCAACTCATTGAGTACCCCCCTGGTGGCCATATAAGGCCACATAGTTATTGTAATGTGTTATTTCTATACACGTATTTTATTCGTAAGTTGAAAATTTTCCTTTTCTTGCTAGAACCAGCAATTTTATTGATTGACATGTTCTTATATTTTGGGCATTTATTTGGTTGATGCACTAAAGAGGTAGATTTTTGCACTGATTGTGGCTATTTGGCCATTTGTTTTTCTTAGATTTAAATTTTCTTTTTAAGTTTAAAAATCTTATAGCCTTTCCCAAGGCCTTAGATCTTGCCACTTGGCATTTGATATGGATTGGTATGCGTTGGTTCTAATGTCGTAATGTGTTGGAATAGGGTCATGGGATTCACCATGGAGTGGTAGGACTTATGGACCCACTTTGTTGTATGGGGGTACGCCCAAAGGAGTTATAGATAACTAGAGGTTTTGAACCACGAGTTATTATGTCACTTGGGTTAGAGGTATCTAGACTCTATGTGCCTAGGACCATAGGGTGACCGACCTCTTTTGGGGAGTGAAAAGGAAAATTTATCTTTATTTTATTGCTTAAGGGAGGCATAAGAGACTTGGGGGAGGCATAAGAGATTTGTGTGGGTGTGATTGATGCTTTGGGAGGTATATGGAGTTGTTCTGTGATTCTTGGGAAGTATATGTAATTATTTAGTGATGCTTTGGGAGATATATGGAGATTGTTTTGTGATGTATTGTGAGGTGTGGAGTTGGTATAGTGAGTTAGGTGTACTCTTGTGAGTCTGTTTGTGTTTTTTATGTTGAGGATTGATGCTCCTCATTGTTGGCATGATGTTGTTTCCATCATGACACTATGTAGCTACAATTATTGTCCCTAGTTGCATGAAACCCATGTATGTGTACATGTTGGGAATTCCATGTTGTTGTAGTTTGTTTATGTTACGAGTACCTTTGTGTCAGAAGCATGTGTGACAAGTATTGTGTTGTGAGGGATATGTATGTTCTTTCCATGGTTCCGTTGAATTGTTGTAATGTGATATAGTCGTGAGGGTACATATCATGATGTCTAGTGAACCATTAGTGTTGTGTGTGACCCTGATGTGGTATTGTTATGTCAGTTTTGTTGGGAACCTACGAGCATAAGTCAACTAAAATCCTAAGAATTGAAATACTAAGAGTTTGAGATTAAGAAATACTTTAAAGGAAAAAACTAACTAAGTAATAAAGTAAAAGTGAAATGCCAATCTTCATAGGACGTTAAAATTTATGATATCACAAAATTTAGTTTGTTTCCTTGTGGTCGTGTTATAACGACAAATTGTTTTGCTAATCGACATGTCTCATTATTGACTTGTTTTCCTACCTATGCTTCGAGCTTTGGTATTGTGTCACATCAAGGACGATGCTCTTATAAGGGGAGGGAAATGTAGTGCCCACAATAATTCAAGATGTAAATAAAAAAATTTAAAAAAGGATGATAACAATAAATTAAATTTGGTGAGGCAGGTTAGTGAAATGACAATTGGTTTATTGGATAAAGATGTGGGGGTGAAGTGTGGGAGGAATATGGAGGCATGGGCCTTCTTGGAAATGACATGGGAACCCTGAAAGATTTTAAGACTTTCCGCGTACCTTGAATGATAATTAAAACACTTGGCCTTAATTTCAGATGCGTTAACCTCAAGAAAACGAAGTTAAAGATGAAAATTTAGCGAGCTTTTGGATAGTTGCGGCGAGGGTATTTTGGAAGAAGTAATTGCTCGAGTTCTAATGTTTTGTTTAATGTATGACAATGGAAAAGGTAAAAAATGGGCTATGGTAGTTGAAAACCAAGAAGAGTATCAAGATCCTAAAAATCCTCTTGGTCAGAAGAAAAGGCTTGCTCCAAAATTGGCCAAAAATTATAATCCAAGTGTTGTTGTGTTTCATGGCATCAATGGTGGGAGGAGTCTCATTTCTTAGCAGCTGATGCTAACAACAAGAATTCTCCATTTGTAATCATGTCTCCTCCACAAAACGTTACAAGAGCACAACATATTGAGCATGGGCTTATGTCGGTTGTTGAGGATACCATCTTTAGGTGGAAAAGAATGAGTGGTTATAATACTCTTTGGGTGCCTGGAATGGACCATGTTGGAATAACAGTGTAGGTCATTGTGGAAAAGAAGATAATGTGTGAAATCGAACTAAGAAGACATGATCTTGGATGTGAGAAATTTGTTGTTGAGGTCTCGAAATGGAAAGAGGAATATGGAGGAACAATTTTGAATTAGGAGCGTAGTCTTGGAGCTACACTTGACTGGTCCCGGGAGTGCGTCACTATGGATGAGAAAATATCAAAAGTGGTAACAAATGCCTTTGTTCAGCTTTATGAGTAGGACCTTAATTACAGAGATCATTGTCTTATGAATTGGGACTGTGTTCCACGAACAACAATTTTTTATTTTGGGGATACATGACAAGGCACACCATCTGTTTGAAAATAAAATGTGTCAAAAAAAATTTGGTCTCATGGAATTTTCTATTTTCAACACAACAAAATATGTGGGTATCTTCATTGACTAGTGCATTTGTTTCACCAAATGTAACCAATAGGTGTCTACTATATCAATTCACCTTTGCCACAACATTTCTCCAAGCCTTGTGTTGAAATAGGAGATCTTAAATAGGGTGTGCTCACAAAATAAAGATTTTAGACTAAAGGAAATTTTATTGACGTGGCTACAAAGACCCTAGTAGTCATGCATTCCAAATACAAAAGGAATAGACATATCCCTTAAACTGTTTGACCAAATGTCATGAGAGATGAGAAAATATGAAGGGGATATATTAGATTCATAGTATTTATTCTTTCATT
Organism: Taxus wallichiana var. yunnanensis; assembly: GCA_018340775.1. Lineage (NCBI taxonomy): Eukaryota > Viridiplantae > Streptophyta > Pinopsida > Cupressales > Taxaceae > Taxus > Taxus wallichiana. The sequence goes on from CM031243.1 coordinate 786,581,551, forward strand.
ATTGGTATCATATCTTTTCAGGTCATTCAATGGTGTTAGTGTCACACAACAAACAACTAGGCATCTCAGAGATGTGTTAGATTTTGTAGTTATAGATCTTTGGGATGACAAAATGGGTTCTCGAATGCCTTAAAGAGTTTTGGAATCTCATGAAATCTTTTGGTGGACGTGCATGGATCCCTTCTATCTTCGCATCCTTCTTAGATAGGCATGGTTCATCTCTCCTTATCTTTCTTAATTCTCATACTTTTTTTTTTGCAATGAAATATAATTTTAAAAGCTTAGGATTATCATAAGATTTAATTATTTTATATTAACTTGTTGCAAAACAATAAAATGTCGTATCGTAACTCACACAATCAAAATAACCATTTTGTAGTAAACCATGAACTTGACCCTCATTTTGAGGTGATTTAGAAAAATTCCTAACCAAATTAGATCACTTCAAAGTATTGTTTTATCGACAAGTTAAAGTTGACTTCCCGGTAAATATGTTGACCATCTCCTGGTTTAAATAGATAAATTGTGACTTGGAGACTCGCAAAGTAACCTTCGTAACTCCGGAAAGGGGAGGTTAAGCTTCCTTCGTGTACCTTGTTATGTGAGGTGTCACTTCAATCTTTGGATCGACCCCAAATGAACATTTGTGACCTTTTTAACGCCCTTACGGGAAACTTATTGACACTTGTAATTTTTTTTTGAAACTCTCTTGTGAGAATTTTTGTGTGAAATTGGACTTTTGGCAAAATAGTATTTCTCTCTTCCCTATTTTTTTCTCTCTCCTTGGTTATGAAATGAAGTGAAATGAAATGAAATGAATACTTATTTAACCCTTTTCCTTTCTAATGTAAATTATTAATGTTGTTATGTAAATGAGAAACTAAAGACGTTAATTATGTTAGATTAGGGTGGATGTCATGCCAGTGATTTATTGTTGATTTCATTCTCACCTGGTTTTGTAGGATGAAAGGAAGATGGCGAAAAGGCGATGTGTAATTCATTATTTATTATTGTAATTTATATAGGTCATTGTAAAATGAATTTATGTATAATGTAGTCTCATGTTATAGAAAAGTTATATTTGAGATTTGCTAATATGTATGAGATGCTATTTTTAGGGATACCTTGGGAAATGTGCATTTAATCATAGGTGTAATTTTTATTCATAGTTACGTATGGTAAATGTGTGTGTGTGTGTGTGTGTGTTAAATGAATTTGAATTTAATATCTTGTAGTTCATTTTTAGTGTGCAATAGATGATTAAATAATCGGTGTTGTGTTACTTACTTTGAAAATGTAATAAAGGAATCTAACCACAATAGTCAACCCTAGTATAAGATTCATGCATAACCCGTCTTCTTGTGTGATCCTTCCTAGCGTAGAAGAAATTTGAAACAATAAAATGAACTTAAACTTTCCTTCTCGATGGAACCTTCTCGTTTAGGTAAATAAGACCACTAGTTTGTGTTACCATCATGGTTGGTATGTTTAGCATTAGGTCGTGAACTTTGTGATTAGTAATGACCTGAAATTTTTTTTTCTAGAGTAAGTACAAGCAACACATCCCTTAGTATCCTTTTGGATTGCCAGGTCTTACGTGATTAGATCTAGAAATTAACTTCATCAGCGAATGAAGTCCCTATTGGTTCTAGATGACATAATTGGAGATCGTGAAATAGTTGTTCTAGGTCTTAAACTCTTGTTAATGAACTCCTTAGTTCCTCTCAGCTAAATGTGTTACCTTGGTTCTAACAACATAACACCTTGGTCTTTCATGAAGGTTGTTTAGCATACATATGTCCTCTCACCTTAAAATCTTTTACAATTGAGGCATATATTCTTAGGTGTAATTGGAATTAAACTAAACCTTAGTTGATTGGGAGGTTAACTTGAGGTTCGTGTGCAGTTATAGCGCTTCCAATCATATACTTCTTCAATATGTTAGTCAATACTTTCATAACTCCTATTATAAAACTATGCTAATAATGACACCATGGTACGATGTAAGAGTAAATCATAATAGAGTAAAACAAAATTTGAGATTAGGAATAATGTCACTCTTGGAGTCATAACTTATTTAAACATTTTCATGTGTTACAAAGAATATGAATTGCCTTGGTGTGATCAAACTTTATATAAATAGATATATATATATATATATATATATAATTTAAATACAATTTCTGTTGTGGGAATGTTGAATTGGGAAATAAAGATACCGAGATCGAAGAATGTTTATGGAAAAAAAAGGTATCTTGAATCTAAACCACCGTCCTTAAATCCTAATATTGCTTTCTGGACATCAAGTCAGATTCACTTGAGTTGTAAGTGTAAAATGTAGACATTGAATACGCATTTGAGAAGCATGTTCTTTTTAACATAATAACAAGAGAATTAATTACTCTATATGCAATTTGAATTATGCCTAATAATTATGTAATTTATGGAAATTTATGTAAAGGATAAAAATTCATCTTAAAATGGTCGAACTATTAATTAAATGTGGAATGAACTTAAGAATCTGTAAGTAGAGAAAAGGAGAAAATTATCCTTGCACAATAATATTCTTGAAATGTTAATCATAACTAAGATGTAATTAAAGAAATGATGTGTTGTGGGTTTGCTAATCCTTGAGTCCCTTTTAATGTGGCTGAGTTATTGTTGGTATTCATTCATTGGGAAACGTGTGGCATTAACATGTCGTGGTTTTTCATGTGTCTATGTGATTCGATGACTTGTAAGTGTCGTATGCATTGTTGAGTTTCTCTTCTTGGAACCCTTGTGGCATTGTGAAGTTAGAATGTAAGTGAAAAAAATTAAGTTGGTACTTTTACTTTTTTTTTTTTGTGTGTAAAATGTGGGCATTACATGAACTCTTTGGGGCATACCCCCATACAACGAAGTGGGCCCAAAGGTACCACCAGTCCTTGGTGAACCCATGTCCTTAGAATAACACATACAACTTTAGAACCGACATGCCAAAATAATAAGAAAAACTATCAAGTGACATCAAATTCAATCGCTTTGGGCCAAGCGAGGAAAATAGTTTAAAACTCAAGGAAGAATTTTAAATTAAATTTAAATTTCAATAAAAGCAAAACAAATGGCTAATTAGCCATAGTTAGTGCAAAAATCTCCATGTTAGTGCAACAACAAAATAAAATGCCCAAAATTACAACAACTCAATCAAAAGTTAAATAGAACAATTTGTTGGTTCCAGAAAGGAGAGAAAAGAAAGGTCAAATTTACGAATAAACTACATATAGGGAAATTTCACATCACAATCACTATTTTTCCTTATACTGACCTCCAAAGGGGTACTCATCGGGTTCTTGGCACGGACCTTAAGCCTCATCTCGCAAAATACTCTATCAAATAATATAATTGTCATAACCTCTCGTATGAATCAGCCCTCCATAATCCCACAAGGCTCAACATAGTCTCTACAAATTCGAGAGGGGGTGTACAGGTCACAATCTACTGAGCCTAAGGTGTTTGCGATACACAATATACATGGTTTCCATTGGAAAAATTTCATGCATACCAAACGAACAGCAGTGGGTTTTCATTCTATGTAAGACTCTACTCTCTATATTGTACTTGGCTTGAGTGATGGTGAACAATACACCAATGCAGAGGTACACATAGGTCATCTATATGAAGATCGTATAAGGAGAGAGAAAGGTATAGCTTGCCATCCATCTACTGAGCCTAAGATGTTCGTGAAACAAAATATATATGGCATGGATTGGGAAATGTTCCATACATACCAAATAAACAAAATTAGATTTTCAGTCTATGTAAGTCTCCACTTCTTATCTAATACTTTTCGCGAGTGATTGGTTAATGGTACTCATTTCCTCTCTCCACACATACACTTTTTAGAAATTCCTTCCCTTAGGGTTGGCTAGTGTAAGGTTCACAACATAACACATAAATACATCACTAACACAATGGTGATTCATGGACATTAACCATAGTGTCTTATGCATGCTATATATAGAAATTATAGCACAATCATTACTTTCATAGGTTCTGATACATCACATTTCCACATAATGCACCCAAGGTGAGATTACTACACAATAGGGGTCATACGATCACCATATGCCCCTAATTCACGACATGAATCATCACATTTTACATGAATTATACATATGTTGAACATGGTGAATAACATTACAACATAAAATCAATTGCAATATAACATGGTGACACACACAATTCATCACAACATGGTGGCGACATCACAATACAATCTAATTCACTATACACCAATCTTTGTCATACAACACATCAACACACCTACATATCACAAAATGACAAGACGCTCCGACACTCCACAATCCATAATATCATTCTTTTCACACATAACAAAGTCAAACATCACACATTAACTCCTCATTGAATCAACAAAAGGAGAGTGAATACTCTCATCACAAGCACATCAACATGATAACAATTACACACTAAGTGGCATGCACAACATGTGCATTCATAATATCATAAGTACAACATTGGTCACATCACAACATCTATCACATTACTCTTCCCAACTCCACCACCACCATGCACAATCACCATAACTCCAATATTTCCCAGAGGTTCAAGAGTATGAACCTCCGCTCGACACCAAATGTAACACACACAAATACAACAAGTAAAAATTCTGAAATAATTTATATTTTAACTTACATCGTAGTATATACGACGCTACAGGAGATCACTTAGGACAAAGAACAACACATGATATGTTTGCAAAAACATTAACCCACATAGATAACATCAAACATGTGATGCACAACAAGGTCCACCCTTTTTTTTTTTACAAATGACAAGGCACAACATAATGATCCAACTACAATATAAACTTATAGATAAGGTCTTTCCACAACACGATATTTTTAGGATTACACATTTATTACAATCATGTTTAAATCTTTAACTTAATTTCTAGAAAGGATCCTAATATGTGACTCAAACATTCCTTTTCTTTTGTTTGCTATACTTCCTTTACACCGTTTAACATTTAACATATAGTGTATCTCATTGAATAAGGATCATCTACATTATTTCAATTACTTGTTTAATCAGTCCATTCGTTAATAGGGTATTTATTTACATAGAAGGTTATTTACAGATGTACAAGGCTAGTAGGTATTATCCCTACGATTCACTCCTAAGGGCATGCATCTTGATCTTATAGAATACCTCTGTTACACAATGGAACAAATGTAAGCCGAAAAGATGTGAAGTTCACAATTTTTTAAAAGGATTTAGGGGCACATTTCTATTACCCATTTATAAATTGATAATTGATTTAGTACCCACTAAGGATTATATATGAAATAGGTTATTTATCCCTAACAAGAGGGTTTAATCACATTACAAGGAAGATCATGTTTCACTTTTCCTATGGAATAGCATCTCACGATTACACTTCCCAAGGCCAAGCGTCAATTATAATTTTACTATAGTTATGCTCCAACAATTAGTTAAGGATTCAAAGGCTCTTAACATGGCAACATACTTCCTTATTTTCTTGTTTCTAGATTAGGTTTCTGAGTATCGTTTTACGTCCAACTTAAGAGGGTTTTCCTTAACTAGGTTCATATGCCTTTGTAATGAATTGTGTAACCTATTTTCTATTAGGGAATTTGAATCCTTATGAGATCACTAGTCCCTATCTTAGGGGATTTATCTCTAAGAACGTGATCCCATCTTCACATCATGCATCCATTACATTATAGGATAAGTGGGAGAGAAGGATGGAGTAGTCCATCATTTTAAGGGTTAAGGATCGCATTAGAGTTTACACAACATGGATCACTTTTTCTCACAACAAGATGATTTAAACATGTTATAATAACGATCTAAATTTCACCTTTCTCCAAGCTTATTATCTTATGGTTACATTTTCACCAATTGGTCATGAATTAAAAGGTTGTTAAGTTATGTAATTAACTCTAATTATTGCACCATAAAACCCAAACTATAATCGAGATTGGGTATTGAGTTCATTTATGATCCCAACTCTTAGAGGTCACCTCCAAAGTTAGTTGGCGATCTTCACCACTTAACACGTGTGTCGGTCAAAGAGGGTTTTACACTATGTTTAATGTTGGTTTCCCAAGGAGTGTTACCTTAAGAGAAAAAATTATCCTTACTAAACAAACTATTACCAATCCTAGGAGGAAGCCACATAGTCAAAAAAAAATTTGACCATGTTGTCCCTAACCATCAATTTCATGATGATGTCACTAAGCATATAGGCTATGACGATAAACTCAAACTTGGGATCTTATTTACTTAAGCTAGAAGGTGTCATCGAGTGTAAAGATTTAAGTTCATTCTAAGGTCTCAGTTTTCTATGCTAAAAAGAATAACACATGAAGGGTAGTTATGCATGAATTTTATATTAGGGTTGATTGTTTTGGTTATATTTCTTTATTACATTTTCAAGGTAAGGAACACAACACACCAATTATTTAATCATCAATTTCACACTAGAATTACACTATAAGATATTAAATTCAATTTCATTTAACATATATATTCAACCCCTTTTTTTACCATACGTAAATCTGAATCAAAATGACACCTATGGTTAAATGCACATTTCCCAAAGCACCCTAAACTAGCATCTCATACATATTACCAAATTTAACTAATAAGTCCTTCAATACATTTTAAAAATTGGCTCATCCTCTATAATTACATTGTTTCAAATAACATGCAAAAATGATTTTTAGTGACACTTCACCTCCTCCAAGTCTCGATACTTGCAACCACCGCATGGTCACAAAATGCTGGCATGACATCCACCTAAATCTAGCATAATTAACATTATTGGTTTTCCATTTACATTTTAATAATAATACACATGCAACAAGAGAGGGTTAGGGAATATATTCATTTCATTTCATTTCTTAACTAAGGGAGGAGAGAGAAAGAGATAGGGAAGAGAGAGAAACACTATTTTCCCAAAAGTCAAATTTCATACATCAAGCCACAAGATAGAGTTTCATACGTTATTTACAAGTGTTAATAAGTTTCCACGATGGTTTTCTAACTTGACTAGGGTCCTACAAGTTTCTTTTTACATTTTCATGCTAGTTGCAAAAAAAACCTAATTTAGGCTCGGAGGCTAAGAACCCTCTTATAAAAGATGTATTCTATTGGGCAATGCATAACAGGTAAATTCGTATGTGTCCTCCTATTTACCATGAATTCACAAAAATTGACGGAATTTGAAACTTTCGAATGGTTTTCAATTGGCGGCTAGGTTTTGGAGCCACTGGTCATAATTGGTCTAATTTTACTTAGTCAACAACGACTAGAGGCCTACACAACACCCTTACCAAACTAGCAAGAAGGTGTTTTCCCAAAATGAAGGTTTCGGGTAATTGTCTAGTAAAAATACTAAATGTTTGTGAAGGCAGAAAAGCATTTCATTACTCAGGGTTCAAAGGGTGAGCCGATACAAAACCAAACTTTTTAGTTTTAGCAGATCCTAAAAGTGCAAAATGGGGTAACAGGTATCCTGGAGGAGTGAAGAAAAGAGTAAAATGGTTGATTGGGGTCAATCTAAATCTTGATGTGAATCTCCTCATAACAAGGAACACATATGATGCTTGACATCTCTTTTAGGGGCTCAAAATGTTGTTTTGCAAGTCTCTAAAAATTGCATTTTTCTAACTTTGCAAGGTAGACAGAAATGGTTGTTTTAGTTGACGACTCATCTAGCTCTCACCAATACCAATAGACACGAACACCTAATTTGATACCCTAGGTATAGTAATGTAGAAAGTTGTGTTAGCACCCACGGATTGGTGGTCAAATTGTAACTCGGTCACATAATTAATGAGGTGGGATTTTATTGTTTTGCACAATTTGCCTAGTTAAAATATCCAATTTTTAAGTATCTAATGGTTTAATATTTCTATTATATTGCAAATGAAGAACCAAATCATACGAAAATTATAAAAGATGCAGTACGGAGACCATCCCTAAGGGGAAACAATTGGTGAAAGTTGTGGAGCTTGGTTCAAAGATCTGGACTAGACGGTTTGACAACGGTTCGTGAGACTCCTCTCATCTCCCCTCCATTCAATGTTCCCACAAGAGATAAAACCATGCACATGCATTTCACCACCGGCCTATTCGTGAAGATTTCAATCCCAAGAGATGGTTTAGAACAATACAAGATGTTTTGGGAAACATCTCTTCTCCGAATCTTGACATTTACTTCTAACCACAATCCTTCTAATTAAACCCTTTTGTGTAGATCTTGCAATTTAAATTCTCCATGAAAACATTTGTCTCACTCAGACATTAGTAACATAGGTCTCTTCATGATGTATGCACATCTTACTTCTGCCTAAATGAGTGATTGTTGTCACGATAGAAAAAATAATCCCCCCTTTTTATAAAGTTATTTGCATAACCCACATCCATGATTGCGGCCCATGAGACTCTTCTTGGTTTAGGCGTCTCTTTGAAAATCCTAGCCTCATCAAGAATCCATTCAAAGAATATTAAGCTCTTAACACCTTTCCATGAGAGTACACATTTTTTGGGGGTAATTTGTCAAACAGTCCACATGGCCTGCGTATTCTTCACTATTTCGCATACATACCATAAGAACACCTGGCAGGCTTCATCATACAATCTTCTTGACTTTGTTTCATATATTTTGGTGGCTAAGGTAGAGTGAAAAAGATAAATCTTGCAAGTATATACGTGGGATATCATGAAGGGAAACTTTCAATGTCTTAATCTATACAACTACTCAAAATAAAAGATGAGTAGGAAACTAATGGCATAGTAAAGGTTACAGTACGCACAACACAAGTGCTTAGGAGTAGAAGAAGCAAAATCTATATAGCCAGATGAATGAATCACCTTCCTATCCTCAATATTATTTCTCTTCTTTCGCATACAACAAACGAAGAAAGGAAGACAAATGTATCCTGTCAGAGACAATTGAAATTGCTTCATTTTCAAATTTTGATCCACATCAATCAGTTCATATGCTGCGAGGAGGTAGGTGGTTTACAATTACCCCATTGTGCATGACTAATTCTACTCATAATGGTGTTAATTAATGGACGGATAAAAGTGAGAGCTATGTTTGTTGTAGTTCCAAGTAGCATTTTGTTTATTTAATTAAATGTTAAGTCGCTGCAGCTATCCAATTGCTGCTAAATTATAACGTTGACTTGGGTTTTAGTGTGATGAATGCCTTCGGATCTCAAATAAAGTGAAAGTATTATTATGCAAGGGAAATGACAAGTTTTAATTCTGTAAGGGATGCCCATGCCTTGGCAGAGCTCCCTCCACACGCCACCGCTTAGAACGGTCCTCCATCCCCACCAACCTCTTTTAAAATTCCACCTACTTCTCCTTTGGTACGCAACTCAGGTTGCTAAAAGATTTATTTTATGTTCTTTTATTTATTTATTTATTTTAAATAATTTAATATATTTAATTACTACTATTATCATTATTTCAAATTTGTCTATCTTATTTCGTTTACTTGAAAATATATTAAAAAAATTTAAATATCGGATTATTATTATCATCATCATTATTATTATGTTAGTTTTAAACAATTCCATATTCTATACATTTTATGTATTATTTGTGCATGTGTTTGTGTTTGTGTAAGAATGTTGATACGATATTACTATCTACCCAAAATGAATAGGAGAAATAGATAACCCTAATCAAGGAGAATGTTCTTTTTACGGAGAGGTGTTAGTGACCCTGTGTAGGTTGAGGCAATAATAGAGAAGCTAACTTGTATCCGTTGGCTAGACACCCAAAAGCATAACTCCGTCCTCTTTGTCTCCTTTGGATCTCGGCTCTTTCTCTTGGAAGCCCAAATAAAAGCCCTTGCTGGGGGCATCCAAGCCAACGATTAGCCTTTCATTTGGTCGATCAAAGACCATAGCAAAGAACATTAACTCTTGCGATTTTTTCTCACGGGAGGATTTGTGGAAGCGGACGAGAGAGAGAGAGGAATGGTGATCCACGGGTGGGTGCCTCAAAGATCTAATCTGTTTCATCCATCCATGACCTATTTTAGGACTCACTGTGGATGCAATTCAACATTAGAGAGCATCTACGCTGGGATTCACATGGTGGTATGGCCCATGATATTCGACCAATTCATTAACACTAAATTGGTAACGGAGCGATTACTGAATTGGATTGCGGATGTGCGAGGGATGTGATGGGATTCCTAGTAGTGATGTTGTGGAAAACACAAGTAAACACAGCCATGATAGAGGAAATAGGAAAGATATATGCATGAACGCGCAGTAAAATAAAGGAATCCGTTCAGAAATTTCTTCTAATTTCAACGCGAAGCTTTTGTATCATATATTCTCAGCTTCGGCTCGCATGAAGTGAATTGAACAGCAAGTATCCAAATCTTTGTACTGTGTTAGGAAACAGAGAAAAATCGAATCTTCTCGCATTCGCCATAGCTACAAAAATCAGAATTTAAAATGAGCTTCACCTCTCTGTTTCCATGCGTGCAGGGTATGAATGTCTTTTTACTCGCAGATGTAATGCTATGTTTGTAATTAGATAATTTAGATGTATTATGGGAAAATTGTGGATTAATGCAACCCAATATTTTTTTCCTTTAATCGAAACCGATATGTACTCCTCAAAATGATTTATATTTTGCCTTTAAAAAGAAGATGTCCTATAGTCTAGCAATTACTTATTATTTGTAATTTGTAAAGTATATCGGAAGATTTTATTTTAATATCAACGAATTTTTCATTTTGATGTGATTGATTTATGACAATTATTAATGTAAAAATGGCACTCTTAAATCTTAGCATATTATTTCAAATCTAGTTTAACGATAAATGACCTATTATGCAAGTGATGTGAATCCAGTTACATGAGGTTGAAATAACTCCAAAACACACATAAAAACTTTGTAAATAAAAACCAAGAGTTTAAAAAGAGCTTTCTTCTCATTTTGGAATCCACACTAATCTTTTATATCATTACAATCCACCTTTTATTTCACGTCGACTCTAAAAACCCTAAAATGCCAAAAAAATCAATATTGTCAAATATTACCTACAAGTAAAACAACTTGGATGGGCCCCAAAATTTTTATGCAAAATATTCCTTAATAAATTAAGGTTCACACAAAATTTTGACTTATTCTGACAAGCACAACAAAAGATATTAAAGTTCTAAGACCTAGTCAAAAGCAAAAAAAAACGTTCGGAGCCAATTTTAGGCCACTAGATGAAGGAATCCTGGCCCGAAGATGAATCAAAATGGCCACAACATTCTAGGTAAATCTTACACTATATATATATATATATATATATATATATATACAACCCGTAAAATTTCAAGACGATCCAATGGTCAGATCAAAAGTTGTGGTCTCATGCAAGTTATGCTCCCACATCATTCTCCCCTGGTTGAAAATAATTCAACTCCTGTGAATTCAGTTGATGGAATTCATCTAATTTTTCATTGTCAATCTTCTTCAACTCCCACTCAGGAATCCAAGTATTTTATTTTTGCTGCAAACCTTCCCATTGTACCAAATATTTGTTGTAACTCCTATGTCTAGTAATGACTGTCTTTTGGTCCAAGACATGCATTACCCTTTCCTTTTTCTTCTTCAACATCTATTGCTCCCAGTTTATTTCTTCCTCCTCCACAACATTTTCATCATGACCTAGAAACTTATATAAGTTAGAAACATTAAAAATTGGTGAGATATCAAAGTTGTTAGGTAGCTCCATCTTCTAGGCATTATCACTCATTTTCTTCAGAATCCTACGCACCCAATATTTTTATACTTAAAGTTTATTATATGTCCCTTTTAGAACCTGTCATTTCTTATATGAACCATTACCTTATCTCCTTTGAATACATTTACTCTCCTACTAGCATATGTAGATTCTAAATATTGTGCATTACTCACTTTCAGTTTTTCCTCACTTCATCCCGCACAATTTGTAGAATGTGTTCTGCAAATTCTTCTGCATCATCACTACATTTATCTTCACCGGGTAGCACAATCAGATCTAGGACCCCCTTGGCATTCCTACCATATACAATCTGGAAAGGAGACCTCCCTATTGATCTGTTTACCAAGCCATTATAGGAAAACTCAACTTGAGGTAAAGCAAAGTCCCATTGTTTTGGTTTTTCTCCAACTATGCAACGTAGGATATTTCCCAAGCTTTTTTCACTACTTTTGTCTTCCCATCAGTCTGGGGGTGATATGCACTCACTGAACAATAGATGTGTCCCAGTTGCCTCCACGGTTGTCTTCTAAAAGTGACTCAAAAACTTCATGTCGCAATCAAGTGATCGTTCTTGGAACTCCATGTAATCTAACCACTTCTAAAAAAATAAATCTGCAACTCTGGAAGCATCATTAGTTATTTTACAAGAAATGAAATGTGCCATCTTAGAAAATCTATCAACCACAACAAAGATAGAATCATTCTCTCGCTATGTGTTACGAATTCCTAACATGAAATCCATACTCAAATCAACACATGGCCCTGTAGGGACAAGTAATGGCATATACAACCCAATATTTTGTGCATGGCCCTTAGCCATTTGGCACACTCTACATATTTCTACAATCCTACTTATGTCCCTCTTCACATTTGGCCAACAATACTTTTCTACAACAAGAGAAATTGTTTTACTTATACCAAAGTGTCCAACCAACCCCCCACTATGCAATTCTCTTATAATATTTTCTCTCATTGAACCAGTAGGGATGCACAATTGTTTCCCCATGAAAAAATAACCATCCTATATCAAATAATCAAAAGAACCACTAACTACTGTAAGGTCCTTAAGTTGTCTCACAACATAACCAAAATCTGGATCACCTTCATACATTTCCTTAATTGACTCAAACCCTACTACTTCATTTTCCATTGTTGTCAAAAGTGTTACATGCTTACTCAAGGCATCAACAACTTGATTCTACTTACCCAATTTATTCTTTAAGACAAAAGTATATTCTTGAAAAAATGAAACCCATTTTGCATGCCTACTATTTAGTTTCTTATGTTTGTTTACATACCTCAAGGCTTCATGGTCAGTGAGGAGTAAAACTTATTTTTCTACCAAGTAATCTCTCTTGTGCCTTAATCCATGAACAATAGCATAAAATTCCACATCATAAGTAGAATATATCCTCCTGGCTTATTATATTTTCACTAAATAATGTCACAGGTCATCCTTCTTGACTCAGTACAACTCCAATCTTGACATGTGAGGCTTCACAGTTAACCTCGAAGATCTTGCTAAAATTTAGCAATACGAAAATAGGTGCTTCTGAAACTTTCTTCTTCAACAATTCAAAACTATATTTTGTTGCCTTCGTCCATAAAAACTCCCTCCTTTTTGTACACTTTGGTATGGGTGCAACAATGCTACTAAAATTCATGATGAACTTCCTATAAAAAGTTGTCAATCCATGAAAACTACGAACCTCTATCCCATTCCTTGGAATAGGCCATTCCAAAATTTCCTTTACTATTTTCTCATCCATCCTCACTTCATCCTCTACGATATAACAAAACCCTTAAAAAAAACAATACTCTTCTAAAGAAATATGCACTTCTTTAAGTTTGCATATAGACTCTCTTTATGTAACAAGTCTAACACCAATTTCATATGTAACAAGTTTTCTTTCACTATCAGAGTGCCCACTCCTCTTCGACACTTATTATATGTTGATTTTGATTATTGTTGACTTTAGACCTGGATATTATTGTATCATTTTGGTTTAGCATGATGTTAGATGATAGATATATTCTGATTTTGATGGATTGTGATTCATAGTATGATTGTGTGGATTCTTAGATAGATAGAGAAACATATTATATTTGATGATGATGATGTGTTGTTGATATATGTATTACTGACATTTAGAATTCTCATCGTATTGAGTAGGATTTAGCTTTTGAACTAATTTTGTGATCTTGTTGAAATTGATAAAAGATAGAATTGAGATGTTGTTGAAATTTTAGACAAATGATAGCATTGTTAGTCTAGATGATGAATTAACTATATGTGGATGGTTATTGATTGATATGTGTATGTTTTATCCTTGATGTTTTGATGCGGCCGCAAGGCCAAAGGAGGTATCATGTGTCTTGCAGGTAATTATATCACAACAATCAAAAGGGGGATTGGAGACCAACCATAGCGGAATACTAAATGGATACAACTAAGGTCACCATGGAAACTTGTGTTAGGTTGTGGTTTATGTGTTTTAATTTTGTTAGGGGGTCCCCATGGGGGGGATGACCTCCAATTGTGACCATGGATTTTGTACACTTTTTTCCTTTTTATTTAATTATTGTAGAGTATGTATTTTATTGTGATGTAATTTATTTAATCCTTGTTGATTAATGTGCTTCATTAAATAATTTAATCATGTTATTAAGCTATATATGGATGTGACAAAGGAAGTTATTTATTAGATTTGTTCAGTTTTGGACTGTGTTTTAATGTTGAGTGTAAGTAATTTTGAGTGTTGTACACTCTACCTTACATTTGAAATTGAATTTGGGCTTAAGGGCCATTTTTAGAGGCTTGTGAGACAAACCGAGCTTGTCTAACACCTCTTAATTTCTTATACCAAACCTACTTATCAATTAGGGGGTCAAAAATATATCCCATTATATGGTTTGTAAGACAAAAGTGACATTTAATTGCACTTTTCTTACATGGGTTTTAATTTTTGTCCTTAGGGGGTGTGGGCTTGGATTGTGTGTGTAAGAGGTTTGTCATTCCTCTCAACCACCAATTTATTGTGTATTGGGGTTGAGGTTTGACTTGTGAGGTGGAGTTGAGGATAAGTGATGTGGCATCCTACATGGAGCCACATCACCCTCATCTCTCCTTTTCTATTTATGCAAGTTCTTTTGTTTGTTTGGGGGTTACTTCATTTCATTTGTGCTCTTGTATTTGGGAGTTGGAGGATTTTGGAGTGCTTGTGGATTTTTTTGAGCTTGTTGGTGTTGGATTGGGCTTGAAGGAGCTTGGTGTGTGACTCTTGGATCAAGCTCTACCATGTAAATGTAGGAGATACACTCTTTTTTAATTGTTTTCTTTTATTTGTGTATATGTGTATGTTATTGAGTGTTTTGGTATGTTTGTTGGGTTCTTGGGTAGATTGCCTAAGTGTGGTGTAGGAGAAGGCTATGGGGATCATATATGTAGGGAGGCATAAGAGTTTATTTCATGTTTTGGGAGGGATTTGGGTTGGGTGCCCCACCTTGGATAAGAAAATTCTTGCATTTCTTACTTGGTTTTATGAGGGAGACATAAGAGATTGTAGGGAGGCATAAGAGAATGTGGGAGGCATAAGAGGATCTTGAGGGAGGCATAAGAGTTGTGTAGGGTTTTTGAGATGTATATTGGAGGGTTTTAAGGTGGGAACCTAATTCCCATTGGGAGGCATAAGTGATCTCCCCATAGATCCTTGCTCCATTGGCTTTGCATTTTCAAGCCTTGTATATTTTGTTAGTTTCCTTCTTGTGATTGTATTTTGTGTTGATTGTGTTTTGAAATGGTTTTGAAATATTTGTATTGTGATGTGGAATATTTGTAATAGTTTCCATGAGTTGGATCCATCTTCTCGGGGGCCAATGAGGAGGATAGCTTCTTCTCCTCATTGGATTATTGGTTGGGTGGAGAGTGTTGTCTCTCCCCCATTTTTGTTGTTGTGATCAAGTGAAGACATGGTGGAGCTCTTGTTGGTGATGTGAAAACTCGAAGAATTTTTTAATGTCCAAAAGATATCCTTCGTTGTGATAAAACCTTCCTTGTAATTCCCACTTAAGGTGGAAGACATTTATAATTGTATTTGATATAAATGTTGCATTGTAAGTTTCATTTACTAAGTTGTTTTATTATTTGGAAGGTACTTTAAAGAAGGCGTAATTTACCTTTTTCTCATATTGTGATATATAAAGAAAATGGATTGGAATGAATGTCATGTTTAAAGGTTTACTTGTATTGAAAAGAAAGATAAAGTTTATTATTCTTTGTGGAAGTTTGCATGTTGTTGTAAAATGGAAAGAACAATGATAATGAGAATTAGATTAAGTTTCATTTCTTACTTTGTGTTGAAAACAATTTTGTGGGAAAAATAATCTTATAGTTTTGTTCTTGTTTTTATAGAAATAGAAAATATTTAGATGTAATAATTGAAGTATGGAATGGGAAAAAATGGATTTAACCCTTCAATGAAGAATGTAGGAATGTAAATTCAAGATAAGGAAATTTTGTAAAACACTCTAGTAAAAGTTGTCTTTTTAAAAATTACGTAAATGAAGGTTTTGTTTTTAAAGAATAGGACTGCCAACCTTTGCAAAGAGGTGTTCTCTAAACCACCACGGTCGGATTAGATTAGCGGTGTGAACCGCCACTTTGATTAGGCGGTCGTTAGTGAATCGTCACCTAGGTAGGGTGGCGGTCCCAAGACTGTCGGCTGCTTTAGGCAAACGGTTCTATGACTGATGGTGGAAAAATTCAATTTACGTTTTATAAAATTTTAACTTGGTTTAATTAAAGATTTAAGTCTGCAAACCCGAGAGGAAACCTCCAACAAACAATAAAGGCATGAATCCATTGTTCTACACTTGTAAATCTTCAAATGGGTATTGATAAGCATTCAATCTCCTAGATTAAAAAATAAGTAGGGTTTTTACCATGTAGGAAACTAAAATGGAAATAACTTTATAACAACTCCAGATTTGGAGTGGAAATCTCTTCAATCTTCAAATGGAAGACAATACAACAATAAATCCACAACCTAAACTAAACTAAGCTTGATCTTGTAAATTACTCCATGGTTTTTCCTTTCCTTGCTCCCATGGCTTCCATTTCTCCAACCTACAAATTTAACAAAAGAAAAGTGACCAAATGAGGAGGCTAGGGAAAATAAAAGGTTTAATAAGTTTTCATAAGGATAATTAGGGCTAGAATGGAACCCTAAGATCTAGTGGCCACAATTGAATTGATCCAAGGGTTGAGGATCAACCCTACATAGGTGGGAATATGTATTTTATTTTTTAGATAATGTTAAAGGTATGTGTGAATGGGTGAAAGGGGGCCATTTAAAACCCGTGTATGTTAAACTAAGTATTAAATTCCTAGTATGTTTTAGAGAGTATTTCAATGGACATTAGATAAATTATTTTAAGTGAACTAAAGTAACTAAGTGTAATGTTTATTAATTATGGGTTGAATGTTAATTTAAGAAGGAGAAAAACATTTAACCAAGCAAATTAATTCATGGCACCTTTCCTAGTCGAATGTAATTAATTGGCCACAGAGATAAATTAAGAATATTAAATCATTTAACCTAGACCTATTCCATCCATTATAATGTAGTAATTATTTGTGGAGACTAATTTACCGTACATTAGGTTTTGACACCCTTGCAACCTTATAACTTTTTAAAAAATTGTAACTTCCTAGTTAATTAGTAAGTTTTAGTGTGGTTTTAGAATGTCGAAATTGTGGGCGTTATAATTGTCTTACTGAATATCAGAATATCATCAAAATAGACAACAACAAACTTACCATTGTATTCTAAAAATAATAGGTTCATCAGCCTCAGTAATGTAGTGGGTGCATTATGTAACACTCGCAAAAATGACGTTCTAGGAACATGCTTCAACCTAACACTTAACCCGAAAATTGTGACTAATTTTTTTTTTGTTTAAGTTATAAGAATGTTACAAGGGTGCTTGACCCCTTAGGGTTCATTAAATTAACTTACACTACTAAACTCAACTTTACGATTGAAGAACTAAGTCTAGTTAAAAGGTTAACATATTTTCAAATTTATCTCTAAGGTCCATTAATCAATTATTCATTAGGAAGGTACCAAGGATTAATTTACTTAATTAAATATTTTCTTCTCTTTAGATAATGTTCAATCCTAGAAAGGTTAACCTTATGTTAATTTATTAAATTCATTATCTTATTAATTTAGAGTCCTTTTGTGACTTCCCAAGGCTTGCTAAGAACTAACAAAGGATTAGCACTCTAAGGCAATTAAATGGCCCCATTCCCCAATTACACATACCCTTAAGGATTTTAAATTAAACATTTAAAATACATTTCTACCTAACAAAAGTAGGGTGAATCCTCCACCCTTAGATCAAATCAATCTTGGCCACTAGATCCTAGGGTTCCAAACTTAGCCCTAAAATCCTTATGAATTTCTATTAAACCTTTTCTTTTTATTCTCCTCATTTGGTCTATTTCCTTTGTTAAATTGCAGGTTGGAGAGGAGGAAGCCATGGGAGAAAAGAGGAAGAAGTCATGGAGGATTCTACATGGAGATCTAGTTTAGACTTAGTTTAGTTTTAGTTTTATTAATGTAATCTATTTCATTCAAGGATTGGGAGGGATTTCCTCTACCAATCTGGTTTTCATTTCAAGCTATTTGTATATTGGGTTTTTAATTTGGGGCAAACCCTACCCCATTGTTATAAATGAAAAAATGTTTTAATCCACCATTTGTAGGTTTTTATTGCTCAAATCCATGGAATTACTCAGCATTTTTTACTTTTGGTAGATATAAGATTAAATTTTACACTTATAAATTAGTAAAAACCAGTTAAAATTTTTGGCATGTGCAGCGCGGATCCATGAGTTTATCGTAAGTGACAGAACCGCCACCCAGAGCAGACCGGCGGTCTGGGACAGGACCGCCACCTTCCTACAGGTGACAAACCACGGACCACCGCCCTATTGAGCGAGTGGTAGTTTTGAGACCACCGCCTTAGCCTGAGTGGCGGTTATAGGACCCACGCTTTACATGGGGCGGCGGTCTATTTTGAAAAAAACAGAACCTTAAATCTAGAATTTTCTCAAAAACTAAAAGTTATTAAAAGGTACTAAAATACATTTGAGCTTAATTTTGAACATATAAAGTTTCCAATTTTGAGATTTCATTTCATTTGTTCATTTCTTAGTTAAAATTTACTCATTTAAAACATTTTGAAATCCAATAGTAATAACAACTACAAGATCTATTCCATTTTGTTCAACTAATTTTTCTTCAATTCAAGAAAAGTTAAAAGGATTTATATCTAATTTCACATTGTTATTTTCTAATACAAAATGCAAAAAATACCTATTTCAATTTTTTGTCTCTTCCATTTTCACTACAACTCAAATATCTAAAAAAACTACAACAACTTTCTTTTACATTCAAATTTACTATGCATGCATTTTCAACTTTACAACTTCTATTTTCCTTATTTCACATTTACAATAAAACAACTTCACAATGAAAGTAAACTTTCTTTTCCATTGAAAATAGCTCATATCTTTTAACACAAAGAACTACTTTTCTCACAATACAACCAAGATTTCAAATAAAGAGAATTACTTTCTTTTCTTTTGCAAAACTAACTCTACAATAAAATATCTTTCTTCTTTCTTTTCTTATTTGTTTCTTTCCACATACAATACAATTTAATAACAACTATTTGAATACAACTTTCCTTTACAAGATCAATACAATGTCCTCCACTTGAAGTGGGAAAATCATACAATAATGCAAGCTAAAATAGAATACAATATTACAAGTTCTTCCACTCTAAGTGGGAATAACACAAAGAAAATTTTATTACAAGAAGGATCTTCTTAGGGACTCCACCAAAATCTCCAAGCTTCCCAAATCCAACAAGATATCTCCTCCAAGATTTTTTGATTCACAACAAAATGGGGGAGAGGCAACGCTCTCCACCCAACCAAGATATCCAATGAAGAGGAGAAGCCATCCTCTCCATTGGCCCCCGAGCCCCAACCACATTACAATGGGAGATGATTCCAACACATGGAAACAACAAGCTTCCACAACACACACAAATATTTTACAACCATTCAACCACATTCAAAACAACAACACAACACAAGAAAGAAGAAGAACAAAAACAACAAAAAACAAGGCTTAAAATGAAAGCCAAAGGAGAAAGACCTATGGGGAGGCCACTTATGCCTCCCAATGGGAATGGATGCCCACCTTAAAGCCTCCAATGCATATCTCAAATCCCCTACATACTCTTATGCCTCCCTCAAGTACCCCTTATACCTCCCACATACTCTTATGCCTCCCTCAATCTCTTATGCCTCCCTCATAAAAGAAACAAGAAAGAAATGCAAGCATTCCTTATACAAGGTGGGGCATCCAACCCAAACTCCCTCCACAAAAAGGTAAACTCTTATGCCTCCCTACATGAAATCTCCCATAGTCTCCTCCTACTCCAAACTTTAGGCAATCTACCCACACCCAACAAGCATTCCAAAGAAAACAATACTCAACACAAGCATATAAACACAAAATAAAGCATAACATAAACAAGGGAAAGCTCCTACCTTTCCATAGTAGAGCTTGTTCCAAGAGTAAGTCTCCAAGCTCCTCAAAGCCAAGAAAGCATCCACAAGCTCCAACAATCCACAAGCACTCTCAAAATTCTCTAACTCTCCAAAATACAAGAGCACAAAATAATGAAGTAACCCCCAAACAAGCAAAATGATTTCAATAAATAGAAAAAGGAGAGAGGAGGATGATGTGGCTCCAAGTAGGATGCCACCTCATTTCCTCTCCACTCCACATCACCTTAGTCAACCTCATATTCCAATGCATAATTAATAAGTGGTTGAAGGAATGACAAGTTACTTACACACACCATCTAAGCCCACACCCCCTAAGGACAAAATTAATTACAAGAAAGGAAGTGCAATAAACATTTTACCTTTTTATCTTCCCAAAACACCTAATGGGGTCTAATTTTGACCCCCAACCCATAGGTAGGGTTGGCATAGCAATTTAAGAGGTGTGGGACAAGTTTGACTTGTCCCACAAGCTTCAAATTTGGCCTCTAAGGCCAAATTCGAATTTCCATGAAGGGTAGAGTGTACAACACTCAAGATCTCAAGCATTCAACACACAACACAAAATCCAAGAGAAAATCAAGTCTAATAAATGAACTCCTTTTGGTCACATCTTTAATTAGTTTAGGAAAAGGTTAAATTAGCTTAATTAAGACACTACAACCCATTAATAATAAAGGGGTAAAACATACATCAAAATCTAAATAATTAAAACAAGTAAATTACATTACTAAAAGAAACACATACTAACATTAATAAAAAGGAACTAATAATAAAAGACAACACATGACCCCTTGGTCACAATTTTCCCCTAACCAAATAATTCTAACACACACACAATTACATGTTGCCATGGTGACCCTTGTTGAATTCATCTAGAATTCCAATGTGGTTGGTCTCTAATCCCCCGATGTTTGTTGTGAATAATTTTACCTGCAAAACACATAAATACCTCTTCGGCCTCGTGGCGCATTAAAAACATCTATGATAAAATATACAATATAAATCCAAAATCATCTATATACGAATCAAATATCATCTAGGAAAATACGATATCATTTACAATTTCTAGCAACATTTCTATTCACATTTCATCCATGTCAAAATGATCACAACATTAATCCAATTATCAAAGGTCTACTCAATATGATGAAATATATCACATGTATATATAATATATATATAAATAACCATGTCACATATATATCAACATCAATATAAAATGTCTCTAATGGTCCACATGCATCATATATGAATCAAATCAACAATAATTCAGTATTTCTAACATCTAACATCATACTAAATCAAAATCCATAATATATCCATAAGTGTAGTCGACAATATCGAAATCAATAATCAAAAAGGTGTCGAAGGGAAGTGGGCACTACATCCCCCTCCCTTAGACTTGAATTCCTCCTGGAAGTCACTAGAACAGGTGTGGAACTGAACTCGTAGTAAAGTAGCATCCTCCCATGTAGCCATTGCAGTCTCATCATATCTATCCCACTGGACCCAAACTTAGTCAATCTCTCTTCCGTGAAGGCCCAGGGTCCTGCGCTCTATAATGTGGATGGGCTCCACCATCACCTGCCCCTGATCCTGCACCTGTAATGTGGTCCAATCTAGCACGTGAGAAGGATCAAAATATATCTCCTAAGCAGAAACATGAAACACATCATGGATGCGAGACAAGCTAGGTGGCAATGCTAGACGATAGGCCAAGGGACCGATGCGCTCCAAGATCTCAAAGGGACCCACAAACCTAGGAGCAAGCTTAGAACCTTTTCCGTAATGGATAGGGATCTTATGCGGTCTGACATGAAGAAACACCTTCGTGCCCACCTCAAAACTATGATATCCTATGTTGGTTTGCATACTTCTTCTGCATGTCCTGCGCCTCCTGTAATCTCTATCTAATCAAAGTAACCTGTTGCTCCATATCTGTAGTAATGTTGGCCCAAGAGAAACCTTGTCCTCTAACCTGTCCCAACTAAGAGGTGTCCTGCACTCTCTGCCATATAATTCCTGAAAAGGAGCCATGCCTATCGAACTCTAGAAACTATTATTGTAGGAAAACTCCACCAAGTATAGATACTCCTCCCATCTCGATTGGTGATCCATAACGTACATCCTAAGCATGTCCTCCAAGATCTGATTCACCCACTCAGTCTATCCATCTATCTCAGGGTGATATGTTGTGCTGAAATTGATCCTCGTCCGAGAGCATGTTGCATGGTGGTCAGAAATGGGAAGTGTACAAAGGATCGCGGTCACAAATGATCTTTCCCAGAATCCCATGTAATCTGACAATCTCATCAAGATATACCCATGCCACTGCACTAGTTGTATAGGTGGTCTTCACCGGAGAAAAATGAGCCACTTTCATCAATTTATCCACCGTGACCATGATGGCGTCGTGGTGGTATCTCGACGTCGGTAACCAATGAATGAAGTCCATGGAAATGGTGTCCCACTTCCACTCGGTATGGCATGAGGAAAGAGAAGGCTAGCTGGATGTTGATGCTTGGCCTTCACCCTCTGACACTCTAAAAGTGTGACACAAAAAGCCACGTCTCTCTCGAAGTCCTCTCCAATGGTACAACTGTCTCAAAGTGGCGTGCATCTTCTTCACCCGGGATGGGCTGAATAAGGTGCATGATGAGCCTCTATCAAAATGTCTTGTCTCAAGCCTCCATCTCTAGGAACATATATCCGACCTCTGTGTCTGAGAAGACCATCTACCTCTAATGAAAATCCATCAAATCTCCCCTCAAGGGGTCTCTGGGACTCAATCTCTCTACTCTGGCTGTAAGGTAGAAACTGTCATGAGGAAGTTGCTGCAAAATCCTACTCCACAAATATGCCCACTGAAGTAGCCATAGCCACATGTCTCCATCTACTCAAGGTGTCTACAACCACATTCTCCTTCCCCTTCACATGCTCTATCTCCATGTCATACTCATAAAGAAACTCCATCCAATGCCACTGATGAGAGCATTGAGATTGGGCTGCGTGAAGAGGTGGTGAAGACTCAAGTGATCTAGTCCTGAGTGTAAATCTTTGGCCAAGAAGGAAATGTCTCCACCAACTAAGGCGTGCACAACTACTGCAAGCTCAAGATCATGAGTTGGATAATTGAGCTCATAATCCTTGAGTTTGTGAGACTCAAAAGAAACTACTCTAGCCCTCCGCATCAACACACCTCCAAGTCCTACCAAAGAAGCATATGTGCAAACGTAGAACTCACCCTGAGGATGGTACTACTAGAATAGGTGTTATCGTGAGGCATTCCTTCAGTGTACTGAAGGCCTACTCACATCTATCTGACCAAACAAACTTCTTCCCTTTCTTTGAAGGGAAGTGATGGGGTGCGTAATCCGAGAAAAGTCTGAAAAAATCTCTGTAATATCCTGCCTAAACCCATGAAGTTGCACACCTCGGTCACACTAGTGGGTGTTGGCCAATCCATGATAGCTTGAATCTTGGAAGGATCGACTGTCGATACCTTCCCTAGAAATGATGTGGCCCAAATATTGCACCTTTATCTGAAAGAACACACACTTCTCCAAGTTCCCATAAAGATGTTGCTCACGAAGACACTGAAGAACCTGGTGAAGGTGCTCCTTCGTGCTCCTCACACGTATGTGAGTAAATAAAAATGTCATCAAGGAAGATGAGACATGAAGTGATCCAAAATGTCCTGAATACCCCATTCATCAAGCTCATAAACATTGTGGGGGCATTCATCAGACCAAAAGGTACCACTGTGAACTCGTAGTGGCCATATCTCATACGGAAGGTGGTCTTATGAATATCTGCCTCCGTGATCCTCAGCTGATGATACCTGACTTAAGATCTATCTTGGAAATTGTGGCCCCCTTCATCTGATCAAATAAATCATCAATGTGTGGAAGGGGGTAATGATTCTTGATCGTTACTTTGTTCAGCTGATGGTAATCAATACACAACCACAGAGATCCATCCTTCTTCTTCATGAAGATCACTGGTGCACCCAAAGGGATACACTAGGATGGATTAGGCCTTTCTCTAGAAGGCCCTCAAGCTGAACTTGAGCTCACATAGCTTAGGAGTAGTCATCGATAAGGTGCTCGTGAGATAGGCTCTGCGCCGGAACCAGATCTATGTGGAAATCTATCTCACGTGGGGGAGGTAACCCTAGTAGCTCCCCTAGAAAAACATTAACAAACTCTCTCAAAATGTGATGGTCATCAAGGGATGGTCCACTAGACTCATCCTCAGATCTGTCACTAACTGTAACAACATACATTTGACAACCCCATCGCACACACCACTTAAGCTACATAGTGGAGATGGTGTGAATGGAAATGGGCCTCCTAACCCTGATATCACTGACTCCACTCCTAGATCATCTGTACAAGAAATAGTCTTATGGTAATAGTCCACTCTAGCTCTGTGTGTAGACAACCATTCCATGCCCAAGATGACACCATAAGAACCCAACGGAAGGATTCGAAGATCGAGGTAGTGGTGAAGGGTCCCAAATCCACTACACACTCCTTAACTAAGGAGTCTATAAAATTTTTTGGCTCAGAAGCCATCTCAATGTCCCAACTATGACCTTGCCTAACTTCCACCAACTGCAATGCTCTACTAAGGATGGTGCAATAAAATAATCAAATGAACTAGAATCAAATAATATAGAGGCAAAAATACCACCAATACTACCTATCGTCTCTATCATGGTACTCTGGTGCTCAGCCTGGTGGTTCTCACGACCACTATGTAGATCGATGGCTCGTGCCATATCTCCAATAGTAGGCTCTGAGATCTGCATGTCTTACCCTTGTTGCTAGGGTTTTGTGGGAAATCTCTCAATGATGTCCAACAACACCACAACCATAACAACTTCCTGGTCCTCTCTAGTGGGATGTAGCTCCAGTTGGTACTCTAGAGGTATGAGCTGTGGATCTTGATGATCGATCTCGCATATGGAGCTCTGAGGTCTCTCTCTGATGAGCTCCTGTTGACTGAGCTCTCGGTGCACCCTGTGTCTTGATGGGACCTCTAGGAGGAGGCCCCATACTCGCCCCCTCTGCGCATCAAATCTCTGAGGAGGTCTGTAAGGTGGGCGGGTCTGCTGCTGCTTCTTGCTAAGGTGGCTATTGTGGTGGCTGAATGAAGCTTGTCTTGAACTCTGTCCACCACGTGGAGGAGGAACTGACCCCCTCGATCTGTCATCCTACATCTGCTGGATATGGCTCGAACTCTATCTCTAGCCTGTTGCATCTTCCCCGTGTCTCCTCTGCAATATAGGCCTTCTCCATGGCCTCTGCTAATGTCTGTGGGTAGTGAATGAATGCGCACTGCTGCCACCCAAATCCAAGTTCAAGCCCCTGATGAACCTATGAATCATACCTACTCATCTGCATATAGTCGACATACTAGAGTAGGTCCAGAAATTGACTCTCATACTCGGCTATGGTCATCGATGCCTGATGGAGGTCATGAAACTCATCTATCCATTGTTGAATAAACCTCTGGGAAAATACTTCTCCTGAAACACTCCTCAAATAGCTCCTAGGTAACTATCTCTCGAGTCAACATGGAGCTTCTGCTCCTGGTCCTCCACCAGACTCTGCTCCATCCCTCAGAAGATGGATCGCAACACGAGCTTTTGTGTTGCTAGTACAAGGGAAGAGCTTGAAGCATCCGCTCAAGCTCACCAACCAGAGCCTCTGCCTGAAAACCTCCTATATCACCTGAATAGTGTGATGGTCGTAGCTTAGGATCTCCCTGATATGGTCTGCAACTGATGTCTGATGACCCCTAGGTCTCTCTACATGCTCCTCCCTCTGTCTAGGGCTCGAGATCTGTCCCTATGACCTGAGATCTTGTCCCCATGCCCTCTTGTGGTGACTCTGCCCTAGCTGACTCCACATGGAATTTCTCTACCCTATACTCCTCACTTTGTGTGAGGGGATACATGGGCCTCCACTGATGGCTCCATGTCATGTCTAGTAAAATTGTCCTCCAAGGGCTCTCCGCGTATAGTGGCATTGATGTCTTGAAGCATCTATAAAATCTGAGGTAGAATGGCCACTACAACCTGCTCTGGAGGTGGTATATCTAGGTCTATGTGAAAAGACCCCTCATCTGATCCACGCCTCCTCTACAAGATCAAGGTGAGAGTTAGTTCATTGTTCTAGGTCTTGTTTCAATTTTCTATGTTTTCTAAATTTATACAATTATTAGACATTGTGGTTTTCTAGATTAAAAAAAACCAATTTTGCACTAGGTTAAATGTTCATGTTTCATGTTTTCTAGTGTGCCCAAGGGTCCAATTTGAACCCATGGCTCTGATACCAAGTGTAACGCCCACAAAAATGACGTTCTAGGAACATAGCTTCAACCTAACACTTAACCTGAAAATTGTGACTAATTTTTTTGTTTAAGTTATAAGAATGTTACAAGGGTGCTTGACCCTTAGGGTTCATTAACTTAACTTACACCACTAAACTCAACTTTATGATTGAAGAACCAGGTCTAGTTAAAAGGTTAACATATTTTCAAATTTATCTCTAAGGTCCATTAATCAATTATTCATTAGGAAGGTACCAAGGATTAATTTACTTAATTAAATATTTTCTTCTCTTTAGATAATGTTCAATCCTAGAAGGTTAACCTTATGTTAATTTATTAAATTTTATTATCTTATTAACTTAGAGTCTTTTGTGACTTTACTTAAGGCTTCTAAGAACTAACAAAGGATTAGCACTCTAAGGCAATTTAAATGGCCCCATTCCCCATTACACATACCCTTAAGGATTTTAAATTAAACATTTAAAATACATTTCTACCTAACAAAAGTAGGGTGAATCCTCACCCTTAGATCAAATCCATCTTGGCCACTAGATCCTAGGGTTCCAAACTTAGCCCTAAAATCCTTATGAATTTCTATTAAACCTTTTCTTTGTTCTATTCTCCTCATTTGGTCTATTTCTTTTGTTAAAATTGTAGGTTGGAGAGGAGGAAGCCATGGGAGCAAAAGAGAGGAAGAGCCATGGAGGATTCTACATGGAGATCTAGTTTAGACTTAGTTTAGTTTTAGTTTTATTAATGTAATCTATTTCATTCAAGGATTGGGAGGGATTTCTCTCACCAATCTAGTTTTCATTTCACACTATTTGTATATTGGGTTTTTAATTTGGGGAAAACCCTACCCCATTGTTATAAATGAAAAAATGTTTTAATCCACCATTTGTATGTTTTATTGCTCAAATCCATGGATTTACTCATGTTTTCTTGTTGGTAGATATTAGTTAAATTTTTCCACTTATAATTTAGTAAAAACAAGTTAAATTTTGGCGCACAAGCGCGTGGATCCGCGGAGTTTTGTCGTAAGTGACAGAACCACCACCCAAAGTAGACTGGCGGTCCTGGGACTACTTCCCCTCTGGGTGACAAACCAAAGACCACCACCCCTTTGAGTGGTATTTTTGAGACCACCGCCTTAGCCTGAGCGGAATTTATGGGACCCGCTCTACATAGGGTGGCGGTCCTGTTTCTGAAAAAAATAGAACCTTAAATCGAGATTTTCAAAAAAGTAAAATTTTACTAAAAGGTGCTAAAATACATTGAAGCTTAATTTTGAACATATAGAGTTTCAGATTTTATGATTTCATTCCTATTGTTCATTTCTTAGTTAAAATTACTCATTTAAACATTTTTTCCATTCCAAAAATAATAATACAACTACAAGTCTATTATATTTGTTCAATTAATTTTCTTCAATTCAAGAGTTAAAATAAAAATTTTATATCTACTTTTACACATTATTTTTTATACAAAATCACCATTTCTAAACAAACAAATTATTTCAATTTTTCTCTTCCATTTTTACTATACAACTCAAATATCAAAAGTAACTACAACAACTTTCTTTTCCATTCAAATTTACTATGCATGCATTTTCAACTTTTACAACTTCTATATTTCCTTATTTCACATTTACAATAAAAAAACTTCACAATGAAAGTAAACTTTCTTTTCCATTGAAAATAGTTCATATATTTTTAACACAAAGAACTACTTTTCTCACAATACAACCAAGATTTCAAATAAAGAGAATTACTTTCTTTTCTTTTGCAAAACTAACTCTACAATACAAATCTTTCTTCTTTCTTTTCTTATTTGTTTCTTTCCACATACAATACAATATTAATAACAATTATTTGAATACAACTTTCCTTTCACAAGATCAATACAATGTCCTCCACTTGAAGTGGGAAAATCATACAATAATGCAAGCTAAAATAGAATACAATATTACAAGTTCTTCCACTCTAAGTGGGAATAACACAAAGGAAATTTTATTACAAGAAGGATCTTCTTAGGGACTCCACAAAATCTCCAAGCTTCCCAACTCCAACAAGATAGCTCCTCCAAGATTTGTTTGATTCACAACAAAATGGGGGAGAGGAAACGCTCTCCACCCAACCAAGATATCCAATGAAGAGGAGAAGCCATCCTCTCCATTGGCCCCGAGCCCCTAACCACATTACAATGGGAGATGATTCCAACACATGGAAACAAAAGCTTCCACAAAAACACAAATATTTCACAACCATTTCAACCACATTCAAAAAACAACAACACAAGAAGGAAGAACAACAAAACAACAAAAACAAGGCTTAAAATGAAAGCCAAAGGAGCAAGACCTATGGGGAGGCCACTTATGCCTCCCAATGGGAATGGATGCCCACCTTAAAGCCTCCAATGCATATCTCAAATCCCTACATACTCTTATGCCTCCCTCAAGTACCCCTTATCTCTCCCACATACTCTTATGCCTCCCCCAATCTCTTATGCCTCCCTCATAAAAGAAACAAGAAATAAATGCAAGCATTCCTTGTACAAGGTGGGGCATCCAACCCAAACTCCCTCCACAAAAAGGGTAAACTCTTATGCCTCCCTACATGAAATCTCCCATAGTCTCCTCCTACTCCAAACTTAGGCAATCTACCCACACCCAACAAGCATTCCAAAGAAAACAATACTCAACACAAGCATATAAACACAAAAAAAAAGCATAACATAAACAAGGAAAGCTCCTACCTTTCCATAGTAGAGCTTGTTCCAAGAGTAAGTCTCCAAGCTCCTCAAAACCAAGAAAGCATCCACAAGCTCCAACAATCCACAATCACT
Organism: Taxus wallichiana var. yunnanensis; assembly: GCA_018340775.1. Lineage (NCBI taxonomy): Eukaryota > Viridiplantae > Streptophyta > Pinopsida > Cupressales > Taxaceae > Taxus > Taxus wallichiana. The sequence continues at coordinate 786,611,185 of CM031243.1, forward strand.
CTCAAAAATTCTCTAACTCTCCAAAAATACAAGAGCACAAAATAATGAAGTAACCCCAAACAAGAAAAATGATTTCAATAAATAGAAAAAGGAGAGAGGAGGATGATGTGGCTCCAAGTAGGATGCCACCTCATTTCCTCTCCACTCCACATCACCTTATTCAACCTCATATTCCAATGCACAATTAATAAGTGGTTGAAGGAATGACAAGTTACTTACACACACCATCTAAGCCCACACCCCTAAGGACAAAATTAATTACTTGAAAGAAAGTGCAATAAACATTTTACCTTTTTATCTTCCCAAAACACCTAATAGGGTCTAATTTTGACCCCCAACCCATAGGTAGGGTTGGCATAGTAATTTAAGAGGTGTGGGACAAGTTTGACTTGTCCCACAAGCTTCCAAATTTGGCCTCTAAGGCCAAATTCGAGTTTCCCATGAAGGGTAGAGTGTACAACACTCAAGATCTCAAGCATTCAACACACAACACAAAATCCAAGAGAAAATCAAGTCTAATAAATGAACTCCTTTTGGTCACATCTTTAATTAGTTTAGGACAAGGTTAAATTAGCTTAATTAAGACACTACAACCCATTAATAATAAAGGGGTAAAACATACATCAAAATCTAAATAATTAAAACAAGTAAATTACATTACTAAAAGAAACACATACTAACATTAATAAAAAAGGAACTAATAATAAAAGACAACACATGACCCCTTGGTCACAATTTTCCCCTAACCAAATAATTCTAACACACACACAATTACATGTTGCCATGGTGACCCTTGTTGAATTCATCTAGAATTCCAATGTGGTTGGTCTCAATCCCCGATGTTTTTGTGAATAATTTTACCTACAAAACACATAAATACCCTCTTCGGCCTTGTGGCCACATTAAAAACATCTATGATAAAATATACAATATAAATCTCAAAATCATCTATATACGAATCAAATATCATCTAGGAAAATACGATATCATTTACAATTTCTAGCAACATTTCTATTCCACATTTCATCCATGTCAAAATGATCACAACATTAATCCAATTATCAAAGGTCTACTCAATATGACTAAATATATCACATGTCAGAAATATATATATAAATAACCATGTCATACGAATCAACAATAGTTCAGTATTTATAACATCTAACATCATACTAAATCAGCCGTGATATATCTAAAATTATAAGGATGTCGAAATCAATAATCAAAAAAGGTGTCAAAGGGAATTGGGCACTACACATTAGATATGCCAAATGGCATCACCATCCACTCGTATAATCCTTCTTTTGTTTTGAAAGTTATTTTCCATTAATCCCCTTCATGGATCCACATATGGTAGTACCCACTCCACATGTCAATCTTGCTAAAATATCAGGCTCTCACTAGTAAATCCATCATATCATCCAATGTTTGAATTGCGAACCGATACTTAATTGTGATCTTACTTATGTCCCTGGTGTCTAAACACATTCTCCAGTCTCCATATTTTTTGGGAGTCAATAGAGCTGAAGTTGCACATAGAATTATGATTTCTCTTACTAAATATTTCTATATTAGATCTGTCACTTGTATCTTCAACTCTTCACTCTATGTTGGAATCATCCGATAAATTTTGCCTGGTTTGGAAGGGCCGATCTTAGGATCAAATCAATATGGTGTTAAATATCTCGCTTCGGAGGTAACTCATCTCGTAGCTCATCTGGTATGACATATTTGTATTCATTTAGTACCTTTTCTGCAACAATAGGTATTAAAATCTTCTATTTCCACCTTCTTTGACATCAATGCATAACACTAGCCAACTTCTTCCATTTCTATAACAAACTCTTTTGTAGCCAATAAGCCCTCACTCTTCTCTTCTTCCTTGAAGGGTAACAAGACCACCTTTACACCATCCTTCCAAAAATTATATTTATTTTTCCCTCCATCATATGTAACCTTTCTATCGTATTGCCAAGGCCTCCCCAGTAATATATGACATGCATCCATTGGGATAACATCACACCACACCTCATCCTTGTAGGTATTCCCAATCGAAAACTTTATAAGGCATATTTTATCTATGGTTACCTCATTCCCTTTCTTGAACCATGATATACGATAGGGATATAAGTCTTTCTCGCCTTTCGATAGATTTTATCAACCATCATAGTTGAGACCATATTTTCATAACTACCACCATCAATAATAATTTTACATACCTTCCCTCTAGAGGTACATCTTGTTCGAAATATATTTGGTCACCGCTATGAATTAGCACAAACAACACCATGTTATTTCTCCTTGGGAAATCATCATCCTCTTTATCATGAGAGTTTCACCCAAGTCCATAACAACCTCCATTTTCTTCATCTTCAACTTCAACCAAATTTACTCGTGGTTGTTCTCCTTTCCATCTATCTTACGTAGGATAGTGCGGACACTCAAAAGCTTTGTGCTCCTCTTCACCACATTTTTAACATGTATATTTCCTTTGGGGGCTATTCACGCCCCGATCTCCATTATAACATCTTGCCCTCTAAAACCCCTACTCTTTGGTAGTTACCATAGATTTGACTCGAATATTCATGCCCTTTCGCATTAGAGGATTCACCTTTTGTAGATTCAAATCTACCCCTACCTCTCATTGGAGTTGATGATGTCCCTCTCTTCACAGCTCTTCCAAAATTATTCCTCTTGTATTATTTTCTTCTTCCTTTAATGCAATTTGATAAGTATAATCGGGCGATTGATCCAGATCATACTCAGCTCATCTTGTATGGTGTAACTTAACCCATTTATATACCGTGTAGCCTTTTATTCTTCAGACACTCCCTATTCCACCCTAATTGAAAACTTGTAAAATTCATTGGTATACTCCTCAATGCTGAGATTATTCTATCTTAGGTTTTGGAACCTTCGAAAGAGTGTCTAAGAATAATCTACAGGAAGAAATTTTTCTTTCATCTCATTTACCATTCCTTTGTCTTTCATTTTGTAGGTGATCCCACCAGATCAATGCATGTCAGCCAACTTAATGCATGCAAACTTAACTTCTTCTTCTTCTCGACATGTTTTTCCACTCAAATAATTTTTCCATGTGATTCAACGAGTCAATCAACTCCTCTGGTCGTAATTCTCCACCGTAATCAGGAACATTAATCTTGATGTCATCATTCTTTCCCTCTAAATCCTGGATCAATCTCTCCTCACATGGTCTCTCATTCATTGTTTCTTCATCTCTTTCATTTTATTCTTCATCTCCTCCTTCGTTCATTAATGGAGGTACTTCTTGAGATGTCACTATCTAGTCTGCATCCCCATTTGCATGTCTCCTTCTAAAGCGGGAAACTTCTCTTGTGAGTTCAAGCAACTTGTCTCTATAGCTCTTGCATATTCCTATTCATTTGGGCATGACTTCCCCTCCAGCGTCTAGCCATGATTATATAATATGTTACCTTAACTATTTTCGTAAGATCTAAATCCAGATCTCGATACTAATTGATGTGAATCCAGCTGCAAGAGGTAGAAATACCTCCAAAACACACATAAACAAATTTGTAAATAAAAACCAGGAGTTTTAAAAGATATTTCTTCTCATTCTGGAATCCACACTAATCTTTTACATCATTACAATCTACCTTTTATTACACGTCGACTCTAAAAACCCTAAAATTCCAAAAAACCCTACATTGCCAAAAATTACCTACTAGCAAAACAACTTGGATGGGCCCCAAAATTTGCGTGCTAAATATTCCTTCATAATTTAATGCTCATGCAAAATTTTGACTTATTATAATAGGCACAACAAAAATTATTGAAGTTGTAAGACCTAGTCAAAAGCGAAAAAATCATTTGGCCAATTTTAGGGCACTAGATGAAGGAATCCGGGCCTGAAAATCTACCGATAATGGTTACAAAATTGCAAGAAAAATTTAGCCTAGCATAGTACTAATGTTTATCTACCACCCTTTGTAAAATTTCAAGATGATCCAATGGTGGAATGTGAAGTTATGGTCGCCACAAGTTATGCTCCCGCATCAACAAGTTATAGATGTTGAAGTGTAGAAATCTTAGAGAAGATGGCGACATTTAAATCAAGAAATCATAGTTGTCAACATGTTTTGGGAGTTTCCACACACTTTTTCTTTTCTAGAGCATTCTCCATGCTTTGTATTTATGGGTGCATATTTTCACGGTCAAAGTCTAATGGCTATTATCAAATCTTAAGAAACAGAGAAAAATAGGAATCTTCTCACAATTCTAACGGCTATTTTCACTTTGGCTCGCATGAAGTGAATTGAACAATAAGTATCCAAAGCATTGTATTATGCTTGAAATAGAGAAAAATAGGAATCTTCTCATAGTTCTAATATAGCTACAAAAACCGGGATTAAAAATGAGATTCACCTCTCTGTTTCCATGTGTGCAAGCTATGAATGTGTCTTTACTTGTAGAAAATGCTCTTTGTAATCGAGATAATTTAGATGTGGACGAAATGATTTTTATTTTTCCGTTAAAGAAAAGATGTCTTATTAGTTAAGCAATTGCACATGATTTATAAAGTATGTCGAAAGATTTTATTTTAATATCAACGTAATTTTCATTTAAATTTGATTTTTTTAATACACTTATTAATGTAATAATGGCATTCTTACCTCACCTTTAAACGGAGTTATTCATATTATTACTTTACTTGAGAAGATAAAACACAATTTAGAGAGGTATTACTTATCTTTAATTATTTCTTAGTTGATCTTTGCTAGTTCACCCAACATATACTCCAAAATAGTTTTTTTTTCTCTTAAATCTTTGCATATTGTTTCAAAACTAGTTCAAGGAGAACTCTGACCTATTATACAAGTTATAGATGTTAAAGTGTAGAAATCATAGAGAAGATCGTCACTATAGAATCAAGAAATTATAATTGTCAACCTATTTCAATATTTTTTATTACCTTTTAGAAATTCCACACACTTTGTGCCTGTGGAGTATTCCCGATGCTTTGTATTTATGGGTGCACATTTTCACTTTCAAACTCTAATGGTTATCCTCAATTCTAGGGATCTTATGATGCATCTAAAAACCTAGCATGACAAATCCTCTCTCATTTAAGAAACAATTAATTAAAGCTTATTTGTTTATCTATAAATGTTTAGTAAACATAGTTAAAAGTATTAGATATATGTGTCATAATTTTATTTATCTAATATGTATCCTACAATAGTATCATAGTGACATAGGTTTGCTTTTTTGGCTTGGAAAAATTGAAGCCACAAATTATTATATCTTGACCATGTAGAATAGAGTTTGCAACCCATTTTAATTTTTTGGAATGTTTTTTCAAATGTGACAAAGAACTACAACTAGATAAATTTCATTTATCACTATTTAGTGGATAATTACTTAAGAAGTTCATAAAATTGTTAATCATTATGATATGTATAAAACCCAAGATAAGAACTTATAATATGTATACTAGTATTAATCAATCTAAAAATTATAATTTATTCTTTAAACATTATGGAATCAATTTATTAATAATATATTTTTAAATGTGATTTTATTCATTTAACTTTAGCATCAATTCAAAATGCAATTATTTTTAAAGCCAAAAATAAAGGGGAATAGGTGGTATTCATAGAGAAAATAATTTTCATATGAACTCTCTCCAACATTTGAAGGTCTTGTAGTCTTTTACTAAAGCACACATAGTCTTTACAGGAATCGTTTCTTATTGTTCCCATTTTTTAAATTCGATATTTTAATTATCAGTAGTTAAACATGTTTATCTATTTTATTATTTTGAGAATACTTCTATGAGCAAATAGAAAGTTCAGTGGGATGGAGCTAGGACGAGACACGCGGGAGGATGGGTTTCAAATTTCGGATGGGAGGGAACATCAACCAGGACCTGGATCTGGTCCACTTTCACTCCCATTGCAAGGCAAACAGGCCTCATGGGCAGAAAATTTATTTAGACATGGAGCTTGCAACAGGTGGGCTGCTCTCCAATCTCCCCTGCCAATACCTTCTTGGGATGAAGATGGTCTCTCTATTGCATTTCCTAAGGACCTTATCAACAGATCTACTCATAGGTATGCTTATGCTCTACAAGGAAGATTTTTTTGTTCTAGGTCAAATATAGATGCTATGAGAAGATGGGATCAAGTAAAATGACATCCAAGAGGCAACCTGGACATTGTTGCAATAACCCATGAAAAAAATTCTTTTATTTTCTTCTTGAAGAAGATTTCATCAATATCCTGGAGGAAGGCCGTTAGTTTTTTAGCAAAACCATTTTGAATATGGGAAACTAGGTCCCTGGTCTTCCTGGTTGTCCACCTCCTAGCTCTTTCTCTATCTGGGTAAGACTACCAACCCTGTTTATTGAGTTCTGAGAACCTGAGGTGATTGAGGGCATTACCTGTGCACTTGTAACTCTTCTAGTTCTTGATCCGGCCACCAAATCTTGTTCCAGATTGGTGTATGCATATTTTTTTATTAGCGTCCCTACAGGTGAAATCCCTTCCTCCATCAAGATCAGCTCCAAAAATGGGGTTTGGGTTCAGAATCAATATTTTTTTAAATGATTTGCTGGTGGACATGTTTCTAGTGGCTGTACGGATCCAATCGCCTGGGCACGCAAGGAAACCCCAGTCATCCATACTATAAATTTTATATTAAATTTTAATGTTCAGGGGTCTGATGACGCAGAGCCTTCTACCCTGTGCCCCTGTGGATCAATCGTTCAAATATCTAGTGGATGGGTTTGTGCGTGAGCAGCCTCCCTAGGAGGGATTCGATGGACCTAGAGTTGAGGATTCGTACCTGTCCATTCGAAACATCTGGATGGGTGATTCGAGGTCATTTGATAGATCCCCTACCCCTACCGCATACATGGCAGCGATCAATGACAAATTTGAATGTACTATTTCTGGGCACCGTTTTGATGAAGAATTTCCCTCTCTAGCGCAAACCAGTATACCATTCTATTTCTCTGAAATGTGTGTCCCCTGCGGAGAATGATGCTTTCTTTATAAAATTAGTTAAGGCTAACCTTGAAGAGTCTTTTTATAGAAATAAGATCAAAATTTTAAGAATAGCTCTTCTTGAGAGGAAAATTAGATGTAGTATTGAATTTTTATGTTCCTTTTATACCCAAACCATGGTCCAGCAGTGGTTCGACTCCCTTCCCCTTTGATTCTCACTAACTTAAAATCCTGAAGGTTTGGGAGCGCCCTAGATACAATGAGTACTTAAGAATGACCTTTGGCTTGCACAGGAGAAACACAAATATCAGCCTGAGGAAGATGGCTGGAATCTTGTCCACCATAGGAATTCAAAGATAAAATGATTCTTTGTTCCTTGGTTGTGTTTTGTGGTTGCGGTGGTGCTGCTTGTTTTTTTGGTTTGCTTTCTTTCTCATTGTTATATCGGGTGTTTAGCGTTTTTGTCATTGGTAGGACCCAATTCAAAAACCTTTACTCTTAATAAAAAAATAGAAAGTTGAGCAAAAATTATATCATCGGGGTCTAAAGTTATTAGACAAGTTTCTCACTAAATACACAGCTCTGGTATTGCATTGAATTTGTATAGAATTTTTGCATGACACATTGGATATGTATTCACTCTAGGAGATTTAAAAATGTATATATTATAATTTAGGGGATAACAGATAGTAGTGGCACTAGCATGTAGAATTCTATGTAAGATCATGAATTTTACACTAGCATGTAGCTTGATTTTTCTTATCTTGCATTAATTTATTGAATTGTTTAATTGGAGGGAAACCATATTTTGAATTGATATAAAATAACAAAATTGAGTTACTCTAAAATAATGGTGGAGACCACTATACGCATGAGTGATAATTGCTATACATTGTGTATTTAATAATTGTAAATCCTACATTTCATAATGTGAGTACCTACTCTAAACCAATAATGTGTTTAATTTAAATAACCATCGAGATAATACTATCCCATCTATTAGGTGGTACTATGATAACTTTAGGTTATTATGTGATCAAGACTCTTATCAATTATTGGATCATCTTCAAGTATTACTCCCTCTCCCCTACAAATCCTATGGAAGAATGAATATGACCTCTTCATTTAAAAATATCACATTCACATTTTGCACTTTTCACTAGACAGATAATTCTTGTTTAGTGTGAAATATAATTTAATTTGTATGTTTCAAAATTTTTTTCTTTCTTAAATTTTTTTCAAAGGCCACATGCTTTTTTATCATTCACAATTGTGTGGTTATTAATCTAACACACATACTTCATACAAGAGCTTAATTCACACCATGATAATCGTCTTCTCCTAAATAAAAATATGCAATCATGGAAAATGGATTCATTATACTTACGGTCAACTTACTACACTACATTTAGTTATAGCAACCCTTTTTTGCTTTATAGAGATACGGCTAATAGTGATCAAATTTGAAAGGCTCTCTATATTTTAATTTGAAGGGTTAGGTTAAGTTTGACCCTTCATAAGTGATAAATTAAACAATAGTTTTCCCTTAATTGAAAAAAGAAAATCTTAATTACCTTTCAATATATATTTGATTATTTTATATAAAATAAATATGAAAAAAGTAAAAATATTAAATATTGAAAAATCAACTAAAAATCTTGAAAGGTAGTTAAATTAAATAATCAAGATTCAAAAAAGTAATTACATGTTCAACTTGCATCACTCAAAGGAAGAGGTCTGTGAGATTTCATTCTTTTCCATTCCTCATATACCTCATTCCAATCTACTATATCCAACTTTTGAGGTGCGAAAGAGATAAAAACATTAATGTGTCTAATGTATCCAAGAAAAGTCTAGACCTCTCAATAGTTTGAAATGTGATTTAACTTAGAAAATATTTTCTCACATGTTGATGTACTTGTTAGAAGTGTGAGAACTATTTTCCATAGTTTCATTAAATTAGGGAATGAATCTTTCCACATTTCATCTTCACCACATTAATCTCATGCCTTGAACATAGTCTTCTTCGGATGTGCTTTATGTAGATTCACAACAAAACTTATATTTTACTTCTCATATATTTTCCAGTCTTAAATTTTTTCAGGGCTATAAATAAAATGTTCTTTTCCATTTAATACCACATTTTTATCCAGTGGGGTGGGAGTGGTGTAGTCAAGTAACACGATTATGTGCTTTCCCACCCAGTTTCAAATCCCCCGAGGCACAATCCTCCTTTGAGGGGGTTTCACCACTAGATGTGGCATCTCTTATCGTTGTTGTTGCAGCATGTTGGTTTCTTCACTCACTACAGTTGGTAGAATTTCAATTTTGGCTCACTTTGGTTGTTTCTTCACTCATTGTTGTCGTTAGGAGCTTCTTCTCTCGTGTATGTCCCTTGTTTTTCACTCGTTATTGTCCCTAGTTGTTGCGTCACTCGTAGCGGTCATTGTCGGTAGTTGTTGCATCATCATTATGGTTTCATGATTACTTCAATCAGGTTCCTAATGGTTTTTCCTTCATTGTAACCATGTTGTGGATCCTGTCAAAAATCCTCAAATGTACAAGGATGTGGGTCCTTTCAAAATCCTCAACAAATTACACGATTCTAAAAAAACCAATTTTTTTGTATAACAAATTAAGGATTCAAAAACAAACACTCTTTTTATTTGTGAATAAGATTCGGTAGACAATGTAGAGTGGTCAAAGAAATTATAATTGTAATGCCCCCTTTTTGTGTGTATTTCGTACTTTCTTCTTTGACCGCAATTTGCTAACGTTGAATGATTGTAATGTACTCCCTATGATGAGTTTTGAAGCACAATCTGTGAATCTAGGTAATATGAAGTAGATGTGATCTTATGGGGATATACAGGTAAGTTACCTAAGTAACAATTTTAAACTCTTTCCTTAGTCTATTGCAGTTTTATGTTACGAATGGTCATGCCTTGGATCAATTTCAGTGATCCAAGGAATACCTATGATCGTTAGGTAATTACGATCATTGTTGCAAAGTAAATTTGACTTCATTTCATTCTAACATACCATCTTTTTCTATGTCGTAAATGCTTATAAGATTGTTGAGGGTGTTTTGTAACATCTTGTGAAAACATTCATATTGAAGATTAATCATATTTTTGATTAAATGGGTTGCTTAATGATGCTCTTGTTTAATAGCTCTAAAGGCATATTGAAACCTTTTCAAAGGTGATTAGGGCATAATTAAAAAGGGACCTAATATTATGTAAGCTAAGTTTAATTATATTGATCATCCACCTAAGCTATGATGATGATGATTTATTAAAAGGGTATTATCCCTAAACCTAACTATAAACCTAACCAAGGATGCATTGACCTAACCTAAGACTTAACCTTTGAGAAAACCATGGTTAGACTTGGCTTGCATGGGAAGGTGGAGATAGGACTATAATGGTGGCGCCAATGATCCTTAGGGGGCCGTTAAATTTAATGTCGAATTTAATAAACCCAATCACCACTCAACCATCCTTCGGGCAAGTAACCTAGTCCACATTAGAAGGCACCATACCCAATAGAATTAAATGCTTAGCTATTATTGGTTTTAAACATTTGATCACATGCTAAAGTTTAGTTTTCTTTCTAGTGAGTTTGTGGGGTTGGTGGTTGTCGACATTTCATTAGCTATCTTAAAGGAAGCATGCACTTGGCATGTGCTTTGTTCAATTGAATGCCAAAAATAATTATGGCCGCATGGACTACAATAGCTTCAAGATTTGCACAAATTGGGTTTTGTTGAAACGGATTTGAAAGTTTCAAGCAAATTTTATTAGTGGGTTTTGATCCGGTTTCCATGGCCTATGCCAACATTTCCCCTTGCAACCTAAAGTAAAAGACTGGAATAAATCATGGACGCTCAACAAGCATAATGACAGAGGAATTTTTCCAAATGTTTTTTTGTAGCAAGGGCCTTGGTAGTAGACATGTATGCAAGGTGTGGAAGCTTAGACAGAATGATAAATCCTAACCATTATTACATTATAATGTATATATAAATCTTGTGAAAAGAATTCTTTCCATTTTCTGATATTGTTTTCGAAGTTGATCTAGGTGGTTGGAAATATTGTGGTTTACATAATACTTGGTTACTCCTTTAATATTCCTTGTGTGCCTAGTTAAGGTTGATTTAAACCCATTCCGCTTTTGTATTTTAAATGATAACTTATGATACTTAGATTAAGTCGATTTGGGGAACGAATTTGTTTGCAGATTATGGACCTACATTAAGTTCAATAAAAGATAATGTGTTATCTTTGTTTTACATTTCTTTTTTTTTATTGTATGTAAAAACAATTTATATCAAGAAGGAAACTCCAAATATAGGGTCGATACCCTTATAAAACAACGGTATGGGTGTATAGTGCTTGTGAATTTTTGTGATACACAAACATTGTTTGGGGTTTTACGATAAGATTAAGTGTAGGTTCAGTATTGGTCATATTGATCAACTACTCGATAATCTTTTTCCAAATTTTTAAGGAATTGAAAATTGATTAAAGAACCCATTAAAGGTATGCATTGTATCATATTGTTTCGAATCCTTCCTTATAGAAGGGAAACCATTTTATTGAACGTGAAACCCAATATTCTTTTATGGTGTGGGTAAACAATTTCCTTGTTTACGACTACCCTTTTCTAAGTTAGCGTTTTGTTGGGTTCCTTCATTTCGTCATTTGGTGTTTTTCCCTAAACATGTCATTAAAATGACCTTTACAGACTATAATCCTTGTTATAGTTAAATTTTTAGTTTTTTATTGATCTTGAATCTATTTATCCTAGTGTTAGCTTCGCAAGTTGCCAACAATTGAACGAATTTGCGAGATTTTTCTAAATATATCAAAATGATTTAGTGGAATTCTTCTCGTGTTGATCGATATAAATACGTATATATATATTTATATATGGATATGCGTATATATATTTGTTTATATATTTATTTCGGTGAGTGAATTTTGGTGCATGTACTTGATGACCCGTCCTTTTCCTCTAATAATAATTTGTAGGAAATCTAGCACCGATGGGTATTATTATTTTCTATCCTGCGAAGAATGGCAAGTAAATTTAAAAAAAAAACATGATGGTCTTCGAAATAGTAAGGCTAAAATCTGGATCTAGTAATTTTGGAGGTTATAATATTTGGTGTCACTTTGTTTGATAAAATTTGGAATTAGTTAAGTGAACCTCTGTCAGAGGTAACGTAATCCAACACATGGAAATGGGAAGTTCTTATTATTATTATTAATGGTCATTTTCTACGGTATCATGTGAAGATTGACTAGTTATTTATTGTTGGAATTCACCCGAGTGTTTGTGTGGATTTTGATCCCGGTTTGAAGCTGCTTGCTAATAAAATTGATTGGCATCATCAAGAGAAATTCGTTGTTAAGAATAATGAATCTTTGTAGTGCCCACTTCCCTTTGACACCGTTTGATATTGATCCCGATACTTCGACTATATTATGAACATTGTTATAGTTTTTATTTAGTATGATGTTAGATGTTATATCATGGATTGTTGTTGACTTTGGTTCATATCTGATGCATGGTGTTTATTGGGGACATTTTATACATCGATGTTGATATACTGTTTGACATGGTTATGTTATAGATGTTGTTCGGACATGTGATATTTGGATATTTTGAGTAGACCTAGAAAATGAAATTTATTTGATGATGATATAGTTGTTGATAAAATTACAAATGATATTGTTGTTTTCCTTGATGTTGTTGTGATTCATATATATAGATGATTTTGGAATTATATTTATATTCATTTTGGATGTCTGATGTGGCCACGAGGCCGAAGGAGGTATTTTTATTTTGCAGGTTTAAAATATCACAACAAACATTGGGGGATTGGAGACCAACCACATTGGAATTCTAGGTGAATTCAACAAGGTCACCATGGCAACTTGTATTAGGTTGTGTGTGTTTGATTTTGTTAGGGATTCCCACGAGGGGAGGGATTACCTTTAAATGTGACCAAGGGTTATATGTAATTATTTATTTTGGTTCCTTTGTTTAAGAATGTATGTGTTTTATAAGTGATGTGTTCCCTTTTTAACTAAATAAATTTTGGTAAAGTAATGTGAGTAATCATATTGTTGTAAATTAATTAATCAAATTGGGTCATAAGAAAGTAATTATTAGAGTTGTTGGCTCTTGTATTAAATGTTGTAAGTAATGTGTAAGTGATGTGTAAGAGATATGTAAGTTGGTTTTGGAGTATGAAACACTCCACCTTCTTTGAAATTCGAATTTGTCCTTGGAGGCTGATTTTGGAGGCTTGTGGGACAAGTTAAACTTGCCCCACACCTCTTAAATTTATATACCAACCTTACCTATGGTTGGAGAGTTAAATTTAGACTTTTATTATGCATTTTTGTAAGTCAAGTTGTATGTTTTAATTGCACTTTCTTCATGTTTTAAATTTTAGTCCTTATGGGGTGTGGGCTTGATTTGAGTGTGTAAGTAAAATTGTCATATTATTCACCTACTTAATTATTATGCCTTGGAGATTGAAGTTGACTTATGAGGTGGAGTTGAGGATGTGTGAAGTGGCATCCTACATGGATCCACCTCATCCTCTTCTCTTCCCTCTTCTATAAATTTGAATTCCTTAGCTTGTTTTTGGGTTGCTTCACTTGTGGATGCATCATTTTTGGGCGACTTCTTTTGTTGTTTTGAGCCCTTTCTTTTGGAAGACATGGGGGATTATTTTTGAATACTTGTGCTTGGTTGCTTCCCTTTTATCACTTCATTTTGGGTGACTTCTCTTGGGGTGTTTGAGCTCTTGCAAATTTGGAGGAAGTTGGAGATTGTTGAATGCTTGTAGATTGTTGATCTCTTGGACTGTTTTGCATTGGAAAGCTTGTTGTTTTGCAACCTTAGAACAAAAATCCATTATGGAGAGGTAGGATCTTGGCTCTTGAAATGCTCTTCTTTTATTTTATGCATATGTGAATGGTTGAATGTTTGAATGTGTTGTTTTATTTGTTGGTTGGTTGGGTAGATGGCTTAGGGATGGTGTAGGAGAAGACTATGGGGTATTCTTGTGGGAGGCATAAGTGCTTTGGGGAGGTATAAGTGTGGAGGGAGTGGGGATTTGGGTTCCACCTTGTAAAAAGAAATAGCTTGCATTTCTTTACTCATTATGGGGTGCCATAAGAGGTTGGGGAGGCATAAGAAATTGTGAGGAATAAGGGGTACTTGGGGGAGGCATAAGGGCATGTCAAGGATTTGAAATGATATATATTTTGGTAGTTTGTTCTCAGGTGGTGATACCCATTTCCCCTAGGGAGGCATAAGTAGCATCCCCATAGTTTCTTGCTCCTTTGGCTTGCTTGATGAAGCCTGAGTATTGTTGTGTGTTTATCTTGTGGTTGCTAAAACTATTGTTTTGTTTTGGACTGTGTTTTAAATATGATTTTTGCATGTGAAAGATTTCCTTTGTGTTGTGGCTTCTGTTGTTTCCATGTGTTGAGTCGCATTCCTTATTGCAATGTGGTTGGGGCTCGGGGGCCAATGAAGAGGGCAACTTCTCCTTTTTATTGGATGTCTTGGTTGGGTGGAGAGCGTTTCCTTTCCCCTGTTCTGTTGTGATCAAATTGGAGAATGATGGAAATTCATACTGTTGTTTTGGAGCTGAGAAAGAAGACAATTTTGACAGTCCTTTGTGAGACTCATTTTTTGAACCTTTTTCCCACTTCAAGTGGAGGACTCGTAATATTATTTGTATTGGATAGTTATTTTGTTTTGGAAATGAAATTTTATGTTTAAATGAGAAAGAGACATACTCTGTAATTTTATTCTGTGGAAAGAAAAGAAAGATTTGTATTCTATTCTTTTGAAATGGAATGGAAAAGAAAGTTGTAAAAGAATCATCCAAGTCAATAGAAGTTTTTTTTTGTTAAAATGATATTGTCTTCATTGGAAATATATGTTTGCAATGCATTATGAAATCTCTGTAAAAAATAGAAAGAGAGAAGAAATACGTATGAGGGAATATATATCACTCTGCTCTTTTGAAACGCATCCTTGTTCTCAACCTTTGGTTGAAGGAAGATGAGATATGAAGTAAACTAGCATGGAATGAATTAATATTTTAAATTTGGTAAATATAAATGTATCAATTCGATTTAGAAGTTGTAGAGCTCTGTTAGATAATTTTCAAACTGGTAAATTTTAAATCAAAAATGTTCAGAACGACCCTGCAACCTTAGAAAATGAAATGAAACAATTAAATTGAAGTTGCATGATCAAAAAGAATCTAATTATACCTTAACACTTAAGAAATTATTATAGAATCTTTCAAATTGGGCAAAGGCAAAATTGCAGACATCTTGCTGTACAAAATTGGTAATTTGGAATTGCAAATCCATCAAACAAATTAACCCTCACAATCCAACCTAAATTTTCCCAAGTGAAATCCTCCATGCCTGTTTGGCATGTTGAGAAGGAATTAATGGTGAATTTGAACAAAATTGTGTAAGTTAAAAATACCAGTTCACCTGTTTAGTGATAGAAAAATATTTTCTCAAAATCGACCCTTAAAAATTTATCCAAATTAAAATTTTAAGGTTGTTGTGCAAAGAGGATGTCGAGAGCTTTCCATAAAGTCCTCGTTTTCCAAAAACTAAGTTCCCTATCAAAAGTTATGGCCTTGAAGTTTTTACTTCATTTGGCTTCAAAAATAATCTAAGTTCGAAAAAGGGAAAAGTTTATTCCCATACCCTCCTTCCGTGCCCGAGAGAAAAAAAAATTCTTCCCGCACCATCCTTACGCCCCTGGGAGAAAATTTTTCTTCCCACGCCCTCATACGTGCTGAGAGAAATTTTTCTTCCCATGCCCTCCTTTCGCACTCGGAGAGAAAAAAATTCTTCCGCGCCTCCTTTCGCGCCCGGAGATAAAGTTTCTTCTCGCACCCTCCTTCCACGCTTGGGAGAAAAAATTTCTTCCCGCACCCTCCTTCCATGCAGAGAAAAAAATTCTTCCCACGCCTTGGGAAAAATTTTGCATTTTGGAAGGTGATTTGATAATTGTTGTAATGGACTATGGAAATTTTGTTGTGAACACTTTTTAAAAAATAAAAAAATATTCCATAATTCTTCTAACTAAACCTAGGTTGTTCTTGGTTCTCAAGTGGGAGATTTTAGGTGGCGTTACGGATACTCTTTTCTAGATAAAATGATTTAGATCTTTTAGGTTACAATATTTTGAATATTACCTAAGCATAGTTGTCTATAATATCATTTGTTGAATATTTTTACTTATAAGTAAAGAGGAGTTACTTGGTTGTATTGTTTGATATCTCATGTCTGGATGTGCTAGTTTAAATGTATTAAAACTACGATCAATCAAGAAGGAGTATGGCTCAAATTATATTTGGTGATTTAATATTATGTATTGGATCTTTTATTCTAGTGAGCATGTGTGAAGTAATTTGTTAGATAAGGAAATATTGATTGATGGTTTGAGTATTAGATTTCAATCATATAATCTATATGATTACATGATTGAAATCCCAATACACTCGATACTCTTTTTTACTTCTAAGGTCAATGGCCTCAACTAGAATGATTGTTAAACTTTTTTCATTTTAGAAACAAGGTTCATAAATGGTACATATGACTTCTTTTCTTAATTTGACATTGTGGAATCTTTAGCATGCTTAAAGAAGTTGTTAGTGTTTTAGAACTTAGAACAATTTCATTAAATAGAAAGGTTCCTTCCATGAAATTGATAGATAGTAACATATTATTCTAATGTGTTAGTTATTATCATGCTCAATTCTCGTGAACTGACACATGCTAACAAATGTGCAAATGGATTTCATGAAAAGTGAAAGTAGAAAAAATGATAGAAAATTGCATTGGTTTTACTGATGATGTTCAATTATTTTGGATACTCGAAAGTGTTAAAAGTTTTGAAATGATTCTGTTATAAACCATGAATGCCTAGTGCCTTAGTATTTTGTAATTGTTGATTAATGCCATCATTATTAACTGAAAAACTTATTAAATATTATTGTGGATGGAATAAAGTGAATTCTACTTTTGCTAAAATAACATATTGTATGATTGGAAATAGATAATTAGTTTATCTATTCCATGTGAATATTATTTATTCAATTTTTATTCTTAAGTCATAAACACTCTTGACCTATTAGTTTTCTAAAGATTGAGTGTTGCTTGGATAAGGAACTACATGTATAAGTGAAATCAATCTTTGAGATAACAATAAACTATTATAAGTTATAATTATGAATTGACAAACCTTATTCGAAAGTGGAAAAAGTGTAATAATAGGTTGTAAAGAATGATGTTGCATTATTATCAGAGTTATACCCTTTATGTTTTGATGAACTTATGATTAAGATATCATTATTTAATGAGGAATATGGAAAACTTTCTTGTCATAATTAATAAGGAAATAGTTTATGACCCTTTACTTTTATTGATAAATTATATTTATAACATTGAAAGGGAAAGTTTTATTTTTGAATAGGAACACATACATGGTAATTTAAATAATAATAAGATCATGCTATGATGGGGTTGAATGATAAAGAAATCATTAAATCTAACTTATCAGTTATAAAACCTAATTTGTACACATTTGACGAACTTAATCAAAAAGAGACTAGATGATGTCCTTACTTAATTTAGATTGAATTATAAGTCTCAATGAACTAATGGTTAATGAATAATGAGTTCAAAAAGATGAATGCAGAATTGACCTACATACCTTCAACTTATGTGAAGGTGCATCACAATCCTTTATGAAAGTACTAATATACATATTTATGTCTTTATGCGGTTCTTTACCCTATGTTAATCTGCAATCTAGATGTAACCACAAAAATTATCGACTTTATGGAAAAATGTAAGCCTAGTAATTAAGCATTATGCGATCTGTAACCTCAATCCTTTCTTAAGTAATTTAATCATTATGATCCTTACATGAAGGAATATTAGTTCTAAACCTAAATGGTATTTCACCTCAATTTGAACTTATGCTCATTCCGTTGTGCAACGGAGGTATGAAACAAGACAAAGTTACTTGTGTGTAGGTAAATAGCCTTGTGAATAATTAAATATCATTTTAGCAACGAACGAATTAAGCAAGAAATTGAAGTAATGTCGATGAATCTATTAAGTGAGATAGACCATAAGTTAAAGGTTAACAATATAGAGGGAGTCTAGTAACAAAAAAAGGAATGATCGATTCATATATTATAAGTTTTCTAGAACTTAAAATAAATATCTAAACATAATTTTAATAAATTTGTAATCCAAAAGTTCATAGTGTAGGAAGAACCTATCTACAAGTGTGCCTTGTAGCTGAACTGTTATGTTGTGCCTTGTCAAAAAAAAGTCCTGGATGTGCATCACATGTTTTACTATTTTTGTGTGGGTTAATGTTGTGCAAAACATATCGTGAGTTGTGTGTAATTTGTGAGACCACATATAGTGTCGTGTATGCTTCAAGCAAGTAAAGAAAAAAATTATTTGGTATTTTCAGTGTTGTTTTTGTGTGTGTAAAATTGTGGGTGTTACGGTAATTTTCTAAAGCCTATTAAGGATGTAATAATAATCAAAATATAGTAATTATATAAAAACAAATGTAAAACATATGAATTTTTCAAACCTCAAATACTAAATGTGGTTTAATATAACATACCTTAATTTATATCTCGAATGCAAGAGAAATTTGGAGAATGGACAAGTCCTTAAATAATCGTGTTATGCTTTGATTACATAATATCAAATTTTTTAACTTGAGGCATAACAATTAGCATTATTATCTTAACAACAATCTGAATACAAAATTCAGAGAAACAACTAATATTTAAGAACCCAATTTCCAAAATAAAATAAGGGCATTGAGAATAAAATCCCCAAATTGATTTAGTGGCTAGAAAAATCTAAAAAACTAATATTGCTCTTATGAAAATAGAAACACTCAACTAATTTCTTATTTAGTGGTGATTCATCTTCTCCCTAGATTTTGTGCATGATTTGTGTAAAGTGAAAGTAGATTTATTTTAACACAGAAAATAAAAAGTATGAGTTATGCACTGCTACAATTATTCATTTAATAGTTAATTTATTAAAATGAATCCAATATTTATAAAAATTAACATAGCATTTAATATTTGTATGAAAAGTGATTTTTTAGTTGGCCCTTCTAATGAAAAATTAACATAAGTGACCTCATTTCAGTATTGACGTGTAATTTTAAATTTTAAATTTCTTTTGAAGTGTAAATTTTTAAACACCCTTCTATGACAAGTTGAAATACATTTGAAGGAAGCTGACAACTTCAAACTTTATCCCTCAAGCTTATCACTCTACATATGGAAAATACTACATCTAGTTAATTCTAAAGATTTTATTTCTATATGAAAACACTGATTTAAAGTAATCAAAAATAAAATCAGTAGTATATGTTGATGGAAAAATATCATCTCATCAAAAATATAATATTAGCTAACATGAAAAAATCCCACCGTAAACAAATATTTTTGGAAAAGGTTGTTTGAAAGAAGGATGCATCGATGTAATTATCCCACCCTTGTTTTTGTAAAGGAAAGGACATATTTTGCATTATCCAACATTTCCAAGGTCATGAAATAGTAAATCTTTCTGAAGTAAATGCATTTTAATATTTAGTAAAGAGGATAAAATAAAAAATTTAACATGTTTTCAAGTTGATCCCACACCTTAAAGAGGATCATATATAAAATGATTATTTTATCTCTAATGCTACTGCATAATCTATACAATATGTTAACTAACCTTGAATTGATTAAGGACCCAAACAAAAACTACATTATCTAATCCACATCAACATAGTAGTCCTGCGGAGACACTAAAACTTGGTAACTTATCCTTTGGCGATGAAATTTTTCTTATGCTCCTTGTTACTTTACAAATGCTCACATTCAAATTCCAATGTATACATATCTCTAACTCTTCTTGAATTTCTCATATTTATACTTTACTTTATCATAAATTCATAAAATTTTAATTTATCAAAGTAGTAGATTATCTTTGTGCATCAATCAAGGATTTTTTTTCACGTCACATGCTTCATGTCTTAGACTTGTGCATTTTGGTTAAGATGTATTATTGTCTGGATAACTTATATGGTCTTTCCCCTTATCTTTCAACTCTAAATTCAATTTGAATATTTTTATTGTGTAAAATTTCATCTTTCTAGGGCTAGCCTTATCAGAAAATTTCACCTACAAAACACTATATAAGCAAATCAAAATGCCTTTATAACTAACTTGGTATTCTTACACTTTAATATTGCAAATATCACTCCAAGATCACTCAATGATCTCCTAGATATTCCCAAATCAGTTACACATAATTTATAGTAGCCACTACTACGATTATCAAGCACTCAACTAGGTCAAAGATTATAGCTTCCTCCTCTTCCAAACATGAAAAGTAATATAGTCATATCTTGGCAAGATAAAATTCACTCCAAGAATTGTCAAAGGGTTTGAAGGGACAAAGGGTTAGGTCATTTAGTTAAAAAAATACTACTATGATTGGGTCAAGTTATAATTCATGACGATAAATATTAAATAATAAATTTTTGTGTATAGTATTGTGAGAGAGAAAACATTCTCACATGAACTCTCTCTTGCATTTTAAGCTCTTAAATTATTTTACTAAAGCACTCATTGTAGTCTTGATAGGAATCGTTTATCATTGTACCTATTTTTAATATCAATATTTTCAATTATCAATATTTAAAAATGTTTATCTATTCCATTATTTGTAGAATAAGTCTATGAGTAAATACAAGGGTCAGTAAAAATTGTATCATCAGGCCCTAATGTTATTATATGAGTTTCTTGTTAAATACATATAGTTATTATATTACGCTGAATTCGTAAAGAATTTTTGCATGACACGTTTGATATGTTTCATCCTAGGATATTTCAAAAATATATATATTATAATATAGGGGATAGTTGATAATAGTGGCACACCATAAGTTTAATGGTCTATAACTCCAATTGTATTCTATGTAAGATCATGAATTTTACAATGACATGTACCTCGAGTTTTTCTTAGCTTATTGTATTTGGTTTGAGTGTTTAATTGGATGGAAACCATATTTTTAATTGATATAAAATAACAAATTTAAGTTGCACTAAAGCATTTTGGAGACCAAGTACTTCTACATGATTAATTTAATTGTTGTACATTTTGTATTTGATAATTGTAAGTATTACATATCATAATGTCATTAGATACTCTAAACCATTAATGTGTCAAAATTAAACAACCACTAGATAATACCATCACAAATATTAGGTGGTACTATGACAAATTTATATTATTATGTGATCAAGACTCATGTCAACTCTTGGATCATGTTCAATTATTATTCCATGTACCCTATAGATCCTATAGAAGAGGGAATATGACCTCCTCATTTAAAAATGTCACATTCACATTTTGCACTTTTCACTAGAAAGGAAATTCTTGTTTATTGTCAAATATAATTTATTTTTTTATATTTCAAAAGGTTTTTTTATTTCTTGAATTATTTTCAAAGGCCACATGATTCTTTTGATAATCCACAAATCTGGAGTTATTAATCCAACACACATCTTGCATACACTATTTCAATTCACACCATGATAATCGCTTTATGCTAAATAAAAATATGCAATCATGGAGAATAGATTCATTGGACTTATGGTCGACTTACTACGCCACATTTAGCTATAGAAACCCTTTTTGTGCTTCATAAAGATAAGGTTACCACTCTACATATGGAAAAAACTACATCTAATTGATTCTAATGATTTTATTTCTATCTAAAAAGACAAATTTAAAGTAATCACAAAATAAATGTAGTAGTATGTGTTGATGTAAAAATATTTTCAGATAAAACAATATAATATTATTTAACATTCAAAAATCTCACTAGAAAACAAATATTTTTGAAAAAAATCCAAAGAAGGATACCTCCAGCATAATTATCCATCCCTTTTTTAGTAAAGGAATGAACTTATTTTGCATTATGTAGTGTGGCCAAGGCCGTGAAATAGTAAATATTTCTGAATTAAATGCATTTTAATCTTTATTCAAGAGGTGAAAACAATAAATCTAACATATTTTCAATTTCATCCCACACCTCAAAGGATATCATATACAAATTTATTATTTTATCTCTACTGTTAATGTATAATCTATACCATATGTTACCTAACCTTGCATTGATCAAGGACCCAAAGAGAAAACTACATAATTTAAACCACATCAATATATTAGTTTGTAGAAACTAAAACTTTGTAACTTATCCTTTGGAAGTGACAATTTTGGTTATGATCTCTTGCTACTTTATAAATGCTCACGTTTGAAATCCAATGTTTACATCTCTCTGTCTCTTTCTTTATTTTCTCATCTTTATACTCTACTTTGTCATTAATTCATGAAATTTTAATTAATCAAAGTAGTAGATCAACCTTGTGCATCAATCTAGGATTTTTCTTCACATCACATGCTTCCTATCCTAGACTATGAAATTTGGTTAAGATGTGTTATAGTCCTAGCTTAAACTTGTATGCTCTTTCCCCTTCTTATTTTTGAATCTAGTTTTAATTTGAATATTTTTATTGTGTCATATTTCATCTTTCTAGGGCCATCCTTATCATTAAATTTCATGTGCATAAGGGTATATAAGAAAATCAATATCACTTTATAACTAACTCGGTACTCTTACAAGTTAATATTGAAAATATCACTCCAAAAGAACTCAAGGATCTCTTAGATCTCCCCAAGTCAGTTGCACATAATTTAGAGAAGCCACTACTACAAGTATTAAGAACTCAAACTATTTTAAAGATTATAGTTTCTTCCACTTCCAATCCTGAAAAGGTCATATAGTCACATCTTAGAAAGATAAAATTCACTACTTCTACTATGATCGGGTTTGATGTCAACTTACTCTAGCCTTTCCAAATTTGAATCCAAATCTATGTAAAGGTTTGCAAATTTCGATAATTCCATTATACAATACTAGTGAAAAATGGTTTCCTTAATCTTATCCTATTTTGTTACCTTCACTTCTATCTCATGTTTTGATTCATTAGTAACACCTTTACTTCATGATCAAAACACAAATTACAAGTTAGAAACTCAAAGTCCATGTATGTTGTTTACTCTTAGTTTCATAATGTAATTGTCTTGAGAGGAAGGATTATTGAATATTTGGCTAAGTGTTCATCTCATGAAATCATTATATTCATCAAAATCCTTGACTTGTCTTCTTGATTCTACTTTTACTCACTTACACACCAATATTAGACCAAACTACATTTAACCTTCTTTACCTTAGACTACCCTATTTTGGAAAGATGCACCAATATTCTACTACAACCTTATTTATCTCCCTCTATGGTTTGGATACATTATTAATGCTCTAAAGGATCTCGTATAATTCATTCAACATTAACTTCAGGAGGAAAGATTTGGTTTTTTTAGTTTGGTCTCTTATATCGTCGAAATGCCTAGTAGCCCTCCTAACATAGAAATCTTATGTTTGGGAATAGCAGGTACAATTTTAAAAGTAACCAAAAACATTTACAAGGACCCTTTATGGGTTTCTAACTCCATACCAATATTTATTTCTCAACTCCAATGGAAACCTTGACTTTACTACTGACTTTTTTTCCAATTAGGTCTCCCATTTTACTTTTTCTAGGGCTACCAATCTTATGTACACTTTCATCACAAAAAGATTACAGATTTGGATACCCATTTGGCTCAGTTTGATGTTATAAAAATATCTTAAGTATTCTCTATGGAGAATTTATAAAATTCTCTTCTCTAGGATTCAAACTAGCTTTTCCATGGTCCAAAACAAGATGCAAGAAGATTGCTAGCTAATTTAGCGTTAATATACATTATTTTCAATAATATATTGAAAATAATTTCAAAAACCCTACTCATATCCTATACATGAAATTTTTTCAAGTTTCAACTATAGAACACAAGGTACAACATTTTTAGCACTCAATCCCTAATGTGGGGTTTTACGGATGATAGAAGAAAGAATTCATAACTTGCATAGATAAGTGGTTCAAGACCTCAAACTAAGTTCAAAATCTTTATATTACCTTCTCAATGTTTCTTATTTATATGGTGACCTCTCATACAACTTGGAATCTTCTCAATAATAAGATTTAGGCTTTAACTAATCTAAGAGACCCTGTCTTCTCATGACATGCTTGAATTTTAGACCTAAATTTAAATTCTCAAATATTTACCAATGAATATTTTCCTATTACAGGTTTAAAAAAATTCCTCGGTGGCTCTAATTATCCTCAAGCATTTCATTTATTCACTTACAAGATTTAAGCATCTAGACCATGTTTTTCCAAGAATACATTTTGTTTACGAAAGTAGTGGGGTTTTTACTTTTCTATAATACTCAAAGCATATGTTTACAACCTTGAAGGTCATTGTTTATTCATTTTTAGTGCATTTTGTTAAATTTTCAAACTTATTTACATCTCCTTTCTAAACATCGATCTCTCTACACACCCAACAAACATCTCGGTCACCTTACTCTTTACACATTCATGATTATAGGTTGTTCATTTAAGATTTGATGAATCTTAGATATGTTAAATGGCTACCATTTTCTTTGATACCTCAACAATACCCTATTCATTCCATCACACATTAAATCCTAATCACTCAAATAAATATGATAGTGTATTAAGTATGATCAATCAACTCTTTCAAGAGGGATTGAACTAATCTGATACCCAACCTAGTCATCCAAGAAACACTTGATCCATTAATGTTAAAGCATAAATACTATAATAATTATGAAATCACAATAATTCTTCTTACTATATTTACACACGAAGCTTAAGGGTTCACGATTTTATTCCAAGAAACATGTCATACATGAGGTTTTTATGATCTTATACATATATTTGAGATTTTCTTGGCTTATTCCCATGAATTTATACTTTGAATTCCTTTCCTTTCCTCTCTTATCTCCTCCTATCTCCTATTTAATTAGAATATCTCTATTTTATCCTCATAAAGGAGGTAATTAAAACATGGTTCAAGGATCCTAATCATAATATCAACCGATTTTAACATGTTAACCCCTAGTTAGATAAATAAATTAATTGATTCACATCATTTAGGGTTTCAAATCTCCTCATTGTTCATTATACATCTTCACTTTATCATAAGATCTCTTATTAGGACTTAGGAATTAAAATTTTCAAAAGGTGTTTTGGAGGGAAAACTTAAATCGCCCTCTTTTTTTCTCATGAAGTAAACTAGGAAGGTGGATAAGATCTCAAAACACCTAAAGATGTACCTTAAGACCATAATAAACCCAAAATTATATGAAATTCAAAATTTTGATGTTTTTCATGGTGATGTTCCTACATCATTCTCCTTGAGTGAGAATATTTGAACCCTTGGTCAATTTTCTATCTTCTTCCTTTTGTTCCAGTCTCTTTATTTCTTATAATTTTTTTCCTTTTTTATATTCTTAAGTTCATCTTCTTGACTTTATGAGATTCTTAATTATCTTGTATAGTTATTCTTGTCTTGAAAGTGTTCACTTTGTCTTCATTTTCTTCAATATTTCTTTGTAATCTTCATTTTATTTTTCTTCATATATCAGTGTACTTTTTAATCTATTTTTATCTTTTTCCTCCTTCCATGTTCACTTTGTTTGAGTCATACCTTCACAAAAACAACTAGAAGAAATATTAGTTGTAAAAGAATGAGACAATTTTGTCTCAATTTTTTCTTCTTTATTCCACCATTTAAGTTCTTCATTATTTCTTTGATCACTCTTTCTTATCCCTTTTGTACCTTATTGTCAGCGTTCATTTTAAGACCCCCCTCTAAAAAATTATTATAGAATGGTTGTTGAATCTCTGAAACAAACTTTTGAAATGATGGCAAATCTTTGATAAATTGTTTTGTGGAAAAGGAAAATATATTGGTCTTTGTTCATAGAAGTTTTGCAGGGATGGATGGGTATTGGTCAACTATCCAATCATTATCATTTAAAATTTTGGTTTGACAGATGTCTAATATGGTTGGACGGTTATCTGGTATGGTTGGAAAACCATCTAATATGTTTGGACGACCACCTAAAGTCATTGGAAAACCACCTAATATGGTTGGACGAATGCCTAATATGATTGGATGGCCATCTAACATGGATGAAAGACTATCTCCATTAGTTTTTATGGCTATCAATGGTGGGTGGATGTCTCAACACGGACCAACTCATTTGGGTTGGATGGTCCTCTCGGTGTAATTGGAATCCAATGGTCGTCTAACATGGTTGGAAAACCTTCATCCATTTCAACATAGTTGGATAGTCCACCTAAAATAGGTCGGATGGCTGGTTGTTTAGAGATCCACTAGTGAGTAGATTGGTAACTTTTATACACATCCCTAGACACGTGCATCTAACTTCGCCACTAACCATTTTTCACCACGTGTCAAGTGTTTTCATCTCAATCCCTATATATACCCATACGAGGTTCATTTATTCAATTTTTTCCACATCCAAAGCACTCTGAGATCCCCATTTTCTCTCGGACCAACGTGCACCTAGACTCACGTACCTTCTCTTACTCTTTACGCTTCACTTCTACAGGTTTCTAAATCTTTTGACAATGGCTAACTCCACTATCATTCCTACCGATGCCTCCAAATTCCAATATAAAAATCCCATGTTCCCTCAAATCATAACCATCCTTAAATGTAAAGATACACCCAAGGAGTGGATGTAGAAAACACAATTCATAGGGCTTGTCCACATGCCCCAATTCAAAATATATACATATATCCTTGATTACTTGCTAACATTTTATAGCGGTAGTATGCACATTTTCCATTCCCCTGTTGGATCATATAGTATCTTTTCCCATGGAGCCGTAGAGATCTATCGGTTAACTATTTTAACTTTCCGAAACCATCCACTTTGTCACTACAAATGCGGTTATTACATATGAAGACAAAAAAATTGGAGTCTCATTACAATGTGTAGGTTGATGGTAAGTTCAATATTATTTTCAATTGTTTGTTTTCCTAATTTTACTTGACTTCTATTTTTCTAACATTTCTTGTTTCTTGTTGTAGCTCCTGCTAATCATTCCAAAAGAGGCCTTGTTATACAAGGAATTACAAATAAATTATTTTATGCAATGATATCTCTATTTCAAGCGAGGATTGTGTTGTAGGGTAGATCTGCAGACATTCCTCTTTGGGTGGTTCAATATATATTGCATACACTTATAGGGCAGCAATTTGGTGCACATATTTGTCCAATTGAATTAAAATAGATGTCAAAAATTCCCTTTCCAATACAAATACATCCGATAAATCCAAAATTATTTTCTCTTCTGCCAATTATCTACTTGCTTTCTATCAAGAATATTTCCTCCAATTGCAGAACAATCAAGTTCGACTACAATTAATGACAAAATGATTGGTCTATCTCTTGAAGAACAACAAGTAACAATTAATTTTCACATTATATCGATTACTTATTTTTAATGCAATACTTATAGTAATGTTATCTTTTACAGAGAATAATTATGCTTGCAAACTCTCATAAGGAAGCTATTGCTTGGGGTAAAGCCCTCCCAAGGTCTTTGTCGATTCTGATATGGATTCATTGGAACTAACCCCTATCTGAGTTACTCGTCAAAAATACCATGGGGATTAATAGATCCTTTATGCAACAATTTTCCATGCCATCACACTTATTTGTAGGTATAAACATTATTTTTACTCTTTATAATAATTAATTAAGCTAATAGTAAGTGGTACAATATTTTAATATTCTGTATTTTTTTAGAAAGTTTCAAGTTTGACGATATGAATATCGAGATCAAACTCATTCTCAGTGTCAAGATCAATTCGTCACGTCCCCAAGCATGCAAGGTATTGTATAATTAATAATATTTAGCATCTTTTGTTTATTTACAAATATTTATTGATTATTTTTCTAATACATTGTAGTTTTCTTCTTGTAGTGAAACCCTCACAGCAGATTCCAAAAAGGCCTCCAAGCACCTCTAAGGCATCTTTGTTCAAACAAAAAGAAAATATCCAGGAAAGAATATAAGGTTTCCTACAGACTCTGCAAGAACATGTTATCCTATAACTACTGAATTTCCCAGTTTTTCACTAGGTGGTATCATTAGCATGACTAAAACCCAGGTTTTGAACTAGATTTACGTCGGTGATGATTTTTAGGTTTTGATAGTGGCGACACAGAGAAGGCTAGCTACTTTGACATGCATAATATGATAAAGTCTACCCCACCTCTTTAGCCACAAGAACAATTAGATGTGCTCTAGATCCTAGAATCTCTTCCTCCTAGTACAAATCAACTCAGATTATCGGAAGAAAAAAATTTCCTTCAAAATTCTGATTTCGAGATAGTACGGGGCCACAATCCAGGATGTTATTATGTTAGATGTGAAAACACTTTGCGCACTTGGGAGAGAAGTGAAAATATTTTGATCAAATGAATAAATACCAAATACCATATTCACGCTCAAAGGCATTAAGTGTTCACTGCATATGAGAGCCAACAAAAAAGGCTTGACATTTTTCTAAACAAAGCTTAGTCAGGCACTTTTTTTATGATAATGAGCACGATGATGATAGTTTGGACATAATGTTTAACATGATGGAAATTCTTAATGTAGAATCCCAAACCTACTACAATAAATGGGCTAAGTATAAAAATAATGTTTTAATTAAAAATGCAGAGAAAGAGAAAGTTGTGGTATGTCATCTTTTACACGCAAAATCGTGATATTATGAACATTACAATAAATTATTGTTTTTTTGAGTTATCTAATAGACTAATAATACATTTGTATTTCTATTTTTAGGAAAAATATGAAAATTTAAATAAATAAGTATTTGTATTTGATGCACATTTGAAGAATGTAAGAAAAAATCTAAATGCATTTATACAGTTGAAAGAAAAACTTGTATTATTAAATAAACAAAATAATACATTGAAAAGGATAATCAAGGAGCATAAGATGGATCCATAAATCTTACTGAAGGAAAATATAGATGTGGATCCATCACTTTTTGTCATCAAGAGATGTTGTGAGGGAGGAGCATAATATTCATAAATATCATCACCACATCACAGATTTGGAGCCATCGGGAGTTATAGAAAAGAGCACTTTAAAGACCAAACAAACTCTACTTGTTGTGGAAGAAAAAGATAAGACTTCCCATGCAACAAAAAAATTAAAAAAAAAAAAATTCACCATGTGACAGTGTGTTATCAAAATTCGACATTGGCATACGGGAGTTTAAAGATAGTGGCCAGCCAATGTTTTTCTTTTTTATTCCCGTGATAGACGTAAGGAAATGCATGATTCGAATCATAGGTGTAAAAGAGGATTCCCTCATAATGTGTTCTTATATGCCTGAACTTTCCCAAAATCTTTGAAAAGTTATTTATAACCCACCATTTTGTAATTGTATTGGCTGACAATGTTTTATGAAAATATGCATGTCTTCATAAATTAATTTGCCACTTGATAGAATGAATACAAGACTAATTTGGATTTGGAACTATATTTATTGTTGTATCGCATTTATTGAAATTTTTCATTTTTCAACAATTTAATATGCAAACTTGTAATTGGATTTCTACTTACTGTGAATTATTTTTATGTTACTATTTGGATATGTAAACAATAAATCATGGTTTAAGACACTTAGTTTGTGTTTGTTTAAAAAATATTTACGTTTCATGCAGATGTAAAAAATTAATCAATAATCACATAGATGGATCCAAATAAATCAATCTTTATTTCAGTCATAAAAAAATTATTGAAAAAAATTGATACAAGTAAAAAAACACAGTCTATTAGGACCAGTTGATTATCATTCATGAATATGAAATATATATCAATATATCAAATCATTTTCAATAGCGTCAACAATGTATACAAGAAATTACAACTCTGGCAATTGGAATAGTCCTATAAGCAACACGTTCATTCGTGTCATGGAATTCAACTGAATTGGAAGCATGTTCGTGGATGTGTTTGGATCCCCGGATTAGTCAGAATGTTACCAACTCCTCTTATTTCTCGCAAGTGAATTCCATAATGCAAGTTCTCTCTCATAAGGAAAAGTTTCCACAGAGTAACTTGATACATACAATCTCAGACAACTTTCTAAATTCCTATCCAATTTGTTTTAGACTTTTGACTTTACAAAGGAAAATGCATTGAATACCCTCTCATCTTTCATGTAACCCTAAATCATTGTTTGAAAAATTTCATACAACTGTATATACTTGCTCAAATCCTCTTGCAAAATACCACTAAAATAAATCTTCTTACAAAGTCTTCTGATGGAACCATTTTCATCTAGCTCGTCCAAAACCAATATTTCTCTAGCATAGTGGTAGCAAAATCAAATGACTAAGAACTATGTAAAAAAAATTGTAAACTACATTCGACAGAAACTCTGTTTATCTCTACTCACTTATAGAAATGGTCAATTAGACTATTCATGTATTTGATAAATAAATTATTGATGGATGTATGAGGTATGCCTCCAGCTCTATTCCAAAACTGTGGATTGAAAACTCCCATTGCTTCAAGTAATTTATCCTTTTTGAATCTTTCATGGATCTCTATAGATAAATATTGAGAAATATTTTTCAATTTATTTCGAGTGTCAAATAATATTGTTTCAAATAAATTGTGTGTCACTCTTACTTCTTCCATTTCTGACCCGAAAAATCTACTCTTTTCTGAAAAGTATGAAGTGGTATCTCTTTCCCATGTGTTTTTATACAGAGATGATCATGTATATTGAATTTTAAGAAGCAACTGGGATTCTTAAGGTCTATTAATGCATTCCAACTTTCAAAAATAGGACCCTGAAAAAATTCCATCTGAAAAATATAAATTATCTAGACTCAAACACACACGTTTTCTTAGTCTTATGAAGTCTGTTATGTAGATACAACACTCTTGCACATGCTTCATCAAAACATTTATCTCCTTCAACATAGGAAAAATACACACAAGTGTGAGTAAATTTTCAATGTCTATTAAATGGTACAAAAAATCTTTAGCTTTATCTACATCCCTTCAATATTTATACATAAAACTTGTCAATGAAGGATATTCTTAAAATATTCTACAGGTTGGTTCATACATTGAGATCCATCTGGTATCTACATCTTTGAGAAGATTTTTCCCATCTGTCAATCTAATTGTAAATTTTTAAAATTCTAAAAATCTCTTTAGACTGCTAGAATAATAAGCATGTAAATCATGGATCAGCTCCTCCACTTTAGCAACATTTTTAATGTGCTCACAATTTTGTAGGCCAGATTCATTGTGTGAGGCATGCAATGAATTGCAACTATATGGGGAAACATTTTTTTGTAGTCGCACGCATAGACCATTTATGGCCACTTGCATTATAGCTACACCATTAGTTCCAACACAAACTAACTTCATTGTAATGGAAAAATCATCCAAACCTGCAATACCCTTTGAATTAACACCACAAATTTGTAAATGTTTTAATTACAATTTTCACTCATTTTATGAACTGCTAAGAGATGGGGAGTTCTGAATTCATTTGAAAATGTGTATACATGAATTAAAATCCATGAAGTATTGACCACTGTTGTAACCTCATCAATTAAAATGGAAATAAACTTTTGCTTTTGAATAAACTCTTTCAAATCCTCCTTTTCTACAAGAGAAATACATTTTGCAATTTCCCAGCCACTGGTATCTGACCAATGTGATTAAGGAACGTTCTTTACATCAATAACATGATATTGAATTTTATTTTCTGAGAAATTTTAAATTGGTCTTCCCTTTCTCAATATATGGAATACAAAAGAAAATTGAATACTTTTTGCATCTATTTAAGTATTCATATCTTTTCTACAATTTTGCCTCCTTTTTCATAAATTTTTGTATATTTTACATGCAAACAGTCTTTTGCATTTTTCAATTTATGAGATCTAGTTATGCTCCCATCCTTTTGTTTTTGGGAAATATATATTTTCCCACGGTGTTTTTCAAAGGTGTCTAGTTTGAGTTGCATTGTGCGATCCTTCTCTTGTTTCCAACTACATATTTTGCATCGAATTTGAGTTGGAACATATTCAATAAAAGGATATTTGGCTACCCAGTTGAACCTAAAAGTCCTTCCTATTGTCTAGTTTTTCCTCTTTCTTCTGATAGATTTTTATGTTCTTTGACTTCAACTTGTGCATCTGGGCTCTCAGCAGGAATATCTTGATCCTCACGTCTCCTTTTTCTAGAAATAGACATTGGAGTAGAAGCTTCCTCTGTTGTTGGTGTTGGATGAGAATTCGATGAATCTTATTTTAGATCAATGTCTTCAAGGGAAGAAATGTTTTCCTCAAAATATAAAGGATCATAGATATCTAGAAATTGATTAGTTTAGTTTGTGAAGGTATTTGATAAATGTCTTGCATATAATTTTATAAAAGTGTTACAGAAATAGTATTAATTATTTATATATATATATATATATATATTAAAGGAAAATAGTTTTGAAGGGACTATACCCTGTTACAAAAAGGCTCAACAACTAGATCAACATGAAAAAGCATCAAAATAGGATCTGAATCCAAATATTATAATAATTCCAATAGTAGTCAAAAGAGAAGATACTAATAAAAAGCAAAACAGGGACATAACTGCAACTAAACAACAAAAAAATAGCATACTATCATAAACAAAACAACAACTTGAACTCCTCCATTGCCCAGGAGGTATTATTTCTTCGAGGCCCTTTCAATCCTTGATTTGATCGTCTACAGGGAGGTAAAAAGCACCGAGTGGTGACATGTGTTGGGTCATTAACGTTCAGTTGTGAGATGACCTGATTTCTCTCCTTTTTGTACCCCAAATATCCTCAGGGACTCCACTCAACAATGTGATGCTTCTGACATGTTGTTCAAGAAACTCACTTATAGCTTTGAAGATGGTCATATTGTGGTCATGTCTATCCTTATATCTCCCCAATCTATTATCTAGTGAGTTCAATTTTCACGTAAATTTCTTGATCGATCTATGTCAAAACCAAAGCATCATCATTCATCTTTCTTTTCCCATTTTCTTGTTTAAGCGATGTATCTATTTCTTGATCTATTAATTATTTATATTTTTTATTAGAGGTAAAATAAGGGTTGAGGGGACCCTACCCCATACATAAAGTTACTATTTCCATACAAAAGGCCAAGGGATAGACCGTTGAAGCCCAACCATAAAACCAAAATAGTTTAAGACCGAAACAAGGAAATACAAACATAAAGGATAGATACCAGACAACAAAAAGACTAACAAACAAAAGCATAACCAAGAGACTAACATCGAAAAAATTAGAACTAACAACAACCAGACAACATCCTAGATAAGTAGTTACTCTTTTATCAGGTCCCCCACTGAATTCATGCATTCGTTCCATTCTTTGACAAGGGATTCAATGGTGGCTTTCCACACCTTGTAGTTTGGTTCAGGGACCTCCACTTTGGGTCCTTTACCCTCTTTCTCCCTTTCCTTAGCAAGATCCATGGAGTGGATCATCTCAGCTAAAAACTTGAGATGGTGGATGGTACTCTTGACGTTGAGAAGATGGACGTCTCTAATTTGGAACACAACTTCTTTCATTTTCAGCATGTCCTTGGCCATTTCTAGGCTTCTCTCGTTGGCGTTCTTGAGCTGTTCACTAAGGACCACCATGGAAAGTTTTCCACTTTATCAGTTAGATATTTCAAATCCATGGAGACCATACTAATCATGTGTCTGTTAATGTCGGTATCAAGCCTAACATGCTCAAAATCATGCATGAAAGAATGGTTCTTAACAGCCGAGTCTTGAGCTGTGAACAGTTTAGACTGGGTAGTCTTCAGAGCATGCAAGCTCTCTATGGCATCCTCTAAATTCTTGGAGCATTTATCATCAGCAGAAACTAGCTCTTTCTCACTCTCCCCCTCATCACTATTATCCCCATCAGCAGTGGCCTTGTCCATACTGGAACCCGAAAAATCCGAATTCCCCTCATTGTTTTCCCCCGAATCTAAAATCTCCACTTCCTCCACCTGTTTAGGCTCCTCCTCCGTCCTGCTACATTTGTTAACAACACCGTGGCTCATGTTGGATCTAGTATGCTTAGCCACTGGTTTTCCAAGTGGGTATTCACTAAGATTTTCCTCCTTGGGCACTGATCCTTTAGTGACAGAGGCACCAAATTTGTCATTTTTCCCCAAAAGGGGAGTACCCAGCCTAAGCAAGGCTTTTATGAGACCTTGATGCAGAGGAAGGGATAAAGTCCCTTTTTCACCATACCAATAGATTTCACCAAGGAGGTGTACAGATAGAAAGGGAAATTATAGGCTTTAGCGTTGCACACATGATTCAACATGGGAAAATGGTACCCATAAATCACTTTATACCTACCTTCTAGGGTGATGTATGACATAAACAGCTGAGCAATTTCCTCATAAGGGTGGGGTAGATTTCCACAAGCATATCCATTGTGAAGAGAAATAGGAGTACCCTTACCTTGCATGAAACACTCTATCTCAGACTGTAATCAGATTTTGGCTTGTAGATACATCTACCTTCCAGAGGTAAACCCGAGACCTTGGAAATAAGCTTAGGCATAATGGAAAAAGAAAAATTCTAACCCAGACATGGCCTTCCTTCCATGTTTTCTCCACCGCCTCACTGAGCTTCTCATCATGGCCATCAAAAATATTGAAAGAGGGTAGCATGCCCACTTTTTCAAGCAGAACTTCCACCTCAGCAGACATCATCACGCCTCTTGCTTTGGGATCGGTGTGAAAGTGCACATTAAACCACCGACTAAACATCAAACCAAAGTGTAAAGAGTTTGAAAAAATATATAAAAAATATAATTATAAAATTTTGTAAGACTGTAAATTAGTAAAATTTAAATAGAACATACTAATATTTTCAGAAGATCCAGACACAACCATCATTTTTTTGATTGTCGAAAATAGATTAACAATGTCTTGGCACACTTTTTGAATTGACCTTATTTGTAACCTTCTTACCTTGCTTTCAGTATCCATGGATATGTCGCTAAAAGGAAAGACGGGAATGGAATATAGAGGTTAATAAAAAAGCTGGATGGATTACTTTTGACTGATTTAGGGCATGACGGAAAGTAGCTGGGAATCGAGGTGGATGACCAACCATTACAGGGTAGCTGCAGGTTGACTCACTTTTACAATTAAACAACAAGTAGGTGGATTGCTAGTTATTGGACGGTACAGAATTGGATGGCTAGCAGTTGGACACTGAGGATTTGGGAGGCTTGAATTTAGATGGCCAGTGGTTAGACGACTGGTAGTTAGATGGAAATGAGTTGGATGGAAGATGGCTAGACTGCGACTAGTTGGACGGTGATCAGCTCGGCACCTGGTTGGAAATTTTCAATTACTTTGGTGGTTGGATGGATCAGCTTAGATGGATATCATTGTTACATTTGTATGGTTGGGTTTTGGCAGAAAACTTGTAGTCATACTGGTAGGGGTTATACGGCTTGATATTTGACTTTGTGGAAAAGTTTGTAAAAAGGTTGGATGGTTGTCTATGTATACTTTGGCGAATATGTGCATAGATTGATTCGAAAATGTTGGTGAATTACATGCATAAGTTCATTTATATGTGTAAATACTAGGAGAAATGACCCATACTAAGGACCCATCGGCAGAGAAATTTTGGAAAATTACGTGGCTTAAGTTCTTGAAAATTTCACATTTTCCCACTAAAATTTTCCTTTTTGTTGTTATAATCATATTTTTCTCCTTTTTCTTTCTCTTAAAACTATATATTCCTTCATTATTTTTATACTCTTTATTGCCTAGGATTACTAATGGTTTTCCTTCATTGTCTTTGCATCTTCATGCTTATTATTGAAATTATTCAACTTATTTGACCTTGTACCTATATTGTAATCAACTTTTTAGGAGAATTGAACATCTCCTCAATCATCCTCATTTCTTCATACAATATAAGATCATTGATTTTCTCACTTTATTCATATAATTTGGTACCTAATTTTCCTTTTCCTTCTTTAAAATCTTGTGCTAGAATACTAGACTCAGCTATCACTTCCTCTTTTCTCATTTTATCTTCATCCTATTTCAGTTTTCTAATCTCTCTCTTGGATTTTATTAAAACATTCCAAATATTGCATGTTTGTTCACATAGCCATATCATCATCACTTTGACTTATATCATTCCATGCATTCTTTCTCAAAACATACAAATCTATTTTTTTACCTTTCATTTATTTTGTTCTCTTCTCTTGCCAAGATCTTTTAGGCTAAACTCTATCCTCGTAGGTTCTTCTTCATCAATTTTAGTTTTCTTAGTGGACTCACAAGGTGAGGTATTCATCTTGTCTCTTGTTTATTGTATATTCTCTTTTTTCGTGTTTATATCTTGCTTGGAAATCTTCTTCCTTCTCATTTTTAGTATCATTGTTATCTTATTTTTCCATAATTCCTTTAACCTTCCACAATTTTTTTACATCACCTTGGGCTAATAAATGCTTATCATTCCATTCTTCCTTCTTGAGTCATAAGTTGTTTCATGCTTTAAAATTCTTCTTTCACACCTCGTCCTTAAACTCTTTCGCTACGTGCTTGTTTCATTTTTAAATTTTCTCTTTCCTTTTTTAACTCTTATCCTCCATTGAATTTTTCAGCCTCATTAAGCTCTTGTTTGATTTTAGAATACTTCTCACAATCAACTAATTTCTTGAGCCTTTTGGCACTATATATCCATGCTTCAAGTTAGATTTTGAAGAATCAACTTTTGTTTCTTTGTACCAATTTCTATATCAAAAGTATCATTGTTATACGCATGAGTAAAATCATGATTGAAACTTCTATATATACCTGATTATAAGCCATTTGCATGCTCATTTCTCTTTACATTACCTCCTTTCTTGTAATCTTCTTGTTTTTGCTTTCTTTCTTGTCTTCCTATGCTAGAATTATTTCCAAAGTATCATGAAAGTATATATTCTCTTCCATATTTTCATTTATATGCTAAAGTACTTCAATCTCATGCTTGTAAACTTCCGCAACCTATTTTTATTCTCTATCATATCCATTTATCTCTATGTATGCTCTTTGTGCTCCATTTCTTACAAATTTCAATTATTTATCTTTAATCTTCTCCTAAATTTCCTTAAACTTGAACACATGCACTTAAACACAACATTAGGTAGAAAAAATAGAGACCAAAATGTCTCCTTAAGTGCATATTTCTTGGAAAATCTCCTCCTTTTCTTCATTTCTTCACCAAGTTCTTCTTATTGTAATTTTTATCTTCTGCACTCTTCTTTACTTTTTACTATGTTCTCCACAATGAGAACTCTTTTCACTTCTTCTCTTTAATTTTTATCTCTTGGAAAATATCTTTTCTTCAAGCCTCTATAGGATTTTCCCTCTTTA
Organism: Taxus wallichiana var. yunnanensis; assembly: GCA_018340775.1. Classification (NCBI taxonomy): domain Eukaryota; kingdom Viridiplantae; phylum Streptophyta; class Pinopsida; order Cupressales; family Taxaceae; genus Taxus; species Taxus wallichiana. Next base: position 786,648,780 of record CM031243.1, read on the forward strand.
CCTTCTTCTCTTCTCATGGCATTCATCTTTTTTTCTTCCTTTCTTGACAAGTGACTTTATAGGCCACTTCACTCTTCTCTTCAACCACCAACCATATCCATGGTTTCTTTCCTATTAACACAAATTTTCCAATAATTCAAGCCTTTTCATATCACTTTTTAACTAATCTATCTCTTTATCTAATTATGGTTCTTGTTTTTGTTATTTTTTTTCATGTCTTATATATTCTCCTTAAGATTTAACCTATCAATTTAGCAATACACACTTAAACCTAATCTTGTTAGATTTTTATTCCCTTAAATTAACCTTCTCTGATACCACTATGATGTCAACTAGGGATGAAAATCACTCTAGCCTTTCAAAATTTTAATCCAACTCTATATAAAGGTTTACAAATTTCAAGAATTCCACAATGCAATACTAGTGAAAAATGGTTTCCCTAATTCTTCTCCTATGTTATTACCTTTATTTTTATCTCTTGTTCGATTCTTTAGAAACATCTTAACTTCAAAATCAAAACACAAATTACAAGTTATAACCTCAAAGCCCATGTATGAAATGTACTCTTAGTTTCACAATTTAATTGTTTTGAGAGGAAAGATTATTTAATCTTGGGAAATCTAATGCAATGATTATATTCATCAAAATTCACCTCTTGTCTTCTTGATTCTAATTTTACTCACTTACACACCAGTCTTATACCAAACCACATTTACCCTTCCTTCCTTTGGACTACCCTATTTTGGAAATATCCACCAATGTTCTAATACAAAATTATTTATCTCTCCCTTGTGATTTGAAGACCTTATTCATGCTCTAAAGTCTCACATACACTTGATTCAACATCAATTTTAGGAGGTAAGAGTTGGTTTGTTTAGTTTTGTATCTTATATTGTCAAAAAGCCTAGTAGCCTTGCTAACATAGAAAGCTTATAATTGGGAATGATAGGTAAAGTTATTAAAGTAAATAAAAACATTTCCATTACCCTTTATTGGTTTCTAACTCCATACCAATTTTTCTCGAACTCCAATGACAACCTTGATTGTCATACATGTCCTTTTTTCCAATTAGGTATCCCATTTTCCTTTTTCTAAGGTTACCAATCTCATGCACACTTTCATCACAAAAAAATTGCAAATTTGGATACCCATTTTTCCTAATTTAATGTTATAAAAAGATCTTAAGTGTTCTTTAAGGAGAATGTTTACAGTTCACTTCTCTAATATTCAAACTAGATTTTCCTATGTCCAAAGCGTGGTGTAAGAAGAATGCTATCTATTGTATCATTCATACACTTTATTTTCAAATAAAATATTGAAAATCAATTCAATATCCCTACTCAGATCCTATATGTGAATTTTAATCAAGTTTCAACTATAAGAACACAAGTTATAGTATTTTTAGCACTCAATCCCCTTATATAGTGTTTTACTAGTACGAGAAAAGAAAGAATTCATAACTTGAATATATAAGTGGGTAAAGACCTAAAACTAAGTTTAAAATATTTGTATTTACCTTATTAATGTTTCTTATTTAAAATGTGACCTTTCATACAACTTGGAATCTTCTCAACAATAAGATTTAGGCTTTAACTCATCCAAGAACCCATGTCTTCTCATAATAGTATTGAATTTTAGGCCCAAATGTAATTTCTCAACTTTTTACCAATTATTATTTTCCTATTACAGGTTAAAAAAACTTCCTCAATGGCTCTAAGTATCCTCAAATGTTTCTTTTATTCACTTATAATCTTTAAGCATCTAGACCATGTTTTTCCAAGAATACATTGTGTTTATAAAAGTATTGGGGTTTTCCTTTTCTATAACCTCAAAGCATTTGTTTACAACCTTAAATGTAATTGTTTATTCCTTTTAAAAACATATTTTCCAAACTAAGAGCTCTCTACACAGCCAAAAATGACTGTCACATTATTCTTTTCACATGCACGTCTATAGGTGTTTGTTTTAAGATTTCATGACTGCTAAATATGTTCTATTATTACCATTTTTATTTTATACCTCAAAAATACCCTATTCATGCCATCACACTTTAAATCCCAAGTACTCACCTAAATATTACAATGTATTAGCCGTTGTTGTGGAAAACTCACAGCACCCATGAATGCTTGCAAGTGAATAACTGGGTAGTCAGTGTGATTTGTCAAACATGGAGCTATCCTAAAGTGTGGGACTTTACAAATGGGATAGCTCTCTAGGGAATGTTGGATTCCTTTCCTAACCCTAGTGCCAAACTACTCCAAAATGTAGATTATTCTAATCTAATCCTACCCTAATGTTTTCTAAGGAGATAAGGATAGAAGGATTGCATGAAAAGTAAAAACTACTCTAAGGGAGGTGATGCACCAAGAAGGAATGTTGGAAAACCTGCACTGCATGAGAATGAAAATAAGTAAATTGGAGAGGGTGGTCAAGCACCATAGATCTAAACACTTACTACAAACCCATTTTCCAATAAACACAACACCATTAAGACCTTGCAATGACAATCAGATAATGCACAAGAACCTCTAACTGTAATAAAAGATCATATAAGATGCAATAAAACACAAAAGAGGGTTTAAAACATCCACAAATTTGATTTTATTTCTCCAATAAGTTGATACAATACATTACAATAGGGGCCAAAGGCATGAATTTTTATATTACAGTGCTCAAAGGGGAGGTTTGAAACTCCACAAATTTCTTACAAACAAGAAAGAAGGGAGGGGAAAATACAAAGTGTCCAACCTTTTAAATTATGTCCCTCCTTACAATTTATAGGAAAAAATATGAAGAGAGAAGAGAGAAGAGAGAGAGGAGAAGTCTGAAATTGTCTCAATCACCCACAAAAATCATTATTTTTCCTACAATGGGTATGGGGCATCTCAAAATCCATGCTTGATTGTACCCTACCTTGTGCAAGAAGAAATTGACTCCATGATTGCACTTGTTCCATCTCTGCACCTGGGTATGACCTCTAGCTCCTACAACTTCATCATAATTTCTCACCTACCCAACCCATTAATTTCTCATTTCTTATCATCTCATGTTGTAGAGATCCGAAATACTTTCAATAAGTATAATTTTATAAAACATTGATGAGGGATGAAAAAAATTATGCTAGTTTTAGTTAGGCAAAATTTGGGCTCCTTATTCACCTACCGAGCTCCACCATTGAATGTAACTCACCATTTTCCATGCCACCGATTTGGTTCACCTACCTTCCTTGATGCGTGAGCTAGCTCAATTCTCAATGTAACTTTGTGGGCTCGGTTTTGGGTTTTGGAGCTTTAAGTCGAGTGGATTTTGGAGTTCTCAACCCTCTGCTCAGAGATTTTCACCCTCCCACATCAAGCTCTAAAACTCACTATGTCAAAAACTTGTTCACTCAAACTCCAAACTCAATTCCACCTTTGATTGCATCTGTGTATTAACCATCTCGTCGGGTTCAGGTTTCTGGATCTTTGTGCTTCTGAGTCTTCTGCTCACCGCACATGCCAAACTCTCTAAACTCTCAAACAACCCAAACCCCCAAAGTCCAAATTTCATACTTCAGGGTTTACACTCAATCACCATTAAATTTGGATCCTTTAAATGAATTTCATCCCCACCGACTTGGTGAGTTCATTCACACATGCGTTTGGATGAGATGGCCACCGAATCCAAGTCCTTCGTCAAACTTGCCTTCTTGCGAGTTATTCTTTCCACCATGACTCATTGTGAATTTGTTTGAGCTCGTGAGCTGAGATATATCCCTATCCACCGAGCTCACAGAGCTTGGCATTTCCTTTTCTTGGTGTCAACTTCCTTTCCTACCTCCACGAGCTCCTAATCATTCTAATCCCGATGTTGAGCTACTTGACTTCCCTACCACTGAAATCTTCTCTTCGTGCACTCTTGCAAGATAGCTTGCACATTTAATCCCTACCTTATGATGCTTACATGGCCAAGTCAGCTCCTTCCACATCAACCACCGATGCTCGTTGCATTTTCGATCCCATCACTTTCAACCTTTCCATGCCCCATCATTTTTATCAAGTGAGCTCCCATCATGTTCATATGGTTCGCCTCTATACCCGATTTATCCTTTTCACGCCTTCACGTTTTTCATCAAGCCACCATCCACAAGCTTCCCCAATACTCCAACTCAATTCATCAATCCGGTGAGCCATCTCCCAGTTAGTGTGAGCCTGCAAACTCAGCTTACAACTAAGTTATCCCCCCCGTCCACGTCTGCGTGAGATGGACATCGTCCCAAGCTACTCAAGTCACCCCGACCACTACACTAATCCCGTAACATGAGGTCACCCAAGCTTCCTAGGGACCCTATTTTTTCCAACATGCGACCACAACTTGTTGTGTAACTCGACAAGATAATTCTAGCTTGGTCCCTCATATGGCCCCTTTTGAGCATTTTTGACCCGGTTCCCCTAATGTTTTGGGATATTTTGAATTTTTCTTAGTTTTGGGAGCCATGAAGGCTTATTGAAATGTATGAAAATTGGATTTTTCAAGGTTTCTCACTTTTTCCCATTTTTGATTGGATGTGGGCCCGAATAACCCATTATCTCCTTAAGACCAACCTGAGTCTTCCAAAACCTAGAAGATGAAAAATTCCTCAATATGATTTCAACCTCCCGAAAATTTTCCAAATGTTTTTTGAAAATGTGATTTCCACATTTAAAACTGGACCCTCTGTGAATACCATGTTTGATTCTCGGGTCCAGGTCATACCCTATTTTACATTTTTCTCCGGGGGAATGGATAATAATTTTAGCAACTCATGGGGAAATATTCTGTTAGATTGACATAGACCAAGAGCTTTGAAGCCTCCATTGGGCATGGAGTCATCATATACCTACAAACTAATCTTACACCTTGAAAAATTGTCCCTAATCCATCTTACACTACCTGCATTGGACCCAAAGTTCACCGTTGTCTGCAATCATCCAATTTTCACAAGAAATTTTTGAAATGCCCATGAGTGGAAAAATGTTTGGATATGAAAATTTATTTCTTTTCACTCCCCTACAAACTTTGCTTGTGGAATGAAGGATGATACTTTATGGATATTTCCTTAAAATTGATACTACCAAGTATGCGAGACACTGGAACCAATTATTTATTAACATGCATAGCACAATACAAAGTTTGGAGTAAAACACATACCCATTTTGGACATCATGGAACTCTATTAAAATAAGATTTTACTCTTCTTTTAAATATTCCACTATGACATGTCATTTGGAACGTAATTAAAATTTGAAATCTGAATGACTTTGAAAAAGGCTTCTCCCGAGACTAACTTTTCAACTTTGCAAATTGTAACACTAAAAGCTCAAATCATGATTGATCCGAAAGTACGAGAGAATGAAACTTTTAAATTTATCCCTTAATCTGATTTTAGTTGCTCTGCATTTGAAATTCCTTGAGTTTTGTAATTGTTTCCTGCAACTTTGAGTTTCTGTTATAACATTTCCTCTCGAGAGACATATCAATTTGTGCAATGATACAACTAGGAGCAACAAAACATGTGCCTAGGGAACTTAGGGAAACTAGAACCTAATCTATGACAAGACAATGTGCAAGGTAACTTAGAGGAATAAAAATTCTAAACTAATATGTACAAGGGTGAGAATTCTTCCTTCAGTAGTAGTGTTTGAGATAGATTCCATTGACTGGAATTAAAAGTTCCTCTCCATCCAAAGTGGACAATTGGAAGGAATTATTATTCTTACATCTTGTGACCATGTAGGGGCCACTCCGAATGGCATAAATCTTAGAATGTTTTCTCATCTTAGCCTGATCCCATCTCATTTCAGAACCAATTCTCTTTCCTAAGAGGTCCTCACTTTGGCTTTCTCATCAAATGACCTTTTAATCAAGGCCTAATCTTTCTCCATGGTTTGAATTACATGCTCTCTTATTTCTTCCAACTCTGCTAGCTCCACATATATGTAGCTTCTATACGATCGAACTTAGATAAATCTAGCTTCTTCAGAAGCTCCAATGTGGAAAACTCTAGGATATAGGTAGCCTTGCTTCTTTCCCATAGACGAACTTATAGGGAGATTTTTCTATTGACCTATTTGGCGTTATTCTATCAGCCCATAAGGCTGATTTTAGTAGTATGTGTATTTCATGAACTTTGGTTTTCATCCTAGAGTCATTCTAATGATCCTTAAGCAAGTTCTTATTAGTGGAATTTTCTTACCTGTTACCATGGGGGTAATATTTTGATGAGGTGTTGAGATATATCTCATTCCTAACATCCCACTCAGTGATCTTGGTGCCAAGGAATGTTAAAGAATTATCAGATATGATAGTGGTTGGTACACGAATCATGTCACTATTCTTTCATAAAAGTCTAGTATACTAGACTTTTTTCTTCTTTGAGTGCTACTTTGTCTTGGTCCACTTGGTGAAGTACTTTGTTGCCATTAGAATCCACTTATGACATAGGATCAAGTTTGGATTAATGACCCCGATGAAATACAATCCTCACTACATAAATGGTTGATCAACTGAGATTAGGTGTAATGGAATTGTTGACAGCCTCTCTTTTCCTATAAAGAATGCACATTTTTGCATTTCTTTATCCATGTGTAGCAATCACTGAACAATGTGGGCCAATAATACCCAAAATACATAACCTTGAGATTTTTACCCATGGTGAAAAGTTACCTTCGACCTCTCCATCATGAAATTCATGTAGTACCTTTTCAATTTGACTTGTTCCAATGCACCTCAATAGGACTCCATTCATGTCCTTCTTGAACAAAACACATCAATAAACACATATGGGATGTCTTGGAGTCTAAAATATATCCTCTTGTTTTTCTCAAATCTAGAGGGCATAAACTTGTTTGTAGGATATGTACCATCTCCCGAGTCCAACAAGGAGTAGGAATGCTATCATTTCATTTTTTCCTGATTATCCTACAACGCCAGAACAACTTCCTCTTGATTACTTGCTTTAATATGTTGACTAGAAGCCGATTGTTTGCATAATCCCTTACCAAAAACAAAATTTATGACCCTAATCTCTATGCCATACTCCATGACATGAGTGATCCAACTAGCCCTTTTATTGTTTAAGAACTTTTTAGAGGAAATCCTTGACCAAAGACATGGGACACTAGCAACTGAATCTTATTGTTTTAAAGCAAGTGTTTTAAATTTTTAAAACTCTAGATAACTATGAGGAAATGCTTCTCAATGAAGGACTACCTCACTTCATAGTCCTTTAAGCTATGAATGATGAAGGAAACAAGTTGGTCGAGATCACTCTCTATTTTGATGCACCAGAATGGTAGAAATAGTGTCTACACCACCGAAAGCATAGAGCATGAATTCTTTGGAAATTTCCATATTTATGAGATTCAGATCTTGAGATATAGCATTATTGATAGATTCAAAACTCTCCTTGCCTTCCATTTTCCACTTACTTGTCATCCTCTTCTTCAACATCATGATTAATGACTTCACAAGAGTGGAAAAGTCAAGTATAAATCTGTGGACAAAATTGATTCTTCCTAAGAAACTTTGGAGATCCTTCTTGTGGCTTGGTAGTGGCAATGCATGAATAGCTTCAACTCTTTCTAGATCAATTATCAATCCCTCTTTAGACACAATGTTTCCTAAGATCTTTCCTTCGTGAGCTATGAATATGCATTTCTTTGGATTTAGAGACACTCTAAATCTCCTACATCTTTGGAACAATTTCTTGAGGTGAAGGAGGTGACTTTCTGCATTCTTGGAGAATACAATAAATCTTGTTTATCATCCCCTTGAATGCCATGTCCATATCCCTTTAGAATGTAGCTCTAGAATTTGATAACTGGAATTACATTTTCCTATAGGCATAAGTGTCCCATTTGGTGGTGAAGGTCATTTTAACCTAATCCTCTTCCTTCACCATAATTTTATTATATCTCAAGTATCCATCTAGGAGAGAGAACCTTTCTGAACCGGCTACCACCTACAATATTTTCTCCATAGAAGGAAGTGGATAGTGGTCTTTGAGAGATTCCATGTTCAAGTCTCAAAATTCCATGCACAACCTGATTTCTCCATTTCTTTTCTTTACCGACACTAAATTTGCAACCCAACTTGAGTGCTTGATTGGAAAAATAATGCTTTCCTCAATGAGCTTGTTTAGTTCCTTCTTCATGAGAGGCTTAATATGAGGGTTGACCAGTCTTTGTTTCTATCTAATAGGATTAGCTTCCAGATCTAGTTCAATAGTGTGTTGTGCTAAATTTGGATTAAATCCCCTCAAGTCTTCGTAGCTCCAAGAAAAGACATCTAGGAACTCTTGGAAAAGTTGTATGAAATCATATTTTTCTTGTTGAGTACTCACTTTTCTGATTTGGAGTACTTTGCCTTCTCCAACTTAAATAGGCTCTAAATCTTCCGTTTTAACCGAATATTCACCTTCTTCATCGAAATTGATGATTGGGATTGAAGATTGACTGTAATGTTAGCAAGCCTTTTGGAAGCTTGTTTTTCCTCAATCAAACCACTTTGTCCCTATATTGTTGATCTAACTTATCTTGGTTCTTGGAAGAGAAATCAGCTTCCTCCTCGTGTCGAAATCGATGATCGTTGATCATTCTCGAAAACCTTCCAACTTATGTTATTGTTTGGAACTATTGGTGTCACGAATACCTTGATATGGGGTTGTGTTTCATCCCTCTCGATACTATCAACCACATCAAATGTTGCCCAAATTGTTGTAAGTTTGTTCGCAGCCTTGTTATTTTTCCTTGGTATAAAAGTAATAATAAAGGCCTCAAATTCCCCAATGAGGTCCCATATCCTGTTCTTGTAGCTATTTTGGAGATCATTTTTAGTAGCATTCCACCCTTTTACTTGATTGACAATTAACTCACTATCTCTAAACACTTGTAAAAAAATATACCTCTTTCCCTCACCCAATGAATTCCATGGATTAATGCTTTGTACTAAGTTGTTTTATTTGAACAACTGAAGTGAACACAAAAATTTGAGTAGTACTTCTTTCCTTGAGGCAACACAAGAACTACGCATCCTCCAAAGACGTTGCCTTCTCCTTGAATAATAAAAAAACTACCATACTTTTTTTTCATCTTTAATATTTGGCTTGGTGATGCTAGGGAGAGGTGGATTCTCTTCATGCAAGTAATATATTTCTAGTTTAGCTTCTTCCATTTATTTATATGGATCAAAATCATGCCTTTGTTTTCCCATTCATCTAACGTCAAATCTGGAATGCCTTCAACTTTAGTACCCATTTCTAGAGTGTTTGAGTAATCTTCCTGATCAAAATCTCAGTAATTTGCATTGATCAGACTTGACACATGAGGATCAATTTGGAAGTTGGAAATCAGTTCCAACCTAATTATGGATTTGGCTCTATATCTTGCTTTAAAAATCACGTGTGACCAATCGGTGGATAGGTACCCACCAATCTTAGCAGTGAAGTCCTTGACAAGCATAGCACAAAGAGTGGTGGCAATTCAATTTGATATGTGTTTCACCGTTTTATTTATGGATTTGACAAAATAGATAAGGGTATGGGCCAAGGATGAATACCTATTTTGATGGTTGGTTTAAAGGTCTTTACACATGTTCGACTTCTTGATCCCATGCTGATTTTGTAAGCTTCCTTTTGGCTAGGAGGAACTACCTGAAATACTAAAGAAGACCACAAAAAAGAGTTAATCAATATATGTCAATGGGCTGCCTAGAGTTTCCTAGATCCAAGAAGTGTGATACTTCCTTGGTGACATTCAACCCATTGTTTAATACAACATAATGTAAGAAATGATGTAAAAAAATATGTCTTACTGTAGTTGATATCATTTGGGTATCTCATCTAAATACAATAAACAAATCCAATATAACAGGCTAGGTTATGATTAGATTTGGAAGTAGGGTAGGTAGTCAAGATGCTCGAGACGAGGTCAAGGTCGATTCTAGGTAGTTTGGATTTGGGTGTCGGTTATTAGGTTTCTATTATTAGCAGGATTACCAAGTACGAGAGACCGATGTAGTGAGGTATGACCGATGATGGTTAAGAGAAAAGCGGAACGCATCAATTCGGGATGGTATAAATTCAATAAATTGGGTTTTGGGCATTTTCCGAGATTGAAGCGAGAGATGGAAAGGGGAATAGTTAGGTCTATGGAGGTGTTAGGGGTACACAGAGCTATTCAGGAATCAAGTATAGGTGATTAAATGATTATGGGTGATGGGATGGTTGGGTTCATAGTAAGGTAACAAGGGTGGGATGAAAAATTTAAATGGATGTTGATAAACAAGAATGAAGAAACTTTATAATCTAGACAAGTATGAAATGATGCATGTTAGAGATACACTTCTTTGGGATTTAAAGATTTTATGGCTGTAAAATGGTGATGGTTGATCTTTGGAATGGTGCTCAGTGCTACTGAAGTTCTTCCTAGAATGCTACCATGAATTCAAGTACCTTTGGATAAGTCTTGGTCTTTGGCTATGGCTATCTGGATGTGTGAAAGGGATCTGGTTCTTTCTTGCATACATATATCCTTATTTCTAAAACTTAATAATTTGGCCAACATCTCAAACAAAGTTACCAAAATGAATATATGGTAACTGACGATGGTTTAGGGTGACCGGCATCGGTTTAGGGTTGACCGTCGCGTCGGTTAAGGCGGGAAATCCTAGGTTTACTAAAAATGCCAGTTCTTGTAAATCTTTTGGGCCAGCTCTATCTATTCTTATGGATCACAATGGAATGTTAGGTTTTTCTGAGTGATAATGTGGTTAGAGGGAGAATAGGCATGTGGTTTTAGGGTTGCACTCAGTCTTAGTTCATTAAGGTAGGTAGGACTAAGTCTTAGTTAGTTATGGTGAGTGAATATTGAGTCCTAGTAAAAGGGAAACATGTTAAGAATAGGTTTGTGATGAGGTGTCTAGGTGAGGTGGTGGGGTGAGGTGTCTAGGTGAGGTGGAAATTAGTTTAATTAGGGTAGTTAAATAATGAATGAAGTGAGGATGAGTATCACTTTAATTATAAATAATTAAACTAATATTAATGTGGGGTAAAAGGGTCATGGTTAGGTGAATATGTTTGAGTTGGCTATTCAAAAAGGGACCAAGGGGAGTGTGACCCAATTTTGGTGTCTACATTTTTCCCCTTTTTGTTGCATAGCTTGTATTGGTAAGCGATGCTGACAAAAACAGAAGTGATTTCCCCATGTGTGGGTGAAGGTGATTCCCCTTAAACCAAGACATTGATGAGGTGTACTACGAAATCAATGAATGGTTTGATAAATGTGTAGGTGGTGAAGATAGGTGGGGAAGGGTTTGAGTATTGAGGGAAAGGGTGATGGTTAACTCAGGTAATAGGTAGTAGGTTGGGGTCAAAATCAGGTCATGGGTAATGGAAATCAAATGCACGCACATATATAGATTGCAACATTGTATTGAGGTTGAAGAGTTTACAAACTCTACATCGTCCAAGGTTGATAGGTTTTCCAAATAAGGGTTAAGTGATTCAGGTATCCAAGGAATAGGATATGGTCTAGAAACACAATGTAGGTTAGGTGTAGGAACATTTAGGTATGTTCTGGTACACCAAAGGTTTGATCGGGATAACGACACGACAATAGGAAATGTATGGTTATTATACTAAAACAACATAGGTAACAAAATTGCAAGGCATAGCGGGTGCATAAGGTCGGTGGTCACACAAATTTGCACAAGGTCGGTGGTCACATAAGGTATAGCTTATAGGTATGGTTAAATGGATGGCTGGAATGATAAAAGGTGCATTAGCACTAATGGTTACAGGAAAAAGGAAGCTTAGCAAGGCCAAATAGTTATAAGGGTTGACCGATGCTGGTTATAGGGTGATCGACGTCGGTTGGCTAGGGAACAAATAGGACCGAGCGTCGGTTAGATTGGGTTGGGTTTATAAAACAAAAATTCCATATTTTATGGAATCATTGTTGTGTTGTGACTTTGGAGAAAATGACATATATCTTTCACTTTTTTTTTTAAATTTCCAAGAGATAAGGACGGGCATTGTACACGAATGAGGTGGATAGTACGTGTTGGTGACATGAGCTAGGAGATGGGTCCACGAGTGAGGGGATCATTTTGATTGGTTGGATTAGAGGAGTTGGTTTTGGTGATTTGGGCATGGAATAGGTAGGAGAGGGTTTGGGTGGGCCACTAGTGCGGTGGCGGATGTACCACCACACCGAAAACAATGCAATGAGGTAAGATTTGATCTGATTTACGCTTGTTAGTTGGAATATTTGTAGAAATTGGTTTGGGTAGAAATGGGTTTGGGTAGGAATTAATTATGAATTTGGAAATAAAATTGATGAAATGGGAAGGGTAGGAAGTCCAATGTGGGTTAAATATGGGTAGGGGAAAGCTAGGGGAGGTTTGGGTAGGATAGGGTAGGTTGATAGGTTAGAATGGTCAAATTGTGGAAAAAATGGGGGAGGGTTTTGCGGGTTTGGTCAGCACAAAAATGACCAACATCGGTCAAGAGTAGCCAACGTCGGTAGAGATATAGCCAACATCGGTCAAATAATAGATAACCGATGATGGTCATGATGGACCGATGCGATCCACTAGTGATTGAGGTCTGTTGGCTTTTGAGGAAAAATAGGTCGAGAAAGGGTTATGGTGGGAGGGAAAGAGAAAGAGAGGTTGTGAGGTATAAATGTAAGTGTGTTGAGAATGGGTAGGGTAAAATGTATATATGATATGAGTTGAGGGGTGGGAAAGTGGGATGGGAAAAAGGGGTAGGTCGTTAGGGTTCATGGGGAACTAAATAAGAAGAACTTTGGGAATAGGTTAGTTGGGTAAGTGATATGGTAGGTATGGTCAAGTTTTAATGATGGTGTGGTTTTTTGGGTGCAGGCTAGGGACCAGTTGCGGATGAGAGACAAAGTACCACCTCTATTACTATTAGTACGAGGGAGCATGATGGCAGAGGAGTGGCATCATGTTATAGATGTTGGCCTTATTGGGGTTAGATGGTATAGGCACATAGTTTGGGAGCTGAGCTTGATGGTCACACTCATCGATAGATGGGATTCAATGACCAACATATTTCATCTACCGATAGATGGGATTCAGCAACCAACACATATCATTTGCTTACGGTTGAGATCATAGTCACCCTAGAGGATGTGTACATGATCCTACGGTTATCGATAGTGGGGATGCAGGTGTATTCTATTTCTTTAGAGGCATCAGAGGAGCTGATGTTGATAGTGTTTGGAGAGGGGATGGCAGAGATGATGTTCCATAGCACAAGCCTGAGCTATGGGGAGATGTACATGGCCCATCCTGAGGAGATGAGGCTAGTGGTCCTGATTATGGAGGTAGTGTGTTGTTTTACACTTTGGCGAGATGTAGAGGGTGGGAGATTACCACGGGCACTGATGGGGTTTATCCATGATATGATGGAAGATAAGACCTAGTTTTCTTGGGAACCAGTATACTTGGTGCAGCTATATAGGGAGCTATGGGCCTACGGGTGGTTACGGAGGTTTAGCTTGTGTTGTACCTTTCTATTACACTACTAGGCATACAAGCACATCGTATGTGTGCATCCAGTTGGTATGCCCTAACTGGATGCATTCAAGGAGGTATTTGTTTGAGTTGGCTACGAGGAATTGGGTGTCTTTTTTTTAGAGAGAACATGACTACCAAGGATACTCATGATGTGGTATATTATATGTGGGCATTGGAGAGATTATCTAGTGTTGACATCATTTGGAGGCCATATGTTGGCTTCCCTTTATATAGGAAGATGGCAGTGGAGTTGGATGAGTTATAGATACTCGAGATGGATACTAGGATGCCATGTTGGTGAGCATACGATGATACCCATAGATAGGGTCAGGCGGTAGTTTGGACTGTCCCAAGATGTGCCACCACCATTCCCTCAATATAAGAGGGATGACATGGAGAGGCCTATGCCTCTACCACGGTGACTTGAGTGTCGACCGGGTAGGAGGAGTAGGTAGTGGACCGGCATATTGATGACGCCAAAGTTACAAATAGGTATAGGTAGTGGTTGGCAGTCCAACTACGAGGAGAAGTACCTAGGCCGGGGCATCCAGACTTTGCTATCCTTACGATTCATAAGGACATGTTGTAAGGGCAAGTTGCCAACCTACGAGCCCAAATTATAGGTTTATGGGGACAGTTGATTGTGGTCCGAGGCACATGTGGCCACATTATAGGCACAGTGGTAGCTTTACAGACCTAGATTGTCGGGATGTCGATTATAGGGTGACCGATGTTGGTTGGCTAGGGCACAAACAAGGCCCGACATCATCGATTGGGTTGGGTTTATAAAACAAAAATTCCATATTTTATGGAATCATTGTTATGTTGTGACTTTGGAGAAAATGACTGAGCCATTTGACTTTTTGGTACCTTTTCCAAGAGAGAAGGACATGGCATTGTACCCAAATGAGGTGGAGGGTACGAGTTGGTGAGAGGAGCTAAGGAGACGGGTCCACGAGCTTAGGGGGATCAATTTGATTGGTTGTATTAGAGAAGTGGGTTTTGGTGATTTGGGCATGGAAGAGGCGGGAGAGGGTTCGAGTGGGCCACCGGTGCAGTGGCCAGACATACCACCATGCTGATGGCACCACGATGAGGTAAGATTCGATCCTTATTTAGGCTTGTTAGTTGAAATATTTGTAGAAATTGGTTTAGGTAGAAATGGGTTTGGGTAGGAATTAATTATGAATTTGGAAGTAAAATTGATAAAATGGGAGGGGTAAGAATTCTAATGTGGATTAAATATGGGTAGGGGAAAGCTATGGGAGGTTTTGGTAGGATAGGGTAGGTTGATAGGTTAGAATGGTCAAACTTGTGGAAAATAATGGGGGAGGGTTTTGCGGGTTTGGTCGGTGCGATAGTGACTGACGTCGGTCAAGGGTAGCCGACGTCGGTAAGCTATAGCTAGCATCGGTCAAATAGCAGATGACCGATGCGGTCATGATGGACTGATGTCGGTCACCAGTGACCGAGGTTTGACGGATTTTGAGGAAAAATAGGTCAAGAAAGGGTTATGGTGGGAGGGAAAGAGAAAGAGAGGTAGTGAGGTATAAATGTAAGTGTGTTGAGAATGGGTAGGGTAAAATGTATATATGATACAAGTTGAGGGGTGGGAAAGTGGGATGGGAAAAGGGGTAGGTCGTTACGGTTGTGGGGAACTAAATAAGAAGAACTTCGGGAATAGGTTAGTTAGGTAAGTGATATGGTAGGTATGGTAAATTTTTAATGATGGTGTGGTTTGTTGGGTGCAGGCTAGGGACCAATTGTGGATGAGAGACAGTACCGCCTCTATTACTATTGGTATGAGGGAGCGTGACAAAGACATAGGAGTGGCATCACGTTACAGATGTCTACCTTATTAGGGTCAGATGGTATAGGCACATAGTTCGGGAGCCAAGCTTGATGGTTGCACTCATTGATAGATGGGATTCAACAACCAACACATTTCATCTACCGATGGGTGAGATCATAGTCACCCTAGAGGACGTGTATAGGATCCTACAGTTATTGATAGTGGGGACGCAGGTGTATTCTATTTCTTCATAGGCATTAGAGGAGCTGATGTTGACAATATTTAGAGAGGGGATGGTAGAGATGAGGTTCCATAGTGTGAGCCTGAGCTATGGAGAGATGTACGCGGCCCATCCTGAGGAGATGAGGCTAGTGGTCTTGATTATGGAGGCAGTGTGTTGTTTTGCACTACCAGATGTGGAGGGTGGGAGATTCCCATGGGAAATGATGGGGTTCTCCATGATATGATGGAGGATAGGACCTAGTTTTCTTGGGCACCAACATACTTGGTGCAGCTATATACTGAGGAGCTATGGGCCTACGGGCGGTTGCAGAGGTTCAGCTTGTGTTACACCTTTCTCTTACACTATTGGGCATACGAGAACATCATATATGTGCATCCCTTTGGTATGCCCCGACTAGATTCATTTGAAGAGGGATTTTTTCAAGTTGGATATAGGTGTTGGGTGCCTATTGTTGGAGAGCTCGGGACTTCCAAGGATACTCATGACATGGCATATTATAGGTGGGTGTTGGAGGGATTATCTAGTGTTGACATCATTTAAAGGCCATATGTAGGCTTCCCTTCATATAGGTAGATGACAGTGGAGGTGGACGAGTTACATCTACTTAGGTGGATCTTGGGATGCCATTTTAGTTAGCGAAGATGATACCCATAGATAGTGTCGGGAAGTAGTTATGGCTGCCCCAAGATGTTCCACCACCATTCCCTCGGTGACAAAGTGTCTACCGAGAATGAGGATCAAGAAGTAGACTCGATAGATTGATGACACGAGTCCAGCTACGAAGAAGCACCACCTAGTTCGAGAGAAGCTAGACTTGGCTACCCTTATAGTTTAGAGGGACACATTACAGGGTAGGTTACCATCCTATAGGCCCATATTACATGTTTATGGGGGTAGTTGATAGGGTATGAGGCACATGTGGCCACATTACGAGGCATAGGTGGTAACTTTACATGCCCATATTTCCCGAGGACGAGCACCCACATAGGGTGGAGATGGAGACATGGGATATTTTGTCACCCTACAAGCATAGGTAGTAGGGTTCGGGGCTAGTTGGACACTTTACATGGGGCCAAATTGCTGCCCTATAGGCCTGGGCATAGCACAAGCACCATTACAAGCTTAGGGATAAGGTTGGGGACAAGGTCCTGTTATCCAAAATTCAACCCCCAGGGTAAATTTTGATAACATGCATCAAATTACTTAGTCCCAGGAAAATAAATTGATTCAGGGCAAAAAAATCATGTTTCTAGGGTCCCCTCAGAATTTTTCTAACTCTCCTATCCAGGTTGAAAAGAGCAAGTTTTGAGAAAAGGTGAAAAGGTTGCAAAAACAAGCTTGGGCAGGAAAAATCATGAAAAATGGCTAAGTCCTAGTCCCGGGCAATCGGGACGTGAGGGACATCGGGCGTGAATCGCCAAAAGGCCGCCAGCGACCTGCGAGGCAAAGGAACATCTAGGCCATCGGGACGTGCGGGACGCGAAAAGCCGGTTCGGCCGAAGGAGAAGAAAATCAACTAACTGCTCTGGGACATTTGGGACAAGAAGACGCGAAGGACGCGAACCGCCCGGATCGGCCGAAAAGGAGAACTTTCGCACTAAGCAGTTCGGGACATGTGGGACAAAGGTACTTGAACCGGTGAATCGAGGAAATGGAGAAGAATTTGTCCTAGATAGTCTGGGACATCCGGGACAAATGGACGCACTGGACGTGAAAGAGCCGGAGGCCCATGGACAAATCACAGCATGACACATGTCACCAAGGAAAAAGGTCCAAAAGTCAAAGGGGTGAGTTTTCGAGCACTGATCCAAACCAATGAAATAGTGCCACGTGTCCAAGTTTAAGGGGCCCACAAGAAAAACCCATGAAAAGGTGGAGAGAGGGAATTGCTCAGTGGACCAGAGCCTGCCACGTGTCGTCCAGATGGCAGAACGCGGGAAAAGAAATTTAAAAATCCGTTTTCGCTGTTTTGTGCCCTAAATCTTCAGACCTTCATATCTTTCGATCCAGAGCTCAGATTTGCACGTTCTTTATATCAACGGAAAGCTGTTGAAATTATCTACATGATTCTGGGGTCAATCTTGCATTTTGGTGCAGTTTGGAGGGAGAAAATTAAGAAAATGTCTCTGATGCATGTAATGCTTCAACAACCAACTTTAATATAGCAGACAGCTCGCCGCTCCTGTTAGACAGCCCGCCGTTTTGCCAGGATCCACCGCTTGGATCATAATGAGATGATTTAAATGCTACCAAGAAGTGGTTGGAGTAGATTCTGAATTTCCCCTCTCTCCTCTCTCATTTCTTGATATATATTGTAAAGAGAAGCCCTTTTAAGAGAGCAGACATTTTTTGTTTTGCATCCTCCCTTCTTCCCTCGCTTGCAAGAGAGTTTGTGGAGCTTTCAAACCTCCCATATAGGTTGTAATGCCAGTCTTTTGCCTCTTGGCCACTGCAATATACTGTATTGACTTTTGAGCAATAATATATATGTTTGTGATTGATTCTCAACCCTCTCATGTATTCATTGTTGTCGTTTTGATCTCTTATTGTAGTTTGGTTACCTGTGCATGGTGTTTGTATTGCATTTATGTGGTCTGTGTTAAATTTGCAAAACAAATGTCTAATATTCCTTAGTGCATCACCTTTGTAGTTTAGGTTTTATTCTATGCATTTTCTTACCCTGTCTCCTTGGCAAGTTAGATTAGGTTTTAGTAAACCTCTGCATTTTTTGTATGCATCTGAACAGAGGAATAGGAACCAGCCTTCTCTGGAGAATCTTTTCTCATCTTACAAGTCCCACATTTGGAGAAAGGATTCCATGTTGTGCAATCACACTAGATGCCTGAACATCAACCTAGAAGCCTGATCTGCATCCAGGGGTGCTGTGAGTCTGCAACAATAGTTTTGGCACGCCCGGTGGGACATTAGAGGTCTTCCATTTCATCTTTTACAGGTTGGTGTGTTCCTGTGAAGATTTTAGCCTTTGGAGGCACTTGCAAACACATCTGGCGACTCCATCTGATCAACAAATCATTTCTAAAGTTGCAGACCCATTTTCCATCCATTTCCTTCCATATTTCTTTCCATCTCTTTCATTCTTTTCCATTCCATGAGGTTGTGTAATCATGACTTCATTTCCATCATGGAATTCACATCAACAACAGCAGTATATTCCACCTCCAACATGTTTTACAAATCCTCCAAATTATCCTTTTGAGTAGATTCAAGATCAGTATGCATACCCATATGAGCAGCAATGCCAAAGTTAGTTTGGCTATGGAGCTTTCCAAGAGCAAGAGTATGCATATAATAAAGACCATCAGATCCAAGACGCTGGTTTGTTGGAGAAAATCCAAAAGATGGAGGTAGAGATGGTGTACCCAGAGAGCAACAGCTCAAATGAGAGCTTTCAGAATTGGTTGCAAGACTCCTTGTCCATGGGGAGGCCCTTTTCCAAGACACTTCAGCCCTCAAGAGAAGCTAGACTTCATGATAAAGATGCTGCCCCAACTTACACAATGGACAATAGAAATAGAGGCCTATACATTCGGTGTTGAACAACCTTGTCAATGGGTAAGTTCTACACCATCATCTGGTTTTTCTCTTCCCATTACTCAAGCAACATCATCTCATTTGGACTTGCAAATTTTAAACTCTCCATCTGTTGTCCCAAATGTTGATCCCATGTCTCCACCTCTCAGTCTTCCACCACACCTCAATTCTTCTTTCCTTTTTCCTTCCAAACAGTCATCCTCTCCACAAGAGCTAAAAGAAATCCCCCCTCCTCTAAAGAAACAAGAGATTTCATCTCCTTTACCACCACAAAAAATTGCCAAATCAATTGAGTTGCAACCCACCCCTCCTCTTGCATTCCCAATTCCATGTGGGGAAGAAGAAATTGCAAAAATCAGTCATCAAGGACAGCAAGAGGAAGAGCCAAGAAAAGAAGAAATGATTAAGAGCTTAGTACATTTGGCTGCCAAGTTTTGCATGAAAAAGATCCCTTGATGGTCAAACCTACAGAAGAGGCTAAGGTTGAACAAATAGTGGTCAGGGCTGATTTTGTTGCAGCAGAAGAAGAAGTTCTTGCAGTCCCAACTTGTCCTCTAGAGCAGCAGATTGAAGAGTTTGACTTGACAAACTTCATGCTGGAGGAGGAGCTCATTCAAGAGCAAGATTGTCTTCGAACATTGGAGGAAGGAGAAGCTGCTCCAGATCCAGCAGCAGAGGAGCACATTCTAGCTGTGGAGGAGAAAGTTGCAGATCCAAGAGCTCTGAGCACAAAG
This sequence comes from Taxus wallichiana var. yunnanensis, assembly GCA_018340775.1. Taxonomy (NCBI): domain Eukaryota; kingdom Viridiplantae; phylum Streptophyta; class Pinopsida; order Cupressales; family Taxaceae; genus Taxus; species Taxus wallichiana. Next base: position 786,668,665 of record CM031243.1, read on the forward strand.
CAGGCTACAGGAGAACCTTCAGTTCTTCTTTCTACTTCACCTCTCTCAAGTTCCAGTGCTGAAGAGGAGTTTGACCTCTCAAACTCAATGTTGGAGGGAGAAAGAAACCATGGTGGTCAAGTTACAGATCAAGAGGACACCATGGAGGAAGTTGAACATTTGCAGCAGGACAGCCATGAGGCAGTTTATCTGTCAGATTTGGAGGACTGTTTTGATGGAGAAGAGCCGGTTGAGTTTCCACCATTCTCTCTTTCATCATCCACATTCCAAACACAAGAGTCTGCTGTCATGAAGGAGAACATTCATTTGCAGCAGCCTGCATCTTATAACAGCTCTTCGGAATCAAGATTGGAAGATTTTAATCTTTCATGTTCTTCATTGGAGGAAGAGAAAGGACAAAGGAATTTCACCATTGCTTCCACACCATCCATTGAGGGTCTACAAGAAGACTCCACTTTTGGAGTTGAGAATCAGAGCTATGGGCATATCAAACGGATCGGACCTTGCCCAATCAGGTATTTGGCTTCATTGGAGCCAAAGGAGAAGTCACAACCAGTCATGCTTGCTTCTGAGCATGAGGGTGAGCTACAAAGTACCAAGGATCAGCTGTCATACCCCTTCAATCCAAATGCAGAGCAACTAAAAGAGGTATTGAATTTGCCTTCAGCTGATACCTTGATGATTTGGGTGGAATACCAGCTTCTTGTTGATTTTCCACTCATCCTAACAGCCATGATCAGCTCCAAATCAATTGCATGGCTGCCACTTTTGAGAAAGGGAAGCTATTTCTCACAACCAATTACAGGGTTTGTTTAGCTTGCCTTTGCTCCCAGTTACAGTAGAGTAGGTAGGTTTGCTTTCAGTAGAAGAAGTGCTTGTGCACACTCTGCATGTTCCATTTGGAGCATGTATGATTTTCAGTTCTGTACATAGTTTTGGTGTTGCTGGTTCTGCTCTTGCACAGTTCATTTCAGTGGCATTTTGGTGAGAACAACTCCATGTCCGGTGGGTTTCAAGTGGCTCAGAGGGAGGTTTTCAAAGTTCAGATCAGTTGCAGGTTACAACTCATGACTCCATGCCCAATGGATGCTTCAGGCAACTGGTAACTTCATCTAGCAGGCAGATGACCCCGCTGAGTCACCAAATTGTTATCCAAAATTCACCCCCCAGGGTAAATTTTGATAACATGCATCAAATTACTTAGTCCCAGGCAAATAAATTGATTCAGGGCCAAAAAATCATGTTTCTAGGGTCCCCTCAGAATTTTTCTAACTCTCCTGTCCAGGTTGAAAAGAGCAAGTTCTGAGAAAAGGTGAAAAGGCTGCAAAAACAAGCTTGGGCCAGGAAAAATCATGAAAAATGGCTAAGTCCTAGTCCTCGCAACAGTCGGGACGTGAGGGACATCTGGGCGCGAATCGGCCAAAAGGCCGCCAGGCAGTCTGCAAGGCAAAGGAACATCCGGGCCATCGGGACGCACGGGACGCGGAAAGCCGGTTCGGCCGAAGGAGAAGAAAATCGACTAACTGCTCTGGGACATTTGGGACAAGAAGACGCGAAGGACGCGAACCACCGGATCGGCCGAAAAGGAGAACTTTCGCATTAAGCGATTCGGGACATGTGGGACAAAGGTACACAAACCGGCCGGGTGGGGAATCGGAAGAATTTGTCCCCCAAGCATGGGACATCTGGGACAAATGGGCGCTAGTGGGACGTGAAAGAGCCGGGCAGCCCGTGGAAAATCACAAATCACACGTGTTGCCAAGGAAAAAGGTCCAAAATTCAAAGGGGCGAGTTTTTGAGCACTGATCCAAACCAATGAAATAGTGCCACGTGTCCAAGTTTAAGGGGCCCACAAGAAAACCCGTGAAAAGGTGGAGAGAGGGAATTGCTCAGCGGACTAGAGCCTGCCACGTGTCATCCAGATGGCAGAACGCGGGAAAAGAAATTTAAAAATCCGTTTTCACCTGTTTTGTGCCCTAAATCTTCAGACCTTCATATCTTTCGATCCAGAGCTCAGATTTGCACGTTCTTTATATCAACGGAAAGCTGTTGAAATTCTCTACATGATTCTAGGGGTCAATCTTGCATTTTGGTGCAGTTTGGAGGGAGAAAATTAAGAAAATGTCTCTGACACGTGTAATGCTTCAACAACCAACTTTAATACAGCAGACAGCTCGCCGCTCCTGTTAGACAGCCCGCCGTTTTGCCAGGATCCACCACTTGGATCATAATGAGATGATTTAAATGCTACCAAGAAGTGGTTGGAGTAGATTCTGAATTTCCCCTCTCTCCTCTCTCATTTCTTGATATATATTGTAAAGAGAAGCCCTTTTAAGAGAGTCGAGACATTTTTTGTTTTGCATCCTCCCTTCTTCCCTCGCTTGCAAGAGAGTTTGTGGAGCTTTCAAACCTCCCATATAGGTTGTAATGCGATTCTTTTGCCTCTTGGCCTTTGCAATGATATCTTGTATTGACTTTTGAGCAATAATATATATGTTTTTGATTGATCCTCAACCCTCTCATGTATTCATTGCTGTTGTTTTGATCTCTTATTGCAGTTTGGTTACCTGTGCATGGTGTTTGTATTGCATTTATGTGGTCTGTGTTAAATTTGTAAAACAAATGTCTAATATTCCTCGGTGCATCACCTTTGTAGTTTAGGTTTTATTCTATGCATTTTCTTACCCTGTCTCCTTGGCAAGTTAGATTAGGTTTTAGTAAACCCTCTGCATTTTTTGTATGCATCTGAACAGAGGAATAGGAACCAGCCTTCTCTGGAGAATATTTTCTCATCTTCACAAGTCCCACACTTGGAGAAAGGATTCCATGTTGTGCAATCACACTGGATGCCTGAACATCAACCTAGAAGCCTGATCTGCATCCAGGGGTGTTGTGAGTCTGCAACAACAAGTTTTGGCACGCCCGGTGGGACATTAGAGGTCTTCCATTTCATCTTTTGTAGGTTGGTGTGTTCCTGTGAAGATTTCAGCCTTTGGAGGCACTTGCAAACACATCTGGCGACTCCATCTGATCAGCAACTCATTTCTGAAGTTGCAGACCCGTTTTCCATCCATTTCCTTCCATATTTCTTTCCATCTCTTTCATTATTTTCCATTCCATGAGGTTGTGCAATCATGACTTCATTTCCATCATGGAATTCACATCAACAACAGCAGTATATTCCACCTCCAACATGTTTTACAAATCCTCCAAATCAGCCTTTTGAGCAGATTCAAGATCAGTATGCATACCCATATGAGCAGCAATGCCAAAGTCAGTTTGGCTATGGAGCTTTCCAAGAGCAAGAGTATGCATATAATAAAGACCATCAGATCCAAGACGCTGGTTTGTTGGAGAAAATCCAAAAGATGGAGGTAGAGATGGTGCAGTCCAGAGCAACAGCTCAAATGAGAGCTTTCAGAATTGGTTGCAGGACTCCTTGTCCATGGGGAGGCCCTTTTCCAAGACACTTCAGCCCTCAAGAGAAGCTGGACTTCATGATAAAGATGCTGCCCCAACTTGCACAATGGACAGCAGAAATAGAGGCCTATACATTCGGTGTTGAACAACCTTGTCAATGGGTAAGTTCTACACCATCATCTGGTTTTTCTCTTCCCATTACTCAAGCAGCATCATCTCATTTGGACTTGCAAATTTTAAACTCTCCATCTGTTGTCCCAAATGTTGATCCCATGTCTCCACCTCTCAGTCTTCCACCACACCTCAATTCTTCTTTCCTTTTTCCTTCCAAACAGTCATCCTCTCCACAAGAGCTAAAAGAAATCCCCCCTCCTCTAAAGAAACAAGAGATTTCATCTCCTTTACCACCACAAAAAATTGCCAAATCAATTGAGTTGCAACCCACCCCTCCTCTTGCATTCCCAATTCCATGTGGGGAAGAAGAAATTGCAAAAATCAGTCATCAAGGACAGCAAGAGGAAGAGCCAAGAAAAGAAGAAATGATTAAGAGCTTAGTAAGTTTGGCTGCCAAGTTTGGTATGACAAAGATCCCCTTGATGGTCAAACCTACAGAAGAGGCTAAGGTTGAACAAATAGTGGTCAAGGCTGATTTTGTTGCAGCAGAAGAAGAATTTCTTGCAATCCCAACTTGTCCTCTAGAGTAGCAGATAGAAGAGTTTGACTTGAAAAACTTCATGCTGGAGGAGGAGCTCATTCAAGAGCAAGATTGTCTTCAAACATTAGAGGAAGGAGAAGCTGCTCCAGATCCAGCAGTAGAGGAGCACATTCTAGATGTGGAGGAGAAATTTGCAGAACCAAGATCTCTGAGCACAAAGCACGCTATAGGAGAACCTTCAGTTCTTCTTTCTACTTCACCTCTCTCAAGTTCCAGTGCTGAAGAGGAGTTTGACCTCTCAAACTCAATGTTGGAGGGAGAAAGAAACCATGGTGGTCAAGTTACAGATCAAGAGGACACCATGGAGGAAGTTGAACATTTGCAGCAGGACAGCCATGAGGCAGTTTATCTGTCAGATTTGGAGGACTGTTTTGATGGAGAAGAGCCGGTTGAGTTTCCACCATTCTCTCTTTCATCATCCACATTCCAAACACAAGAGTCTATTGTCATGAAGGAGAACATTCATTTGCAGCAGCCTGCATCTTATAACAGCTCTTCGGAATCAAGATTGGAAGATTTTAATCTTTCATGTTCTTCATTGGAGGAAGAGAAAGGACAAAGGAATTTCACCATTGCTTCCACACCATCCATTGAGGGTCTACAAGAAGACTCCACTTTTGGAGTTGAGAATCAGAGCTATGGGCATATCAAACGGATCGGACCTTGCCCAATCAGGTATTTGGCTTCATTGGAGCCAAAGGAGAAGTCACAACCAATCATGCTTGCTTCTGAGCATGAGGGTGAGCTACAAAGTACCAAGGATCAGCTGTCATACCCCTTCAATCCAAATGCAGAGAAACTAAAAGAGGTATTGAATTTGCCTTCAGCTGATACCTTGATGATTTGGGTGGAATACCAACTTCTTATTGATTTTCCACTCATCCTAACAGCCATGATCAGCTCCAAATCAATTGCATGGCTGCCACTTTTGAGAAAGGGAAGCTATTTCTCACAACCAATTGCAGGGTTTGTTTAGCTTGCCTTTACTCCCAGTTATAGTAGAGTAGGTAGGTTTTCTTTCGTTAGAAGAAGTACTTGTGCACACTCTGCATGTTCCATTTGGAGCATGTATGATTTTCAGTTCTGTACATAGTTTTGGTGTTGTTGGTTCTGCTCTTGCAGTTCATTTCAGTGGCATTTTGGTGAGAACAATCCATGTCCGGTGGGTTTCAAGTGGCTCAGAGGGAGGTTTTCAAAGTTTAGATCAGTTGCAAGTTACAACTCATGACTCCATGCCCAATGGATGCTTCAGGCAACTGGTAACTTCATCTAGTAGGCAGATGACCCTGCTGAGTCACCAAATTGTTATCCAAAATTCACCCCCCAAGGTAAATTTTGATAACATGCATCAAATTACTTAGTCCCAGGCAAATAAATTGATTCAGGGCCAAAAAATCATGTTTCTAGGGTCCCCTCAGAATTTTTCTAACTCTCCTGTCTGGTTGAAAAGAGCAAATTAGAGAAAAGGTGAAAAGGCTGCAAAAAACAAGCTTGGGCCAGGAAAAATCATGAAAAATGGCTAAGTCCTAGTCCTCGCAACAGTCGGGACGTGAGGGACATCTGGGCGTGAATCGCCGAAAGGCCGCTTAAGCGATCTGCTGGCAGGCAAAGGAACATTTGGGTCGGGGGACGCACGCTTGCGGGGCAGTGGCCGGTTCGGCCGAAGGAGAAGAAAATTGACTAAGCGCCGGGACATTTGGGACAAGAAGACGCGAAGGACGCGAACCACCCGGATCGTCAGAAAAGGAGAACTTTCACACTAAGCAATTCGAGACATGTGGGACAAAGGTACGCAAAAGGCCGGCCGAATCGGGGAACAGGAAGAATTTGTCCCGAGAAATGGGACATCCGGGACAAATGGACGTGTTGGATGCGAAAAAGAGCGGCGAGCCGTGGACAAATCACAGCATGACACGTGTCGCCAAGGAAAAAGGTCCAAAAGTCAAAGGGGCGAGTTTTCGAGCACTGATCCAAACCAATGAAATAGTGCCACGTGTCCAAGTTTAAGGGGCCCACAAGAAAAACCCATGAAAAGGTGGAGAGAGGGAATTGCTCGGTGGACAGAGCACGCCACGTGTCGTCAGGATGGCGAAGCGCGGAAAAAGATTTAAAAATCCGTTTTCACTGTTTTGTCCCCTAAATCTTCAGACCTTCATATCTTTCGATCCAGAGCTCAGATTTGCACGTTCTTTATATCAACGGAAAGCTGTTGAAATTATCTACATGATTCTGGGGTCAATCTTGAATTTTGGTGCAGTTTGGAGGGAGAAAATTAAGAAAATGTCTCTGATGCGTGTAATGCTTCAACAACCAACTTTAATATAGCGAGATGACTCGCCGCTCCTATTAGGCATCGGCCGTTTTGCAGGATCAGCCACTTGGATCATAATGAGATGATTTAAATGCTACCAAGAAGTGGTTGGACCAGATTCTGAATTTCCCCTCTCTCCTCTCTCATTTCTTGATATATATTGTAAAGAGAAGCCCTTTTAAGAGAGCGGACATTTTTTTTTTGCATCCTCCCTTCTTCCTTCACTTGCAAGAGAGTTTGTGGAGCTTTCAAACCTTCCATATAGGTTGTAATGCCAGTCTTTTGCCTCTTGGCCACTGCAATATACTGTATTGACTTTTGAGCAATAATATATATGTTTGTGATTGATCCTCAACCCTCTCATGTATTCATTGCTGTCGTTTTGATCTCTTATTGTAGTTTGGTTACTTGTGCATGGTGTTTGTATTACATTTATGTGGTCTGTGTTAAATTTGCAAAACAAATGTCTAATATTCCTTGGTGCATCACCTTTGTAGTTTAGGTTTTATTCTATGCATTTTCTTACCCTATCTCCTTGGCAAGTTAGATTAGGTTTTAGTAAACCCTTTAAATTTTTTGTATGCATCGAATAGAGGAATAGGAACCAGCCTTCTCATATTTTCTCATCTTCACAAGTTCCACACTTGGAGAAAGGATTCCATGTTACGTAATCACACTGCTGGATTCTGAATGTCAACCTAGAATCCTGATCTGCATCCAGGGGTGCTGTGAGTCTGTAACAACAGGTCCCATGGTACAGGAAGTAGTGGGACAAGGTTCCATGGCAAGTGCAGTGCAGTGCGAGACCAATGACATTGCCACAAATAGTATCGATGTCTAGGTTTAGTGATGCTTTAAGTAAGGCGCGGTATTATCGGGACCATCGATTACCACGTGGATAGATGTCACATTGTGTGTAGAGTATAGAGCACAACACGCCTCAAATGAGAGGACCATATCTTGCACACAAAGTGCAGAGAGTACAGGGGGTGACGATGCCATAGACGGGGGTCAAGGAGAGGCGACTAGCTCACGAAGGCTAGAACTAGCTACAAGACAGGGTAGCGAGGAGGGCTAGACCCATACAGGGTGGAGAGATGGTGGTAGGGCCTTTGTACTAGGGTGGAGGAGGAGGAGACAGATGATACTGACATGGACATCAAGTGGGGTGATGATTAGTCACCCTATATGTTTAGGATATATATTTTTGTATATGTTGATTTATATCGGCCTATGTGCCAAAGATAACGAGGATGTACATGAGAGTTTTTGAGATTTTTATTATTATACCAACTTGCGTGCCGAAGATGGTGAGGTTGTATATGAGAGTTTGATATACATGTATGTATTTGTATTGGTGTACATATGTATTGATTTTTCTTCTATGCATATATGTATGGAAACACAAATCCTAATGATTTTTATAGAGATGCTAATATTTATGGTATGATGTTGTACTTATGGTGGAATTTCCAATGTTATTGTTTATGTGATGGAAACTAGGTGGATTAGGCATGATTGAGTCAAGTTCATAGGCATGATGGAATCGGGTCATTTTGGGCATGAAGGATTCAGTCAGTTTAGGAATGGTGTGGTCAAGTCAATTTAAGCATGATGGAGTCGGGTTTGTTTAAGCATGATGGAGTTAGGCCGTAAGCATGGTTGAGTCATGTCATAGGCATGGTTGAGTCATGGTTTATGGTTTTGATTTAAGTTCCAAGTTGTTGGTAACATGGGAGACAAATGGTGATGTTTATGCATGTTATAGTTTAAATTTCCAAGTATTTTCTATGGTGAAAATATTAAAAAAATGATAAATAAATGATTTGATGAAGTGGTAAAAATGTTTGTTAATTGGTGCTTGTTTGGTTTAATTTCCAATTGCTGATATAAAATAGAAAGTAACTAAGGTAGAATGTGAATATGAAAATGAATGGGAAACTAGTTAGGGTAAAGAGTGGTTGAGCTAACCTTCAAGGGCCCCATGCCCTTGAAGTGCTGCCTACATAACCCTTGTGAAAAGGGGCCTCAGGCCGATGTAGTTCTCCCATAAGTTAGGGAAGAATGTGATGAGGTAGAGGAATGGGTTGGTAGGTTTTAGGTATGATTGAGTGTAGGTCATAGGCATGATTGAGTCTTAGGTGATAGGCATGGTTGAGTTTTTTAAATGTAGGTGTCGATGGTTTGGTCCTATATAGGATAATCAATAAGTAATGAGGAAGGTGAATGGTAAGAGGTGGTAAAAGAGTTGCTTAATTGATAAGATCCCTAATGAGTCTACCATACCCAAGATGGGCTTATGAACTTAAGACCCTAAAGGCATTGCATAATGGACTATTCTAAGGGTGAAGAAAGTCACATGATCACAAAATGTCATGGTTGTGGCAAGTCTCTTGAGCAGATAGAACAGTTGGGTGAAAAGGTAATGAGATTAATATAGGAGGTTTAGCATAACTTAGTGTATGACAACATGTTTACCTAGCAAGAAACCTAGGATCAAAAATAGGCAAGTCCATGAAGAAAAAGTTATCATTTTCTTCATTTGTTTTTGTTTTTGATAGATTGATTGATGCATGAAGTCTATATGGGATGAATATATTATCTCCTTGAGGTCTTTGTGAAGTTGATTGATGCGGGAAGCCTATGAACATTTTATTGTATTTTTGCAATGACTTTATATAGTTTTCCTTCAAGGGAGCAGTCTATTTATAGTGGCGAGATAGAGAGAAGAGATGTCCCTTTTGAGGGAGTCATCTTTTTTTGGAAGTTTGACTCAAGAAGTTGAATCCCTTTTTTTTTTTGGGCGTTTAAGTCATGGAAAAGACTATAGAGGAATAGGTTCTTGTTTAGAAGACAAAACCATAGCCCATAGAGGTTAACTATGAAAGAGGTGGTTTTAAGTGATGAACGAACATGGGATTCCATCTTTAAAAAGATGAAAAGTATCCATAAAAATCATGTAATGAGTAGATCCTTGGTACTCATATTGAAGATAAGGCTGAAGGTTATGAGTAATCACATGATTGTTTTTTAGTCATTGATCCTCCAAACGGGTAATATGGAAGGTGAACAACGCTCAAGGGATGAGCAATCAATTAATAGAAGGTGATATAGGACTAGATTTCAACTATAAAATGGGATAAGATGCAAGGCATTAAGGGGCACAGTTCAGGTTTACCTTCAAGTGAAGACAAATGATAAGCACCGATTCATAGGAATGAGTAACGATATAGGGTCCAAACCAATTAGGATAAAATTTTCCTTGTTTACTTTTCTCTTCTTTGGTTACATGTTTATTTTCCTTCAGGATGAGGTTACCGACCTGGAAGGTCTGTTTATGGAAACATTTTTTGTAGGCCCGCTTGATACATTTTTAGTAAATTTGGAGATGGTCAAGAGCATTGAGACGATGTTCATCTAACAACTCAAATTATGCTAAACGGTCCTAGTGAAAATCATCGTCATTGAGCATGTCTTGTAGTGAGATGTAGAGAGATAGAATCTATACTTTGAGAGAGAAGGCAGCCTCGATATTGTAGACTAGAGAAAAAGGTGTGGCAGCATCAAAGTGTGAATACGAATGCAATAATCCCAAAAGGCAAAATGAATGTGCGTATACCAATCCTTCCTATTGTCATTAACTACTTTCATAATAATTTTGTTCAAGGTTTTATTGGTTGATTTTGCTTGGCCATTGGTTTGTGGGTAATAAGGTGATGAGAAACTAAGTTGAATGCCAAAAGTGTTGCATAGTTTTCGTAGGGTTTTGATTTTGAATTGCTTTCCATTATCAGTGATGAGGCGGTGAGGAACACCAAAGCAACAAATGATGTGGCGGTTGATGAATTCGCATATTTTCTCAGATTTTGTAGAAATGAGAGGAATGGCTTCTACCCATTTAGTGTAATATTCGGTAGTGGTTATAATTCATTAATAGCATTGTGAGGAATGGGAATTGATCTCTTTTAAAAGATCCAAGCCCCGTTGAGAGAAATTCTAAAGGTCTCGAGTGACCTGTAAGGCATGACTAGGTGTGTGATGAATATTAGCATGTTGCTAGCATTTCACACAATGTTTGACATAGTCACAATAATCATGGTTTAGGGTCGGCCAATAATAGCCAAGGAGAAGAATGCATTTAGCAACAGCTAAACCACTAAAGTGACCTCCACAAATTCCGTCGTGAAGTTCCTTGATGGTGTAGGAAATTTCAGAACTTGTAAGGTATCGTAAGAGAATACCATCAAATCCATGCTTATAAAGGATACCACCTAGGATGACATAGTGAGAGACACTTTAAAGAAAGCCACATTGTCCATTACGAGTGAGATTGAGAGGTAGAATGGAAAGATAAAGATAGTCTACAAACTATTTATACCAAAGGTCATGTGGGTCGTGCACAACGGTTCCGACATAGTGGACCTCATGAGGAAAATAAGAAAGTGATTTTAACCTTTGTATTATGATACATATTTTAGATTCTACAAGTGAAGAAGGTATCGAGAAGCTAGGAAGGCCATGGTATTAGAAAATTTATTGGTAGAATGTGGGGTGGTTTGAATTTCATAACGATCAAAGGTAGTCAAAAGTAAGTGTACATGATGTTTATACTTTTGAATTATTTCATATACACCTTGGTATATACCATTGACTTGATTTACAACCAACCGGGAATCACTAAAGATATTGATTGACTTAACATCTAAGTTATAAAGCACTGAGACCCAATATTAGTGCTCGTATTCGGCGATATTGTTTGTACAATCAAAATCTGTTTGAAATATAAAGGCATGGTTTCACTACCAAGAGGTATGAGAATAACACAAACGCCACCCCCATGCTGAAATTTAGAACCATAAAATAAGAGGGTCATTTGGTAAGTGGTATCATCCAGGAGAAGGTAGCAATGGATTCATTTGGGAAATCAAAGTTAGAGGGTTGATTTTCGAAAGAGGTGCGTCTACTAGTTGGTCAGCGATGGCTTGGCCTTTGATAGACTTTTGATGGATGAATTCGAGGTCAAGGTTGGAAAGAAGCATGATCCAGCATGTAGCACATTGATGTTGGTAGGGTTTGGTGTACATGTAATGTAGAGGATCAGTGTTAGTGACGACAAAGGTTTTGTGGTTGAGTAGGTAATGACGTAGTTTAGTGGTGACAAAAACTAAGTCTAAGAAAAAAATTTCAGCATGGGTGTACCTAGTTTCATAGTCTAAAAGGGTATGACTTATGTAATAAACTACTTTCTCTCTATGTTGCTCGTCACGATGAGCGAGCATAGCACCTAAAGAATGGTCAGTGGCGGAAATGTATAGGTAAAAGGGTTGGTCATCCTTAGGAGGAATGAGCACCAACGGTTGAAGAAGGTATTTTTAAGGTGTCAAAGGCTTTATGGTATTCATCATCCCATTTGAATGAGACCTCCTTCTTGAGGAGATGATGAAATGGTTGATGAGTGGTTGAAAAGCTGTCGAGATAAAATAAAAATTGATTGCAGACTTACCTTGCAAGCTTGAAATTTTTGGAGATTAGTAGGCAGAGGAATTTATAGAATATCCTTTACTTTGGTAGGATCGACTTCTATATCATGCAAAGAAATGATGAAACCAAGGATTTTTCTGAAAATACCGTAAAGACGCACTTCTTAGGTTCAAGGTGAACACATTACTTATTGAGGTGGTCAAAAATGACCTTAAGGACTATCAAGTGTGTAACTTGGTGTTTGGATTTGGCAAGAAGGTCATCTACGTAATATTCCAATATGTGATGCATGATGTCATGGAAGGTATAATTCATGGTTCGCTGATATGTAGCACTAACATTTTTAAGGCCAAAATTCATGACTCAATAGCATAAGGTCCCCTAAGGAGTGATGAAGGTAGTTTTGTGTTGATCTTATGGAGCAAGTAATATTTGATTATAACCCGAGAAACCATCCATGAGTGATAGCATCTCATGGGCGATGGTAAGATTTACTAGTTAAATCAATGCTTGGTAGGGAAAATCATCTTTAGGACAAGCTAGGTTGAGGTCACAGAAGTCCATGCAAATGCAGAGTCCTCTGTTTCTTTTGTGATAGGAACAATGTTAGAAATCCATTGGGGATAGTCAATGGGTAGAATGAAGGAAACTAAGAGAAGGCACTGAAGTTATTCTTTGACTAGAAGAGAAATGTAAGGATGAATTTTTCGTAGCTTTTGTTTTACGGGTTTGGCATTAGGAATGGTTACGATATTGTGGACCATGATTTTGGGTCAATACGGACATATTGACATAGGACCAAGAAAAAGCGTTGCTATGGTCCCACGGAAAGAGTTAAAAGTTTCATGTTCAACAACATCTAAATATTGGCTTGTCTTTAGAATGTGCGGGTAGATCAAGTATTAATGTTGATTTCGATATTCGATTCATTCAATATGGTTTACGACTTAGAGGGTAACGACCGGTGAATATAAAAAATCTTCCGCACCCGGATAGGTGAGGATAGAATCATCATCGACATTGAATTACGTTAATAGAAGGTGTATCATCATCGATCATGTCAGGATACAGGAAGGGAAGAGAATAAGTAACCTCACCATCGTGTTGATAGGTTAGATGTCCTAGGGAAATTGTGTTTATGAAAAAAAAAGTTAGGAGGAATAGATTTGAGATCTATGGACTCCATGGGTGAAGATAGTGATGTTGGTGAAGGTTTATCTTCCTCAATGAGGTCGACGTGGAACTTCTTGGAAGGTGATGCGGAAAAGTCAATGCCACTACGGTCATTATGTTTATGGGTGGTACATGAAATGACAAAGATGGCAGCCTTGTTCTTAAAAACCGAAGCCAAAGCCTTTCCATACACAACAATGAAGGAAAGTGTGGGTGAATCGGTGATTAGTAAGGGATTGGAGGTCAGATGAAAATTATCGTGTTTAGGATGGAGGTTCAGGTGAATAGGTAGCAGTGTCAAGTCCCCCATATGTTAAGTTAGTGCGAAGGTGGGGATGACAATAAAGGAAAATCTCATCTATGTGGTAGTCATAATGAGGGTGCTTGATGCGAGTTTCCATAATCTTGTGGAGTGAGGAATGTGTTGTTATTGTATAAGCGGTACTCCCCTAGAGTGAGGCATTGAAAAACACCTTCTAAGGGATCAATAGTCGATATGTAGGTTGCGGGGATAGACGACTCACTAGATTATTGGGTAGGAGGGTAGTGGTTGGTTGGGAATCGAAGGCGTAGCTATAGAGGTGAGACGTCGGTAGGAACATAAGAGTTAGATGTGGGAGAGGTGGTGGCAACATTGGTGGACAGGATTGTGGGTGAAGGAGAAGTGGGGGTAGTGGAAAATGTCTTCAATAGTACAAGTACATCATTGGGCCATTACAACATGTTACAAGTTTTAAATGGCAACGGTCGGCGGGGATGGTATAGGTATTTCCTTCATGTTCAAATTTTACACAACGGTAGAGTTGAAGGAACACAACCCATAACGCAAATCCAACGTTTGCAAGAAATAGGTTATATAAGGACTCCCCCTCTAAGATTTAGAATAGTTTTGGGATAGTATGAGGGCCTATGTGAACATGAAGGATAATGGTGCCAAGGGTGTAGGTAATGGTTTCATTGAAGGAGTGCAACATGATGGGGTTATTATACATGCAATTAGAAGGGATATACATTTGATTGTATGCATGGGAGGATATGATGTTAATGTTAGCACCACCATTGATCATGATGCGTCGACGTGTATTTTATTGATATAGATGGAAATAAATAGGGTGGGATCGGGGTCATTTACCCGAGAGAGTACAATCTCCTCATCGAGAGAAGTTGAGGGTGGAAACTTGAGGAGTGGGCATGGGGGTAGAAGAAGTAGATGATTTGGTTAGCGAGGCCACGTGGTTAGGGGTAATAATGGAGGCCACTAGTGTGGGGTCACTTTGGGTAAAACTTCAATGGATTGTAGAACCTCGATAAGTGCTTTTCTGGGATTGAGAAGTTTGGACGAGATCATACAAAAACATATTTAGAGGACACGATGTAATTATTTTATCATTACGTGATGGGTGACCCCGTCGGAGAGATAGGGTATGTAGGTCCATGGATGGTGATTTTGGGTGTGGGTGCAGATGTTATATTGGGCACAGGGTTGGTTGATGGGCTAGTTGATTTTTCTTTTCCTTTATCTTTACGAACGTGGGTAGCAACATTAACCATATTAATCTAAGGGGAGGTGAATGGAGAGGTTATTTCATGAAAGGTATAATAGTGTGAGGGAAAAATCCTAGCGGTGGATAAGAGCCTTTTGAAATAAGTAGGGTGCACTAACATTTGGGTGGTGTTTGGCCAACTATCTAATACTGAGACCATGTTGATCTCAAATTTTGAGGTGGGAAAAATGGTTGTGGGGGTGGAGATATTGACCGTTAAATGGGTAAAGGATGATGATGTGTGGTGACAGGTGAAGGTGGAAATTTTTCCTCATCAAGAATGTCATCATCATCAAAGTTTTGTTCAAGAGAACAAAGTTGGAGAAGAACGGCCTTTAGAGCCTTACAATTTTCTACATCATGTCCCGACACACAATGATAGGCACAAATATTAGTTTCATGAAACGCTTTTGGTTTGGGTTTGAGAGGATCGTAAGGTCAAAGTGGCGGTAATGTGATGACAAGTATCTAAGAGATTGGGTAAAATTTTGGCGTAGGGCCCCATAACAGATGATGCAGGTGGGAAGTGAGTGTGGGTTTGGGTAGAGGTTTGGATGATTGTGAGGGAAGAGGATTTATAGGAGGGGGAACAGTTGGTCTATTGATTTGATAATTGGTATAGTCTTATGTTTTCTTGGCATCTACTTGGGTAAAGGTATGGTAGAAGAGCTAGAAATGGAAGGTTTTATTTGTTTGACTACCTTATTATAGGGTAGTGGATTCTTATCTTTGGGTTACACCTTCTTAGGTAAAGGTGACAAGGAGTACGAGATGTAAAAGGAAGTTAGATGGTGGGAGATGATGGGTTACCCATGGGGGAAGCCAAGTTGCTATGGTGTTGGTTGGTAGAGGTTGGGTAGATGGCATGGGTTAAAGTCGCATAGGAAAGGTTGGGGTTATATTAACCGATGAAGGTATAGGTGGTAATAAGTGCATGGGTGAGGGTGAGGGAGTTTGGTGTTTGGGTGAATGAGATGTAATAAAGGCTCATGATGTAGTAGTAAGTTGTTTAGATTTTTAGTAGCCTTGGGCGTGGGATTTTTGATCGGGGTTGATGGATGGGGCCCTAGGATTGATGGAAGGGGGAAGGTGAAAAATGTGTGGTAGATGAGGACCGGTGTATGTGGCATAGAAGGTTGGGTTTTCCTTTTAGGCGAGGGGATAATGTTAGTGTGGGCTTGGGAAGACATGACTACGTCTAATTTGACAGGTCGGTGAATAAGGCTTTATGTCGGCATGACACCTAAAGTAGTGATGGGTCTAGATACGGGTGAGGAGATAGGTGTGGGTAGGTTTTGAGGTTTGGATGGAGGTAGGGATGATGAAGAAGAATTCATTTCAATAGGCATGGTCAATGTTGATTTGGTTGCTGAAAATATCTTTGGGTAGATCGTGGAAGTATCTTTAGGCAACATTTTCATTTGGGTTGAAACGGGGAGCTAAAGAAGTCCCCAGAGCATGGAATGATAAACATAATCCAAGTGATCAACCATTGTGAAAATGGGACTATCGAAGAAAAGGATGGTATTGTTTGGATGGAAATCTCTGTAAAAAATATCTACGAGTCAAGTAATTGGCTAGCCTTGTAATCTATAGGAAAAAGAGCTAAGATCATGTCAATGGGATTCTAGGATCTTTGAGGGTAACTTCCCCAACAGGTAGTGGCATGTCTAACGATTCTTCCATGGGTAGGAGAGATAATAGGTGGGGTGATGTAGACTTCATTTTTGTGGAGGAGAAGGCGATGATGATTCTCTTGTGGATGGGAGAATTAAAAGTGTTGACTATTCGGTAGGTTGTGAGGTAGATGGTGAAATTTCATCAGTAGAAGGTGTGGGTTCCTCCATGAGAGAAGGGGAAGATGAGGGGGACTCCTCTGTGGGTGAAGGAGTAGAATTGGTATGATCCTCTATGGGTAGAGGAGATCGTACAAAAATTTCCTCAATAGATGAAATTTGTAGGTTTTGAGGAACGGTTGGTATAATATCAAAAACCACTTGGACTTCACGGAAATTGTTGTCATTAGATAAAGGTTCAATATATTTATTAGACGATGATTTATGATTATGGAACAACTTTTTAAAGATGTGTAAGTTTTTATTTTTCGTGTTTTCAGGTTGTTCACGACGGCAAGGTCTCCATTATCTATCATCTCTTGGACAATGTTCTTAATGAGTTATGATTCAAATCACTATGGCCTTTGACATGATGGTAATTACAGTAGTTATGTTCTTTATACCATACGGGCATAGGGACGGGCATGATCGAAATGTGTATGAGGTTTTATGGGAGGAAGTGTAATGGCTCCAAATTTAAGATTTTCTTCCAAGACCGAAGAATAGGGCTCTCCAATCGAAGTTTACTTCCACTGCTCTAACCAGATTTGAAAGGCCTAGATAAGAGAAATATTGGAAGAAGGTTAGGATTGATTAGAAGGATGAGGTGGTCCCACCTTGAGGACTACCGCATTGGTAGATCCTTTGGGATTTGAATAGCTACTTTGGGGTTATGAAGATGAAGAAGAGTAGTTTGATTTGAACGGGGTGTTCTTGTTTCATAATTGGATTTTCTTTTCTTTAATGGTGTGAATTTCTATTTTTCATGCCATGGTGAACGCTTCATCAAAGTTTTGGAAGGTTTGTACTTGTAGATTTGGTGAGATGTGTCTGGCACAAGCTCTAGTGAACAACTCAATAAGTTCAGTCTGAGGTAGATGGAACGTCAATTGGTTAATAAGACTCCACTAGTGAGAAACGAATAGATTCATCTTCATGCTGTTGGGTTGAATAGAGATCGGTCATGGTGACTTTCTTGGTAACATTGATTTTAAAATGGTCTAAGAACTCTTGGGGTACTTTATTAAAGGAATAAATGGAATGCTGAGGTCATCCACTATACCAATCCAATACTATTCTTGTCAAGGACATTAGGAAAGTTCGTAGGAGCAAAGCATCATCGTGGGTGATTAGGTAGCACCCATGTTTGAACAACTGCAAGTGTTGTTGTAGGTATTCTTTATTGTTGAAGTGATTGAATTTAGGCATTTCCTAATGCACATGGTAGGGGAAAATGGGAATAGATGGATGGATAGGCTTGTTACATATTTCATCATAAGTTAAAGAATTACGGGAGCTAGAAATAGATGATTCTAAGGTCTACATATTTTCCATCATCATTTTAATGAGGTTGTTAGTAGGTTGGGATGAATGGGTTCCCCTACAGAGAAAAAGGGGTTGATGTTGAATGTATGAGGTGGGTGGTATGCTAGTGTATGGTGGCATTGAGTATGATAACTACGTAGGAGGAATAGATGTAGGTGGCACATAGCCAAAATAAGTGATAGATGAGGTTGGGGGTTGTTGGTAGTATGTGTAAGTGGGTGGAGTAGTCGTAACAACTCTAGTGGTGATTGGGGGTAAGGACTGTGGGATAGAAAGGACGAGGTTTTGAAAAGGGGTGTAAGCTGCTAACACTATAGGTGGTTATGATGTAATAGGTATATGTGAGGTGGTGGGTGTAGATGGGGCTATACTCAAAGAGGATGTCGGAGGGATAATTGATGTCCCGAGTGTAATAGATGATGTAGATGCGATGGCAGACATAAAGTGGGATCTATTTGAGACACCACAAGTGGTTAATTGGATGACAAAGAGTAGCATCAAGATAGTGCTAGCTGATGTAGAGGTGGGTGTGAGAGCAGGAGGGATAGATACATGGGCATGCCATATATTAACTATCCTGAGGAATCCCAAGTGGAAGAATGAGAAAGGTAGTACTGGAGGGCAATAGGATTACGTCGAGGAGTCTCATGAACTTCACGTTACCGGTAGCGTGGGGATAGGTGAGTCGAATCCATATGTGACAAGATGGATGACAGGTGATGGACTAGGTGGGAGTGGTGATAGTTGGTGTGAAATACGAGGGCATTAGTTTGGTGCGAGTCAAACCATGTGAATAAATGTTGACTGTAATACCGTATTCTATAAGTGATACAAAAATAGCAGGATGGAAAATAATTGATTATGAGAGGTGAATTGGTAGGTATTTCAATTAAAAATAAAAATAGAAATCGACGCCGATTAGACCAACCGATGCTAGTTAATAAGTGACCAATGATGGTCATAATAAGCGATGCCGACATCGTGGGAAATTAACAGTTTGAGAAAGTGAGATAGAAACTAGGGAAAGTCAACTATGGAGGAGATATTTGTAGACACCTAAAATATGCTTAAACTTAGCATTTCATCCAATCCAGTCAATTAACAACACTTCGTTAATTCCCCATACTTTACTCCATTCTCAGATGCCCATGCACAACACCTTCTCGGTTGTATTCCTCCTATAATCAGCTTATTTGGCTAATATCTCTCTTATTAGCTAAACATTCCTCCTTTCGACCATTCATAACCTCCCTAGTTCTCTCTATACCACTTCTATTTGCTTTGTAGGCTATCTATCAGTCACAATTGGTTATCCAGACCCCTCCCAACTCTCAATGAGTCTCTAATCACTTGGTAATCAAATTTTAACTAGCCTAAACCCTAGTTAACTAGCCTAGACCAAGCTTAACTAAGCCTAAAGCATGTTTATCCTAATCTAATCTAAAAGTGATTTTTGAGCTTTAGTCCCACATGCACCCAAATTCCAATCTCTCCCAAGTGGAAAACTATAAATACAAGGCTAAGCATGCCCATTCAAAACTTACAACTTTACATTAAAAAATCCAAAACAAACCTAAGAAAGCTTAGATCTCATTTGTATTAGCTTCAAGATAATTATACATTGATCTAAATCTTTCCTTCCTCCATTGTTGAGTTAACACCTCCATTTGCATCCATAATCCAAGTTTTGAGTAATATAGAGAGAACCATTGGAAAAGCCATTAATGGTGAGACTCCATTCTTGAAAACTTGAGTTTCATATCAAACATCACACCTTCGATTACTAAGGTGATCTTTTTACATTCAATTTATTAATTAAGTAATCTAAAGAGTGGAGAGTAGCTTTATCATGTTAGTTTTTGATGTTTTTGTCAAATTTATAATGCTTGCATGTTAGTTTCCCTTGTTTAGCTCTTATCTCATGGTGTATGGATGAGTTATCAAAGATTTGAGGTTCTTTAGCCTCATTCCATAGATTTTACAACTTTCCATTGCATACAATATTTAGTCAATAATATGAGAATGCAAAGGATAGGGTGACATCCAGAGATTCTAAACAGAGAGGAAGATGAGATGAGTCCTCTTTGGGTAAGTTTACCAATAGCACAGGGAACCAACACTGGTCAGATGAACCGATGATGGTCAGATGTAAACCGATGCTTTGGTTCTATAAAATCTGTAGAATGAAGAAAATTTTACTTTTTATGAATTAAGGTTGAGTGAGATTACCAACCGAGAAGTCTGAGTATGGTAAAAATGAGTCCTGACACACTCAGAAACAGCTAGAATACACCAACTATGATTATGGAGTGTGAAAGGAAATAAAAATGGAGAATATGACCTCACACCTCAAAATGCAAGTCAAGAACAAAGCTAAGAAAAACATGTAATCCTACAAGTGAATTTAGTGTGTTTAGCTTATGCTATTTAAGGACTAACTCGTGAATTCAGAAAAAAAAAAATGGTTAGGAAGGCTTCCTACGAAGAAGTAAATTCTAAAGGTGAGGTTTCAGGTTATGTTTTGGCGGGGTAGGCCTTTCTTTGATGGGTGACTGGAAAGAGATAACCAGCTAGGTTTCCACTATCATTTTTGATTGTGTGATTCTTGACAACTTCTTCTAGGTGGGATGTTGTTTAAGAAGATGTATATATTCTAATTTGTGCAGTTTGGCAAAGAGAGAGAAGAAAGAATGTACTTTCTATGATTTAGTTGTGTCAACCATCAGCTGGTCATGACTTCTAGCGTATAGGTTTCCCTCAATTTTAATGTGATATATAATGTAATAAATCAGAATGCCATGAAATTTTTTTAAACCCAAATCAAAATGTGATATTCAATGTAGCAAGTAATGAACAAGAAGAGGGATGCTCTTTCACTAATGCAATACTAATGAAAGAAAGAAGTATTATTTTTAAAGCACCAAAACATGATTTTTTTAGACAATAGAAAGAGGGGAAGATTCCAGAGAAGAAAATTAATGTGGAAGCTTTTCAAAAGGGAAACAAACACACAACTTTCACCTAGGAATGAATAAAATGTAAAAGAACCCCTAATGGGTCCCACTGGGTGTGCCAAAATGTTTCATCATTTTCTTTATGGATTTGACAAAACAGATAAGGGTATGGGCCAAGGAGGAATACTTGTTGTGATGGTCGGTTTAAAGGTCTTTACGTGTGTTTTGACTTTTTATCCCATGCTTATTGTGTGAGCTTCCTTTTGGCTAGGAGGAACTACCTGAAATACAAAACAAGACCACAAAAAAGAGTTAAATGATATATGTTAGTGGGCTGCCTAGCATGTCCTAGATCCAAAGCAAGTGTGATACTTCCTTCATGGAAATAAACCCTTTGTTTAAAAAAACATAATGTAAGAAATGACATAAACAAAATATGTCTTACTTGTAGTTGATATGATTTTGGTATTGTTAGTGCAAAATCACAGCACCCCTAAATGTTTGTAACTCGATGGGTTGAGGATCTCAATGTGATTGCATAACATAGAGCTTCTCCCAAAGTGTGGGACTTTGTGAATCTGGGAGAGATTTCCGAATGAAGGTCACTTCTTATTCCTCTGTTTAGGTGTGCACATTCATATTGTAGAGGATCTACTCTGAAACCTACTCTAACTTGCCAAGGAGACAGGGTTAAGGAGATGCAAGAAATAAAACCTAGACTAACAAGGGTGATGCACCAAAGGAATGATGAACACCTACTTTGCAATAAACACAAACCATAAAAACACAATACAACCACCACACAGATGACCAAACTACGATGAGAGACCAGGCGGATGCAATGAACACAAGAGAGGGTTGAAATCATCCACAGACTTATCTCATTGCTCCAAAATTGATACAGTGCATTACAGTAGCCAGGAGGTAGAAATTACATTACAATTTGAATGGGAGGTTCGAAACTCCACAAATTCTCTGCGGAACAGAGAAGAAGGGAGGGCACAAAGAAAAATTGTCCCTTTTTTTTTGCAAAATTCCCCTCCTCACAATATATAGGAATAATTAGAGGAGATAGGGGAAATATAAATTCTTTTTCAACCACCCCAAGAGGGCAATGAATTTACCTATAACAATGATGGGTTTCACTGCAATACCCATACCTCCATCGTTGTTCCTTATTGGGAAAGAAAGGATGCCTATAATTCATTATAAGGTGTAGGTGAGAAGCCTGACACATTCAAGAATGGCAGACAACATTTAAGGATATTCAGTTATAGTTGAGTAGCAGACATTGAAAGGTTTCCAAAAAGTCTCCTCTTGCCTAGATCTCGAGCTTCCAGTCAAAGGTTATGGCTTTTTGAAGATCAAGGGTCGAGCATTTAATGCAGGCTCACAATATTTAAAAGAGTCTATTCATGCGAGATCCATGTGGCATCCCCGCGTGCCTTAAGACTTCACCCCCTCCCTTCACTCTTGAAGTTGCGCCAAAGAGACACATGGCATCGTCTACGGGCCTACTCTATTTCCTTTGCATTTTGGCTAACCCCCTCTGGTTTGGCGGAGCACTACATATGACCCTAGACACGTGAAGGATTCACACACATTTGGGACCTACCTTTTGATTCTTGCTTTCAAAGTTACACCGAGATGACACATGGCTCCTTCCATTGGCTTTGCTACTTTGATTGGAATTTTCAATATTTGGATCTACTTTTCTCGTGACCTGGACACGTGGAAGCTTTGTGCTTGTTTGAGACTTTCTTTTTGATTCCTCCTTTGAAGTTATACCAATGAGGCACATGGAAGCTTCTGCTAGCCTATCCTAAGCTTGGATTTTTCAACATGTTGTTTGTCAAATAAGGACTTTATTGAAAACAATAGTCAGGGGACAGAAAGTCCCTCCTCTTTAATGGGAGAGGTTCCCTTATGGAAAGCAAAAAGCTATTCACAAATGTACAATGTTTGGTTTTAAAGAGGAACTCGATATCATAAAAGTGTTTGATATAACAGATCATCAATACAAAAGGATAGAAGAAATAAGGAATGGGAAAAGGTAGAATAGCACTCTCAGGAAATATAGATAACAAAATAATTCCTTACAAATGCCTAGAATGGAATCATATAGAACAGAATCATTTGCATTAAAACCACAAGATGTTATTTCATAGACACAAAGTTCCAGAGATGACATCCACAAGAATACAAAGCTTCTTGATGTAAATAGATTAATGATTCAATAACTTTTAACAGATAGAAAGGAAAGAACAAGCATAGATAGAAACAGAAGAGAGATATTCTTGTATTGATAGATTTTTACTCCTTTACACTTTTAAAAATAACCAGAGTTCCCATTCGAAAATGGCATAGAGAGCCCATTATATAGCTTACAAATTGGTTACACTTGGTAACCATTTCTTTTAACTAAAATATTAAGGAAGTTCTCGACACAATGTCCTTAATTAGTTTACAATGAGCTTGATTTTAGGAAAAGAAGGAGAAAAGGAGAAACTAGGAGAGAAAACATCGCTTATTGTTGAGGAGGGCCCACTGACTTGAGAATCCATTGCCTGAATTTTTTTAATGCCTCAACTATCTCCCTACCTCATGGGATTGATGTGTTGGCAGTGGCATGAGACCAAGTGCCTAGACATTTCTCCATGTCCTTATCAAACTTGGTATGTTCCAGGTATTCTTTATTAGCTTCTTCAATGGTAGATTGAAGAGAGAAAATATCCTTTATCTTCTCTTTGGTAATCAATTCTTCTTTGAACAGGTCTTCTTTGAAAAAGTCCTGAACTAAGTTTTAATCTCTTGAAGAGAGAAAGGAACACCTGAAATTTCATCATGAAGATGACAATGAATATCCTTAAAGGTAGATGCAACACAAGTCTTGAAAGATTCTCCCTTCTACCAACTGTTTCTCAATTCTCCCAAGGCTTCTTCCAGAACTTTTATTTTCCATTCAACACTGAACACCCATGACCCTAACAAGTTGTCCTTGGCATCATCAAAAAATTTATTGGCCAACAATATCTTTTCATCAGCCTATCCCATCAGGTGAAGATCTGTGATGCAACTACTCCAAAGCTTTAGTTCTTTTTCCATAGTTCTAATAGAGGAGGAGAGTTTTGTTACAGGTTGGCCACCTTCTCATTGATTTTGAAGGCTTCTACAATGAAGTTAAAGCTTGCAATGATCATTTCATCAACCACGGCTTCCATATCCCTTCCATAAGTTGAATATATATGTATATCCTTGATACTCTGAACCTCATCCTGACTAAGAATCATAGGAGGTGGAAGGGCAACCAGTGGAGCAGGATCCAATAATGACTTGAAGAAGCTGGAAAGAACTTGATTTTGTTCTTCCAATTGTTCTATAATTTGGTTACCCTTTTCCTCTCTCTCAATAACCTTGGTTACTGTTTCTTGGAGGTTATGTACCTCACTCTCAGGAGTAGATTCTCTCATTGGAATTCTAGAAAGTTCCAGGTCAGAGGCTAACTCTGCCTTATCAACCTTAGGCTTTGTAACCTCTAGAAATTGTTGGCCTTGAGCATCTATCACTATTCTTGAAGTTTTTCTAGCTGTCTTTTCTGGAGGAGGAGGATTAGTACCTAACAAAGCTGCCACAACATCAAAATTTGGCCCTGTCAAATGGGAAGAAGGTTTTCTCTTCCTGCTATCAACCAAGGGTTATACCCATGCAAAATTAGAAGAAGAAGAAGAAGGGACAAGAGGTCCAAGAGAAAGTGAACCCATGACACTTAAGGTATTCACCATTGTTTCCTCCAAGTAAAGAGGTGAGTGAGGCATCTGGAGCTTCTTGTGTAGAGGAATTTTTGGTACTAGGAGGTTCAGTGCTAGGCACCTCCTTCTCATCTTCTATTGTAACTTTTGAAGTTCCTGCAGGTTTGGTACTTCACCATCATCACTTTCACTGAGAACAATAATGTTCTCTAGGCCCTGAAGGAAATCCTGAATGCTCTAGAAGGGGTTCTTCCTCAATTGGCTCTTGTTTAACCTCTTTTATCTTCTTTTGGTACACTTGAGTAGAAGAAGAGGGAGTAGATGATTCAAGTTCTTTAATTGAGGAAGGAGGAGGGGTTTGTATAGGTACCTCAGTGTTGGGTGTATTTGTTTCCTTTCTAGGTGTTGAAGTATCTCGGAAGAAGATCCGCTTTGATTCTTCTTAAGCTCTCGAACCTTCTGTCAAACCAAACTTTGGTTCTTACAAGGACAGGGGCCAAAATCTCAACCAAGTCATCCTTCTCCTTCTTGTACCAATCCAGATCTTCCAAAGGAGTATGTTTGATTGATGTCTCATATTCAAAAGACTGCAAGTCTTCATCATCATCCTAGAACCCTTCAAGAATTTGATAGAGATTGAGCTCTTTAATCAGTTGCAGAGAGAGTCTGCCATAGTGCCTCCGCCTTGCTTCAAAATCATCTGCACAATCAGCCCAGTAATCCTCAATATCTGGCCTGTGATGATAATTTATCCTGAGGTTTTGATCAATGAACTTCTTCAAATCAAAACAAGTCCTAGGCCTGAAAAAGTGGACAGTGAGGGGAGCAATGGCCCTTTCTACATTTTGGGCATCCAAGGCTATTTTACATGTATAGTTTCCCAAAGAAATAGGGAAGTGCAGACTAGAGATTTTCTTGTCCCTCGTAGGTTCTATGTAATTTATCCAATTACTGCACACTTCAACTAGAGCCATCTTGTCATTACAAAACATGGGGAGCTTGAGAGGTGTGTTTTCATAACCAGCCAACCTGATATATGAAAACCTCTTGAATTGAATAAAGAAAGCTCCATACTTAGTTATCAGGTTCATGGCTTCATCAGAAAACCTCTTGGTAGTATCACCTTCCAAAAGCCTTACAATATACATGGTAAAGGCATCATTAACTCTTCTGAAATTGTGGTTGCTAGTTTCAAGGGTAAATTGGGGGCAATATGCATAAATAGGCTCATCCTTCTGGCCCTCCATGTATGTGAATCCAAACCACTACCAGGATGCTGCTAGGGAATACATGAGATAAGAAGTCATATAGAACTTCTTAGTCTGCTTGCACATTAGACAATTGCTCGATCAAATTCATGCAGATGATTTCTACCCAATTTATGTTCTGATCACCTTTGCAGATGATGTTGATAAAAGGGCACATCCAGAAGTGAAATTCATTGGTAGAGGGCAATCCCATGACACGAGCTAGAAAAATGATGAAATCAGACAACTCTTCATTGAAATCAACCCTAAATAACGCCTTGGAAAGTTGGGACACTCCCTTCTTAGGGTTCTTCAACCATGATTTTTCTATTCTTGCCTTATATTTATCATTTTCCTACTCAAACAAGGTCTGAGCTTGAGCTTGAGTGAGAACGATGGAGTCTTCGGTCTCTGGAATGCATAGGGCAGTAGTAATGGTAGCAACATCCAGTTTGGCAATCAGCTCCCCATGCACATTAGTCAATTCTTTGGTGTCCGAGTTAAAATGAGCTCCATAGGTGAGCATGGTGTCGACACATTGTACAGAGATAGGGAAACCAGCCACATAAGCAAGTCGATCATGTCATTGATCATTTGTGCCATGGGGGAAGGATTAGGGCAAGTCAATCTATTCCAAAATCCCCAAAATCCAAGTGCCAAACCTCACTATCCCGATATCGGGAACAAAGGTCTCAAGAGGTGATACATGTTCTTGGCCTTGGAATTTGATCTTCATGTTTGCAATGCACAGAGGAAAACCTTCAAGGGTCGAGTTCGCAATGAAAAATGCAAAGGGAGCAGGAGCACAAGAAAATGACCTTAATTGCAGGGATTCGAGAAAATGATGGCAAGTGAGAAATGAGTCAAATGCATAGAGGATAGTCCCATTAAATATTTGTTTAGGAGAGAGAAGGTCATTAAATGCACATTAAATTCATATTACATCGACTCAAAAAGATAAGAATTGGGAAGAGCGGAAAAAAATGGCCCGGATGGTCTTTAGTACATTTGGGACATGAGGGATGCAAAAACGTGATCTGGCCGATGTGGGCGATGCACGGGTAATGTGGGCCAAATGAGCATGGACGCTCCAAAACTTGGAAACCTAAGGGACACGAAGACATGATTCAAATGATGCGGGGAAAGTGGGGATAGAAGGCACAGATGCTTTTGGGATAGATGGGACAAAAGTACGTGAAGGACCGATGCAGGTGATGTAGCCGATCGGGGAATAGAGAGCCCGGGTGAACTTGGGACAAATGGGCCAAAAGTTCTAACATAACCGAAAGTTAAAGAATTTCAGGGAATGCAACCGATCGGGAATAGAAGGCCAGAAGAACTTGGGACATGAGGGACAAAAATGTCCGACAGACCCGCAAATCACCAAAATAACTCCAAAAACATGAATTTTTACTATCTCCTCAACTTTTCACTTCACTAGAACATCACTAAAGAGTGTCAACTCAAAATTTTCAATTTTATGACTTTCAAAAGAGGGGAAATTTTGAGAGGACAACACAATGAAAAGTGAAACATTTCTTAGACTCGACTACATGGCGTTTTGATGTTCGTTTGGGACCGCCCTTGGATTCAACCCTTAAAGGAGCACCGATGAGACATGTGGAGGCTTCCGTTGGCTCATCCCCTGTTAAAAATTTTAATAGCCGGTGCAACTTTTTGGACTCTAGCCACATGGAGGGCTCGCTTGCCTAGGGACCCGTTTTGGATTTCACCCTTGGAGGTGCACCGTTAAGTCACATGGAAGATTCCGCCGATCCTTTTCTCTCGCTTCAGGTTGGATCATTCTAGGATTAATTTTGGGATTGAATATGAGTTCACATGAGTGGTCCAACTCCTCCATTTCTCTTGTGTAAGGTCACATTTGACCAATTTTTCTGAGGGAAAAATTGGATAACAATTTGGTGACTCGCGGGATCACCTACCTACTAGGTGAATGGATCAGTTTCCTTGAATTATCCATTGGGCATGGATTCATAGATGATATCTAGATACTAATACTATTCTTTGAAACTTGAATCTAATGTTTACATTTGGTGACCCTGAACCTGCCCCTTGTCCGCACTCTCAATTTTCATAAGAAAATCTTGAAGATGAGATTTCTGAGAGTAGAAAATTGTCTTGACCTAGGGTTTTCACTTGTTCCCGAAATGGACCGCTACAACATTCACCCAGAGGAACATCAAACTGTATAATGATACAACCTTGGAGCAACAAAACTTGTGCCAGAGCACTTAGGGAAATGAAACCTATTCTAATAACAACAACAATGTGCACAAGCACTTGGAGGAATTGGAAATCCTAGACTAATATGTACAAGGGTGATAATTCTTATTCTAGTAGTAATGTTTGAGATAGATCCCATTGAATGGAATATGTAATTCTTCACCATCCAACTTAGCCGCTGGAAGGAATTGCTACCTTTACATTTAGTGATCATGTATGGACCACTCCATATGGCATCAAACTTGGAATGTTTACCGGATTTGCACAATATGCATCCCACTTAAGTATTGAGTCTCCAACTTGGAATGTCGGCTTTATCTTTCTTGTCAAAGCTCTTCTTGATCAATGCTTGATCCTTCTCCATGGTTTAAACTACATGTCCTCTTACTTATTCTAACTCCATCAACTCTGTATACCTGATCTCCTTGGGCTCAAACTCAACTAGTTCCAGTTGTTTCATGAGTTCTAATGTTGGAAACTCAAGTGATATAGGTAGAAATTCTTCCTTCCCATATGCAATATTGAATGGAGAGCTAGTTGTAGACCTCTTGGGTGTGATTCTATCTTTCCAAAGAGCTTATTTGAGTTTTGTGTGCCAAGTTCTCTGATTCTCATCAAGATTTCTTCTAGTGATTCTCAGTAAGTTCTTGTTTTTGGAATCTGCTTGCCCATTACCTTAAGGGTAATAGTTTGAAGAGGTGTTTAGGTATACACCATTCTTGATAGCCCATTCAGTGATCTTTGCGCCAAGGAATGTCAATGCATTGTCTAATATGATAGTGGCTAGTACTCTGAACCTAGTCACCATCCCTTCATAAAATTCTAGTATGCTAGTCTCGTTTGCTTCTTTGAGTGCTACCACCTCGGTCCACTTGATCAAATTGTTTGTTCTTTGTGAGAATCCACTTGTGGCCTTGGCTTGAGTTTAAATTGATGAACCCAATGAATTCTAATCCCCATTGCATGAATGGTTGGTCAACTGAAATTATGTGCAATGGGAGTGCCACTAATCTTTCCTTTTGTGAAGAATGCACATTTTTTACACTTCTTGATCCAAGTGTAACAATCACTAAACACCGTAGGCCAATAGTAACCAGCCTTCATAATTTTGAGATGTTACCCATGGAGCAAAATGGCCTCCTACTTCTCCGTCATGGAACTCATGTAACATCTTCTCAACTTGGACTATCCCAATGCACCTCAATAGAACACCATTGATGTCCCTTTTGAACAAAACATCGTCAATAAGCACATATGAAATGGCTTGTAATATAAAGTACCTTCTCTTTTCTTTACTCATTTATGGAGGGTACAAACCTGTTTGGAGATAATGCACCAAGTCTTGAGTCCAACATGGAATGGGAACATCGTTAGCTAGTTGTTCTTGATTATTTTGTAGTAAAAGGACAACCTCTTCTTCATCTGTTGACTCAGTTTGTTGTTTGGAAGTGAGCTACTCACACAAACCTTTTCCACAAACCAACTTAGTCACTTTGATTTCAATATCGTATTCCATTACCCAAGTGATCCAACTTTCTCTCTTCTCATTCAAATCCTTGTTCAGAAGAAAGTCCTTGACACCAGCATGAGACACTAGTAGTTGAATCTTGTTGTTCAAGACCAAGTGTCTGAACTTCTTCAAACTCCTAATGACAACAAGAACATGTTTCTCAATAAAAGAGTACCTTATTTCATAATCTTCCAGGCTTTGGTTGAAGAACACTATGGGTTGTTTTGAACCTTCTCTATTCAGTTGTACCAAGATAGCTAAGATTTTGTCTGAACCTCCAAAATCATACAACATGAAATCCTTTGAAAATTATGGGTTAATAAGAGTTGGTGCTTTTGATATTGCACGCTTGATATCCTCAAAAATCTCTTTTCCTTCTACTATCCATTTGAATGAAAGACTCTTCTTCAACATCATCATTAAAGGCTTCACAAGAGTGGAAAAATCAGGCACAAATCTACTGACAAATTTTATCCTTCCCAAGAAGCTTTGGATATATTTTTGTGATGTGGCAGTGGAAGTGTTCTAATGGCTTAACTCTTTCAGGGTCAATTATCAACCCTTATCTTGAGACAATTTGGCCCAACAACTTGCCCTCATGTGCCAAAAATACACATTTCTTTGGATTTAATGACACTCGAACCTTCTACACCTTTGAAATACTTGCCTGAGGTGAAAGAGGTGGTCTGCTACATTCTTTGAGAATACAAAGTGATATCATCTAGATATACCAACACCATCTTGTTGATTAAGCCTTTGAATTCCATATCCATAGCTCACTGAAATGTTGCTTGAGTTGGAAAATCCAAATGGCATCTTCTTGTAAGCATATGTGCCCCATTTTGTGGTGAAGGTTTTCTTGTACTGATCCTCTTCTTTTACCATTATCTGGTTATAGCACTGCGTATCCATCGGATAATGAAAACTCGTAGACACCTATAATTACGCTTTGAGCAATTTAAATACTTAAATTGTGCTAATTATCTCTTTTCCTAGAAATTGATGACATATTGTCAATAGCACTCATTTTCTCTTCCATTGTCATTAATTGATTACATTATTACCGATTAATTAAGTCGCATATCTAACATATACCCTAATTAACGACCCTTTGTTAAATCAACACCTTCTATCTAGTCTAATTAATTATTATTGATTAATTAGCCTCCCTTCTCATTAAATCAATAAATCACTATTTAATTGGTTTAACTCCCTCCCAATGGTCTAAATCACACTAAAATCCATCTAAAAGCTTATAAAATCTTGCACATGTATTAGTTAATCATCTTGGTTAATTAATACACCCCCTTTATCCACACGAGCCACTTAAGGACAAACTAAACCCTCCTAAAGTTTACTCAACCCCATCTAAACCCCCTTATCCATAACTAAGTATACATCCCCATTAGTCCCACATTCATAAGGATGTGTTGAATCCTTTATCCTTTGGGCTATATAAACAACCCTCCCTCTACTTCCACACCTACACCTAAATATCTCCAGAGACAAAAGAAAGTACATAGTTTCATACTAATAGCCTTTTGTCATTCTTGAGCCCTTTATCCTCCATTCTTGAAGAGCTAAGCCTCACACCCAAGCATCCATTGAAGGATCAAAGCAAGAAAATATAATTTTATTGCCATTGAACTACTTAGGTTCTTTTTAATGTTAAATTAGGCAATTAATGAGAATAGAGTTCATTAATTTACATTATGTTTTGATCATTTCAAAGTTATAATGTTGAGACTAGGAGTTTCTTATTTCTTCATCATGATGGTGCACATTTCTCATTTTTAGCTACATTAGTAAGCTATTTTTAGGTGGTAGTTTCTTTTCTTTAAATTTAGCTAATTGTAGAAATACTTGTACACATTTGGCATGCCCGTGGGAAACTTAGTCCCATGATATTTTAGTTTAAGTTTCATTATTTTGGCTAACTTTTGATATGCACATGTAGTAATTAATGTCCATTTTCTTGGAATTTTTCTCATTTGATATGTGTAACTTCATGTTCATAGCCATAATTTTAATGGGTTATTGTCATTCTTAATATAACTTGTCAAAATTTGAGATATTGTGGGTTTTCTTGTGTTTCTGCCATATTTTGGTTACTGATTCTGATGCGAGACACATTTTTAGGGGTGCATGCACGTTTTCGTGGTGCACACGTCTCTTTGGTGGTGCAGCACATTGGTAAAAACACATTACTTACTGTCTATCGACCCCTGATGCATGTGTGCTAACCTAGCGCAAACACCCTAACCAGCGCATAGGTACACTTACCAAGGCACAAATGTTGTTTCCTACTGTACCTTCACTGCATTCTGATACATGTCAGATTGGTGCACACGCCCTAACCAAAGCGTACATGTTGTTTTAGTGGCGCAAACACATTTTTCTGATAACGTGGTTGTTCTATCTATTTTTCGTCTATTTTTCTCGGGAGTGGCACATATGCTATTTTTGTGGTGCACACATCTCTCTAGTGGCACAGGCACTTGGTGAGTTGAAAAAATCCATAGAGTGGTGCATGCACTCTTTTCATGGTGTGTATACTATTTTTGTGGCGCACACACCTCTCAGGTGGCGCAGGTGCACTATGAACCGAAACAACTTTAAGTGGCACATATGCCCTAACCCGTGTGCAAGTGCTAAAAAGGGGCGTAGGTGTCCTTTTGCATTTTTTGAAATTAAAGTGTTGATGTGCTAACATTCTTGCAAGATTATCTAATTATATATTTGTCTTTACAAGTTGTTTTTACATGTTTGTATCTGATTAGGTAATATTTTGAGTTGTCTACTTATAAGATTAAGATCGCGTATGCTCTTCCCTCACATCCCTTGGGGCGATCTTGGGAATCAAAAATGATTCTTAAGTCCTTTTGATGCTTTGAGATTGTTAGGAGTATTTGATTTGGAATTGGTTAATTTAGCATAGTTGAATAAAATTGTTTTTCCATTTGATATCTTTTTGGATTTTTGAAGACAATCATGTATGCTCTTCTCTTGCATCCTTGGACGATCTGGAGAATCAGAAATGATGCCTTCTCTTTTGATGGAAAACTACTAAAAATCATCATACAGGACCAAAATGCCATCACTTGTCAAAGAACAGAGGAATCAAAACAAAATTCAGAAAACTACTAATATAGTTGTTATACAGGTTGCCAAACGGTGTTCAAGCAAACCACATCTAATTAAAAAAGATAAAACAAACAACATATTCAAAACATTGTATTACAGGTTTCAAAAAGGGTACGTCCCTCTCTGCTCAACTGGAACATAACCCCTTTGGCATAACGCCTTAAGCTACAACAATGGGGGTGGTTCCAGGAACCCCAAAGTAGTCCACGCAAGAGGGAACCTTGTGGACGAAACGAGAAGTGCTCCACACTACCTATCTAACTAGTAAATCCTTTGTGAGATAGAGTTACAAGTTATCCCTACGTGACCCTTTTAAGTACACAATTGGACACATTTATTGCCCACTGTGCTTGAAGGGGGCAAAGTCAAGATACTCCCAAACTAGTCATTGTGACTTTTGGGTAAATCATCCCGCTCGTGGATAATCTTTGTAGCACCTAGGATGAGAGAACCACCTAAGAAGATATAATTTGGCTAGGAGCCCACTTTGACCATTCTAAAATAGTGTTGAGTTGTGAACCATATTTTCATTGAGAAACATGTGACGCGTTACTTTCGCCTAGTTTTTACTTGCCTTAGGGCAAGGTAAAACTCTGCCAAAGTGAAGCCAACATTTTTATCTTTTTTAATTTTCTTCCTTCACATTCTTTTGACACTTTGTTGATTAGAAGAAGGGTGACTACCTTTGTGTTACCAATTGACTGTTTCTATCACTTTTATGTCCATTTACACCCATCCATGTTTGCGGCTAGGTAAGTTAAACATCTAAAGTGTGCAGAGGCGTATTCACATCATTGGTAGCCATTGTGATCTTGATACCCATGTCAAGATCGTCATTATAGTTAGGTGTGGTTCATCACCGTGGACTTCCTTAGAAGAGTTAGCTTGTTTGTATCGTATCACTACAATTTCAATATTTACGTCTTGTTTCTTGTAAACTCGACATAAATATCTATATTGTAAGGTTACACTGCACACATTTTTAACTATTCCTAGCTATAATTTGAGATTTTTAGTTCGATTCTATTATTACCTCAATTTTGAAGAGTGCTAGGTGTTACCATTTGTGCGTGTTATATCAATAACACCTTGATATCAATACTTCACTTTCTTGCAAAGTGGGTTAACATATCTTGGTGATATTGTTGTGTCATTCACAAATTATAATTGGCACTTTTTGAGATATAGGTCTTAATCGAGTTTGAGCTCGCTCATCGTATATCTTTATTGGGAGGTCGCATTGAATTCTTGTATTTACTTATGTTTTTTTCATTTCCTTGAACTTGGCATAAGTGAAAACATCTTGTTAATCATCTTACAACATGAAACTACTTTTTGAAACATATTATAGGAGGTGCTTCATTTAAACAGGCTTCGATACCAAACACTTATGTCACTGGTGATTTATCACTCTATCACATTGGTATTCGACATTGTTGACTTATTCATACTCTTAACAAATACACCTTTCATCTCGCTTAGGGGTGGTCACTAAGATTTGAACACATTTACAACTTAACCTAGTGAAACTAACATGAAAACATGGCTCCTAAAACCCAAAAATTAACTAAGAAATATCGAAGTTCCTATTCAAGTATTTTGGAAACTCTGCTAATACGATATTACAACTACCAATAACCATATAATTACCTCTAGAAATAATTAGAATACCGATTGTTTGGAAGGTAATATTGAGGTGGACATGCATTCTGCATAGTATCAAACAAATGACACCTATGATAATATGCTAGATCTTGAAGATATAACTTTTGAGATGCCATATCCTGAAGATATTATTTCTGTTGGGGTGCAATTAGGAGTGCATCTTCTCAACCCCTCGGCCATTAAAAACAGAGGAAATTCCCAATATTGTTGTAGATTTTTGAAATGTTGCTATAAATGCTATAAATGCAGGTATGCTTGAATATTGATTAATGTCTTTTGTTGATTCCGAAAATAATTTTTTTGTGTATAATTAGTGTAATTTTTTTCATGGGGTTTGATGGTGTTGAAATCCAAAGTGCTCATGGGTACCTTCTTGACCAGTTCATGAAAGACAATGTGAACGATAGGACCGATCGATATGGCTAAACTCTGGAAAATCATTACAGATTCCCTCTCGAAGTTGTGAAAGTAGTGGTTGACAAAATCGAAGCAGAGCATGTGGGAATAAGGCTTTCTCCCTTTTCATCACATTCAAAAGTGTATGACTCAAATCCGGAGGTGTTGGGGGTTTACATGGCGGAGGCATTGAATAAATACAACATTTTATATGCCCACTTTGTAGAGCCTGTGGATTGTTTCTTTTCACAGGAGACGATCAGAATGAGAGAAGAGTCTTTTTCCCATACGGAGGATGTCCATGACAAGGGAGGCATTTTCTTCTATCAAATTTGGCATTGTGGAAGAGTTTCCCATGTTGGTCAATACTCGTGAATCATATTTATCTTGCAACATTTTCCCCTGTTTTTATACTTTGTTTAGTTTAAATGTATATTACAATGCAGATTATCAACCTAACGACCAATCTCCACCGTCATCTACAAGTAAGCTGATATCGGGAAAAATTCCTTCTATCAATCGTAAGGATGTCATACGAGGAACAACAAGCAAAAGCTTGGGAAACCTCTAATAGACAAGGGTCAAACCCCTTCATTGGACATGATCTAGGACCACTTTTTTTGCGGAAAAGAAACAGAAGAGATGGTCGATCATAGTGGAAATGAATTAGAATCTCCACACTCAGACTTCTATTTTGACCCCACTCTACTAGATGAATTTCTTCTCAAAAGCAAAGATAGAGTGTTGGCACGGGTCATAGAATTAGGGGCCAAATTTCCCACTGAGATTGAAATGAAATGAAATTTTATGAAACATTACTTTGGCATTGGACAGTCCAAATGGCATCTTCTTGTAAGCATATGTTCTCCATTTCATGGTGAAGGTTTTCTTGTACTGATCCTCTTCTTTCACCATTATCTAGTTATAGCTTGAGTATCCATCTAGTAATGAAAAATTTTAGAGCCAGCTACAACTTGCAAGATTTGTTCCATTGATGGAAGTGGATAATGATCCTTGAGTGATGCTTTGTTCAGATCATGGAAGTCTACACACAATCTGATTTCTCCATTTCTTTTCCTCACTGGCACCAAGTTTGCAACCCAACTTGAATGTTTGATAGGGAAGATGATGCTAGCTTCAATCAGCTTGTTCAACTCTTTCCTCATGAGATGTTTAATGTGAGGATTTACCACCCTTTTCTTCTATCTGATAGGTTTAGATCCCATATCCAACTCAATAGTGTGTTGTGCCAACCTTGGGTTGAAACCTCTTAAATCCTTGTAAGTCCAAGCAAAGACATCTGGGAATTCTTGACAAAGTTAAATGAATTCATATTTTTTTGTGGGGTACTTACTTTGCCAATTTGTAATGTCTTTCCTTCATCTATTGAAATGGGATCTGAATCTTCACCCTTTACCTGAATGTTTTCCTTCTTCTTTTGGAATTGATCATTTGGGTTGAAGATTGACTCCAAAGTTACAATAAATTTTAGTAATTTGTTAGTTCTTAGCTGCACCACTTGGTCACCATACTGCTGCTCCAACTTGTCTTGGTTTCTGGCAGAGAACTCAGCTTCTTCTTGTAGAAAATTGACAATTTGTTGATCATTCTTGAAGACTTGCCAACTTGTGTTGTTGTCTGGAATAGCTGGTCTTACAACCACTTTAATATGGGGTTGATATTTCTCACTCTTGATAATTTCTACAACATCAAATGCTTCCTAATTGATGTCAATATGTATGCTTTGCTTCATTATTCTTTGTTGGGATGTAATTGATGCTAAAAGCTTCAAAATATTCAATGAGATCCCATACCCGATTCTTGTAGTTCTTCAATAGATCATTCTTGGCAGAATTTTTCTTCTAACTTGATTCACAACAAGCTCACTATCGCCAAATACTTGTAAGTTTTTAATGCCTCTCTTTCTTTCCCAATGCAATCCATGAATCAAGGCTTCATACTCAGTTGTGTTATTTGAGAAAGCAAATTGGAAATGAAAAGCTGAGTAATATTTGTACCTTTTGGTGAGATGATCATATCTCCTCCTCCCCGCTCCTTGTCTACTCCTTGAGACATCAAAGAATAGCCACCATACCTTATTATCATCCTTCTTATCGACTTGGTGATGCTAGGGAGGAGGTTGATTCTCTTCATGCAAACAATAGACTCCTAATTTAAATTCTTCCATTTCTTTGTAAGGGTCAAATTCATGTCTCTTGTTTTCCCATTCATCAAGAGTCGATCGGAATGCACCGACTTTGGTATTTACTTCATGAGCACTTGGATAATATTCTTGATTGATAAAATGCTCAATGATTTGAATTGATTGGGTTTGGTGTATGAGGCTCTATGTGAAATTTTACAATAGGCTCAAATCTGATTGTAGCCTTAGCTCCATACCTCATTCTGAATAACATATGTGACCAATCAGCAAACAAATAACCTCCAATTTTAGCAGTGAAGTCTCTTGACAAGCACAATGCAAAGAGAGGTGGAAAGTCTATGATTGATACATCTTACAAGACGGTCACATTGGGACATGCATGTAATGTGAGGATCAAATATTTGATTACTTCAACTGTTTTTACCACTGTCCCATCCAATTTCACTACACCTTTGGAGATGACTTCATATTGAAGACCTAGTTGATCAGCTATTTGTTTTGGTATGATTGAGCTACTTGCTCTCGAATCAATCATGCAATTATGCACTAACTTGTCTCTAATGATCAATGAGACATAGAATGGGGGCTTCATAATTTTACCCCAGTCATTTCCTTTATTTTCTCCTTACCGAGCTACATTGGTAAGCACCTTTTCTTATTGATTGGGTGGCTGGTTTGACGCTAACCAATTTTCCATAGCATCTTGCAATAGGTCTCTCTATCCTGGGATAGCCAATGACTCCACATTGAGATGTTTACATTTGTTTTCTTCATCTATTCAATGATGTTAAATGGAGATGAACTATCTCTCTTCTACCCCTTTCCTTGCACATTCTTCTCTTGTACATGGGTTATTGCAACCGGAACTTGGGCTGGTCTAGAAGGTGGTTTGGGTTGTCCTTACACATTAAGAGCTGCACTTTGATTGCTAACACCATGTTGAGTGATAGAGGGTTGTGGATCATTTGAATTTGATGATTGTCCTCCAATATTCCTTTTCTTCGACCGTGTATTGGCTACTACACTTTGAGAAGGTTATTGATTCATACCATAGAAATATTTAGCCTACCAATTGACAAGTGTGGTCTCATTCAAGATGTTCCTTGCTGATTTGTTTCATGCTGCTGATTTCCTTCTTGGATTGTCTCTTGCTCTGCACCCATTGTTGTCACCATAAGGGCTTGATTCAAAGAACCATTGAAATACATTAACTAGTTATGAGGTTGATTGCATGGGAAACACCAATCATATTCCTGAGCCATATTATTTTGCACTGGTACTAAAGCTCTAGATGTGGATGCAACATTAGGATTGTAAGGATGGAATGGTCTATTAGCAAGAGGTTTGGCTTGATTATAATTTTTAGTTTGGATGGGTGGCCTATTAGGCTAATATGGAGGTCTATTGGGTTGATTTTGAGGCTGATATGATCTGAAATTTTGAGCTTGTTGCCTCTTAAGTGTCACCAACTCATTACCCAAGTTTTACAGTTGCTTCATGACTTCTTGGAGCTCATTTGAGGAGCTAGAAGATGAGGTGGAAGCTTCAATCAAATTCTAATTTTTTTGGAGTAGGGATAGGAGCTAATGTGGGTGTTTGACTAGTGCTTGGAGCTCCTAGTTCTAGATATAGAGGCATAGGTGGCCTAGGTGCAAGTTTACCAGCCTGAATTAAACAATTTTCAGCTCTAATAGCAATGTTATAAGATGTGGGTAAAGTTATACCTCTCATTGATTGAATCATCTTGATAGTATCAGAATTTAAAGCTTTAAGGAAGTATAAAAATCACCTTCATCTGTTAGTCTCATAGCCACCGAAATCCTATCCCATGTTCACTGGAATCTGAAGTTGAAGTTGGTCAACTACTCATTAGGATCCCTCTTGATTTTTGTCAACTGCTCCAATAAAGACAGGTTATCCCCATTTTCTCCAAATTGATTATGAAGAGCTATGCACAAATGGTCCCAATTTTGGATAGATCCTTCTGTTAGGCTTCTAAACCATTGCAAAGTTTTACCTTTAAAGGAGGAAGCTAATAACTTAGAAATAATGTCCATTTTAGTGATTTCATGGATTGCATAGACATTCACAATGTCTTGGATGTGATCAATTGGAGTTTTCTGGTTCTCTCCAATAAAATATGGAATGCTCTTTAGTGTTGCAATGGAACTGGGTTTTGGGCATTGAGAGTTAGTGGGTTGCTACTAATGAAGTTGAAGTAGGGGTTCACCTATGCCATCCTAGGTGGAGGTGTTGATGATATCTTGTTTGTTGGAGATGGAGACCTTTGGGATCTTCTTCCTCTCCTTGCTCTTTTGGGGATAAATGCAGATAGACAAAATTCCCTCTTCTCTAGTTCTTGATCACATTTGGATTCTTCTCATGAATCTTCCAAGCTTGGACTACTGAAACCAATGGATTTTGCCTCTTAGGAGTCACCAGATGTGTAATTTAAAATATTCTTTCAAGATGGAAACTTACAACAAGTGCACATAAATCTTGATATAATAAAATGAAGACTTCTTTGTCCCACTAGGTGTGCCAAAATTGTTAGTGTAGAATCACAGCACCCCTGAATGTCTGTAACTCAATGGGTTGATACTCTCAGTGTGATTACATAACATGGAGCTTCTCCAAAAGTGTGGAACTTTGCAAACTAGGATATCTCTCTAGATGAAGGTCGGTTCCTATTCCTCTATTCAGTGTGCACATTCATATTGCTTTGAAGATCTATTATAAAACCTACTCTATCTTTCAAAGGAGACAGGGTTAAGGAGGTGTAAGAAATAAAACCTAGATTAATAAGGGTGATGCACCAAAGGAATAATGAACACCTACTTTGTAATAAACATAAACCATAAAAGCACAATACAACCACCACATAGATGACCATATTGTGATGAGAGACTAGACAGATGCAATGAACACAAGAGAGGGTTGAAATCATCCACAAACTTATCTCATTGCTCCAAAATTGATACAAGATTAACTACTGTAGCTGTGACGAAGAAATTACATTACAATTTGAATAGGAGGTTCCAAACTCCACAAATTCACCTGCGGAATAGAGAAGAAGGGAGGGCACAAAGTAAAACTGTCCATTTTTTTGTAAAATGCCCATCCTCATAATATATATGAAGAATTAGAGGAGGAGATAGGGAAATCCAAATTATTGTTCAACCACCCCAAGAGGGAAATGAATTCACCTACAATAATGATGGATTTCACTACAATACCCATTCCTCCACCATTTCTCCTTGTTGAGAAAGAAAGGAAGCCGACAATTCATTATGGGGGTAGGTGAGAATCCTGACACATTCAAGAATGGCGGATAACATTTAAGGATATCCAATTGTAGTTGTGTAGCAGACATTAAGAGCTTTCGAAAAGTCTCCTCTTTCCCATATCTGATCTTCCAGTCGAAGGTTATGGCTTTCTGAAGATTGAGGGTTAGGCGTTTAACATGGGCTCACAATATTTAAAATATTATATTCATGTGAGATACATGTGGTAGCCCCGCACACCTTAAGACTTCACCCCCCTCCCTTCACTCTTAAAGTTGAGTGAAGAGACACATGGCGTTGTCTTTGGGCCTACTCTATTTCCTTTACATTCTGGCTAACCCCCTCTAGTTTGGCGAGAGCACTGCGTCTGACCCTAGACACATGAAGTCTTTACACATGTTTGGGACTTGCCTTTTGATTCTTTGATTTGAAGTTATGTCGAGTAGACACATGGCTTCTTCCGCTAGCTCTATTGATTTTCTTGGAATTTTGACACCGGATCTACTTTTCAGGCCCTGGACACGTGGAAGCTTCATGCTAATTTGAGACCTACCTTTTGATTCTTCCT
Source organism: Taxus wallichiana var. yunnanensis (assembly GCA_018340775.1). Taxonomy (NCBI): domain Eukaryota; kingdom Viridiplantae; phylum Streptophyta; class Pinopsida; order Cupressales; family Taxaceae; genus Taxus; species Taxus wallichiana. The sequence goes on from CM031243.1 coordinate 786,709,395, forward strand.
TTGGAGTTGTGCTGATGAGGCACGTGGAAGCTTTTGTTAGCCTATCCCAAGCTTGGATTTTTCAACAGCATGTGAAACCTTTCTCGAGACCTTGACTACGTGATGTGCGACGCTTGTTTGGGGACCCCCTTGGATTCGACCCTTGAAGGAGTGCTGATGAGACACATGGAGGATTCGCTAACTCATCCCCTGTTAATACTTTTAACGGCCGGTGTTGCTTTTTGGACTCTAGCCACATGGAGGGCCCGCATTTGCTTGGGGACCCCATTTTATATTTCACCCTTAGAGGTGCCTTTGTTGAGGCATGTGTAAGATTTCATCGGTCCTTTTTCTCTACTTTGGGTTGGATCATTCAGGTGCAATTTTGGGATCAAATATGAGTCCACACGACTGGGCCGACCCCTCCATTTCCCCTGTGCAAGGTCATGTTCAACCAATTTTGCCTAAGGGGAAAAATTGGATAACAAGTATCTCATCCAAATATAATAAAAAAATATAATATAACAGGCTAGGTTATGATCAGATCTGGAAGTAGGGTAGGTATTCAAGATGCTGGGAGAGGTCAGGGTCAAACTCTAGGTAGTTTTGATTTCTTGGGTGTAGGTTATTAGGTTTCTATTATTGGCAGGATTACCAAGTACAAAGACCAACGTCGGTGAGGTATGACCAATGACGGTTAAGAGAAAACTAGTGACGGTTAAGTTGGGATGGTATAACTTCAATAAAGCGGGTTTGGGGGTTTTCTTGAGATTGAATAGAGATGGAAAGGGGAATAGTTAGGTCTGTGGAGGTGTTGGGGGTACTCAAAACTATTTTGGAATCAAGTATAGGTGATTAAATGATTTTGGTTGATGAGATGGTTAGGTTGACAATACGATAACAAGGGTGGGATGAAAAATGCAAATGGATGCTGATAAACCGAGATGAAGAAACTTTATAATCTAGACAAGTATGAAATGATGCAGGTTAGAGATACACTTACTGGTATTTACAGATTTTATGGCTGGAAAATGGTGATGGTTGATCTGTGGAATGGTGCTCAGTGCTATGGCAGTGCTTCCCGGAATTCTACCGTGAATGTAAGTACCTTCAGATAAGTCTTGGTCTTGGTTATGGTTGTCTGGATGTGCGAAAGGGCTTTGGTTCTTTCTTGCATGCAGATCTCCTTCATTCCAAAACTCAAGAATGTGGCCAACCTCTCAAACAAGGTTACCAAAATGAATATATGGTAACCGATGATGGTTTAAGGTGATAGGTGTCGGTTTAGGGTTGACCGACATCAATTAAGGCAGGAAATCCTAGGTTTACTAAAAATGAGATCTTGGCAATATTTTGGGCTAGCTCTATCTATTCTCGTGGATCAAAACAAAATATTACATTTTTAGAGTGGGAATGTGGTTAGAGGGAGAATAGGCATGTGGTTTTAGGGTTGCACTCATTCTTAGTTCATTAAGGTAGGTAGTAATAAGTTTTAATTAGTTGTGGTGAGTGATTACCGAGTCCTAGTAAAAGGGAAACATGCTAAGAATATGTTTGTGATGAGGTTTCTAGGTGAGGTGGTGGGGTGAGGTGTCTAGGTGAGGTGGAAATTAGTCTAACTAGGGTGATTAAATAATGAATGAAGTGAGGATGAGTATCACTTTAATTATAAATAATTAAACTAATATTAATGTGGGGTAAAGCTGTCATGGTAAGGTGAATATGTTTGAGTTGGATATTCAAAAAGGGACCAAGGGGAGTGTGACCTAATTTTGGTGTCTACAATATGTCTTGTAATAATGTGATGTTGGGGCAAGAATGCGGTGTTAGGATTAATCCTTTCATGACTCAACTACTCCCAATTTTTTCTTGTCCAGTTATACCACTCCTTTAAAGACTAGCTCATATTTTATGTTATTTTCTTCGACATTATGGAGTTTCTTTCCCCTGAATCAATCATACAATTTTTCACCAAGATATTCCCAATGATCAATAACACATATAATGGTGGAGGATTAAAGTTCTTGCTTGGTTGACCTCTTTCTTTGCTGCACTATATTGGTGAGAACCTTCTCCCGATTTTTGGGTGAACCATTCAAGGTGAACCAAATGGCCATGGTTGGTTGTGAAAAATCCCCGCTACCCCTTAATCACTAATGATTCCCACATGGAAATGTTAACATTCATCTTTTTCATTTCATCAATAATTTTGAAAGGGGATGGATTGTCACTTTTTCCCCCTCGCACAATCGTTTCTTGCATAGGAGCCGTACATGGGTTGTTATAACTAGTGCCTTAGCTGATTTTGCAGGTTTTGGGGTGATTTTGCATTGTTAACTCCTTATGAGGTGAGAGTGGGTTAAGAAACAGTTGGGTTAGATGACTTCCCTTCTTTTATGTTTGCTCTTTTTCAACCTTGTATTGGCAGCTACACCTTGGATAGGAGATTAATTAATCCCGTAAAAATATTCTATTTTCCAAATCACAAGTGTGGTTTCAATTGGAGAGGCCTCTTGTGGACTTTTTTGTTGGTGGTTTTATTCCTCACTCATCTCTTGGGAAAACCAATTATTTGTACCATTAAGGCATGATTTAAAACACGATTGAAGCACCTTTCCTAATTGTGAGGTTGATTACATGTAAAACACCATTCATACTCTTGTGGAAGGTTATTTTGAAATGGAACCAAGGCTCTAGATGTCCAAATTGTATTTGGATTATATATTTGAAATGGCCCGACAACTAAGAGTTGTCATTGGTTCTAATTTTTATTTACAACTTGAGTTGGAGGTCTTTTATATTGATATGGAGGAGTATTTGCTTGAGCTTGAGGCTGATATGGTATGGAATTCTAGGCCTATTAACTTTTAATAGTTACCAATTAATTTTCCAAATTATTTAGCTACTTCATAACCTCTTAAAGTTCTTGTTGAAAATTTTCCCTAGGCGAAATTGGCCAACCGGACCCACATCGGTCTACAAGAAAAAAGGTAAAATCATCGAAGTCTAATTTTCATACATTCCAATAAGCCCTTATAGCTCTTGACATTGATAAAATTCTAAAACTCCCAAGGATAGGGTTTAAGGGTCAAGATTTTTGAGTGGACCTATGGTGGACAATGAGCTAAATAGCTCGTCGAGTAGCTTAGAGAGCTACTCGGTAAGCTCAGTGAGTTTTTGATATAAAACGAGTGAGTTTATAGGTCAAGCTTCTTAGTCAAGCTGTTTAGGTTCGCAATTGGCAAGAGGATCGCAATCAATCTGATTTATTTGGAGCGAATCGATGTAGTAAAGTATGGAATAACTAGACAACTGGGTGTTACATCGGCAAATGCAAAAAAACCCAACTCAGCGGTTGGAAGGGCCAAAGTCACTTTGCTATGGTGAAGAGGATCAAACAAGCTCGCAGTCACAACTCATTGAAGGTAAGGTAGAATTCGGTGTGTACATATAGGGAGATCAAAATTGAGCTAAAGGGACAAACCAACTCACCACGACAAGGAGGAGGAGGATGGCACTAGTTAATATTCAAAGGATCTCATTCTACGTGAATTATAGAGCCCGCAGAGTTGTGTTATGCCATACTTAAGGTGGCGTCAAGATTAAATGTTGCGTGGCACCCAGGAATTACAGGGAGCTTGGAAATGCAGGAAAAGACATGCATAGGATGAAGATGAAAATGGAATGATATCGTGAGCGACATCACAAAACCATATCGTGTATAAGGTAAACATAGTTGGATTCAGTTTAGGGAGCTTATAAGATGAGATAAGTAAAGAACACTCGAGCCAACTTAACCATTGCAGAGAGGGACCTGAGCTACCCAGATATGGGATCATGTAGAAAAATGGGAGCCACCATGCTTGAATTTTTAGGCCGACATGGCTCGATAAACCAAGGAATAGCCCAAGGCATAAATGGGGACCGAGTCGGCACATGAATGGCCTGGAAAATCTGGGTAGAGGATGATGACTTAGAGGTTAATTTTTGTGTGAAGGAGTTGTAGTGACAACTCTCAGGGATGATACATTCATAGAGCTTATGATGAGCTAGGAGCTTGGACCAAGCAAAAGAGGGAAATGAGACAGAAGTAGCGGCTTCAGGATTTTGGGGTGGAGATTTTAGAGGAAGTTTTGGAATTTAGATGTGGAGAATTCCAAATCTGATGAGCTTCAGACCTCTAAAAGGGCAAAGGTTGAAACTCCAAAAAAATAATTACGTGGTGAGCCGGAGTCAACTTTGGGTTCGGGGTAAACAAAGAGGTGGTTTTGGGGTTGGCATAGTGTGAAAATCGAAATGGGTTGGAAAGAAATTCCAAAGAAGAAAATCCTGAAATCCTAAAAAGTGGTGGGTGCGATATGGCGATTTAGGCAGCTTCTGGTTTCGAGGATACTCACATTTGGGGTTTTGATTTCAGTTCGGCTATGTGAAAGCCCAAAATGGGGATGATAAAAGGTTCGAAGGTGTCGGGCTCTGAAACCCAAAAGAAAACAAATAATTCCTACCCAAATCTTTCAAAGCCATTGAGTCACACATAAGAGACTGAACCGCTTTAAGTAGCAAGCTAAATCAAAGGTGGTATGGTTTTTTTGACCAAGTAATGTGCCAAGTTGGCATACAAAGAGGAAGTTGGAAAGTGGAAGACATGGTCCGGTTGATGGAATAGTGCAGCTCGATGGGTTGGGAGAATAGCTCAGTGGAGCTTACAAAAACCTAAATCATGCCCAATTTTAAACTGAGATAACTTTGCAATCCTTATCCATTTCCAAAAAAATTATACTTTCTCGAAAGGATTTTCAAAGGATATTTTAATGGTGATGAGTAAATCAGTTTTCAGAAGGTCAAGAGAAGGTGAAACCACAGTCAAGCAACCCGAGAAAAATGGTGGTATCTTTGATTATACTCATCCATTTCTAATAAAATTACAATAGTTGGAAACTTGATTTTAGGATCCTCGGTATGGCACCATTAAATTTTAGATTTCGGGGTTCGGACCTCGAAAATGGAAAACAATGCAGTGGTAGGTGAAGGCCATTAATGGGGTTGGTGGAAATAGGGTGTCATCATGAAACCTACAGGGGCTAGGAGCTACATTCGAGTAAAAGTAGGCTACTTTCTTAAAGAACAAGGCAACCCCATTAATGAAGCTATATTTTACGATCCTCTAAGCACTCGTGTTAGATTAAACAATGATTTTTGAAGGATTTTGGGGTAAATTTGGGATTTTGTTCTCTCTCTCCTCCTTTGAAAATTTCTTCTATAAATTATGAGGAGCACTCTTCTAAAGGTTCGATTTTTACATTTTCCCCTCCCTTCTCTTCTTTTCTATAAGAAAATTTGTGGAGCTCAAGCCTCCCACTATAAATTTAATGCAAATTTTATGCCTTTTGACCCCATGTAATGCATTGTATCAATCTTTGGAGCAATAAAACAAACATTGTGGATGATTATCAACCCTTTTATGTTATTGTTTCCTTCTGATCTCTCATTACAATCAGGTTAATTGTGCATGTTAATTATTATTACAAATATCAGTGGATTGTGTTTATTTGGTGAATGGAATTGTGACATTGTTTTGATCTGTGGTGTTCAATCATCCTCTTCAACCTTGTTCATTTTCATTTCCATGTAAGGTAGATTATCCAAAGCATTCCTTATTGGTGCATCACCTCCAGTAGATTAGGTTTTAATTTTCTTTGCAATCCTTCTTCCTTGTCTCCTTGGAAAAATTAGAATAAGATTTAGAATAGTTTCTTTGTATTGGCGAGTAGTGATAGATTTAGGAATAGAAATCGAGCCTTTCTCAGGGAGAGCTTTTAGATCTCAAAGTCCCATGGGTGTTGTGATTGCAATCACACTTATTGTCCCAATCCTTTGAATTGTAAACAATCATGGGTGTTGTGATTCTGCATCAACAATTTTGGCTCGCCCGGTGGGACAAGAAGTCATTCCATGAACTTTGAAGGAAATTTTGAAGAATTTTGGGTTTCATACTTAGTAGATTCTCAATTTCGTACCTTTACCTCACATGAAGAGTTTTGAAATCCATTTTCAAGGGTTTTTCATGCTCAAAACAAGTCCAAATTTCACCAATTGATAGATTGAGACCTAAGCTTCAAAAGGGTATCCTTATATTTTTGAAATTTTGACTTTTGAAATTTTAGAGTTTTTCCATTTTTTTCCATTTTGGGATTTTGGGTTTCTGGAGTCCTCCAATTTTGGACCTTTTGAAATTTTTACTTCAAAATTTTTTTGCTTTTGATTTGAGATTTCCCTTATTTCATATTTTCAAAGGTTTTCAAGTTCGGGATTCTCTACATTTTGAGATTTCGAGACTGGCAGTTGCATGAAAAGTTCAACCTCTGAAATCAGCTTCCAAGCCCTTCAAACTTATTTTCATTCAGTTTTTCAAGATCAGGTGTGTGTCTTGATTTAACCCTAGCCTTTTAAGGCTCATTTTCTAACACATCTAGTGACTCCAAGGGTTAGAATTTAGTGGCATAAGCAGCATGATTTCCCGAGTATATGAGAAAATCTGAACTAGGTCTAACACTAGAGAAGAGGGATTATTTGTGTACCTAGTCTTATCTCCGGGTAGAGGGAGGAGTGGAAGAAGACCATGGCGATCACCATATCCACCTAACAGGACTTTGTCTACAGCTCCACCTGGTAGACCCTTCATTCACTCCACTAGGGTTTTAAGGCCCATCATAATGGCACATTAACAGCCATTTATAAGGGCCACCAAATCCCTTTATCAACTTCACGGGAAGTAGTCCACTCACCATGAATGATCAAAATCCAATTTTGGTTACTGCATTGAAGAACATTCCCTTCTTCACATGAGAAAACCATACAAATCCTATTGACAACATCCACGACATCACCAACACCTATGCAATTCACGAAATTAATGAAATGGATGTCACGATCAAATTTTTGACATCATATTTAAAAGGAAATACTTTATAATGGTTTAGAATCTTAACAAACAGGTCTATTCAAAATTAAGATTAGTTGTGTTCAACTCTTTACAATCAGTTTGGAGATAGGGCAGATAATTTATCTTTATTGGAACAATTGACAACAATCAAGTGAGCTGGTAGATTTTAATTTCCATTTCAAATGCACATGTGATATGATTCCAATAGATGTCGGGCTAGTTACTGAGGGAGCATTCCTTTACTTCTTGAAGGCTATAAATTTAGACATAGATATGATGATCCAATCAATGGGAGGAACAATGTTGTTAGGGTCCTATGACAAAGCTATCGGGTAGAAAATTATTTGATTCAAGAAGGAAATTTTAAACCAAGGCCACCAATTCCTCTCTATCTAGAATGAGGAACTCTTAAAACTAGTAAAACACTTGAATTGAATCCCATTCCATCCCCTAGGAATCAAAGCAATAGTGAAACTTCAACTTATTCAAGATTTTCCAAGGAGCTTCAGAAGGTTATGAAAAAAATACAAAACCTAGAGAATGAGTTGGTGACCATCAAGAGGTAGTAAACTGAGAGTTCTAGGCCATACCAGTGTCAAGATCAACCTATTAGGCCTAATTTTAGTCAAACACACCGCCAACTCAAGCTGTAAATCAAAATCAATGAAAATCTCAAGCTTCCAAGAAATTTTGACCATATGATCCAAATGTGGTTTCAGCATCAAGAGCCTTAGTTCCTATTATCTCTCAAAAGTGCACCCTGTTGAGAGATGATTGCAAGTTTTCTAAGCTTTCTTTTGATCTCTTAATTTCATAGATACGATGGAAACACCTCAAGTCTGTGGGTATACCTATTGTTGAGGTGAGTATTTGATATCAAAGTCGGTTCTCTTTTGATTTATCCTAAACTAATTTGTGGGGATTTTGAGGGTAAAAAGATGATCAGAATCGAATTAAAAATGGGGCAATACACCAAAATTGTTGAGGGTTGTAACTGAGTACATGCACTATTAAGTTGAGAATGGATTCTAGATGCACAAACCAATATCTTTTCAAAGTATAATATTAAGGCAAAAACTTTGTCTATTGAGGGAATGATTCACAATAATATAGCAAGATAAACATGCACACTAATATTATGCAGAAATTACTAAATTTGCAGCAAGGTAAGATGATTAATCAGGGAATTTGACATTCATAAGAATTAATGAGATATACACACCACTGCAAATAATTGGAAAGGCAAAAATCAGTTCTCATTCAAGGAGCAAAAATGGAAAAATTTACTTCAGCACTCCTATGTCCAAAAATTCCTCCTTATGCCTTGCAATTGCACACAATATATAGCAAGATTATTCACCCATCCCATCCTAAAAATAGGCTAAAATTTGTACTCACCCATGCATGCTAATTTTACCCCTTTATCATGAATAAATAAAGGAATAAAAATAGACATGCTAATACAATGAGGCATTAATAGCCTTGATTACAAAAATACATTTAGTCAAACTGTGGTTGACTGATCTATTTTTAATAAAGTAAGATGAATAATTTGGCTAATAATAGCCCTTGCTTGTTGTGTAAGTCTCCTCCAATGTGCATGAAATCTCTATCTTCTAGTGCTTGATGTGACACTTACAATTTGATCCACTTGCAATTATAAATTTAACACTCTTTAATTTTGCCCCTTGGATGCACATGCAAAAATAATCTCCTGTGTGAGAAAAAATAATTCTTTTATTTGCAATACTTTGCAAAATATTCACCCATGCATTTCATCCACTATGGGGACCACCTACAAGATCTGATGTTGACATCTGTTTGTCACCTTTCTTGACACATGCAATACATTATTCTTCTATAAGTATAATATTTTAAGCTCTAATACTTAGCAAAAATATACATCCCACACTATGGGGACCACCTGAACACATGAGTGTGGGTCCAATTTTTTTCCATCTCCTTTTGACACCTAGTGATCATATGCAAAACTCTTCCCTTTCCTCTTTGTACGAAGTTTACTTGCAATTTTAAGGTATCTTTGAGGAGTTTAAGGTAATCATCCCAACTTGGCATCTAGCATCTATCTTGACCATATATTACCATGGGGAATTTTATCATTGGTATCTATCATTGTTTATAATAATATCACCCTACTTGGTCGGCCCCCTTTCTAATTAAGACATGTCATAACAATGTTTTACCTTTTGATGTGGTCAAGCACATATACTATGGTTTTCAACTTTTGAATAATCATTTGATTAATTATTGTTATCGGTGTTTTTTTGAGCTAAGGTTTGGAATTTAATCTATTCAATGTAATTATTTTAACCTTTTAAGGCTATCCCCCTCTCAATGATGACTCAAAAAATTTGAGGATTATGTCAGTGATTTTGTGGCTAACCATATGCCAAACAAGATGGGTTAGATCAAAGCGTAGTTGCATTGATTTGTTAAATCGATCCATGTATTATATTGATCTCTCGATCATTGATGTTAAGATCTAGTAGGGAGTAGTTGTGTTGCATTAATCAATTTTGACGACTTGAACAAGGCCATTGATCTTGTGGTACGAGTTAATTTTGATCATTGATCTTATGTTAGCTCGATTGGGTAGTTGGATTGTGGTTATCCTTTAGCATCATTTGATTTTTGCACGTTGATTTTACACCATTGATCTTTAACCCCGATCGAGTTAGGTGGAAATTTGGTTGAGTTTTGGTGAGTGAAATAGCTCAAACCATAATCAATATTCTCATTTGCATTTTCCATCTTGTAGGTGAAGCCCTAGAAAAAATTTCATTACTGTCATTGATGATCACATTAAAGTATGCGTGATATTTTTGTGCCTTTGTTGTTTCACTTTTAATAAGCTTCTTCGATTTTGTTCTAGTTCGTTTCAAGGATCTCCCTCCCGAAGGTGAGATTTTTCATTTATGAACTTGATATTTCGTTTCTTTGAGCCCCTTAGTATGAATAAAAATATAAAAGAAACCTTTATCATTTCTCATTTCATGGGTACTAATATTTTGTATTCTTCACACTCTATATACATCTTCGCTTTGGCATAATTTTTGAAAGTGAAATGGGCTATGGATACAAATTTATTCTGAAAATAGTAAGTTAGTTTTATTTTCAAAATATTTCTCTCATGTGATCTATAGGAATTTTGAGTTTAAGACTCATTTTTCGAGAATCCATTATGGGTCTCTATCGGCGGCCATGGAAATTTACATTGAGCTTTGTATTTTCCTCTTGACCTCTTGATTTTCTCGGATTCACTACCACCATTTAATATTTTGGGTATTGATATTTTGTATTTTGAATACCATAGCTCTGGTGATTTCCATTAGTGAAAACGGGTTCGGTTGTGACTCAATGATCTATTTTCTTTGGGTTGTCATGTGTTTGTTGAAGGGTTTCACCTAGATTGTCTTTTCAGTAACGAGCTTGTGTTTATTTTCTTGATGAAAATCAAGCTTTGTTTGTATCATACCTTGGCCACCATTGTTATCTCCCGAAACTCCATTGTGAACTCTTTATGGGCCAATGTAACTTGGCCTTACTTGTGTTCTCCGAGAAATTTGACCTGGGTTTTGGTGAACTAGCCTTTTGTCTTGCTTACTATTACCTTTGTAGAAATCTACATTTTGTGTCCTTTACTTGGGTACCAACTTGTACAATCATATGATTTGTCATGTTGGAGCCCTAGATCGATTTGACTTTGCTCAAAAGATAACTCCATTTTTACATACAAGTTTTGTGCCTTTTGATATCCCCTGTTTTCATGTGATATTGAATTGTATGTAAAGGCCATAAACTAATTTACGTTGAATAACCCTACTCTACATTTGGTAGAAAGGTAGCATGTGCAGCTCCATTGCATTGGTTTATCGAGTTTGACTCTATTATTTTTTATCTGTACTTTAAATGGTTTCATGAGCTCTACCGTTGAAGCTCTACCCTCAGTTGTTCATATTGCATTGCTATAGTGGTAGTGGATGTAGCTTTTTCTTTTCGGAAGCTCACTTTAATTTCTTTGCACTCTTTTTGTACTACCGGAGACTTCAAATTCCATTCTATATTTTACTTCTCTTAATTCTATTTGGATGCTATTGCTTGAAAAAATGAATCATTTACCTAAGAAAACAATAACCCGAACTTCATTTGTATGGAGGGTTTTAATCTCCCACTATAGATTTAAACTTGGATTTTCTTATACCCACGATGGTTGTTCTTGAATCTTTTACCATAACATCCAAGATTTGTAGCTCTCATTCTTTCAAAACCTGTTGTATGATGTTTGTGGATGTATCATTTGTTTGCAGGTGAATTCTTCTTTTGCATTTCTTGTGTGCGAGTTTTATTTTATTATTACACCTTTGTATCTCTAAATCCTTGAATTCAAGAAGTAATATCGCTTCTTCAATTAACTATAGGTGACATCTTCCATTGTCTCCTACTTGATTATGACTTCGTAATCTATGTAGAAACTGTTGTCAAAATTTCACCCCCCTGGGTAATTTTGATAACATGCATCAGAATATTCAAGTCACAGGAAAATTGATTGATTTGGGGCCAAAAATCATGTTGCTAGAGTCCCCTCAAATATTTTCTAAGTTCCCTGTCTGAGAGGAAAAGAGCAAGCTCTGAGAAAATGCAAAAAGAGGTTGCAGAAGGCAAGTAGGTTGATCCAGGAAAAAATCATAAAAATGACTAAGTCCTAGTCCTAGGGGCAGTCGGGACATTTGGGACAAAAAGGCCTGAACCGGCGGCTCGGCCGAAGTAAGCACAAACAGCCCGCAAAGCAACAGGGACATCTGGGACAAAAGTACGCGGCGGGCGCGAAATGCCGGTTCGACCGAGAAAAAATTGGCTAACTGCTGAGAGGGACGCAAATGGGACAATTGGGACAAAAAGGCGCGAACCGGCCGAACCGGCCGAAAAGAGTCAAGTCAGTCCGAAGCAAAGTGGGACAAGCGGGCCAAAAATGCCCGAACCGGCCGAATCGGCCGAAATGAGTCCAGAGGGTCCAAAATCAAATGGGACATCTGGGACAAATGGACGCGAAATGCCCGAACCGGCCGAAATGAGCACAAAGGGCCCAAAATCAAATGGGACATCCGGGACAAATGGAGGTGAAGTACGCGAAGGAGCCGAATCAGCCGAGGACCAATCAGAAGGTGCCACGTGTCCTCACAAGAGAAAAGTCAAAAGGTCAAAGGGACGAGTTATCGAGCGCTGAACCGAACCAATGAAATGGCGCCACGTGTCCAAGTTTAAGGGGCCCACAAGCAATTTCAAAAGGAAAGCCCGCGAAAGACGGAGGAGAGAGAATTGCTCGTCCAATCAGCACGTGCCACGTGTCGTCCAGATGGCGAAGAGCGGGAAAACATTTTAAAATTCGTTTTGATCTGTTCCGTGCCCTAAATCTTCAGATCGCCATATCTTTTGATCCAGAGCTCAGATTTCCACGTTCTTTATATCAACGGAAAGCTGTTGAGATGCTCTACATGATTCTGGGATCAACCTTGAGTTTTGGTGTAGTCTGAAGAGAGAAAATCGAGAAATGGCTCTGACGTGTGGTAATGGCCAGAAGTGACCTTTCAACAACCCGTTTTAATGCTAATGGGTCGCATTCTTCTTGTGCACGTCCAGAAGTGACATTTCAGCGGCCAAATTAATGCAGAATGGGTCGCATTATCCTCCAAATCGGTCAAAGATGGTAGGGTATGGGTTGGTAAGGTATCCTATGCCATTTTAATGCGTTGGTATTCAATGAGGAATGGGCTTACACGTTTTCCCACGTTTCTGTCCCCTGGGCTCGACCCATGCAATGTAAAAGCCAGATTTGGCTCATTTTAAAAAGTGGTTGTTCATTCTTTCTGCTCGGCCCTCCCTTCTTTTCTTCTCTAGGGTTGAAAATGGAGTTCGAACCTCCTCCCTTGCTCTGTAATGGCGTTTTTGCCTTTTACTAATGGAATGATGTTCTGTGTAAACTTCTGGAGCAACAAAACATGTTTTGTGATGCATCTGTCCATCCTTCCTCGTTTTTGCTTGTCCTCTTCTTGCCTCTCTTCATTGCAGGTATCTGTGCATGTTTGAATGTTCATTGCAGGTTTGGAGCTGTGTTCATGGAGTTTTGGGACATTTTCTGTGTGAAATCTATCCTTGGGCCTGTGATGCATCATCCGTCCATCCTTCCCATTGCTCACCTCTCTTTGTCCCATGGCAGTTTTGATAGATGTCCAACATTCTCCTTCTCTGGTGTATCACCGTTTTAGTGTAGGCTTTTGCTGTTTTTCCTTTCTCTCTCTCTCTGTCTCCTTGGCATGGTTAGATTAGGATTAGATTAGCTTTCTCGCACTAGAATAGCTTGTGGCGGAGTAGTTTAGGAGCAGGAACCAGCCTTCTCTGGGAGATTCCTCTCTCGTTTTACAAGTCCCACGCTTGGAGAGAGGTTTCCATGTTGTGCAATCACACTGGATGCCGAACATCAACCTAGAAGCCCGATGTGCATCCGGGTGCTGTGATTTTGCACTAATGAGAAACACGATTAGTCACCACTTTCGAAGCTACATTATATGTACTTGATTCATCTCGAAGTTTTGATTAGTATATATTTTCCATCTTGAATATTGTGCCTTATAATCACAGAGACTTTTCCATTGATGAATTTTGACTTGACTGTACTATACTTTTAGTTTATATCTTCCGGAGGATCTTTAACATGAATTAACTGAAGTTGTACTTTGATATTGGCAATTAAAGCACCCTTTGGAAATGAAAAGCGTAATCTATTTTTTTCCTTGGTACTTCTCATTTCTATTGAGCCTTAAGCATACTAACATTATAGCATATCAGAAAAATTTCACCTTATTGAGATGGATTTGCATACCACTTTCAGTTATGCATATTGTTGGTTGTTTGATATGGGAGAATGCATTTATGATAAGATGATTGGCTATCTATAACATTGATCATTTCTTTAGCAAAAATGTTTTTACTCATTCTTTGCTAAATGAAGTTTTCATTTAATCCTTTTATATTATCACCTTGATGTTTCAAGTGCATCTATCCCCTGAATTGCAATTTTCCCTTAGGCTTCATAGAATTTTTGTTTTGAAGTTATGTCTCTACTAAGTGATTTTCAACTTAATTTCACTACATTCCTTTCTTGATAACTACATATTATGAAACCTGTAGTGATGAAAATTCCTTCTTTGACTCCTTCATCATGAAGATGACATTTATTCACCTGTTATCTTGTTGTTCCTTTGATGGATAAACTCTACAAAATTGAAATTCATAATGAATTTTACAAAATTGTACTTGTCTGAGAAACTATTTCATGTGAATTGAATTTTCCAGTGGCCTAATTTGAGCCTGAATGACTTTTTAATGAAAGATCATTGATTTATTTTAATCATAGTTATGGTCCAATTTGAAAGATACTTTATGATACATCCAAGTTATTTAAAATGATTGTACCTTCATTTGAAACTTTGTACTTGAAAACTGCAAACTATTTCTTATCTTACTTTGTTAAGCTGGAAGCATTATGGCTGTAATGTTGGACATTTTCCTGGTAACTGATCAAGAATATGTATTTTTCAAGATGAAATTTTTCTTATCTTGATGATTCTTTATTTCTACTCTGATTCATGTTCTAGAAAACCTTATAAATCTGCTTCATTTAATGTTGTAATGAACTCTTTTAATGTAATCTGTTTTATTGCTATGATCATAGTTGTTCTATTTGATCTTCATTGATGGCTCATAATCTGAAAGTGATAAGTAGATATCCATTTCATTATCCTGAAATCATTGTACTATTGATTCATCTATGTCTACATTTATCTATTTGATTCCTTTTGATAGTTGATATGGATATCTCAAGATTTTAGATGCATGAATGAATCCTTTTCATTGTTGTAACTTGTACTGCACACTTAAGAAAATAGTTAGAAAATAATTAGGATTTTTGGCCTCTCTTATGTTCCATTTTCTTTTTCTCTTTCTTTTCTGGAATGATTTTGGGAATCATATGTGTTGATGTAGAATACTGCTCTTATCAATTATGTATCTGTATATGATGTACCTTATGCTTCGCTTTTTAGAAATCCATCTGCATGTAGTTAGATAGTACATGGGTACAGACTAAACCCGAGCTCAAATATTGATGCCTTTCCTTTTTCATTTTTCAGGTACATTTTGATGTTCGCTTATGAGAGCTAGGTAAAGATGAATACGGAGTTGAAGTGAATAAGAATAGAAGAAAACCCAAGGAAATGATGGGTTTCTTTTATAATCTTTTACTTTAACTTCATGCATATGTATTTCTTTCTTCAGTAGTTATGAGTTACATCCCACATGACTTGTGTGGGAAATATTTGTACTTCTTCATGAATAAATAACATTTAATTTTTGTACTTGAGTTGTATACTTCTTTCTGCTTTCACTTTATGACATGTATATTGATTGTATAATGGAATAAACAACTCAAACACATAATTAAATGTATTTACATGTAGAAATAATGAGTTTTGAAATACCTATTACTTAATAGTGAGGATTTAACTGTTCTTTTGAGCTTATATCTCTCATTCACACCCTTAAAGTTTTTCATTTGTGGTATCTCCTGTAACTATCCTCTTCATGGGTTCTTGTAGAGGTTTGTTAACAAAATATGGAAGATACCCTTGCTTATTTTTTGTGTTTTGATGAAAAATTTTCTCTAAAATAATTATTACTTGTATCTTTCTTCCTCTCTTCTGTTTCAGTGTCCCAATGCCTTTCATTTTTACATATTCTATCTGTATTTTCTTTTTTTGGAACAGTCATAAATATGTACCATGTAGATTCCTTCAACAAGTATTTCCTTTACAGTAATCATTTTGCAAAATATTTTTGCTCTCTAATCTGCTACCTATACCTGCACACTTAAAGAAATAGTTAGAAAAAAATTAGGTTTTTGGTCTCTCTTATGTTCCATAGTTTTATTTTTTGAAATGATTATGGGAATCATATGTGCTGGTGTAGAATATTGCTCTTATCAATTGTGTATTTGTATATGATGTACCTTATACTTCTACTTTTTATAAATCCATCTGCATGTAGTTAGATAGTACAAGGGTACAGATTAAACCCTGAGCTCAAATTTGATGCCTTTTCTTTTCATTTTTCAAGTACATTGTGATTGCTAGGAGAGTTGGGTAAAATATGGAGTTGGAGTTAAAGTGAAGAAGACCAAAAGAGAACCCAAGGAAATGATGGGTTTCTTCTATACTCTTTTACTTTTAACTTCATGCATATGTACTTCTTTCTTCAGTAGTTATGAGCTTGTGTGGGAAATATTTGTACTTCTTCATGAATAAATAACATTTAATTTATGTACTTGAGTTGTATACTTATTTCTTCTTTCAGCTTTATGACATGTATATTGATTGTATAATAAAATAAACAACTCAAACACATAATTAAATGTATTTACATGCAGAAATAAAGAGTTTTGAAATACTTGTAACTTAATAATGAAATCTCTTTCTTGTAAACTACAACTTTTTTTTTGTTCCCAAATTTAGCATTTCACCTAAAATTTTATTCCCACCTTCATCAAGGAAATGCATTATTCCTTTGGGGATTTTGTGTTTCCTTGCTGAAGATGAACATGGAATGGTAGGCTATGTGAGGTGTTACATTTTGTAACAACACACATAGCTGCAAATTACATGTAACTAATCAATTTTTGTAATTGAAAAAATGATAAAATTGTAGTGCATTCCCCTAGTTATGTCCACTTCATCACTACCGTCCATCGTAATGAAGTTTCAATTTGCCTAATTTTTCACAAGTGTAAAATATGTCAACAATTCCAACTCAAAACAACATTGCTCAAGAGTATGTGTGGTGTTACCCCTGTAACTTGCCTCATAATCAATCAACATGCTTCAATGGTGTACTCAACTAGGATTTGATGGTTCAAACGGTTAGTGTGCCCCATGAACCAAGTGAGGAGGAAAATCAAAAACCAAAAACTTAATAAGAGGCACCTCTAACTGAGACCACAATGTTGAATTGGCAGGTGGAATATTTTTGTGGAATCAATCAACCTCCTTTCCAAGGTGTAGTACCTAATATGAGATAAAAGAAAAGGAACATAGAGGAAGGGAATTCATCTAACCCAATTTTTTCTCAACCCACTCTCACCCCACAAGGAGTTAGAAAACCAAGTGCAGCTCCAAATGTGCAAAGTCAACCTAAATCACCTACGCAACAATTAAAGTTATAACTCATGTGCAATAAAAGGTTTTTCCCAATAAGGGGAAATATAAATATAATCCACCTCCTTTCAACATCATAGATTAGATGAAGAAAATGCATGTGAACATTTTCCAACCTGGTCCACTTCAAAAGAGGCACCTAGGGACCAAGAAAAGGTTCTTACTAATATTGTGCATTGAAAAGGGGGTCAACAAGGTAAAAATTGTAAGCCTCCACCATTATATGTATCATTAATTATCAGGGATAAGTTAGTGAACAATTATATGATCAATTGGGGAAAGCATCTCAAGTAATGCCAAAGTAGATAATTGATCGATTGGGTATCAAGTATGATCCTATCTTAAAAGAGTGGTATAGCTAGATGGGATAGTGGTTGGAACAATTGGAGTCATTAAGGGGTTAATTCTAGCCTGCATGCATGTCCCAATGTCATAGTTTTATAGGATGTTTGTGTAATTGATTTCCTCCACTCTTTTCCTTATGCCTATCAAAATATTTCACTACCAAGATCGATGGGTACCATTCTACGATTTCTCACATATGATTTTCAGGATGAGATATGGAGCTAAGGAAACAATTAGGTCATAACCGATTACTAATTTCCACATTGATCTACATGTGCTGAATCCCATCAATGTAAATTGATCAATATTTGATCAAGAGGATTGCATTATATTTCTAACTAAGCACTCAAGTTGGGTCGTGAACTTGGTACCGGCCAGAAGAAGGATGGAGAAATTAGGTTATGTATGGACTTTGAGGACCTAAATAGGGCATCTCTCAAAGACCATTACTAACTCCCTTCAATGGAGAAAATCTTATAGGTGGTAGATGGTTCTAGAAGGTTTTCTCTCCGGATGGCTACTCGAGTATAAACGAGATAATGGTAAAAGAATAATACCTGTTCAAGATGAGGTTCGGTGACTAAGTGGGGCACCTATTCCTACACAAAAATTCCATTTGGGTTTTTAAATGTCGAGCTACCTTCCGAATGGAAATGGATATGGAATTTAAGGGGTTGATCAACAAGATAATTCTCATATACCTAGATGATACCATTGTGTTCTATAAAAATGCAAATGCACCACCTCTTTCATCTAAGGTAGGTGTTTCAAAGGTCCAGAAGGTTTGGAGTATCCCCTGAACCAAAAAATGTTTGTATTCTTGGCCTATGAGGAAAGCTTCTAGAGCCACATTATGTCAAATTAAGGATTGATAATTGACCAAGAAAGAGTTGAAGAAATTCGAGCCTTCCCATTTCTAAGTCATAAGAAGGATCTTTAGATATTTTTAGGAAGAATCAACTTTGTTCGTAAATTTGTGCCAAATTCCCCACTCTTTTGAAGCCAATAACGCTAATGTTGAAGAAGAGCATGGCATTCAAGTGGACTCGCATAAGGAAAAAAGTTTCGAAATGATCAAATAAGTTATATCTCAAGCTCAAAATCTTGTCGATCCAAAATTTTCCAAGGATTTCATGCTCTATGCCTTGAGTGGTTCGAGATACAATTTCTGTAATCTTAGTGTAGAAAAACAAATAGTGATCCTAAGCAGTGGTTTCCTCTTTCGGTTTAGGTTTGAAGGACTACGAAGTTAAATACTCCTTCATTGAGAATCATGTTCTCACAGTAATCGGGATTTTTAATAAGTTCAAGCACATGGTATTAAATAACAAAATCTAGCTATTGGTGTCACACGCGGAGTCAAGGACTTCCTATTGAAAAAAATATTTGAACAAGAAACATGTAGGATGGATCACTCGTGTCATGGAATATGACATTGAGATCAAGGTCACTAAGCTAGTTCATGAAAAAGGATTATGTGAATAGTTGGCTTCAAGTCAAAAAGTTAAAATAGGTAATGACTAAGAAGTCTTCTTGGTATTACAGGATGACCAGGAATAAACAAATGATGACGTGCTTATTCCTTTTAGAATCAAGACATGATACACTTCCTACAAACAGGTTATTCCCTCTTGAGATGAGAAAAACAAAGAGGAGATATTTCTAATTCCAATCCATTCCACATGTTCTTTTCGATGGCATCTTGTTCAAGAAATAAATAAATGGAGTTCTATTGAGGTGCATTGGAACAAGACAAATTGAGAAGGTGCTACAGGAGTTTCATGATGGAGAGACCAGAGGTCATTTTTCCCCACAAGTAACAACTCTCAAAATAATGAAGGCAAGTTATTATTAGACCACAAGTGTTGATGGATTGCTACTCTAGGATGAAGAAATATAAAATATGTGCCTTTTTCATAGGAAAGGAAAGGCTAGCAAAACTCCCATTGTATCCGATTTCAATTAAACAACCATTCATGAAATCGGGATTGGACTTCATCGGGGTTATCAATATAAACTTAAGTCAAGGCCACAATTGGATTCTCATGACAATGGATTATTTCACCAAGGGGACCGAGGCAAAGCATCACTCAAGGAAGAAAATGAGTCTAGTATACTAGACTTCTATGAAATAATAGTGACAAGCTTCGGTGTACGGACCACTATTGTTTCATAAAATGCTCTAACATTCCTAGGTTCTGGGATCATAGAATGGGCTGTCAGGAACCGAATCTAGTTGATAACCTATTCAAACTATTATCCCCAAGGTAATGGACAAGTAGAGTCCAAAAATAAGAAATTTTTCAAGATCATCAGGAGGACTCGGATGAAAATCAAATAAGATTACATACCAAACTCAAGTCATCCTTGTGGGCTGATAGGATAACTCCCAATAGGATAACTCTCAATATAATTTGGTATATGGGAAGGAAGAAGCGTTGCCTATATCATTAGATCTTCCCGCACTGGAGCTCATGAAGCAGTTGGAATTGCCATAATTTAAACCAATGGAAACTAGGTATGCAGAGCTAATGGAATTGGAAGTATTCGAGAGAACATGCAAGTGAAAATGATTGAGAAAGATCAGGCCTTAGTCAAGAGGTGGTTTGATAAGAAAGAAAAATAAAGTACCTTCCAGGAGGGGGACCTAGTTCTAAAGTGGGATGTAGACTAGGAAAAACTAGGCATGCATTCCAAGTTTGATGTCATTTGGAGTGGCCCCTACATGGTCACATGATGCAAGAGTATCAATTCCTTCTAAATTTCTACTTTGGATGGAGAAGAACTTCTAATTCCAGTTAACATAATCTACCTTACACATTTCTACTGAAAGGAGAAATCTCACCCTTGTACATATTAGTTTAGGATTTTAAATTCCTTCAAGTGTGTATGCCCATTTTCTTGTCATACATTAGGTTTCATTTCCTAAGTGCCTTTGGTGTAGGTTTTATTGCTCCTAGTTGTATGATTGTGTAGTTCAATGTGCCACCAAAATGAAGTGTTGTGATAGGAAAGAGGTTCATACTTGTGGGAAGCAATTGCAGATCTTAAAAGAAAATAAATGCAGAGAACCTAAAATTAGGATTAAGGATAGGATTTACTAATTTCCCACTATTTGGGTCCTTTAAGATCAATCACAGGTGAACTTTACAAGCAACCCCGCTAAATTGGAAAGCATCCTCTAGTAGCATGCCACATGTGGAACTTTCATAAGGGAGAGAAAATCAAGATTTAATAGAGTTCCATGATGTAAAAATTTAAAATTATCTTATTGAAAAATCCACAACGTGCAATACATGCCTAGAAATCACCAATTTGTGGGCTTCATACTTGACAGAGCTAGGTTTTAGGACAATCCATTTCAATCTCATAGAACAAGGTTGCAGAGAGGAATAGGTGAAGATCCTAAGTCAAGACAATTTTCTACTCTCACAAATCTTAATTTTAAGATTTTCTTATGAAAATTGAGAGTGCAAAAGCATGATAAGTTTAGTGGTGTGCTTTCGTTCTCTCGAGGTAAAAATTCAATAGGTTTCAGGATCATTTTGCAAGTATATAGTGACTTCTCTCCCAATGGAAATGCTAAGGCTCTTTGGTAGATATACATCCAAAGAGAAAGATGTCCTCGTAAGTCACAAAATTGTTGAGAATTTTTCCCTTGGGAAAAATTGGCCAACTCGGGCCCACATATGGTCCGTACAAAAAAATGGTAAAATCATCGAATTCAAATTTTCATACATTCCAAAAATCCCTTATAGCTCTCACCACTAAGATAATTCCAAAACTCCAAGGGATAGGGTTCAAGGGTTAAGATTTGTGAATGGACCTATAGATGACAATGAGCTAAATAGGTCGCTAAGTAGCTCAATGAGTTCATGATAAACAACAGGTTAATTGGTAGGTTAACTAGCTTAGGTGAGTTGTTTAGGTTTAGAATTGGCATGAGGATCTCGACTGTGCTGATCCATTTGGAGTGAATCGATGTGGTAAATTAGGGAATAGCCGTGAAATTGGGTGGTACACCAAAAATGCAGAAAAACAACCCAACTCGATAGTTGGAAGAGCCAAATTAATCGGGTTATGGTGAAGAGGATCAAACAAGCTCACTATCGTAACTCATGGAGGGTAAGGTATAAGTTGACACTTTGATACAAAGAGCTCAAAATCAAGCTAAAGGTACAAACCAACTCACTGCGACAAGGAGAAGGAGGATTTCACCGAGGATTATTTCAAGGAGATCAATCTACATGAATTACAAATCTCACATACTTGTGCAATGTCGACTTAAGGCGGTGTTGGGATTAAATGTTGGGAGGCACCGGGAATTATAAGGAAGGTTGACTTGGCTAGTGGACAAAGTGAGCTTGAAAATGAAGGAAAAGGCATGCAAAGGATGAAGTTGGAAAAGGAGATGAGCTCATGAGAAAAATCATGAAACCATGTTGTGTATAAGGCAAACACAATGGATTCGGTTCAAGGAGCTCATAGAGGAGAGGAGCTAAGTAAAGAACATTCGAGCCAACTCGGCCATTACGAGAGAGGGAGTTGAGCTACCTGGATGTGGGATCATGTAGAAAAATGGGAGTCATCGTGCTTGAAGTGTTTGAGGTGACATGGCCACGATAGACCAAGAAATAACCCAGGTGTGAATGTGGACCGAGTCTTCACGTGAATTGTCCACAAAATCCAAGTTGAGGATGGTGACTTAGAGGTTGAGCTCAATGTGAAGGCATTGCAATGAAAATCTTGAGGCCAAGACATTCAACAAGCTCGCGATGAGCTAGGATCTTGGACAAAGAAAAATATGGAAACAAGACGGAAGTAGCAGCTTTGGGCTTTCAGGGGTGGATATTTTGGAGGATTGTTTAGGACTTTAGACATGGAGAAGTTTGAAATGGACAAGCTCAAGAAACCTGAAAGGGAAATGCCCCAAACTCTAAAACAAGGATTACGTGGCGATTTAGAGTCAACTTTAGGTTCGGGGTAAATGGAGAGGTGGTTTTAGGGTTGGCGTAGTGGGAAACCCGAAATGGGTTGGACAAAAAGTCCGAAGAAGTAAATCCCAAAAGCCCTAAAAGTTGTGGGCACTACGTGGTGAGTTAAGTAGTTTTGGGTTTTGGGGAAGCTCATATTTGGGGGTTTTGATTGGAGTTCGGAAGTTTGGAAGCCCAAAATTGGCATTACGAAAGGTCCGAAGGTGTTGGGCCCAAAACCCCAAAACAAACAAAAATATACCACCCAAATCTTTTAAAGTCATTGAGTCACACATATGATACCGTGCCACTTTGATTGGCGAGCTAAATCATATGTGGTAAGGTTCATTTGACCAAGTAATGTGTCGAGTTGGCGTGCAAATAGGAATTTGGTGATTGGAAGACATGTTCTGGTAGGTGGAATAATGCAACTCGATAGGTTGGGAGAATAGCTTGGTGGAGCTTAGAAAACCCTAAATCATGCCCAATTTCAAATTGATATAACTTTACAATCCTTAGCCATTTTTGAAAAAGTTTAATTTTTGGAAAGGATTTTCAGAGGAGATTTTAATTTTGATGACCAAATCGGTTTTCATAAGGACATGAGAAGGTGAAACCCGGTCAAGTAGCCCTAGAAAAAGGTGATATCTTCTATTATACTCATCCGTTTTTCATAAAATTACAGTTGTTGGAAAGGTAATTTTTGGATCCTCTATATGGAAACATTAAATTTTATATTTTGGGGGGTTTTGCACTACTGAAAATGGAAAGAAATGCAGTGGTAGGTGAGTTCCATTAATGTGGTTGGTGGAAATAGGGGGTCATCATAAAACCTACAGGGGCTAGGAGATACATCCAGGAGAGAAATCAAGCTAGTTTCATCAAGCACAAGGCAACCCCATTAATGAAGATAGATTTTGAAGATCCTCCAAGCACTCATGGTATATTAAACAATGATTTTGAAGGATTTTGGGGCAAATTTTGGATTTTTTTCTCTCTCCTCCCTTGCAAACTTCTACTATAAATTGTAAGGAGGGCACTATTCTAAAGGTTGGATTTTTTACCTTTTCCCCTCCCTTCTTTTATTTTATGTAAGAAAATTTTTTGAGCTCAAGCCTTCCACTGGAACATCAATGCAAATTTTAAACATACATTATGGATGATTATCAACCCTTTTATGTTATTGTTTCCTTCGATCTCTTGTTACAATCAGGTTAATTGTGTATTTTAATTGTTATTACAAATATCAGTTGATTGTGTTTATTTAGTTAATGGAATTGTGACATTGTTCTTATTTATGGTGTTCAATCATCCTCTTCAACCTTCTTCATTTTAATTCCATGCAAAGTATATTATCTAGCATTCCTTATTGGTGCATCACCTCCAATAGATTAGGTTTTACTTTTCTTTGCAATCCTTCTTCCCTGTCTCCTTGGAAAAATTAGAATAGGATTTATAATAGTTTCTCTGTATTTGTGAGTGGTGATAGATTTAGGAATAGGAAGCTGAACTTTCTCTAGAGATATTTCCCAATTACAAAGTCCCACACTTTGGGAAAAGCTCCATGTTGTGCAATCACACTGACTATCTCAATCCTTCAAATTGCAAACAATTAGGGGTGTTGTGATTTCACATCAACATTTCCTTGGAAGTTCTGGAATAAGTGTAGCCTCATTATTGCTCTTATTTCTAGGGGTTAGAATGGGTTTTAACTTGGGTATTTGACTTGTGGCAGGATTCCCATTTCTAGATATAGAAGCATAGGTGGCCTAGGTGTGAGCTTACCAACCTAGATCAAAAAATTCTCATTTCTAATGGCTATGTTATAGGTCCCTCACAATGTTGTTTTTCCCATTGACAGTATCATCATAGCTATGCCATAATTTAGATCCTTCAATAAGTAGATGAATGCACCTTGGGAAGATGGTTTGATAGCCTTTGGAATTCTTTCCCATGTATATTTAACGAGAAAATAAAATCTTCCATTTGCTCATTTGGAGCCCTCTTAATTGTTGTCAATTGTTCCAATAAAGACATATTATCAACCCTTTATTTGAACTTATCATAGAGGGTTTTACATAATTTATTCCAGTTTGTAATCGACCACATTATTAAGATCCTAAACCATTGCAAATCCTTACCCTTAAAAGAGGAAGCTAACAATTTAACTACAACATTTATGTCATTGACCTCGTGTATGACACATACATTTGTGATGTCTTGAATATGATCAACGGTATTTGTATGATTCTCTCCAATGAAGTAGGTGATGTTTTTAATGCTACCACCGAGATAGGATTTTAAGCATTGATGGCAAGTAGAATACTTCTTATGAAGTTGATAAAAGTATTTGGTTGCACTTGATTAATAATTTTGATTGGTCTAATGACCCTAGTTAATTGAAGGAAAGGTCTACTAGGTGGAGGTGTAGACACAACTCTATTTGGTGGATATGGGGAGCTCTGGACTTGTCTTCTTCTCCTTCCTCTTCCTGGAGATAGATGTAGGTACACAAATATACTTTCTTATCTTGTCTCATATCCGGTTCGAACTCTTCTCATGAACTTGAGGGATTTGGGCTACTATGCCTATGATTTCTACTTGGGAGTCACTAAATGTGTTTGGAATAAGCCTTCAAAGGCTAAATTTTTTTCAATTCACACATCTAAACTCAAAAAAATTAAAATGTAACCCTTAAAGGGTTTGGATGTTGATTTTCGAAGTTAAAACTTGTTTTTGCAACTATCAGTCTCCAAAATCTTAAATGTTTAAAATTTAAAAATGTCAAAATCTAAAAGGCCCTAATTTAAAAATATTGAAACATGAAATTCTAAAATGTAAAAAAATCCCAAAATTCTAAAATTCAAAATTTATGATTTTTAAGACTACCCTTTTGATCTTCAACCTCCGATCTATCTTTTTGGAAACTTAGGGCCTAGTTTTCTCATGAAAAACCTCATAAAATTGATTACGTAACTCGAACCTGTATTGCAAACTCTTAAATCCAAAATCTTCAAATTTTGAAATCTGAATTCCTTACAAATGCCTCCAAAGCTTGTGAAAATGGCCTCTTTTCCCACTTGGCATGACAAAACTATTGTGGAAAAATCACAGCACCCCCAAATGCTTGCAATTGAATAAATGGGAAATCTGTGTGATGTTTTGAACATGGAGCTATACTAAAGTGTGGGAAATTTCAAATGGGATAGCTCTCCGAATAATTTTAGCTTCCTTTCCTAACCCTAGTGTCAAACTACTCCAAAATTCAAAGAATTCTAATCTAATCCTATCCTAATGTTTTCCATGGAGACAAGGATAAAATGATTACATGAAAAGTAAAAACCAATCTAAGGGGAGGTGATGCACCATGAAGGAATGTTTGATATCCTACACTACACGAGAATGAAAATGAGTAAATTGGGTAGGGTGGTCAAGCATCATAGATCCAAACACTTGATACAAACCCATTTTCCAATAAACACAACACTTGTTAAGATCCCGAGATACGAATCAAATAATACGCAATAACCTCTAACTCGTAATAAAATATCAGAAAGATGCAATAAAACATAAAAGAGGGTTACAAACATCCAAATATGTGATTTTATTGCTCCAATAAAATGATACAATGCATTACAATAGGGGCCAAATGCATGAATTTTTGTATTACAAAGGTCTTGAAAGGGGAGGTTTTAAACTCCACATATATCCTAGGGAGACAAAAAAGAAGGCAGGGGTAAATATAAACTATTCAAACTTTTAAATTATGGCCCTCCTTAAAATTTATAGGGAAAAACATAAGAGAGGAGAGAGATAGGAGAAGTCGAAATTGTCTCAATCACCCAAAAAATCATTACTTTTCCTTAAATTTGTATGGGGAGATCTCAGTAAAATCCATGCCGATTATACCCGCGCTTTTGCAAGAAGAAATGGACTCCATGATTGCACTTGCTTCATCTCTCGCACCTAGGTATGGCCTCTAGCTCCTCGTAACTTCATCATGATTTCTCACCTAGCTAACCCATTAATTTGTCATTTCGATCATCCCATTTTGTATAGCTTTGAAATATATTTCCAATAAGCATAATTTTGCAAAAATGGCAGAGGAGGAAAAATTTATGTTAGTTTTAATTCGAGCCACCATTTGGGCTCCTTACCCACCTACTGGGGTTCACCATTGAATGTAACTCGCCATTTTCCATGCCAACGATCTAGTTTACCTACCCGCCTCGACTCCTATGCTATCTCAATTCTTAATGTAACTCGGTGAGCTCATTTTTCATATTTTGAGCTTCTAACTCAATTGGATTTCGGAGTTCTCAACCCCTCTCCTTCGACATGTGGCGCCTTTCCATGTTAGGCTCTGTGAACTCATTTTTTTGAACACTTGTTCACTCAAACTCTAAACTCAACACAACCTTTAACCCCACCATGTGCGCCGACCATCTCGTTAGGTTTAATTTTGATAATAATTTCACTTCGGATTCCTTGTCTCACCATGCATGCCAAATGCTTTTAACTCTCTGAAAACCAAAACCCCTGAAGTATGAATTTTGAACTTCAAGTCTTGTGCTCATTCATTGTCAAACTCAGATCCCTGAACCGAGTTACATCTTTATTGACCTGGTGAGTGCATTCTCACCTATGTTTTGCTGACATGGCCACTTTATCTGATTCTTTTGTCAAACTCACCTTCACACGAGTTATTCTACCACCATGGCTCATTGTGCATTTGTTTGAGCTCATGAGCCAAGTTATCTCCCTATCCACCCATCTCAAGGAGTTTGGCCTTTCCTTTCCTTGGTGTAACCTTCCTTTCCCGCCTCATGAGCTCTCAATCATTTTGTGCTTGATGTTGAGTTACTTGACCGCCCTACCACCGAACTCTACAAGATAGCTCACCTTTCCTCTATACTCGAGCTATCCTTATCATGCCTTCATGATTTGCATCGAGCCACCATCAGCTAGCTTCCCGATAATCCAACTCAGTTCATCAAGCCCAGTAAGTCATCTTCATTTTGTGTGACCTTACGAATTCAAATTACCACCGAGTTATCCCCCTACACGTTCCACGAGATGGCGATCATCCCGAGCTACTTGAGTCACCACAACCACTAGGATAAGATCGCAACATGAGCTCGCCCAAGCTTCCTGAGAGACCCTTTTATCCAACACACAACCCCGACTCACCAAGAAGCTCGTCAATATTCTCAAAGTGAGCTAATTCTAGCTTAGTCCCTCATATGGCCCCTTTTAAGACTTTTTGACTCGGGCCCCTAATTTTGTTGGATCTTTTGGAATTTTCCTAGTATCGAGAGCCGTGAAGGCTTCTTTGAAATGTATGAAAACTAGATTTTGCAATTTTCCCCATTTTGACTATTTTTTACCAAATGTGGGCCCACAAGTGCCAATTCTCTCCTTAATACTAACCTCGGGTCTTCCAAAACCCATAAGAGGAAAAATTCCTCAATATTCTTTTTAGCTCCGAAATGTTTCCAATTGTTTTCCAAAATTGTGATTTCCACCCGTGAAACCCGGACCTTCCCGTGAATACCCTATTTGGTTCCTAGGATCAATATACCCTATTTTCCATTTTTCCTAGGGGGTAAAAATGGATAACAAGTATGATGAATAAACTCTTTCAAGTGGATTTAACTATTCTAAGTAACAACCTAGTTATCTAAGAAACACCGAGCCATCAATTTCAAAGCATAAATACTATAATAAATATGAAACCACAATCATTATTATTACCATATTTACACACAATCTTAAGGGTTCAAGCTTTAATTCCAATAAATAGGTCATATAGGAGGTTATTATGAACTTCTACATATTTTTAGCCTTTCTTGGCTTATTCCCTTAATTTATACCTTCACATCCTTTCCTCTCTTATCTCCTCCTATCGCTGATTTCATTTGAATATCTCTATTTATTGCTCCCAAAGGAGGTTGTTACAACATGGTTCAAGGAACCTAATCATAATATCAAGTGATTTTAACATGCTGACCCCCTAGTTATATAGATAAAGTAACTCATTCACATCATTTAGGGTTTCAAATGTCCTCCTTGTTAATTACATGTATTCACTTTCTCATGAGACCTCTTATTAGGACTTAGAAAATCATATTTTCAAAAGAATGTGTTTTGGAGGGAAAACTTAGTTCACCCTATTTTTCTCAAGAAGTAACCTAGGAAGGTGGAAACTCGCAAAAACACCTAAAGATGTCCCTTAATACCATAATCAACCCAAAATTATATGAAATCCAATTTTTTGTTGTTTTCAATGGGGATGCTCTTGCATTAGGGGTGACTTATAATTTATGACAATAAATATTGAATAAAAAATGTTGGTGTATTGTATTGATATAGAAAAGCATTCACATATGAAATTTCTCCAACATTTTAAGGTATTAAAATCTATTACTAAAGCACTCAATGCAATCTTGATAAGAATCATTAATTATTGTACCAATTTTTTAAAGTCAATATTTTTAATTATCAATATTTAAACATTTTATCTATTCCATTATGCTAAGAATAAGTCTATGAGTAAAGAGAAGGTTCGGTAATAATTGGATCACTGTGCTCTAAATTTATTCAAAAAAATTCTCGTTAAATACACATAGCTCCGGTATTACATTGATTTGGTAAATAATATAATCATGACACATTGGATATGTTTGAATTCTAGGAGTTTTCACAAAATTATATATTATAATTTACGGGGGAGTGGGTAGTAGTGGCATACCATAATTTTTAAGGTCTACATCTCCAATTTTAGTACATGTAAGATCATGAATTTTTACGGACATGTAGCTTGAGTTTTTCTTAGTTTATAGTATTTCATAGGAGTGTTGAATTGGAGGGAAATCATATTTTGAATTGATATAAAATAACAAATTTGAGTTTCACTAAAAGTATGGTGGAGACCAATACTTGTACATGAATGATAATTGTTGTACATTGTGTATTTAATAATTGTAAGTCTTACATTTCATAATGTGATTAACTACTCTAAACCATTAATTTTTCAAAATTAAATAACCACTAGATTGTTAGGAATTAGTGTGTCATTAATATTTGTATGGAATAATATAAAATTTTATAATGTGATAAAACATCATGTGAATAAGTTTGGAGAGATAATAGGGGATTTATTTGTAGTTGAGTTGGTTTAAAAACTCCTATAAGAATAGGTGTGTGTTTTTAGGAGATTATTAAGGAATCCTTAACAATAGGATGTCATGTACCTAATAATATATATGGGGTTGAATAAATGAAGAAACAAGTTTTGAATATTTTTTCTAATGCATACCAAACATTTGGTATCAAAGCATCATTATCTTGGTTCTATGATGCAGTTTTGAAATTAGCAAGGGAAGATTTTATGTATTGTATTGAATTGTTGTAATCTACATGAAAGAACTTCTCAGAATTATGTCGAGCTGCATTAAATCCCATGTGAATTACATTTCAACGTAAAAATTTTATCTCGACCATGCAGATTTGAAGGATTAATAGAGATTGATTGGCTTTGATTCTCAATATTTGAATTCTACCCACCATGTATTTTTATATTTTGGTAATTTATAATTGCCATCATACAAGTAGGACGTTAGGTCCAAGTGAAGAACCGGGGTTGTTAGCTATTTGAAGAAATATTAATTTATACACCCAAATTAGTAGGATATCATTTACCTCTCAAAAACATCTTAAGGTTCGAGTTACACTTAAATGTGAAATCCCCTCTCATATTTACGATTCTCCTTTCTTGAATGTTGCATTGGTAGCACATATAAATCTATACACTTAGGGTCAAAGAATATAACTCTGTTTAAGTCTTTTTGCACTTTTTTGTACCTTCAAATAAATAGTTCACACAACTAAACACATGTAAAATGAACAAACACATATTTTTATGAGCTTTCTTGCATGACATCCACAATTTACTTGAATTTTTAAATTTTTATAATATTTTTAAAAAGCATTTATTAGTCGAGTTGAAAAATATTTTGGGGCACCATGTAGAAGAGAGTTATATGCTTTAACCCATAAGTGACGTTTGATAATATCAAGTAAGGGACATTGACAAATATATTGGCACAAAAATCCTATCACTAAGTGTACCTCATCTCAGATTTATGTAGCGTTGCATGTTATTTTGGTGAATCCATGCTCCAAGTGTCCACATATGGTGATCAAATATGTCCTCGTGCGGTTGTAATTCATGCCTCGTAAGAGTGGTGATTTTTTGTATGGTTCATTTTTTAATCATTAGCTTTATGTATTTATATAATTGTTCAAGGTTATTGTTTTAATAGTAGATAGTCGGTTGGGTAGAATTCCATGATATTTTCTCATTTTAACATTTATTTTATGTATCATAAATCTAATAGTCAATTATATATTACAAATGTTAAATATTTTATGTGTTTTTTAAGAAGTCATTAAAAATATCATATGTTATTTAAAATCTAAATAGAATTTATATTTTTCTTTGATAACATTATTGGTCTACATTCTTGAGTCATTAATACATTTTATTATTATTTTTATTGTTGGTAAATGGTTTTGAAGGGGACCATACCTCGAAGTAAAATAGAGGGCTCAAAATCCAAACAAAACAAGACAACGACATTGGTTTTTTGACAACTAAGGACCACACACTAGAATACTAGGCCTAGAATCTAGGTAAGATAGTGAAGAACAATGGCATAGGATAATCTACCCACGAGAAGCCCAAAAATAGCTAACCGCAGCAACAAAAT
The DNA here is from genome assembly GCA_018340775.1 of Taxus wallichiana var. yunnanensis. Lineage (NCBI taxonomy): Eukaryota > Viridiplantae > Streptophyta > Pinopsida > Cupressales > Taxaceae > Taxus > Taxus wallichiana. Next base: position 786,740,689 of record CM031243.1, read on the forward strand.
AGATGAAAACCTACAAAATACCAGCAAAAAGAACCACAACTATTGTCCAGTAAAAATAAAAGTACACGAGAGGAACAACCAAAAAATAGAAAGAGAGAAAATTCTTTAGGTGGTGGAAACATTTTTTTGTGAATATATTTCATCTTGTTATGAACCGTATTCCACCCATCAAAAACTTGTTGTAAAGGAAGAACAAATTCAATATCTTAAATCGACCGATACGTGTATTTTATACAAGGAGAGCAAGGAGGTACATTCTACTTTTCCACTTCTTGCACTTTTAGATCAATTTTTTTCAATCCGTTACATTTAAACAATGAACAACCCCTTGTTTTCATGATCTATAATTTCCTTTAAAGGGGTTTCGGATCCAATTTGTCTATGTCTTTTGAATCAATGTTTTAATCAAGGCCTTCCTAAGAATCAAACATAAAATGTTTATGGAGGGCATTTCTCCACCAATTGGCATTCTCATTTTTACACTTTTTCATCCCATAATCCATAGTAGATTGTCCCAAAGAAAAACATCTTCGTATCTAAAAAGAACACCCTCATAGTCTAGTGGCTGAGTCCAAGTTATATTTTGAACTTTAATTTCAATGTGAGCATGTAGGTTCTTTGAGGTGTCAAGCTCAACAAGAATTATTGCATAGGTTGTATCGTAAAATAAGAGGTTTGGGATTCAATATTAAGAATGTTTCCTAGGCATTTTCTATGGAGATTAGACAACCTGTGGTCCCAAAATTTCAAGGTTAAGTGAGGTATTTTGATCCCATTGGTTTGTAGGAGAAATATTCAATGAGTGGGTTGAATGATGGGAACCAGGGTTTTATGACAAGGTACCTTTGTTGGAAGGCGCATAATTTTTCAGCAATTATGTTCTTATCAACTATAGAAGTAAAAACAACAATTAAAATTCCTTGGCACGTGTAAGTAGGGATCTAACCCGCTAACTAGAAGAGGGATCCAATGTTTAGAGATCCAATCATAGATCAAGGCATGATCTTGGTAGAATGACTCAATTTCAAGGACTTCATCATAAAATGTTATACTTGGGTTTCTCTCATCAGGCATTATGGATTTGATTCCAATCTTGTTTTGCAAAACCTCACTAAAAGAGTGATTTTCACAATTTCATGCCGTAACCGAGCTTCATTAACTAGAACATTAGTATTTTCGGGGTGACAAACAGGATAAAACCCTAGTGTTCATGCCCCCAAATGAATTTTCAAACTTTGAACTACCTACTAATGGATTTTTTGAAATTCGGAGGCTCCGTAACTAGAGCCCACCCCTGTTATGCGAGTGCTAAGATCTTCACTCACTGCACAGGCTTTATTTCCGCCTTTAGCGGGATTGACACCTCTCGATGACCAAATAATCATTTTCGAACCACTTAAAAGCCATTGATCGGACACCGATGAAAAAGGAGGAAGAGATGGCTCCGTTGTTGCTGCCGCCAATGTCCACTCCATTACACAAAATGGTACCACCATTTCCATCCACCACACCTATTGAATATCCCTTTCCTACATCAGCGTTAAAGAGCTCCAAGTCTTCATCATCGCCGTATGTAGAGGGCTCGATTTTAGGGTTAGGTGAGGTAGAGTTAGGATTCCCAAAAGGGATAATTTTATAAATTCTATAAAATTACTCCCTCGGTTGTTGATGTATTATTTGGATGACCATTAAGTGTTATTATTAGTGTCAATTTACAAGTTGTATTTTTATAAAAAATAATTATCAAAATTGTAAGCGTCAAGAGTGAAAAAGGGAGTAATTATTTTTGTGAGTCAAAGTTGTTTTATCAAAAGATTCAATGGAGAAATTAAGCCTCATCAAGAAGTTTAAAGGGAAATATTTCCACACGTGGAAGATACTGAGATGCAATTGAATTTGATTGAAAAGGACCTTTGGGATATTGTTAAGCCTAATATAGTCAAACCAATAGATTTGAATGAGTTATCCAAATGGGTTATAAAAGATCAAAATGATTTGGGGACTAATTGTCTAGGTCTGTCAAAAGATTATTTACATCATGTAGACTTCACAAATTTAGAAAAATAAATTTGGGTTTCACTAAATAAGTTATTTGAATCTGAAATAGAAAGTGGAAAGACGAAATTGAAGTAGTGCTTATATGGCTTCAAGATGGACGCAGTGTAAAGATGGAAGATCATATAAGCAAGTTCCATTCCCTAATAAATCAGCTCATGGGAATTAATGAGAAGGTAAAATATGATGATACCAAAGTAATACTTTTGAATAGTATGTTAGAATTGACAAGGGACCGAGAGGGGGTGAATGGGTCTTGTAATAAATGTTTCTTGTCTATTTTAAATAATGAACATACAATCTATGATCATAATTAAATAAAGCTCATCAAGATATGCATATATATATGAAGAACACAAGAAAATATCTTTAATGGAATCCAAATCAGAATAAATCTTATGAAATCAGATTACTGTCAACAAAGATATCACCACTTTTGCTTCATTCACATCCTCCTCATGAAACTCCAGAAAACTACAAACCTAGAAGATACTTCCAAGGGTTTTGGGATATACCCAAGGGTTTTTTCTTTGCATCAAATATTTATTTAAATAAATAGAAAGGTTTTTTCTAAAATTCATCTCACAAATGAGCTTACATGAGTAGATATACCTCTTAGCATGACCTTTGACCTTCCACTTGTCATGACTCTTCAAATCACTCATTCTTTTGTCTTCTAGCTCTTAAAACTTGTCCAAAAGTATATCAGATTTGTATTCACATGGTTCATGGTCCCACCAAGTAAAATAATGTTCTTTTATTCTTGGAAACTTGCCACATTATCCAAGATACTTATTTAGGCTCATAAGTGTGCCTAAATCAGCTTCTACAAAAATAGTCCTGAAAAACCATCTAACTAGACCACTTCCACTTATCCTCATGATCCAAGTAATATATCAAAATTAATCTTATGATGTCTAATTTCATTAAAATTTACTAGAAAGATCCAAATCAAGGCTTAACACATCAAGAAACACCATTTTATAAGACTTTCTTGGTTGGTTTCAACATCTCTGAATTTGGTCTTCAAGAATTAAGTTGATACATACCTAAAATATATTTATCATTATGAAAGTAACATATCAATGTAAATTACATGAATTATACTATCTTATCCACCTATCATACTACTCCAATTCATGGCATACGGCTTCCAAAAACTTGGATCCTTGCAATTGGTCTGATGGCTGGTCCTGAAAACACAAAAACTAGTCTTCCATACAATGTGTTCAAACACCTCCAAAGAACTTATCAAAGCTCCCCATCACCTGAAACACTTAAATTTGGATGTATACATCTTGTTTATACATTCATACACATAGTTCAAATGGATAAAATCTCATCTTCATACCCATTCAGGCATGCTTCTCAAATAGGTTGAAAGGAGCAATTTTGGCTCAATCACCTTTAAGCAAGAAATGAATTATGAAATATGAAAACTGAACCAAACACTTACACACATCATATAACGCATGAAAATATGGATCAAGGTAAGAAATTATCAAATCAATTAAACATGGTTACCTTCATCCTTCTACACAAGCTTCTTAAAACAAGTTTCTTTTGTCGGTATGCCCAAATATGCAACCATTACTCAAATTTTCTCCAAAATAGTAACCCAATTGACTTCATGAAGTTGAATAAAAATTACCAACATCATCCACCTCAAATTTGAGCATTTTTTCCTTTTCAAGATTTGTCTATGCACTGAAATCTTCACATAATGTTCGTTTTTCAGTGGGGCCCACCATTCATCATGAACTCAAAATAGCATGGAAATGTTCCTTGAGGAGTCATCTTCATGTTAAAATAGGTTAATAAGAAAAAAATGTAGTTAATACCCATATCCAACTTAATTTTCCAAAACTAGTCCAAACTGGGGTTTGGAGGGCTATAAACATGCTCACAAAAATGGATAGAACTTCTAAAATAATCAGCCAATCACAAAAATACTTTTTTCACCATAATTTTATCAAAATTTACTCCATTTTTTTATCTTATGACTTATCCAAAGGATTCTCAACAATGTTTCTTAACTACTAAGAATTTTGGTGCTCAATTTGTATACTTTGAGAAACCTAGTTTTTGAAATACTTACATACCTTTAAAAATATTCATTATCAGCTTCTAAAGTTTTTCTCACACCTTAAGGAAACATCTCTCTAATACCTCCAAGTGATATTTTTCTCTCGGTTAGTTCTTAATCTTTCCATCCCATCTATTTAGGTTACCTTTGGTCTCTAATTCCCAGCTTGTTGTATTATGTTGACCTGTAGAAGTCCTATTATCCAAAATTCACCCCTCAAGGTAATTTTGATAACCTACATCAAATTCTTCAGTCCCGAGCAAGTAGATTGATTCAAGGCCCGAAATCATGTTTTTGGGGCCCCTTCGGCTTCTCTCTAACTCTCCCATCCAAGAAAAAATCCCAACAAGTTAGAAAAAATGAAAAAATGCAAAAAATAAGGTCGCAGGATTGTTTTAAGGCATTGCGGGTCTGAAGGGTGCGGGTCATACCGAGGTTCGTCGTACCAAGTTCACGGCTGAAATACAAAGAAAATCAGCTAAGTCAAACATTTTTGTCCCAGGAAGTCCGTGGGACAGTTGGGACATCAGTACGTGTGGGACGTGAATTGGCTGATTTTCCGCAAGTCAGCCAATTGTGGGTGGTGTGGAGATTTTCATCCGGGACAGCCGGGACAAAAGTACGCGTGGGACACGCGAGACACACAAAGGTGAAAAGGTCGCAAAGGGGAACAAGGAATCCCAAATCAGTTGATGTGGAGGAATGTGTCCAGGACAACCAAGACACGCAGACCCGATTTTGCCGCAATATCCGCAACTCAAAGGAAAAGTCAACATTTGACTCCTAAAACTTCAAACAACCATAACTTTTGACTCTGAGCTCCGATTTTCACAAAATTGGACTTTCTGGAACGAGCACGATGTCCTCTACACCACATAAATTGGATTTCTTATTTTTAATGAGGGTATATATATTTAAATAAAAGAAACATATTCGGCTCGGCCGATTAATGCTCCTTCCGTCAAATGACAGAAAATGCCTGCTGACCCAAAATAGCTACCCGCACTCAAAAGGCCATAACTTTTGCATTTCTCAATGAAATCACACAAAATTGGTACCATTGGAATCATGGCTCCGAGCCCAACACACAAAAATCAAGAAATTCTATATTTGATGAGAAATCGGTGGGTATTTTTCATAAAACATGGCCGGGTTCATAACAATGTTTTATTTGGTAGTTGGGAGTGCAATTAAGAGGCATGGTCATCATTCTTTCTCTGCTGCAGCACCTAGGATAGTATGGGGAGCCTTTTTCAAGTAACACACAATCATTTCACTCCATTTAATGCCTCTTACAAGTGGTTGAAGGACATATTTCGGGATTTCCATTTTCCCCTTCTCTCTCTCTTCTCATTTTCTTATAAATTGGAGTGTTGGGCTCATTGTAAGAGGGGTATTTTTTGTAGCAAAGCTCTGCCAAAATTGCTTTGTGAAGCCAATGTGCTGCAGGCCCTTGTTGTGGACTCCTTGCATGGTGATCCAGGCCCTTATCTTGTAACCGATTGAACTGTGCATATCAGGAAGCAATAAAATATAAGTTTGTGGATGCATCTTCCCCTGCTATGTTTTCTTGCATTCTTCTTTCCCCTTCAACCTTGATTACAAGAATATTGTGTCTATTTTTATGTTCTTGCAGGGATCCATTATCATTGTGTATGTTTGAAATGTTGTTGTGAATGCATTTTTCTAGATTGTGGAGAACTGTCATCACCCCTTCTAGTGTGCACTTTGCTTCTGTATCTCACGCATTGGAAGACTACTCTCACACCCTCCTTTTCTGGTGTATCACCACTTTAGTGTAGGCTTTCATTTTATGCATTCTCTCTCCCTGGTCCCTTGGAAAGTTAGATTAGAATAGTTAGTTTACCCTACATTAGAGTAGATTGTGGCAGGTAGTTTAGGAGCAAGAACCAGCTTTCTCTAGAGGTCCATCTCAAGTAGCAAGTCCCACAACTTGGAGATAGCACCCATGTTATCCAATCACACCGTGAGTTCAAGTATATGCACTTGTATGAACATAGGGGTGTTGTGATTCGGTGATAACAAGTCCCTAAAACACCTCAATAGCTTCCTGTGAGGCCTTGTACACATCATATGTAATCATTCCATGCTCACACCATGTTTGGTTTGTATTATCACACATTGGGTCACCATTTCACACCTTGTTTTCTTGTGGATTGGCTTAATAAAACTCTATCTTGGCTTCTTTCAGTCTCATACAACTAGTTTGTCTATTGCTTTTATTTTTACACCTCCCGTGCCACCTCATGATGATCCAAAATTTCTTTCCCTACTTTGGTTTGAGATAATTCACACATTTTCTTGATTTACACCATATATTTGCATTAGGCCAAAGCCTAGAATGACTTGACTTGACCCAAACATTACATGACAGAACCATTTGGGCATGTTACTAACACATTGACACACCTCACTTACCTCATGGACCTTTTTTGACCTTCATACCACCTTTGAGAGACTCAAACAACACATGTAACACCTTTGGAGACCCCTAGATCACCTAACCACTTGACATCAATGACAACACATGTGACACACACTTCCAACAAACTCCCCCTCTATCATTGATGGCAACCATCCTAGAAACACCGATGAAAACCATGAATGCACATTTGCATTTTTCTTGACACCCTTCTCCCCTTTGACATCTACGACAAAGGAATTCATTGACTTGACATGGAAAAAAGTGACTAAAAATGACAAATTTACACAAAACATGACTTACTTTCTCAAATTGCTCCCCTTGGGATTGAGATTTCACATCTTTGACTCATTCAAAGCACATGAAGATCCTCTTTGACCTGAAAAGACTCCCTTTGAGCATGATACTCCTCCTCTTAGGCTTCATTCTTGTTATTCATCTCTTTCAAGTTCATAGTCACACCTAAAACACCATTTTTCCTCTAAACTTATCATACCCCACTTTAGGAAAATTGTTCCTAAACCCCAAGTTCAAGCTGCAAAATGGACTATCTTATCTAATCATCATAGCCTTTTCTCATGCCATTTTAATATTCTAATCATATAACTTACTTTACTATCTATAAAAATAGTTCATTCTACCTTATAGGTTTCCTAATCCTCATTATTTCTTGTCTGACAGTTCAAGTAGACTCCCTTGTTCTAAAGGATTTTCATATCTTTATACTACTTGTTTAGCACCTGTAATACTATACCATATTTCGGTAAGAAGAATCAAGTCATACCTTTGTGTCTGTACAAAATTTTCCAATTTATTTCATATGAAGATCATAATAAATGATCTTTTAAACATTTTATATTTCACCTTACCAAATCAAGTTGCTAATTTTTCTTCCCATGTCTTTGAATATCATCATACCATTTTGAAATACTTACTTGGTTTCAGGCTTGGCTCTTTCTATTTTCAAAAATTCTTCTAAGTATATACCTAGATTTCATTAATTCACTGTAGCTTTTCATTAAGACACAATCTCATTTTGTTATGTTCATTTCATTCATAATCCTTTAGACGTGGAATGTGCTTCTCAAGTCCATCTACTTTGATTTTCAAGATCACGGTTGATGTTCTTCAACATTCTTAATCTTGCAACCATAATACCACCTTTGACTTTCAAACAATTCTTTTTCTCTGCTACCTATAGCATAGCATTTTCATTTTAATAATGTTTCCACTAAATACCAAGTTGAAACTTCCTATCTCCTACCACCATGGGGATAAGAAGTTTTCTTTAATCCTTAAGATTCATATAGTACACTCACTAAGTATGTTTCAGGTTCAATAACTCAATGAAATTCTTACACACAAAACCAATGAACACATCATTTAGACCCTAATGACATTATTAAGGACACTTTTATATCCTTATAATAACCATGAATTCCTGGAGAAAAAAACTAATCAAAATCCTCCCGATCCGGAAAGTCGATCAGTAAATTTCTTAATTTGGGAACATTATTCGAGTTTGATTATCTATAAGAACTCTACCAATTTTCACACCATCATTGTACGATTTACAATATTTCAAGAAAGATCTAAGTCAATTAAGACTTCATACACCTCTATTTATTTTCTATACATTGTATCTTTATAGACTTGAGGCATATTTAGAATACCTATGATCTCCAAGATCACATTGAGTTCTATCTTACAATCGAGTCAATGCTCCTTCTAGCAGGACCTTCTCAAACATCCAAAATCACACACATAGAATTGTGAGCTTGAGACACATGTGGCACTTAATGAATACACATCCATGATATATGATATTCACCTATGAGTTGTATTTGAAAGTGCTTTGGGCTACTTGTATAAATACCAAATATTCTTGCATTTCAATTGAAACTAATTCAATTTTCTTTTATCTACTCTTTGGATTTGTTTCACAGTCTTATGCTTTTTCACTCACACAATCACTACCTCATTTCCTATCTTACTATCCTAAAAAAATTTAATGTATCCTTGTATATTGTTCACATTCAAAACGGAAAGACATTTATATTCACATAAAACTCAAACATATTAATCACACTTCAAATTCATTTCATATCTATTCACTCTCTATCATAGTATTTTTGCTCGAGTTACCTATCTTAGAAACATGTCCTTTTAGATTCCATATTTTTTATCTGAACTTTCAACTTCTTCCATATTATATGCACTTCTATCTTTCCACCCTTTCTTTCAACTTCAAATATTGTTCATATGCCTCAAAAAAATGTTTTAGATCTTAACACAAAAAAAAAAAACTTTTAGCTACTTCACATCATTACACCACTTTTGTTTTAAAGCCTAGAATTTTCAGCTCCCTTCAAGCTTTGCATCAAGTTCTTCAAGCCAATATTCTTTCGTAACTCCCACTTCTACCCTTTCAACTTCTTGTTTCCCTTTAAACTTCATTCATCCTTAAAACACTTTCATGGAAGCACGCAGATAACCTTGTTTCAATTTTTTGACAACACAAAGAGATAATTAGCATCAGTCACATGTGCATTATATTGTATTAGGAGCACTCATACATTAAAAATTCATTTAAATCTTAGAAACAGTTAATTGATGCTATCATAAGATTTGGAATTGTCCTTGCAATGTAACACAATCAACAAATTTACTTGAATAATATTTTGATCATCAAACCACAACTCGTGTACATTTGTGCAAGATATCCTATTTTTGTAATCCTCAAATTATTAATCCATTGATATTCAAGCTTGGAAAACTCCAAAAATGTTTCCATGATGACCCAAATAGCTCTTATAACTAGATCGAGCATGAAAATTTCTCGATAATGAGTGAAATAGCGAAGAAGAATCAAGTTCGATAATTTACCATTTATAATATGGTTATTTTTTAAAAAAATAGTCATTAATTTCTTAATTTTTACTCAAATAAATCAATTTCTTATTTTTGTAAATGATTCTCCAACCTCCCATAGATATACAATTCAAATTTCACAATTTTTCGTGGGTGGAATCTCTCAAACCGATCAAAAGAAATTTCATAAAACCCTAGAAAGACTGTGCAGGCCCATGAGGGGAGAAAAAATTATTTCTCTCTCCATACAAGATGAAATTCAAAAATTATTTCTTCCATAGCTTCATAGGATAATTGTCCATCTCTTCAAATCAATTAATGTCATAGATTTGATGGTATTTTCTTGAAACAAGGAATTTTTTGCTTGTAAAGGATAAAGAATGATTGTACATGTGACACAAGGAGCAAGAAAACTTGATGGAAAACATGGTCACTTATCCAAAAGGTGGCTGAAATCCATGAAGATGATGAAGATCATGAAACTCTTCAAAATTAGGTGGTACAAGTCTCACAAAGGCATAAAAAAGATCCTAGTTTGGCATGGCCTTCACTAAGGGCAGTGAGAACCTTCATTTTGCATTCCTGAGTCTAAGAGGACTACACCTTCAATCTCATCACTCCAAACAAATGAAATCACACCCATAAAATTTTCCATTATTTTTTATTTACTCCTATATCCATGTTATAAATTGATCAATGCATTGTATTTGAAAACTAGACTCTTAAGGACAGTGAATTTAGATGCATTGAGACAATATCATTCAAGGAAGTATATGCCAAGAGATTTTGACTACTTTACTATACCAAAAACATTCGAAAAAACTTAACTACATTTCCATGTACCTTTAGAGGAAGTTTGAGCACTTTTTTGAACAAAAACTCAAATTGAAACAACTAGTACATTCATATGCTAGATGCATTCATACTAAGACATGGTGTCGAGAGAAACTACATGTACCTTCAAGAAGTGAAGCCTTAAAATACCTTCTGAGAATTAGAAACATCATGAATGGACCAAAAATATACTCTAGAGGTGATGAAACTATACTTGGAGTCCAAATTCACATTTTTGCTCTTATCGATTTGGTGCACACCCAAGAGAGGGAAAACTGCTCCACCAAAATGCTCATAACTTTTCAACCACACCTCCTTTTGAGAAAATTATTTTTGCACATGATTTTTATGCCAATTTACTCTAAAAATTACTTCTATGATTTATTCGAAGGATATTGTATAATTTTTTTAAGGATAAGAAGTCAAGAAGCTCAAAAATGAGCTTTCCAAAAGACCTCTATTACAAACCATTCACATAACTTGAACAAATGACCTAACATTGACCTAAAATTTTGCATGAAGCACCAGGAAACCTTCCTCCATCATCTCCCATGATTTTTTTGAAAATAATAGGTCTAAAATTGTCTATCCCATCTCATTTGCATGCAAGAACACTACTTGTTCTCAACACCTTTTTTACTAACATAGAAAACTACCTCATAGGGATTAGCTGAGCCTAAAATTTACTCACACATGTTGTAGATACTATCTCAATGCTTCTCCCATGTTAAATTTACCTTCCTATGACCTCAACACCATGAAAATGACTCATACAGACCAAGACAGCCTCCCCTCACTCCAATGCTTCTTTAGCAACAATACACCATGGAGGAGCTTGATGAGAGACCTAACAAGGTCTCAAACCCTCTTCTTGGACCTTGAATATCTCCTCTTTGTCTTATTTCTCATTTTTTGACTCAGTCACATTCTTGGAGTCCTTTTTAGAACTTTGACTAGCTTCATCCTTCCTTTTGTATGCTTGAGCTTGTGGCTTAGGTATTTAAATTTCTTTCTTTAGCTGACCTGCATCACAGAACCTTGCAATGTGCCCAACCTTGTGGCACCTAAAGCATTCAACCTTCCTTCCTTTGCACTCAAAATCTATGTGTCCAAATTCATTACAAGAATAACAATATCCATTGAATTTTCTTACATACCTTCTTGTGTTTGATGGCTCATTTTTGCAAAGTACTTTTCTAGATGTCCCTTCTCATGACAGTGATAACACTCAGCTCCATATCTTTGACCAAACTTCTTGTCTTGACATTCCTCTTCTTTATTTTCTTCACAAATTTCCTTTCCTTTTCCATCATTCTTCTTCTCAACCTTAGGACTACAAAACTAGCCCTATGACCATAAGCACCACACTTGTAGCAATTTCCATGAAAAGCAACATGCCTAAATGCATTAGGCTTCCTAACAGGTGATTTTCCATGAGATGAATACTTTATAATATTTCCATTTCTTTACTTTATTTTGCTATTTGAACCTTGGCTTGATTCACCTTCATTATTCTCTAAACTGTATGAATCTTTTGTGAAACCTAGTCCCATGTTCTATCACCATATGCTTTTGTTTTTTCCTAACATCCTATCCAATTTTTCTAAGATCTATAAAAATATGATACCTTAATTTTAATGATGCTTACATCCTTTTTCATTTATTCATTTCTTTCTTCTTTCTTCAGATCTTCTTTTTCTGTTAGAGCTTCCTTGAGTTGAATCTACACACACTTGATAATTTCCTCATGAGATACACACAATTTTTACAATAGTTCTTCACATGTGTATACTCTTGACTTTAACCAATAAATATCTCTCATACTTATCACAAACAATCTCTCTTTCACTTGTTAAGACTAATTCCAATGGCCTACTCTGATACCAATTGTTAGAATTGACAAGGGACTGAGAGGGGGGGTGAATGAATCATTCTGTAATAAATGTTTCTTTTATATTTCAAACAATGAACATACAATATATGATCATAATAAAATAAATCTCATCAAGAGATGAATATATATATATATATATAAAGAACACAAGAAACCCTCTTTATTGGAATACAAATAAGATTACATCTCATCAAATCATATTACAGTCAACAAAGATATCACCAATTTTTCTTCATTCACATCCTCCTCATGAAACTCCAACCAACTACAAACCTAGAAGAGACTTCCAAGATTTTTGGCTATGCCCAAGGGGTTTTGCTTTGTAGAAAATATTTCTTCAAATGAAGAGAAATGGGTTTTCCAAAATTCATCTCACAAATGAGCTTACATGAGTAGATATACCTCTTAGCATGACCTTTGACCTTCCACTTGCCATGACTCTTCAAATCACTCATTATTTTGTCTTCTAGCTCCTAAAAATTGTCCACAAGTGTATCAGATTTGTATTCACATGGTGCATAGTCCCACCAAGTCAAATAATGTTTTTGTATGCTTGGAAACTCTCCATATTAGTAAAGATACTTATTTAGGCTCATAAGTGTGCCTAAATCAGCTTCTACAAAAATTGTCCTGAAAACCCATCTAACTAGAACACTTCTACTTATCCTCATGGTACAAGTAGCATGTCAAAATTAATCTTATGATGTCTGATTTCATTAAAATTTACCAGAAATATCCAAATAAAGCCTTAACACATCAAGAAACACCATTTTTCAAGACTTTCTTGGCATGTTTCAGATCTCCAAATTTGGTCTTCAAGAATTAAGTTGATACATACCTCAAATGTATTTATCATGATGAAAGTAAACTATAAATGGAAATATAATGAATTCTACTATCTCATCCACCTATCATACTACTCCAATTCATGGCATAAGGCTTCCAAAAATTTGGATCCTTGCAACTAGTCTGATTGGTCCTAAAAACACAAATACTAGTCTTCCATACAATGTGTTCAAAACCTCCAAATAAATAAAAATATCTCCCCATAAACTACAACACTTAAATTTATATGTATACATAATTTTCATACATTCAGACCCATAGGTCAAATGGAGAAAATCTCATCTTCATACCCATTCGGACATGTTTCTTAAATAGCTCATTTTGGCTCAATCACCTTTAAGAAAGAAATGAATTATGAAAAATAAACCAAACACTTACACACATCATATGCCACATGAAAATATGGATCAAGGTAATAAAATACATCAAATCAAAGCAATTCAACATGGTTACCTTCATTCTTCTTCACTAGCTTCTCAAAACAAGCTTCTTTTTCAAGTATGCCAAAATATGCAACCATTACTCAAATTTTAACCAAAATATTAACCCAAGTGAATTAATTAAGTTTAATAAAACATTACCAAAATCATCCACCTCAAATTTGACCATTTGTTCCTTTGCAAGATTTGTCTGTGCACTAAAATCTTCACAAAATGCATGCTTTTCAGTGGGGCACACCATGCGTGATTAACTCAAAATCACATTTAAATGTTCCCTAAGGAGTCCTATTCATGTTAAAATATTTTTCCAAGAAAAATAGTTGAGTTAAGACACCTATCCAACTCAATTTTCCAAAACTGGTCCAAACTGGGGTTTGGAGGGCTACAAACATGCTCACAAAATGGATAGAACTTCTAAAATACTCAGCCAATCACCAAAATAATTTTTCTCCATATTTTTATCCAAATTTGATTTTTATTTTTTATCTTATGACTTATTTGAAGGAGGCTCCACAATTTCTCTTGACTACTAAGAAGTTTGGTGCTCAATTTGCATACTTTGAAAAACCTGTTTTGGAAATACTTGCATACCTTAAAAATATTCATCCTCAACTTCTGAATTTTTTCTCACACCTTAAGGAAACATTCCTCTAACACCTCCAAGTTATATTTTTCATTGGTTTATTATGAATCTTTCCATCCCATCTCATTTAGGTTCCCTTTGGTCTTTGATTCCCAGTTGTTGTATTATGTTGACCTGTAGAAGTTCCTAAAACACCTCAATAGATACCTGTGAGGAATTTTACACATCATATGTCATCATTACATGATCACATAATTTTTGGTTTGCATTATCACACATTGGGTCAATATTTTACACCTTTCTTGCTTGTGGATTGGCTTAAGAAAACTCTATACTGATCTGTTTTAGTATCAGTCATCTAGTTTGTCTAAAATTTCTCTTTCTGCACCTCTTGTGCCACCTCATGATGATCCAAAATTTCTTTCACTATTTTGGTTTGAGATAATTCACACATTTTCTTGATTTACACCATATATTTGCATTAGGCCAAAGCCTATAATGACTTGACTTGACCCAGACATTACATGATAGAACCATTTGGGCATGTTACTAATAGATTGACACACCTCACCAAGCTCATGGACCTTTTTGGCCTTCATGCCACCTTTGAGAGACTCAAGCAACACATGTAACACCTTTGGAGACCCCCTAGATCACCTAACCAACATACCTATATCACCTAGACCACTTGACATCAATGGACTTGACATCAATGACAACACAGGTGACACACAATACCAACATAGTATTCTTAAGAAATTGTCTAATATGGATTTCACTTTGAGAAAGCTAAACATTAGTTTAGAAGGATTAATTTCTACTCTTCATGATTAAAATGATCATTTAGAACTAGAAGAGAGGGTGTTATCTATATGAAACAAAGAAATTACATCTTTAAAAACAATCAAGTATAATTCAAAACATGTTCCTACAAAAGAAAAAGTTAAATGTTATTATTGTAAAGAATTAAGACATGTAATTTTGAATTATAAAAAGAGGGCACATGATCTCCTTGATGATAAGCTCAATCAAAAGGCTTATCTTGTTAAATATGACATTGAATGGGAAAAGTAATCCACATATGATGATATTCACTGCCCTAGTGATGAATACTATATGTATTGAATAAATTCATTTTAGTATTAGAGGTCAAAGGAAATGGGGGATGGAGGATGATTAGTGCCTCTCATCAGTCACCAACAACGGAGTCACATACATCACTGGCAGGAACCTTATTATATTATTTTAGTTCTTTACTTTGAGTGGACTATGCATAAAGAAAACAAGGTATTCATTCCCTACTAAATTTTAAAATGAGGAGAATGTGCATTGTGGGTGCTGAGAATAGTTGTATAGGAGATCAGTTGATTGTGGTGATCCTATGACTCCTAAGATTCTCTGACTGAAAAAATTCTTCATCGATTAGCTTGTGGAATTGTGATCATCTGGTGATGATTTCATTGTGGTGAAGTGGATGGTCATGTGCAGCAAGATCCATCTTTGCAGTATGCATACTTAAAATTATGTGGAGGCATACAATTATATTCCAATTATTGATTTGTGATTTCTTACCATACTTACACTAAAGATGAATGTTAGGAATTAGTGCTCCATTAATATTTGTATGGGCTAATATAAAATATTATAATGTGAGAAAAAATCACATGAATAAGGTTGGAGAGATAATAGGGGATTTATTTGAGGTTAAGTTCATTGAACAATTCATATAAGAATAGGTGGGAGTGGTTTTGGAAGATTGTTAAGGAATCTTTAAAAATAGGATATAATCTCCTATAAATATGTATTGTGCTAGATGAATTAATATACATGTTTTGAATATTATTTTCTACTACATAATAAACATAGATAATAATATCACAACTATTAGGTGATACTATGACAACTTTAGGTTATTATATGATCAAGACTCATATCAACTATTGGATCATGTTTAAGTATTATTTCCTCTCCCATATATATCTTTGATATTGTTCGTAAGGATCGATATGTAACCTTTTTCACATTGAAGATATTGCACTCCAATGGTGACGTGAACACTCCAAGTAATCAGTAAGAAAGTGAACAACAAGGAAAATCATGCATACATTAAACAAGTCTACTCATTCTCATAGATTGAAATAAGAGGGTACATATTGGAATGTTGTGTAACTCTTGTGCTTAGAAAATCATTTATTCCATGAGGGAAATAGAAGTTATGATTTCAAAATGGAATGTAACTCTTATGATGTCACTGATGCATATGAAAATGAAAAATTATATGACAGAATCTTCCATGTATCATATAACTCCTATGAGCTATGATCTTGCTAAGTGAGATGACTCACCATGTGAGGTGGAAAAGATGTTAATTGATGATAAGGCAAGTCACACACCAACAAGATCATATGGAATAGGGAATATGAGATCCTCATTTAAAAATGTCACATTCACATTTTGCACTTTGCACTTAATAGGAAATTCTTTTTTAGTGTCGATACAATTTATTTTTTATGTTTCAAAAGATTTTTTGTTTCTTGATTTTTTTTCAAATTACATATGCTTCTTTTGATGATCCATAAATTTTGTGTCATTAATACAACACACATACTTTGTATGATATCTCAATTCACACCATGATAATCGATTTATGCTAAATAAAAAGTATGCAATCATGGAAAACAAATTCATTGGACTTACAAGTCAACTTACTACACCACATTTAGTTATAACAACCCTTTTTTGCTTCATAGAGATAAGGTTATCACTCTACATATGGAAAAAAATACATCTAGTTTATTCAAATGATTTTATTTCTATCTAAAAACATTAATTTAAAATAATAACAAAAAAACATGCGGTAGTTTATGTTGATGGAAAAAGATCAAATATTTTAGGTTCATATCGTAGGTTGGATGAAGAATGAAACTTTTGGATACGCTACGTATAGAGGATTAACACCAATGTTTGATTCACGTTACGGAACCATCATCGTGGTGAGCAATTTCTTGAGAGAAGAGATGAAAAGAGAGCTAGTATAAATAATTAATTTGACCAAAGGACATGATGTTCCGAAAAATATGTGAAAAAGAAAAAATAAAAAGATAAAATAAACAATTAATAAGAAAATTAAATTAAATTAAGATAGAATACCGAGAAAAACAAAAAGAGGGGGAGTTAAAGTGAATAATGATGGAAACATGGGGAAGATGAAGCCTAGAAAAATGGATGAGTAAGATACACAAAAGGTCAACAAAGAGAAGAGAAAAAACAAATAATTCAACATATGAGGGTGGGGGAAGAGGTAGACATCTTATGCAAAAGGGTTTTCCAACACTGAATGAGATTCCACCAATCATCATGATTTAGGTTGTTTGGGTGTTTCTAAATCTCGAAAACTTCACAAAATTTTCAATTTGCGTAGTTCAATTCTATAGCTATTAGTTTTTATTCTTAATGCAGATGGAATGCTTTGTAATGTCTTCATGTTCAACCAAATCTGATTTACCAACTGGGTAAATTCTAAATCTTTACAATGTTCATGAAGTCTAGTTTTTAGTGATCTCCTGTTTCACCGATGTATGTTTTTCCACACACACACGGTATGGAGTAAACCCCTTTTCTTAAATTAAGAAAAACTGGGTATTTAGGGTTTTTAA
Source organism: Taxus wallichiana var. yunnanensis (assembly GCA_018340775.1). Lineage (NCBI taxonomy): Eukaryota > Viridiplantae > Streptophyta > Pinopsida > Cupressales > Taxaceae > Taxus > Taxus wallichiana. The sequence continues at coordinate 786,758,397 of CM031243.1, forward strand.
TTTTGTTTGAATGGTCTTAAATGGTTTGAAACAATTTTTAATACCCTTTCCTTTTAAAATATTGGCAATCTTGTCAATAGTCCAAGAAATTTAAGGAAGGAAGGCTTTATTGTTACCCCTAATGTATAGAGATGAAGATCGAGGTGACCTAGACACACCCACCTTATCTCTTTTGGTGGCATCTTTTATTTTCCATTTCTTGTAACCATTCGTTTGACAACTTTAGTGAGATATTTATCTTCTAAGTGTAAGTGATTATTATCCAAAATCCTTATGGATCTTATAAATAGAGTATTTAAGACCTCGTCCTTCTAAGATGGGTGATGGTGTGATTCAACCCTTATATATATATATATATATATATATATATATATATATATATATACTATATATATATATATATATATTAGAGATAAGGTTATCACTCTACATATGGAAAAAAATACATCTAGTTTATTCAAATGATTTTATTTCTATCTAAAAACATTAATTTAAAATAATAACAAAAACATGCGGTAGTTTATGTTGATGGAAAAAGATCAAAGATTTTAGGTTCATATCGCAGGTTAGATGAAGAATGAAACTTTTGGATACGCTATGTAGAGAGGATTAACACCAATGTTTCGGTTCACGTTAGGGAACCATAATCGAGTGAGAATTTTCTTGAGAGAAGAGATTAAAGAGAAATAGGATAAATAATTAATTTGACCAAAGGACATGATGTTCCAGAAAATATGTGAAAAGACAAAATAAAACATTAATAAGAAAATTAAATTAAATTAAGATAGAATACCGAGGAAAAACAAAAAAGAGGGGGAGTTAAAGTGAAGAATGATGGAAACATGGGGAAGATGGAGCCTAGAAAAGTGGATGAGTAAGACACACAAAAGGTCAACGAAGAGAAGAGAAAAAACAAATAATTCAACATATGAGGGTGGGGGAAGAGGTAGACATCTTATGCAAAAGGGGTTTCCAACACTTGAATGAGCTTCCACCAATCATCATGATTTAGGTTGTTTGGGTGTTTCTCAATCTCGAAAGCTTCACAAAATTTTCAATTTGCGTAGTTCAATTCTATAGCTATTAGTTTTTTATTCTTAATGCAGATGGAATGCTTTGTAATGTCTTCGTGTTCAACCAAATCTGATTTACCAACCCAGGTAAATTCTAAATCTTTACAATGTTCATGAAGTCTAGTTTTTAGTGATCTTCTGTTTCACCGATGTATGTTTTTCCACACACACACGGTATGGAGTAAACCCCTTTTCTTAAATTAAGATAAAATGGGTATTTAGGGTTTTAAGTTTGTTTCGAATGGTTTTAATTGGTTTGAAACAATTTTTAATACCCTTTCCTTTTAAATTATTGGAAATCTTATCGTAGTCCAAGAAATTTAAGGAAGGAAGGCTTTATTGTTACCCCTAATGTATAGAGATGAAGATCGAGGTGACCTAGACACACCCACCTTAGCTCTTTTGGTGGCATCTTTTATTTTCCATTTCTTGTAACCATTCATTATGACAACTTTAGTGAGATATTTATCTTCTAAGTGTAAGTGATTATTATCCAAAATCCTTATGGCTCTTATAAATAGAGTATTTAAGACCTCGTCCTTCTAAGATGGGTGATGGTGTGATTCAACCCTTTTTATATATATATATATATATATATATATATATATATATATATATATATATATATATATATATATATATTTGTGAGTCTTTTTCCAAAGAAACTTATCTTGCAAGAGAGCCATCCTCATTACACTTGATTATAACATCAAGAAATAGGAACATTCCATTTTTCTCAACCTCCATAGTGAATTGTATTTTTTAATGCATATTTAAATATTCTAGGAATTTATGTAGTTGATTCATGTCATGTTTCCAATTTACATTCCTATCATCAACAAATATATACAACCATTTAGGTTTTAGGGGTATAGATCTAAGTACTTTCTCTTCAAATATTTCCATGAATAGGTTTGACACAATAGGTGACAAAGGATAACCCATAGCAACCCCCTCATTTTTTTCATACAAGTTACCATTGAAAATACTAGATCATCATATAAACAAAATATAAAGGTAGCTAACATGCAAAAATCTCACTAGAAAAAATAATATTTTTCGAAAAGGTTTTTCCAAAGGAGGATTCCTTCAATGTAATTATCCTGCATTATCCAACAAGTACAAAGATATGTAATAGTAAATCATTCCAAATTAAATGCAATTTAATATTTAGCAAAAGAGAAAAATAATAACTTTAACATATTTTCAAATTCATCCCACACCTCAAAGGGGATGGATATAGTTTAATTATTTAATCTCTAATTTTAACGTATAATCTTTGACATATGTTAACTAACCTTGCATTGATTAAGGACCCAAACAACAAACTACATAATCTAAACCATGTCAACATATTAGTCTATAGACACTAAATCTTGGTAAATTATCCTCTAGAAATGATAACTTTGGGTATGCTCCTTGCTCATTTACAAATTCTCACATTTGAATTCCAATTTATACATATCTCTAGATATTTCTTGAATTTCTCATATTTATACTCTACTTTGTCATAAATTCATGAAATTTTAATTAATCAAAGCAGTATATTATCCTTGTGAATCTATATAGTATTGTTTTAACATCACATGCTTCTTTTCCTAGATCAGTGCAATTTAGTTAAGATGTGTTAGGGTTCTCGGATAACTTATATGTTCTTCCCCCTTCTTATATTTTGACTCTTGTTTCAATTTGAATATTTTTTATTGTGTTAAATTTCATCTTTTTAAGGATAACATTATAGTAAAATTTCACCTACAAAATGTTGTATAAGAAAATTAATATCACTTTATAACTATCTTGGTAATCTTACAAGTTAATATTTCAAATGTCACTCCAAAAGAACTCAAGGATCTCCTATATGTTCCCAAATCAGTTGCACATAATTTAGACCAGCAACTACTACAAGTATTAAGAACTCAACTAGGTCAAATATTCTAGCTTCGTCCACTTCCAAGTATGAAAAGGTCATCTAGTTATATCTTAGAAAGATAAAATTAACTCCAAATATTGTCAAAGGATTTGAATAGACAAAGGGTTAGTTCATGTAATTGAAAACACTACTACTATGATTGGGTCAACTTATAAATTTTTATGATAAATATTGAATTATAAATGTTGGTGAATTGTATTGATAGAGAAAAACATTCTTATATGAACTCTCTCTAGAATTTTAAGGTCTTAAATTATTTTACTAAAGAACTCATTGCAGTCTCGATAGGAATCATTTATTTATGTAAATATTTTTAACATCAATATTTTTATTTATCAATATTTAAACATATTTATCGATTTCATTATTTTGAGCATAAGACTATGAGTAAAGAGAAGGGTTAGTAAAAATTAGATCACTTGGGCCCTAAAGTTATTAGAGAATTTTCTCATTACATACACATAGCTCGATATTATGTTGAATTCATAAATAATTTTTACATGACACATTGGATATGTTTTCATTCTAGGAGATTTCACAAAATTATATATTATAATTTAGGCGGAGCGGATAGTAGTGGCACACCATAAGTTGTAGGGACCACATCTCTAATTGTATTTCATGTAAGATCATGAATTTAACATTGACGTGTACCTCGATTTTTTCTTAGCTTACAATATTTGATTGGAGTGTTTAATTTGAGGGAAACCATATTTTGAATTGATATAAAATTAAAAAATTGAGTTGCACTAAAAGTATTATGGAGACCAATACTTGTACATGAGTGATGATTGTTGTACATTGTGTATTTAATAATTGTAATTATTACATGTCATAAAGTGATTAGCTACTCTAAACCATTAATGTGTCAAAATTAAATAACCACTAGATAATACTATCACAACTATTAGGTGGTAATGTGACAAATTTAGATTATTATGTGATCAAGACTCATGTAAACTATTGGATTATTTTCAATTATTACTCCCTCTCCCCTATATATCCTATAGAAGATGGAATATGACCTCCTCATTAAAAATATCACATTGACATTTTGCACTAGACAGGGAAATTCTTATTTAGTATTAAATATATTTTATATTTTATGTTTCAAAAGATATTTTTATTTCTTGAACTATTTTCAAAGGCCACATGCTTCTTTAGATCATCCACAAATGTGGGGTTATTAATCCAATGCACATACTTCATACAATATCTCAATTCACACCATGATAATTTATTTATGCTAAATAAAAATATATAGTCATGGAAAAAAGATTCATTGGACTTAAGGTCAACTTACTACACCATATTTAGTTATAAAAACCTGTTTTTGCTTCATAAAGGTAACGTTACCACTCTACATATGGAAGAAACTACATCTAGTTGATTCTAATGATTTTATTTCTATTTGAAAAACACTTATTTAAAGTAATCACAAAATACATTTAGTAGTATATGTTGATGGAAAAACAATTGTCAAATAAATAAAATATAATATTCAATAACATGCAAAAATCTAACTATAAAAAAATATTTTTGAAAAGGTTTTTCCAAAGAAGGATGCCTCCAACATAATTATCCTACCTTTTTTAGTAAAGGAATGAAATTGTTTTGCAATATCCAACAAGGCCAAGGCCATGAAATAGTAAATATTTCTGAAGTAAATGCATTTTAATTTTTAGTAGAGAGGAAAAACAATAAATTTAACCTATTTTCAATTTCATCCCACACCTTACGAGGATCATATATAAATTGATTATTTTATCTCTAATGTTCGTGCATAATCTATACTATATGTTAAATAACCCTACATTGATTAATGACCCAAACAATAAACTACATAATCAAAACCACATCAACATATTAGTTTGTGGACACTAAAAATTGGTAACATATCCTCTCATCAATGTTAATTTTGGCTATATGCACCCTTGCTACTTTACAAATGCTCACATTCGAAGTCCAATGTATACATCTCTCTGGCTCTTTATTGACTTTATCATCTTTATATACTTTGCATAAATTCATGAAATTTTAATTAATCAAAGTAGTAGATTATCCTTGTACATCAATTTAGGTTTTTGTTCACATCACATGCTTCCTTTCCTAGACTGTGTAGTTTGGTTAAGATGTGTTACAGTCTTGGCTAACTTGTATGTTTTTGCCCATTCTTATCTTTCAACTATAGTTTCAATTTGAATATTTTTATTGTGTCAAATTTAATCTTTTAGGGCCAACATTATCATAAATTTTCAACTACATGAGGCTATATAAGCAAGTCAATATCACTTTATAACTAACTTGGTACTCTCACGAGTTAATATTGCAAATATCACTCCAAAAATACTCAAAGATCTCCTATATATTCCCTAATCAGTTTCACATAATTTAAAGTGGCCACTATTGTAAGTATTAAGAAATAAACTAGGTCAAATATTCTAGCTTCCTCCACTTCCAAGCATGAAAAGGTCATATAGTCATATCTTAGAAAGATAAAATTCACTCTAAGCATTTTCAAAGGGTTTAAAAGGACAAAGAGTTATGTCATGTAGTTTAGAACACTACTACTATGTTCGAGTTTGACTTATAATTTATGATGATAAATATTGAATAATAAATGTTGTTGTATTGTTATCACTTTGTGATTAGAAATATTAGTAGACTACTTTGATTATTCCACATACTAAAAAGTGTGACAAAAACACTTTTTCCCTTTAATTTAAATCGATATTTACTCCTCCATTGAAATGCTTATGAATGAAATAATTTTATTTTTTCCTTTTTTAAACCATATCATGGAGTGTGACAAAATAAAGATGTCCTACCAACTTAACAATTGTACATTATTTATAAAGTATGTCGAAGATTTTATTTTTATATTAGCATGTTTTTAATTTTGATGTGATTTATTGTGTTTAATACATTTATTAATGTAAAAATGGAAATCTTACCCCACTTTTAAAAGGAATTTATTCATGTTATTAATTTTTCCAATGAAGATAAAAAACTTAAACATGTATTAATTATCTTTAATCATTTCTTATTTGTTCATGCAGTTCACCCAACATAAACTTAAAAATAGATTTTTTTCCCCTTAATTTTTCACATATTGTTTCAAATATAGTTCAAGGAGAATATATTTGTTATGAAAGTTATAGATGTTAAAGTGTATAAATCTTAGATAAGATTATGGGAATAAAATCAAGAAATCATAGTCGTAAATCTATTTTAGATTTTTTATTACATTTCTAGAGTTTTCCCACACTTTGTACTGTCTGAATCATTCCCTATGATTTATATTTATGGGTGCACATTTTCACTATCAAAATCTAATGGTTATCCTCAAATATTAGGGATTTGATGATGCATCTATAAGCCTAACATGAAAAATCCTCTCTCATTTAAGAAACAATTAATTAAAAGTTATTTGTTTATCTATAAATTTTAAGTAAACATAGTTCAAAGTAGTTTGGATATTTATATTATAATTTAGTTTATTTAATACTTTTTATACAATAGTAGCATAGTGACATGGGTTTTCTTGTTTACCGCTTGGATAATTCAATCAAAAAATCATAATATCTTGGTCATGTAAAATGGAATTTGGAGTCCATTTTAATATTTTAGGAAGCTTTTTCAAACACAACAAAGAAATATAACTAGATAAATGTCATTTATCACTACATAATGGTTAATTTATGAAGATGGTAATTAATTTTTTAATCATTGTGATATATATAAACCCAAGATAAGAACTTAAAATATGTGTAATAGTTTTGATCTATCTAAAAATTACAATATGTTATTTAAACATTATGAAATTAATTTGTTTATAATATATTTTTTGAATTTGATTTTATAATTTAATTCTATATAAATTTAAATTTAACATCAATTCAAAATGGAATTAGTTATTTTAAAAAACTTTTTCTTTTAGTGATCTCGAGCACTCGGCAAAATTAGGGTTCTACATGCCAAGAGCGAGTGTTTATATAAAGTGAGATATCTGTTACCATTAACGCATTTATTTGGCCTCTTTTCTAGAGCTTAACCACTTGGCGGGATTTAAATAGGACTTCTCTCGACTCTATTCCAGTTATTTCAACTGCGATGGAGAGCGGTGATTCTATGAAAAATGGCTCCAAGGAAATGCCCTCGCAATTTCGTGCCGAAATTATTCCACGAGGTAATGATACTTCCCTTGATATTGTTTTACCGCTTTCATAATTTGATTCTACCTATAAATGGCTAGAACAATTATGCTTAATAGGGTATTTTTTTGGAAGGAATCCCTCTGAAAGTATGGTTAAATCATGGGTCCAAAGCTGCTAGACGGCAGGCATGGTATTAAAGCTGGAATCTATCCGAACCTAACCCATGGTTTTTTTTTGCCTTTGTTTTGTTGATCTATCATCAACAATCCGGCACTATGATAATTCTTCACCGGGAACTCCTCGTGCTATGATTATTTACTAATGCACAGCTTTTAGTTTGGTGGATGGAATCGGAAACACAACAACGAACATAACACAAGAATACCATAGACTATGATAAGAAGGAAAGACGATAAATCTGAAATATAAGTGTAAACTATAATATCAATAGGAAATTGTTACAATCTCACCCATGAGGTACTTCAAGTGTTATTGACTTCACTTGCCTTCCAACAATAACTATGGGAGAAACTTCACAATTACACTTCTTAATGGCTTCTTTTACACACCTTCAAAATGATGGCTTCCTTTACACACTTACAATATTTCTCACTACTTCCTTCTATATGCTAAATGAGGGGTGGCCTCTTTATTTATAGGAATTTAGGCTTATCAATCTTATCTCTAAGGTAGGATAGGAAATCTCTTCCGGCCAATCATATTTCATGCCTAAACTCTTGCCTTTACATGTAGGCTTATCTTCTAAGATAAGATAAACCTTATCATCTCACATGGGTTCCACCTTTTAAACTTTTCCACAAATAAAATACACAAAATATTTATGACATCACTCTTTGTCCTTATGAAAAATATAATATTTCTAATTTCTAATCGGGGTAAGTGCACCAAATGGGGGACAATTAAGTGGACATCAAATCTTGAATTTTACATTAAAAACAGCAAAACATCAAATTTAGTCTTCCGTGGACTTGAACCATGCCAAAAAGTAAAAAATATGTCATAAAAATGGTACCATTGCATAGGGGAGACTATTATCTTTGTAGAAATACTGATTTTAAAGTGAATAGAAGAGGATAAATATCATTTTATAATTTTTTACTAATAGTAGGTCTTTAAGACACTTTTTCCTGTGAATGTTTATGTCTACGTTTAAGACTGCAAAATTTGTTTCACTTATCAGAATGTGATAAAACTTATACCATCCCAACCATGGTGAAATTATATACATGTTCAAAAAAAAATTATTTGATTTCAATATTTTTTGATGAAGTTATGGCGGGCAAACGGAAAGTGCTATGTTTTCTTTATGTTTTCATACCACTTTCACGGAAAAAATCATAAAAAATAAAATATTACTCAAAAAAATACAAAATAAAATCCATCCCAAGATAGATAGTGGCATATAACTTCTCACCAAAGGAAAAAAATATATATCAATTTTTGGTCATCCAAATTGTGGGCAAACAGACTATAATCTTATCAGCGTTTTAAAAAAAAAAAACAAAGTCATTGAATTTTGAGTGTTTAATATAGATAATCTTGTCCATTTTTTACAAAAATTAGTATTTTAGAAACTAGATTCCGGATGCTACGATTCATATTTATATAATTTTGTCTAATTTTGAGCGTATGTATTGCTAATAATCCCTACAAGTTGATATTATGTTGTTATTTGCAATATGATGTCCACGGATGACCCTATATTTGTCCATCAACTTCCTGCACTTACCCATCATGTAGACCCTACTTCTCTACTTATCCCAACTTTGACATTTTAACATTACCGGACCATTTACGACAAATATTTACTTTTTACAACATTCCTATTGTACTTTGACTGTTACCATACTCTACATTATTGGCGGCACCGTACTGACGATGCCGTTATCTTCTATCGGACACTACTACTAATTACACTTAGCAACATCCTATTCCTAATACATACATTAATGAAATAGAAATTACGGAGGAAAATTTTAGTGTCAACATCTTCCCCCTTCCTAACTTCTACTCCGTCCTCGGAGTAGACTATTCTGGTGCTTGGAAAATCTTCAACTTGTCATGGTTGACCCATTTCGTAATGGGAGTGCCATCCAATTCCTCCAATCGGTACGTACCATTTTCATGCACAGCTGCTATTTTGTAGGGCCCCATCTATTTTGGAAGAAATTTTCTGTCTTCTTTTTTTGTATCTGGAATCATATACTAGAACCAATTCATTCACATGAAATGGAGACCAATGGATCTTTTGATCAAAGTATTCCTTCTACTTCATTTTCTTCTTATAGCTTGTATCCTTTGCTATTTCCCTCATTTCCTCTAGCAAATGAAGATGTACCAACCTTTCTTTACTAAATCACTTTCATCCATCCTTTCATTTTTCATAACTCTCACAGTGGGAATATCAAACTCAATAGGAAGAAGCTGGATCAATGCCATAGCCAACTTTGAAATGGGGAGTATCATGTTGCTGACTTTGATGTTTCCCTATATGCCCACAATGTTGCATGAATCCTTTTATCCCACTTATGTACCTGCAAGGCTGCATCTTTTGCTAGAATTTGACACAATACAAAATTTGTTCATTCCACCTGTCCATTTGTGCTTGGCTTGTATGTTGTTGCCTTCCTGTGCTTAATAGAAAATTTATTGACTAGGGCTTCTACTACCTCATTAATGAAGTGGCTTCCTTGATCTGTTACAATTTCTAATGGGCAACCAAATCTGGTGACAATGCGTTCATATATGAACCTTGCCACTTCATCCATAGAAGTTGTTTTCAATGGCCTAGCTTCAACCCACTTAGTTAAATAATCTGTGGCAACTACAATATACTTATTTTGGCATGGGGTAGTTGGAAGTGGACCTACAATATCTATTCCCCACTTTTCAAAGGGACCAAGTGGAAGAATAGGGCATAATGGAGCTGATGAAGTCTTACGGTTACCATGTGTTTGACAAATATCACATGTCTTACAATAATTATAACAATCTCTAAAAAGAGTGGGCCAGTGATAACTTGCATCCAAGATCCTTCTTGTTGTAAGTTGTCAGAGAAGTTTCCTCCACATGTACCATTGTGAAATTATTCTATCAGCTCCTTCCCTTGATCACGTCCAACTTCCCTCTTGTATTGTCCATCAGGTCCTATTCAAAATAATACTCCATGCAGAATAGAATATGGATGACTGGCTTGAGTAATCTTCCTCTTAGTCTTTGTATTGGCACCATCAGGAAACTTGAATTCATTCAGATAATTCCAAATATCTATGTATTCACTAGGGATTGTGTCAAGGGATAACAATGTTGCATATGGGAAATCATCATCATCACAAGATGAACCTAAACCATCATAGGCTTGAGAGAGTGCATCTGCATTGACATGCTTCTTTCTTGGCCTATCTATAATATCAAATTCAAATTCTTGTAGCAAAATTATCCATCTTGCTATCCTCCCTGATGGGTTAGGCTTATTTACAATATATTTTAGAGCACGATGATCCATTACAACTAGAATTTTTTTCCCTAGCAAGTAATTCCTAAACTTCTTTGCAGCAAAAATGATACTAGAACCTCTTTTTCAGATTCAGTATAATTTACCTCAGAACTACTCATTTGTCTGCTCCCAAAGTAAACTGGATGATCATTCTCATTTTCATCCTTTTGGCTCAGTACTTCCTAGTCTAGTTGCATCCGAGGCATCAGTATACACAATGAATGGCTTACTCAATCTGGATTCTTTAAAATAGGTGAAGACACTGGGCTTCCTTTAGTTGTTCAAAAGCTTCATGCGCCTTATTTCTGGTTCATAAGTAACATCCTTCTTCAAGAACTAGGTTAGTGGTTGTGCAATCTTTGAGAAATTCTTGATGAACCTTCTATAGTAACCCACATGGCCTAAAAATGATCTCAACTTACTTCTATTCATAGGAAATGGTAACTCTTTGATTTTTGAAACTTTATCAGGATCAGTACCAATACCATCTCTGGATACAACATGCCCTAACAAAACGCCTTTAGAACATCCAAAGACACGCTTTGTAGGGTTTAGTGAGGCTTGTGCTTCATCTAACCTTTGAAATGTTGTCTCCATCTGGTGCAAGTGGTCCATCTTGCTCCCATAGATGCAAAAATCATCCAGAAATACTCTGATGAAGTTTCCAATGTAGGGTTCGAACACCCTATTCATCAAATGTTGGAATGTTGTCGGAGCATTACACAACCCAAAAGGCATAACTCTATAAGCAAACGTTCCCCAAGGAGTGGTGAATGTGGTCTTCAGCTGATCTTTCTCCGTTATACGAACTTGGTTGTATCTGCTATATCCATCAAAAAAACTATAACACTCCTAGCCAGCTACTTTGTCCAAGATCTGATCTAAGAATGGAAGAGGGTAATGATCCTTCTTTGTTGCCTTATTGAGCTTCCTGTAATCAACACAAATGCATAGCTTCCCATTCTTTTTTATTGAGATCACAATGGGAGAAACCCATTCTGAATTCTCCACAGCAAATATGAATCCTGCATCAAGCAACTTATCTATTTCTTCTTTTACAGTCTTGGAAAAATTAGGATTCATTCTATATGGCATTTTCTTTATGGGCTTAGCACCATCTACCAGCTCAATAGAATGTTCTACCCAACTTACTTGATGGAGTTCCTTGTAATCAAAAGTGAATATGTGTATGTACCTTCGAAAGAGATGGAGGTAGGATTCCTTCTCACTCTCCATCACAGCATCACCAATCTTTATTTGGAGACGATCATCAATTTCTTCATCGATAATTTTATGGGGTCATGAGTTGGTGTGACTGGAAGGATATCCATGATTGAAACATCAACCTCACTTTCTTCATCTTCTGTGTCCACTTCACTGGTACTAGAGTAATCAGAGGATGTCCAATCATCAGTTTCATCACTTGAATCGACTGGGTTCTACCTTATGATGAGGATCACATTTATTTTCACCCTCTCTCTACCACATCCAAGTGTCATGAAGCCTTCGTTCCAGTAGTTTCTTGCATGAACTCTCCTTAGTAATGGTCCTCCCAATAACATTGGGTACGCAACAATACCATTTTTCATCACCTAAAAGTCTACCACACATACAACACCCATAATAAGAAATTGCCACATTTGAAGCTACACCTTCTGGTTTAGTTTTTCCCTTATTTAATGACCTTAACATAAGTTTTGAGGGGTGATAAATTTTTAAACCCAACATATTCATTACAGACTCGGTCATTACATTAACTGCAGCACCTCCATCAACTAAGACATCATGAATTGAAATACCATTACATAGTACCTCAGCTTGTGGAGCATAGGGATCCACCTCTACCTCCAAAACAGGGACCTCAACCTCCTTCCTTCGTTGAGCATTGAGTCCACTTCGCAGCTCCCGCCTCTTCTCAGAAGACATAGCCAAGAGTTGACCATATGTAATATTTGCAGGCCTTTTGGACAGATCTTCTAAGATGGAGTATGGTCCTTGTCCCTGTGAAATAAAAAAATCCTGCACACCCAACTTTCTTCTCCTATGTTTCTTACTAGTTTCTCCTTTCATCTTCTTAGGATCATTTCCATCTTGGTTATTTTTTTCTTTCTTTCTTTTTGTTACAAACACATTTACTTCATTATTTATGCTCTTATCTACTCCATCAAAAGAATTCACAGGTGCTTTTCCTTTATCATTATCTCTTGTACCAGATGTAGAAGCTCTATCTGGACAATTATACTTATAATGAACCTTTTTATAACAACCATAACAAACAACTTTAGAAATATTTCTTTTTGGACCTATATCTCCTCCCTGAGAACTAAATTATTTTCCTTGAAGAAGATTAATAGTTAACTGTCCCATCTTCTTGAGTAGATCTTCATACTCAGTAGATGTACCAGGAGAAATATTTGTGCTCACCGACAGTGGTTGTGGATTCTGAACCAAAGGTGTTGGTGTAGGCTCTACTTTAGCAACAATTTCTTTGGGCTCCTCTTCCATGCTTTCTTCTTGCCTTCTTGCAATCTCCTTTGCTTGTTCAATGGTAGTTGGGTGGTCATACTTCACTCGTTGTTTGATTTCTAGCTTCATCCCAAGAATGAAGTGCTTACAAAGGAGATTATCCACGCCATTCATCAACCCATCCGCTAATCCTTCCTTCCGGATATGGGCATCGAACTTCCTCCTTAGCTCTAGAACACGAGAATGATAATCCCTTATCTTCTCCTTCTCTCCTTGGGCTAGCTTTGTGATCTCGATCATGTGATATGCATATTTCTGTTTCTCACCAAATTCTTCAAGAAAACTTTCAGTTAATAAATCTCATGATTTTTTTACATTTTCACCTAGTGTTTCAAACCACCTAAGTGTTGAACCATCCAAAAAGGTAGGAAAAAATTTAGTCCATTGTTCCCTTCTTATAAGGCCATTACAAATACAAGATCGTTTAAACTCTTGAATGAAAGAGGAAGCATCTTCATTAGATTGGGCTGAAAAAACAGGAATCTTCCCCATTTTCAAAAGTAACCACCGTGAAATACCAACCCACAAGTACAATCAACAAGACTTATGTGCACAAATAATTGGAATCACTATAATAGAAAGTGACTTTACACCTTTCTACAGTAAAGTAGAAATGACCATGGTAAACTATGGTAAAACTTGACTTATTACGGTAAAAACTGACTTTACTGTGGTAAACACTATTCACGGTAAAAAGTGAAGTTACTGCAATAAATACTATTCACGGTAAAAAAATGAAGTTACTGTGGTAAATACTATTCACGGTAAAAATGACTTTACCATGGTAACTACTATTCATGGAAAAAATGACTTTACCATGGTAACTACTATGCACAGTAAAAATAAGGTTACCCTCCAACTGATTTTTGACTAAGTGTGAATATCTCTCCAGAAAATCCACCAACGAGGAATGGTCCCGACAATGGAACCAAAATGTCATCAGCAATCCGGCACTATGATAATTATTCACGGGAACTCCTCGTGATATGATTATTTACTAATGCATAGCTTTTAGTTTGGTGGATGGAATCGGAAACACAACAACAAACATAACACAAGAATGCCGTAGACTATGATAAGAAGGAATGACGATAAATCTGAAATATAAGTGTAAATTATAATATCAACAGGAAATTGTTACAATCTCACCCATGAGGTACTTCACGTGTTACTGACTTCACTTGCCTTCCAACAATAACTATGGGAGAAACTTCACAATTACACTTCTTAATGGCTTCTTTTACACACCTTCAAAATGATGGCTTCCTTTACACACTTACAATATTTCTCACTACTTCCTTCTATATGCTAAATGAGGGGGGTGGCCTCTTTATTTATAGGAATTTAGGCTTATCCATATTATCTCTAAGATAGGATAGGAAATATCTTCCGGCCAATCATATTTCATGCCTAAACTCTTGCCTTTACATGTAGGCTTATCTTCTAATATAAGATAAACCTTATCATCTCACATGGGTTCCACCTTTTTAGACTTTTCCACAAATAAAATACACAAAATATTTATGACATCACTCTTTGTCTTATTACAAATATAATATTTCTAATTCCTAATCATGTAGACCCTACTTCTCTACTTATCCCAACTTTGACATTTTAACATTACTGGACCATTTACAAGAAATACTTACTTTTTACAACATTCCTATTGTACTTTGACTATTACCGTACTCTACATTATTGGCGAAACCGTAATGACGGTGCCGTTATCTTCTATTGGACACTACTACTAATTACACTTAACAACATCCTATTCCTAATACATACATTAATGAAATAGAAATTACGGAGAAAATTTTTAGTGTCGACAGATCCTAGTCATGCCTCCCTTATCTTGCATAAGCAGCAAACCTGGTATGTAAGAAGCTCCCTTCTAGTTTTGTCTATCTAGACCAGGGACTTTGTAGTCTCTCGACCAGATGGATCTTAAGGTCCACATTTGGGTTGAGTTACCAGGGCTTCCTATGCCTTGCTCGAATTTTTTAGAGTGTATCTTTGCCACCTCGGCCGTGTTATCTACATGAGCCTAACATATTTTTCATAGATCATCAGCATAAGACGGTTTGCATAGAACTGGATCTTTCAAAGGACCTAAAAGAGTCCATTTCCATCCAGGTTTGTGATGTGTATTTCACTCAGAAGGTGGTATACATAAATCTTCCAAATACTTGTTTCCGATGTCAATCTTCTGAGCATAAAATTCAAGACTGTCCCTTGTTGGCCGCTCGCCGAGTCACTTCAAAGCCACTTGGAAATCCTCGCCCTCAACCTAAAGAGGAGGGATGGCACACAATGGATGGACGAAGAGCCAATAAGAACAAATCCACTCTTGTCGGGCCTTTGCAACCGAGTTCAGCTATTCAAGCCGAAAAGACATTTCCAAATGTCTTAAGCTCAACTGTAAAAAAACCTTCGGATACCAAGTTTCCTCTGGTTCATATGAAGGTTATGGCTAGCAGTATGGTTGGTTCTTCAAGAAAATTGGCTCCTTTGGCCTCAAACACTCAGCCTGCTCTTTTACAGAATGAGAGTGGTCTTCAACCGTTACTTGTTTCTAACAAAGTGGTTTCACCACAAAAGCAGGTGGTTCGGCGTTCTCGTAGCCCTCCTCATGAGTGCAAGGAGGGGGATTATAGCAATAATAGTCGATGGGATAATTAACTATCTGATTTCTTTACTGATTAACCAAAGAATGGTTTTTATAGAAACGATTTTGGGGCCCTTGATGGTTTGAGTGAGCTAGACTCAGAAATGCATTTGGACAATGTTTCCTCATGAATTGCTACTCATGGAATGTTCGGGGTCTCACAGACTCCACTCACAAATACATAGTGTGATATTTTAGGAAAAGCTTCCTGGATATGGATATTTTGTGTTTACAGGAAATCAAAGTTACAGGTTTTTTGCTTGATTCTGTCGCCAAGACTATTTTGGCAGTTTAGCTATCCCTAGCAACCATGCAGCTGGCAGAGGTGGAATGATCACATTTATTTCTCTCGAAGTGGTGGCCGCATTATGTCAATCATGGATGTGACCCTGACAACCGTATTCTCTAGGTGCTATTCAATATTGAAAATCTCTCCTTTGGGATTATTAATGTTTATGCACCCAATGACGCGTCAGAAAGGATGTCACTTTGGCGGTGGGTGGCTGACAACCTTCCAAATGCACACTAGTTAATCAATGGGGATTTTAATATGGTTGAACATCCCAAAGACAAAATGGGCCTTCTACCCATGAGATGGCCAGCTGGCGAAAGGGAAGCTTGGTTTTACATGCATAATAAATTTGGGTTTTATGACCCTAATTATTCACGTCACACTAGCGCACTGCCATGGTACACTTGGTCTAATCTTAGAAATGGCCAAGATCAAGTTTTTAAAAGGCTAGATCATGCCATGATCTCGTTACAGACCTTTCTTTAAATTTTCCAGTTGTTACTCTCTTCCGGTGGAAGCTTTATTGGTCGTTGTTCTTTCCGACCACATTCCGATTTAGTTCTAGATTGAATGGAATTTTCAACTGCCAAAAATTAAAAAGATGCAGTTTTATTTAAATACTGCTTTACTACATCATGACCCAACTTTGGCACACATCTCGCCTAATTTGGAACTGTTGACAATTTTTGCACTTGTGAAAAAATGGGCAACTCGAAAACTTCATCATTACGATGAAAAGTCTTGGGTGAAGTATACCTAAGCTAAAGAAGTTTCGATGTTATTAGTTATTGTTGAATTAATTAATGATTAAGTGAAATATGTAGTTATGTGTGCTTTGTCTCAAAATAGAATAGATCACATATTCTACAATTTCATGTCATCTTTAGCAAAAGAACACAAATCCCCGAAGGACAACTATGTTGTCTTGATGAAGATGAAAAATTACAAATTAGGTGAAGTCTTTGAGTTTTGAAGCAACAAACATAAATGCAGATATCAGAAAGTCAGAGTTCATTACTGAATGTTACAAGTTCTCATCAATGTTCTTTCCTTCATGATTAAGACATTCAATTATGCTACTGATTTGTTTAGTTCATTATACAATCCATACAGAAAAGCTAGAATGCACAAGAAAATACACAACTCATTTTCAGGATTCAATGTTTTATTCACAAGGAGAGTCAAATGTTTCCCACACAAGTTGTGGGATGTAACTAAGAAGTAAAGTACAACTACTGAAAATAAAGGTACACATGCATGAAATAGAAAACAGAGGAGTATGAGTGAACCCATCTTTTCCTTGGGGTTTCTATTCTTCGATTGAAGCATCTTCATCTCCATATTTATTTTTTTCTTCATCTTCCTTATAGAATCCATTGTACCTGAAAAGGAAGAAAAGTGGACTGTCAGTCATGAGCTCAAGGATCAATTCATATTCCTACACTATCCTACTTCATGCATATGAATCTTCTCCTAATAGGAGATGTATTCTACTTGAAGAACAAAACTACATGCATGCTTTATTCACTCAATGAGAAGAAAGAAGAAGGAGAAAAGAAGGAGAAAAACATGGACATAAGAGAGGCCAAAAAGCCTAATTATTTTCTAACTATTTTCCTAAGTGTGCAGGTACAGGTACATGTTGCTACGGGCACATGAAAAAGCTAGTTGCTATAGGAAAATTTTAGTTACTTTCAGCAAAGATCAATTTCAAAACAAGTTACTACGGGCAGAGTTTAGTTGCTACGGGAAAGGGTAAAATTTGCATAGTTAGTTGCTACGGGAAAGGATAAGTTTCAAATTAGAAGAAATAAGTTGTTCATCAGATTATTATACAATGTTGAGATACAAATAAGATTGCAAAATACGATAATAGCTTCAGAGACCAAATTAAACTCATGATTTGCGATTCTGAAATAGAAGTCAATTGATCAAATAACAGATACATCTACAGGTGAAGCTCAAGTACAACATTGAAGCACAAAAGAAGATGGAACTACATTTTTTCAACAAGGCTTGAATTGATCCAACATGCAGGAGTTGTAAACAGAGTTCCAGAAATAATATGTTATGCATAGGTTCAGAAAACAATATACATTATTTACAGAAAAGTCAAGGATATTGTTACAGTCAAGCATTTAGTAGATGTGATTTTTAGAAAACAATGGCATTTCAAGCACTCATCTCATGGAGAATTTCAATGTTCAAGTGATGACAATGTTGAAATTTTGAAACAAGTATTCTCAAAAGTGCTACAAAATTTCAGAAAATCAAGTCGATCCTAAAACAATGAATTGTAACAGATGGATTCTCCAGAATACGAAAATCAAGCCAAGAATTTTAGAACAAACTTAAAATAATATACAAAGCCTATTTTTGTAGAGAAGCAAACTGATGCACACAATGGCTGAATTTCAGACCCCAACAATGGCGTTCATAGTGAAACAAAACTATCAGAAGAAGGATGAAACTAAAATCTACATCTACAGAGATATTTTAGAAGTAAAGTCAAACACAAGGTTACAGGAACTCAAGAATATCCTTCATCAGGCCACTAGGTAACAGAAAATGGAGTAGTACTTCATAATCCACTACCATGACATGCGTCGAAGTAGTAAAATATCGAGTAGAGGAAAAACCCAGAGCTCACGAAGCCCAAAGAAAATATTCATGGTGGCATTAAAGAAATTCAGAAATCACAAATGTCAAATCGACCCCAAGAACCGAAAACATAGGTTTCACATTCTCTATAGTGGTCACCATAGCAAAAGGTCAGCCTGGATAAAGCTTGGCATGAAGGGAAAACTTTTTTCAGGAAACCCACAAATGAAAAAAACAAAACATGCAAATGGGTATTGAATCGAGAAAATAATGATATACCCACATCAGAAAATATGCTAGATCTAAATAAATAATGACTAGTCCACATAGTGTAACCCTTGTTTGAGCTATAAAAGGGTGGAAATTTACAGACATACCTTTGAAATGACACAATGGCGATAGAGGTTGAAATAATATTTTAGTGCACAGTTGAGATTCCTTCACTCAGAATTTTCTCAAAGAGGACCTCTCACCTACCTTTGAAACCCTCCAGTGAGCCATGATAGAGTAACAAGCAACAAAAATGGTGGCCACTTTGAAGAAAAACTCACAGATTTCAAGAATAAAACAAATCCGAGCAACAAAGATATAGATTCACTCGAACACAGAGAACTATTTGTGTAGATTGAAGCCCCTTAAATGAGCTCGAATAGAAATAGAAAGCTCCATGAGAAATCTTAGAAGCAGATATCCAAGGCGGCCTGGGAAAAATCGGCTAGGGCTTCGCTAAGCAAGCAGAGCTCGAATGAAAAAATGTTGAATGATAGGGTTTTGACCCCTTTTTATCCATAAACTCTTGCAGTGAGTTAATTAACTCGATGAGGGTTAAATTACATGTGTGTCAGAGCCACAAAACCCTAACTCCACTCGAGGTTAGTTTCAAAAATGGGTCACCGACACAATCATCAGAAGGGTCAAGCTATCGTTTAAGGGGGACAAGTTTAAAGTGATTATTACATAAAATTTGCAAAGTTCACAAATATAACCCATTTCTACAATGAATAATCACCACCGAAAAGGTGAATCTTTTGGGTATAATCATTGGGTTCTCTCAAATACAAAAACTGACAAAGAAATAATAATCAAAAGTGGCCGAGTATTAGAGAGCCATGTATGTATATCAAAGGGTGGTCCCCACATGGAGCTAGCTCAATACAGGATTATTTTGCATGCCTTCACAACAGGACAAAATAGAGAAGATGACAGAGTTGCATGTTCATGGAAAGAGACTTGCCTAGCAAGCAACCTTATTTTTAGCAAATTATTCATCCTTCTTTCTTAAAAATAGAACAGTCAACTTCAGTTTGACTATAGTGTAAGTAAGGCTAATAATGCCTATTTGTAATTGCATGCTCTATTTTTATCCCTTTATCTATTATTAAATAAAGGATAAAAATAAGATGCATGGGCAAGTACAAGCCTTAGGCTATTTTTAGGGGAGGGTGAACTTTATTTTTGCTATATATTGTGTGCCTTTGCAAAGCACAAGGGACTTCGGACTACTAGAGGACTCTTTTGGATATATGAGTACTGAAGCAAATTTTTCTAGTTTTTCCTCTGAGTGTGAAGTATTTTCTGCCTTTCCAAGTTATTTTGCAGTCTTGTGTATGTTCATATTAATCTTGTGAATGTAAATTCCCTGATCAATCACCTTACCCTACTGCAAATTCAGTCTTTTCTACTTAATTTTAATGTGCATGTTAACTTATTAATACTATTGTGATTCTCCTCGTACAATCAAGTGTTTTTCCCTTAGACATTCTATAAAAAAACTATTGGTTTGTGCATCAAGAATCCTTCCCAAATCAGTTGTGCATATACTTAGTCAAAGTCCTCATACAAATTTGGTGTATCACCTTAGTTTTAATTATTTTACAGTCATCTTCTACCCTCAAACTCCTAGAAATCAGTTTAGGATACACCGATAAGGAACCGGCCTTGATACTGGAGACTCACCTCAAAATAGGTATACCCACAAACCTGAGGTGTTTCCATTGTATCTACGAAAGAGAGAGATCAATTTTGCAAGCTTAGAAAACCTACAGCCATCTCTCTACAGGGTGCACTTTCGAGAGATAACAAAACCTTGCACCTCACCCTCTTGGTAATGTGGATTGGATAAGTTGGTGGAAAGACATTATAATTCAGCTCACTAAATTGCTCTGGATGTATGGTGTTTAGCTCACTAAATTCTGGCGGTGGGCCTATTCCACCACTTCCACCGAGCTAAGTCGCTCGATGGTGGCACTTGAACAGGATCCTTTCAATGTTTCTCTACAACTCCAAGTGGCTAAATTGTGGCAAAAAATCCACATCGTTGATGAATACACAGCTCGGGGTGCTCAGATTAAGGCTCAACTCCACTAGCTTAAAATTGGAGACCGTAGCACCAAAGATTTTTACCAGCAGCTCAAGGCCAAACACATGACCCAACAAATTGCTTCCATTATTGATGTTGGTGTTCATATTTCAAACACTCCTCATATGGTCCAAGCCTTTGTTATGCCTTATGTTCAGGTTTTCAAAGCACATGATGAGTCTCCTGAGTAAAAATCCACACTCATTAAATGCCACTTAGTAGTTCCTTACAAGCTTTCACCTGCTCACAGAGTTATTTGTGATAGATTGCTTACTTTAGAGGACTTATATGAAGTTTCTTCCCTTATGGACAATGATAAAGCTCCTGGAATGGATGGCTTCCCTTAAGTTTTAAAAGCTCTTTATGACATGGTAGGTTGTGATTTGATGCAAGTCTACCTCGAGGCTCTCCACTCAGGGTCTCTTTATGCCCTTATTAATAGGGGTCACATAAAGTTCATCCCTAAAGTAGGTGACCCAGAGCTCATCTGTAATTGGCGGCCAATTACCTTGCTCAATGTTTCATACAAAATCATAACTAAGGCTTTAGCTCTTCGGCAGCCCATTTTCCCCATTATCGTCAGTCTTGAGCAGATGGTTTCATATAAAGCGTGTACATTCTAGATAACATTTTGGCTATCTGGGAAGGTATGGAGTGGGTAAGAACCTCTTAATAGCTAGCCATTTTTGTCAAAATTGACTTTGAAAAATTCTATGACAGGATTGAATGACATTTCATTCTTGTGATGCTTGAAGAACTAGGCTTCGATTCGGTTTTCATCACCTCTATAAAAATCCTTTTTCAGATGCCATGACCTCTTTATCTATTAATGGTCATACTTCCGAGCAGTTTGGGATTTTTTGTTCTATCAGAAAATGTTTTCCTTTAGCACCTGCTCTTTATGTGCTAGCCACTGAAGGTTTTGGGTTCCTCCTTTCCCATGCTCATGATCAAGGGCTTATGAGGGGTATTCAAATCTCTTCTGTGACTCCCCTTCAACTTGTCAATGGGAATTTTGTAGATGACTCCTTCCTCATGCTCCTGGAGGAGGAAGCAAATATCAACAATGCTATGTAATGTTTGGACACGTATTGTTTAGCTTCAGGTTCTAGTATCCAATGGAGAAAGACCCAGTGCTTCAGGAAATATTTTCTCCTAAACTTAGTTGGCTAAATCATTTTGACTGGAAGTATATCCAGTATGGAGAAATTTTTAAATTTTTGGGCATTCCCTTTGCTTTTGATGCTTCTCCCAGTCAACTTTGGCAATATGTTATTGACAGGGTTTCCCACAAATTGGAGTACTAGATTACTAAACCCCTTTCGCTTACAGGAAAATTTCATATTTGCTCCAAGATATTGGCACCACACATGTTTATTATTCTTTGTAATGGGTGTTGGCTAAAGCCTCTTACAAGAAATTGGAGAAACTCCTCAGAGATTTCCTTTGGGCTAGCTCGGACCTTGGAAAAGGCTTTCACAGAGTTTCCTAGGAGTATTTTTGTCTCCCTAGGGATTCTGGAGGTCTTGGTCTAACTGAAATTGGCTGCCAGGGGTCTACTCTTATAGCCAAGTGGATTATTCGGGCCTACACTAGCAACAAAGCTTGGAAAGTGTTAATTCACAATTGTATTTGTCAAGGATCCCCACAGGGGTGTAAAACTTGGCAAGGGATGGATTTTCATAGTCTTCTCATTATCAAATCCCCAGTTAAGATTGTGGGCACCTTTGTTGTCAAAAGCATATGGAAAGCTTGGGAGTTTCTCAAACCCTTTTTAATCTGGGAAGGGGATGGATTCAGAAATGGCATATCCATTAATGACCACAACATCTGGTGGTCTCCTCTCATCAATTTTCATGATGTGTTGCTTGCCCAAGTGCCCTAGGTTCATGCTCTTAAGATGTAACGTTGAGGCTTGCACACTATTAAAGACATATTTACGAAAAGACAGACATTACTTCTCACTTGGCCTCAAGCTAAAGCCAAGTTTTGACTTGCTTCGCTATTAGAGAGTCTTATCAGGAAGTTCTTGATTCCATTCCTATCAAGATGTTTCACAAAGTTGGTTTCATCTCTCTCAAGCCTTGGTGGAAGGATTCGAAATGCTTTCCAGATACCCCTTTTTAAATTCCACCCGGGGAAAAGGTTATGATTTTCTCACCCCCAGGTTGTTGATGGTGGCCTTACATAACTCCAGACGGTCCATCAATTCTAGATGGTCATCTTGGGAAGCTAGATTTCATACCATATGGAAAGCCATCATTCAGCCCAAGTTAGCCTGTTTTGCTTGGTTTCTGCTTTATCAAGGTCTTCCTCTTAGGTGTAGATTATCTCATTACGAGATAGCTCCTCAACTATGCCCTTTTTAGGGCACATTGAGACACTCATACATCTGTTTTAGTACTACCCAAAAGCTCAAGCTATTTGGGCTTGGATCCATGATTTCTTTCACCATTTAGACCAGCTCAATTTCATTGGCAACATGCTTTGCTAGGGGATTCTATTTCCATTCCCCATGCTTTTGCACAAGTGTGGCATACTTTCAGAGTGGAGATCCTTTTTTTATATGGAAAGAACATAATTATGTTGTTTTTGCTAATTCCGTAGTTTCTTGTATTCTTTTGCATTATGATAAGGCCATGCTTATCTCGAATGTGTTCTTACATATCCAAGACTAGGCCAATAAGGTGGAGTTAGAGGTACAGCACCTTCGGACCCTTTCGGATCATTGGGCCAATGCTCCTTGCACTATGGCACGAGAACCTCCTACCTCCCCTTCTAGGAGTGTTCATTCAAGAGGGCATCATGGTCATGGCCGGTCGGTAGACCAAGCTCATCGTCATCGCTCTCCCAAGCGGCAGCCCAAGCATGATGTATCCTGTTAATTGTGGTGGTTGGGGTCCCCTCACCATTCTGTGCAACACAGTGGTTGGGGTTCCCACCACCACTCCCCGCCTCCTGTGCAGAGGGATGGGTGGGAATCTGGCAAAGTTCCTAGGTTGGCTCTTGTTATTTCTCCTAACCATAATGAAGACAAAGATGAAGAAGTTGCTTCAGGCTGGCCGCCCCTTCTAGATGGCAACGATCTTCCTAGTAGTAACTTGGAGGATAAGGGGCCTCCACCACCCCCTGCCACTATGTTTGTTGTGGCGGCCTAGTTTTTACTTATGTTTTCGGCATTGTTGTTAAGTTTGTTGTTGCCCCTTGGGCTTGATACTTTAGTCTCCTAGCTGTCACGGCTAGTTTGATCGTGGGGTGTGCCCTTTACCACCCATATTTTTTGTGGATAGGCTATAATATTTTATATTAAGTAATATAGACTATTTCATCAAAAAAAAATGAAATTAGTTTTAAAGCCAAAAATAAAGCGGATGAGGTGTTATTCATAAAAATAAACATTCTCATATGAACTATCTTTAGCATTTTAAGGTCTTAAAGTATTTTACTAAAGCACTCATTGTAGTCTTTGACAGAATAATTTATTATTGTTTCTATTTTTAATATCAATAATTGAAACTATTAATAGTTAAAACATGTTTATATGTTCCATTATTTTTAGAATAAGACTATGAGTAAAGAAAAGGGTCGGTAAAAATTGGATCACCGGGACCTAAATCCATTAGAGAAGTAGTTTGTTAAACACACCTAAAGAATTTTTCATGACACAATGGGTATGTTTTAAATATAGGATCTTTCACAAAATTACATATTATAAATATAGGGCGAGATCGGATAGTAGTGGAAGTTTAGGGATTCACCGCTCCAATTATATGTTTTGTAAGATGTTGAACTAAAATCATAGTGGATAATTGATACTTGTACATAACTGATAATTGTTGTATATTATGTATTTAATAATTATATGTCTTACATGTCATAATGTGATTAGTTACTTTAAATCATTAATGTTTCAAAATTAAATAATCAATAGATAATAATATGATAGCGAGTTAGGTGGTATTGTTGAAACTATTGGGTATTATGTGATCGGTATTATATGATCAAGTCTCATATCAACTATTGGACCATGATCATGTATTGTATCCTCTTTAATAAAAAAATACATGCATTAGTATATGTTGATACAAATAAGATCATTGAAAAAACAAACTATAATATTAGCTAACATGAAAAAAATTCAATTAGTAAACAAATATTTTTTTAGAAAAGGTTTTTCCAGACATGATTCCTCTGGCATAATTATCATACCCTTGATTTTATTAAATAAGTAGACTTTTTTCATTATCCAACTAGGAAAAGGCCATGAAATATTAAATGTACCTAAATTAAATGCATTTCATTCTTTAGTAAAGACAAAAAATCATAATATTTAACCTATTTTCAAGTTCATGCCACACCAAAGGGGGTTATATAAAAATTGATTATTTATCTCTAATGTTAATGTATAATTTATACCATGTGTTAACTAACCCTTCATTTATTAAGGAACCAAATAACCAAACACGTAATCTACATCACATCAACATATTAGTCTATAAACACTAAAACTTAGCAACTTATCCTTTTTTAATGACAATTTTGGCTATGGTCCCTTGCTAAGACAAATGCTCACATTCAAATTCTAATCTATACATCTCTCTAGCTCTTTCTTGAATTGGTCATATTTATACTCTAGTATGTCACAAATATGATAAATTTAACTTAATCAAAGTAGTAAATTAGTATTGTGCATCATTCCAAAAAAATTGTTTTACATCACATGCTTCCTAATCCTATACCATATAGTTTGGTCAAGCTATGTTATACAATCCTATCCAATTTCGTTTTTTTTCCATTATTATATTTTGACTCTAATTTCAATTTGAATATATTTATTGTGTTAAATTTAATCTTCTCGAGTTGGTGTTATCATAATAATTCATCTACGGTATGTTATATAAGCAATTCGATATCACTTTACAACTCACTTGGAACTCTTAAAATTTAATATTGTAAATATCACTCCAAAATCACTCAATGATCTCCTATATATTTCTAAATTAATTACACATAATTTAGCTCGCACCACTACTATATGTATTAATAACTCAACTAGGTCAAATATTTTAGCTTCCTCCACTTCCAAGCATGAAAAGTTCATAGATCCATGTATTAGAAAGAGAAAAGTAACTATAATCATTATCAAATGGTTTGAAGGGAAAAATGGTTAGGTCACATAGTTTAACACATTACATCATATTACTACTTCATTGGGTACATTCTCTGCTCTATAGTTAGTGCACAATCTTTGTACGGGAGACGTGAGGGAGCTCATAGGGGGTTGGATTATATGTTATTCAACTTGCACATGCACCTAGAAGAACTATATGAGGTTTGATCCCACTCGAGGTCATGTTGTGTAGCACTTATATTGGTTTTAAAATATGAATCATCAATGGTGATCTACACTCACCACACACATGATTTATCCTTTTTATCTAATGCTTTGATTATGCCAACATTAATTTTTGTGGCACATTGTTATTCCAACATAACTAATTATTTCACATAGTTTCCCTTATTTGAGAGGCACTTTGTTTAAATTCCTTGAATTCTTAAATCATAATTTCATGAAGTATTGTATTTATTTTTCAATATTTTTAACATTAACCAATATATTTTCATTTTTCACATCATCCTTAAAACTCAAATATTTTCCCTAATTTCTTGTTTGTTCATTAGTTGTTTTGTCGTTGAGGTATCTAAAAATTCCTATTCACTCCATAAAATAATAATATACTCCCTTAACATATTTACTTTCCTTCCATTACGTTTAATCCTTATTATCCATCACCACTAACCTATGAACATATGCATTCAGTTTATCCAATTAAATAATTTCATCTATGCATACCTCTTGAATCACTTGCAAGCTTTTTCGCTCAATAAAATTCATCATATCTTCCACATACTTCTTCAATTCAACAAGTTAACCTAGTAACTTAGATTCATTATCCCTTTATAATTATTTCTCTAAATATTTTCTCCGGTGTTTACACATCAATAATCCTTTATATATATTGTTAGAAAATATATTGGTAAGTGAACAACCTTCATAATTATTTGTAAAGTTGTTTTTGGAATGTTTCAACTATACATAGCTTTTTGTAAGGTTTGTTACATATTGGGCGGAGTTTCATAGGAAAAATAATGATTTACAAAGTAGTATGTACATGCAACATTGTTGTACAAGGTAGACTTTTGCAAGGCATGCACAAAAGTGTATGGTCACTTAAGCATTGTGTGGTATTTGTGAAATATATTCTTGAAAATGTATGAATATACATGGATTGTGCTTAGGAATTTGTGCGGTGATAATGCATAATGGGAGTTACAATATAGTTTATATAACATTGGAGTGCAACAATGGCATGTAACACTAAGATGAAAGACTTAATTAAAGTATAAAGTGACATGGCTTGAATATGACTATGGTATGGTGAGAGAGAATATCTGAATTATTTTTTTAGTTAATTCATGGGTAGATTTAAAGCATGTACTTTACTAGGAGTAAATTAAGGATAGTAATTATAACAAATATTTTGGTTTTGTATTTGTATGTTACAAATTTAAACCACATATAGGATGCAATAATTAGGTGAGATGGTGTGATAAGAATATAGTATGTGTATAGATCGGTGAAGTAATATAAGAATAAAGTATCGTATAAAAAAATTTGTGCTTATAATTTAGTTTAAATGTAATAAAAATATTTATGTTGTGTTTTTTACACTGAAAGTATTTTCCTAGAATAAATCTATGTGTATATCTCATGTTCGACATTATTTGTCTTGTTTTAAATATTTACAATTTCTTACATTTCCATATATTATCTACATATCGCATTTACTTAAGGTTGTAGTTGTGTACGTCTAACTCCTAACATATGATCTCAAAAATGAGGTGATATTTGAAGTTAAATATTTAATATATATGTGTAGCTTTATCCATTATAAATCTTGCACAAAAATATATGTAGGAAAGAACTAAAATAAATACTAAAAATTTCAATGGTCAAATCTTTGAGTTATGGAAGCTCAAAACGGGGATATTTTAATAGATAAAGAGAAGGCGTTGATATGTTACCAATATGACCCAAAAGGTAGGAAAAGAGAAATGAGATAAGCTAGATAGAAAGGCTAGAATATATCTCTAATTGTTTCTATCGTGTATTCAATTTGATTGAATTTATCTTATGAAAATACTTCAAAGGGGTTATGAGATAAGTTAGGGATGTTTTACCTAGCTAAAATACTAGTCATTAATCTTTTTCATACTAATCTGTAATCTTTGAGAATGAAATATTGCGACCCATTTATAAAGCACTTGAACTCTTTCAGCACTTTTCTACATAAGTTATTGTTTAAGGATATCGATATGGATTATTAAGTTAGGCATATTACGCTTCTATATTATTTTCCAAACTATTAAGAGTATTTAGTGATGACAAACGCTAGTAATTTGTATAAGCTAAAGATGTTAGTGTAGGTTATTATTTATCATTTTATTTATTTATTAGGATAATTATTGCACTTTGGTTATCCCTACACTTGTTGGGTTAGCTTGCTTAGGAAAACTAGTTATGTGGAGTCACTTACTAGTTGTGTTGAATTAGATTACCGGTTGTGTGAAATTAACTTAACTATTTGTATTTGTGAAGGTAGTTCTTCACCACTAATCTAGGTAGTGCTTACACTTCCCTCCTCTTATATGTGCATCCTCATTATTGAGTTAATAAAATGAAATTATGATGGATTTCCATATATGATATTTCAGCTCTTTGTTTGTAAATAATTTTGTAAGTGTTAGCGAAAAAAATTTGTTGGGTGGAAAAACTTGTAGATTTCTTGCCAATGCTCTGGGAATCTAAGTCCCTCTACTTAACTAGTGCAGCTACCATATGTGCATGCGCATAAAAAGGTGGATTTCTGTGGTGGCCTTTTGGACCGGGATCAGCAGGGCACTCCACTAACCTCGCAAAGCAAAGCTAGCAATCTCTTGCTAGGGAAGACTTTATTTGTAGAGCGGGAAAGGGGAGTGAGAAAAGAGGTAGGAGAACTAATGTTGCAGGTAGAAAATTAGATTCTGCACACACACTAGTTAGAAACTTCAACACATGCATTTATGGGAAGAAACAACTCTACGAATAGCAACAAGACCAAATAGAATTCACTGATCACCAAGTATCAAGAAACCCCTTAGTCAAAGAAAGATAGAAACTCCTTCTTCTTGTATTGATTGCTCAAATCAAAGTTGTACATAATGTGAGAATGGAAGAAATTGAGAAGTGGAGGAAAGTAGAAGAAAATTGGCTATCTCCTTTGCTTTCTCTAGGTACAATGCACTCTTGAGTTTACAAGATCAATTGCCAACCCTTTGCAATGGGAATGACGTTACAATTTATAGAATGAGAGGTGACTCTTCATCTACCTCATGACCCTCCATATGCCTTAATATGACTTAAGACTATTCATATTCCACTTTAAATATTTAAGTCCCTTTTATAATAGCAAGGTGACTTAATTTACATTATATTTCTAAAGTCATTTAAGTCATATTAAAAAGTGCAACCCTCAACGCAAAAATATAACATTGAAGAGAGAGAGTGTTGTATGAGGAGCAAAGAGAGAGAGAGATAGAAGAGGAAGAAGAAGAAGAAGAATTATGCCAAAGGATGAGTTGCTACAGTGGACTTGGCTCCATTCTCTCGACTATTCTCCACTTCATAATCCTGAGAAGGCTTCTGACCCATCCACTTTGGCTTCATATCTCCCTTATAAAAATCAACTTACTATTTTTAGTAAGTATGAGAAATCAGGTCCCCGATCTTCAATTGGATGTTGCGGCTCAATTTTCCTCTTTCTCCCTGCATTCCTCATTCCTTCTGGATCAACTTTCTATTTTTAGTAGGTGCTCGAGGGCACACTTAATATTTTTAGTAAGTGCCAAAAATGTTTATTTTGGTGGATTCTTAGCTGTAGTGCACCTCCAATGTCTTCATCTTCTTCGTAGGTTCTTCTATCGATGAATTTCCCAAAATAGTAACCTATGTAGTAGACCTGCTATTTTTAGAAATTTTTCCTCTGGGAGTCGGATTGACATGGAAAAAGTTTTTTGATATGGGTTTTTTCCCAATATCCTCCCTCTGAAATTTTGGGCCCCCGCTTAATAATCTAGGAGATTTTAAAGTTTTAATTTTTTCAGACCTAACAGTGCTTCTAGGTACAACAACCATTAATGGACCTCAAAATTGTAGGTTTGGTTTTCTCCTCCGTTTGCAAAGAAATTTGTATTTTTTATGTAGGATTTTTTCTTCTGGTGCTTCACGTGTAATCTTACTTCAATCCAACAACTGTTTGATGGGAAATCCCACTTCTTTCTTCGTTGAGCGGAAAGGAGATTTCTTCATTGTGGATGCTCTGTCACACATGGGGGGAGTTTTAAGGTGTCTTCTTGATGGCCTTGGGTAGAGGAATGAGAATAAAAATATATCTTGTTGTTTCATGCATCCATTTGGGAGATTTCTTCAACTTCTCATTTCATGGCTATGGAGTTTTCTCCATTTTCTCCTTCTATGCTCCGTGCTTCTCCTTCTATGTTTGATGAGGATTCCTTCTGATACCTGCATGCTTTCATGGAGTGGGAGGGGAGTGAATTTTTATCAGGTCTGGTTTGATTTCTTGCAATGGTGGAGTGATGGAAGAAAGTTGTAGAGGAAGTATGGAGGAATGAAGTGCACACACAACTGTTAGAAGTTAGAAGCGAAAAAAGTGGCACTTGGAAAAATTTCAAAAAGATATGCACATGTAGGGCTTGGGCACATTTTTATATGCTATATGTCTCTAACATCAGGGATGTGAGGGACATAAATTTCCACAATGAGCAAGATGGTGACACATGGCACTAGATCCAACGGCAAGGAATGAAGGAGGAAAAAGTTGATTTAAAGCACTGGGAGTTGAAAGGAGGTCACATGGGTGTCCAAATGAATCTTTATGGGGCATGGGTGCATTTTTAAAGGTCTTATGTCCCCCACCTCAGGTGAATAAGGGACATCAGATTCCACAGTGGTCAAGAGCATGACACGTGGCACCCGATCCGACGGCGGCAGGGAATGCACACTCCAAATAAGCACACTGGGGATTTGAACTGCGATTACGTGGGTGTCCAAAAGACTCCCCATAGGGTCTAGGTGCATTTTTCAAGGTCTGATGTCCCCCACCTCAAGTGAATAAGGGAAATAAAATTCCACAGTGGTCCTAGAGCTGACACGTGGTGCCCAATCCGACGGCAGGGGATGAATGCTTCAAAAAAGCACCTGGGGGTTGAACTGTCAAGTCTGGAGGTCACATGAGGGTCCAAGAGGTCATATGAGGGATGATAGGGATTAAAGGGGGATAGGTGAAATTTTCTAACCTTGGTGT